>CM067270.1:0-1200000 GCA_033220335.2 Troides aeacus
ATTTCATATATCAAGCGAGTATTTATTACTCAGATATCTATGTTTTTTTATTTTTTTAATAAAAAAGATAAAAGCAATACAGTTTTAAAATTATAAAAATTATTGGTCACTTTGTTTAAAGTGATTTGTTAACAGAATATAATTGAAGACAGAAAATATGAAAATACGTTAATACCGAACATGATAGCATGAGGGTAAAGAAATCGTACGTCAATTGATTGCGCGGTGACGTAGACAAACAGGGTGAAATCACACCTCACGGGGGTGGAACGAGAGGTATTTACATTGATATTGCTTCAAAAAATTTCAACTCGAAGTGGTGAATGTTTGGTTGAAAAATATACACAAGCAGAAAAGCATATCTCATAATAAAGATTTGCACGGGTTTTTAATAATTTTTTTTTCGGAGGACATGATTTCGCAATGTACGTGTTAAGCATTATATATATTATATAAGGAAACGATTCCAGACAATTTATGACAGCGCAAAATGTGGTTGACACAGTGAAATATTGATATACAGCATGGAACGAATTAGTAGAATCCTACAAGCATGCGCTGGTCATCACATCACTAACTTGCTACTAAAGAGTGATGAAAAACATCAGTTAGACATACATAATGGTAAGCAATACGCCTGCCCATAACAACATGGCGCTAGTTAGGACGAAACACCGCAACATGTGCTCCTCGGCTTGAGTCATAAATAACTAGTAATCCAGAAAGAGGTTTCTTTTAAGCTCATGCTGCATGATTTGCACTATTTGTTCCTTTTTGAATAGCTTTTTTTTTTATTTATTTAACATGTTTACTTATTAATCAAATTCAACAAAAATAACATATTAGGCATTGAAAAACCCGCTACGGTTTGTTAACAATGCTACGACCAGCATCAGTCTATTAACTGACGCATCTAGACCATTAACTGACGCATCTAGACTATTAACTGGCGCAGAACACACACAACATGTTGTATCATGTAGTTATCTATAGGAGACATGATGGACAGGGTGGCGAGCGTAATAAACTGTTTCAAAAGAAAAAGTGGAGGCAATTAGATTTTAGACTACATTTAATGTTTTGATGGGTTAGTGCATTCGTTACTGTAAAGGGTAGTTGGTTTATAAGCCGAAGTGTCAAGTAATGAATAGTCCTTTCACCGCACTTATTTTTTGTTCGCGTCGTGTATAATTGGTCTCGTAGCGACAGCCCGCGTGTATACAGGATGGTCCATATTGTTTTGCTGATCCATTCTTTGTTCACATTGCATTCTTGCTAAAGTAAATCGCGGACAAACATTAACAATTTGTTCTATTGTGTCCTCTCTGCAATATTCTCAGACGCAGAATGAATTTCAGTTGAAAATCAATCAGTAAAATCCATAGCAATAATCTCTAATAGTGTTGTTGTAACCTGTAAAGTAGTAAGTAGTAATAACAGCTCATTTACGTCCCCACTGCTGGGGCACAGGCCTACCCTCAATATGAGGGCGATTGGGCCATAGTCACCACGCTGGCCCAATGCTGGTTGGTGACTTTACACATACCTTACAATAAATTCTAAGTCATGTGCGGGTTTCCTCACGATGTTTTCCTTCACCGTTTGTATCTCGCTGTTGTAACTAAAGTCCACAAATGTACATAACTTAAATATTAAGTCATCGGTACATGCCGAGATTCGAACCCGCGACCTTCGGAATGAAAGCCGCACGCTGTAACCATTAGGCCAGCGACCTGTAAAGTAGACTAATTCTTATTTTCAGAATTAAAGAATTTAAATAGATTTGTTAATTTTCAACAGCATGCCTTTATTATAATTTGCGACCCATGCCAGCTCCTATCCATCTGTTGCCATACGTAGCAGTAGTGTAGATAGTAAAATAACTTGGATAATGATGTCCATCTCCGCACCGTCCTCGTTTCAGAAAACGGCGCTACAGCAACACACACCGCGTACACGAGATGCACCCGCGGTCAGCGGCGATTCTCACCACCCAGAGGTTCCGATGGAGGCGAAGATGGTCGGAGAACGGACCCGAGCACGTCTTCGACAACCGAGTAGGTGCGGCAGAAATCAAAAAATTCAGGCACACAATATGAAAATCCACCGTCGGAAAACTACACTCCGAGTAGTACACTAGTTTAAAAACAGACCATAGACCCCGGTCCTAGACAGATCAGATGAACTGAAAGGGTCAAAACGACTAGCAAGCGCTCATCATCATATAAAATAGATATCCATCTCCATCCAATATCTTGCAGGCGTATCTCTTACCATCAGGTAGCGTGGGCAGAACCCTACAAGGTGGACCGAAGACCTGGCCAAGGTCGCTGGCAACCATTGGATGCGGTTGGGACATTCGGGTTCTGCTCGCCGTACCGATCGGACGTCCCATGCGTCCGCTTCCAGTGCGCGATACAATTACGCCCGCTCAGTTCGACTCGCCCGTGCTCGTGCGCGCCACAACGCCGCTCAGGCAGCCGCCATTTGCGCTCGCGTGCGCCAGTGCAGTGCAGTGAAGTGCAGTGATCTATAGTGTACCAGAACACGAAAACTCTACCGGAACCTGGTTCCGGCACTGTAAGTAGCTTTTTATTTTTTTAATCGCCTCAGAGGCGAGGTTATTACATAGAGTCTGTCGCATTAGGCGACGGCTAGGCCCCCTGCTCGAATAGGTACACAACCTCCCGCCGCACGGCGGGGCGGCTGCTCACAAAATGGCGTCCGTGCAAATGAACGCCTTACTCACTCAATTTGCGTGCTTTGCACGCAAACAGTTCCCGGAGGCCTGGGAACAATTCACCAACTCAGCCTCTACTCTTCCCACGCGTTCCGTGAACTTTTAACACGGACAGCCCGGCCTCTCCGGACCCGACCCCCGCGACTCGAGCGCCTAACAAGGCGAGGGCTCCCATGGCGGGGCCTTCTAAGCCCGAGCTGCCGCCTCCTCCGAATCCGACTCGGAGAGCACCGCTAGCGGCAGCGACATGGAGGTGGACCGTTCACTCTCCAAGACCACCGACGAAGAGGGCTTCACCCTCTACGTCAAAAAGCGCAAACGCGCTTTTAAGCGGCCCTCCGAGTCAAACTCGGACCGCTCCTCGCCGACCAGCACGCCGGCAAAAAAGGCTGCGCCTCTCGCGCACCCCCCCAGCACTTCGGCCCCACCCGAAAAACGCGGCCCGAAGCCGGCTCCCCCGATTGTCCTCCAGGACAAGACTAAATGGAACGATGTTTCCAGGTGGTTCGCGGACCACAAAATTGCATGCCCCAAAGCCCAGAACACCGCGCAGGGTATCCGCATCAACCTAGCAACGGTTGACGACTTCCGGGCTGACACCAGGCACCTGCGGAATGCCGGACTCGGCTTCCACACCTTCGTTCTCCCCGAGGAGAAGCACCTCCGCGTTGTCATACGCGGAATCCCAACGGAGATCGACATCTCCGAGGTCGTCGACGACGTCAAAAAACAAAACTTCCCCGTGCTAGAAGCCCGTCGCATGACTAGCATGCGAACAAAGGCTGCACTCCCCCTCATTCTAACGAGTCTTGAACTCTCTCCGGAGGGTAAAAAGATTTTTGGAATCACCCGCCTGTGCAACCTCACCAGCG
Organism: Troides aeacus; assembly: GCA_033220335.2. NCBI lineage: Eukaryota > Metazoa > Arthropoda > Insecta > Lepidoptera > Papilionidae > Troides > Troides aeacus. The sequence continues at coordinate 3,613 of CM067270.1, forward strand.
TAAGCGTTGAGGTCCCGCACAAAAAAGGCATCATCGGCCAATTCCATCGATGCCAATTGTACGGCCACTCGGCCCGAAATTGTTTCGCCCGCCCAAGGTGCGTCAAATGCACCGGGGACCACGGGATGAAGGAGTGCTCCCGCACCTCGGAAGCTACAAACCCCCCGAGCTGCGTCCTGTGCAAAGCCGAGGGGCACCCCGCGAATTATCGCGGGTGCACCAAAGCCCCGCGCAGGCAAACCGGGGCCGCCCAACGGCGCACCACCGCCCCCACAAAGGCTGCACCGCAGCCATCAGCCTCGTCTAGGCCACCGCCCGCACAGCCGGCAGTTCTGCCGGCGGTGTCGGCGTGGAGCAAACCGCTCCCCAAGCCGAAAGCCGCCGAGGCTCCCAAAGCCGCCCCTTCGTCGGGGCCGCCGAAACCACAGGCTACTCCCAGCCAAACACCTCCGTCTACGGAGCTCGAAAATATTCTCGCCTACATCCAAAAGGTGAGCATACGAGACATTCTCCTCTTAGGAGAAAAACTGCGAGCCGCGAAAAGCTCGCATGATAGGTTGAGGGCCTGCACCGAGCACGCCGACACTCTCGCCGCACTCGAAGAACCCTTCGTCTAGCCACCGCCCAGGACTCTGTCCGTGACCTTTGGTGTTCCATTTCAAACGTTATGGAGGCCCACAGGGTCTTAGGAAGAATCAAACCCCGCTCTCTGACTGTCGCGTACTTCAAAGCGGACAGCATTCGCTCTCAAAAGGAGGAAATAAACCTGTTTCTCAGGAACCATGACGTCGACGTCATGCTCATTCAGGAAACGTTTCTCAAACCGTTCCATCGCGACCCGAAAATCGCAAACTACCACATCATCCGCCACGACAAGCTGACCGCCCCAGGAGGCAGCACACTCATTTACTTCAAGCGGTCCTTGCACTGCATACCGCTTGTTAGTCCAACCCTCGCCAAAATAGAAGTCTCGGCGTATAAAATCTCCCTCACCGGTCATAAACGTTCGTCCTAGCGTCCGTCTATCTGTCCCCGACAAAAGAATTGCGGGAAACAGACATAAGAACCCTTCTTGACCTAGGCCCGGCTGTTATCCCCGCTGGCGATCTCAACAGCAGGCATAGCACCTGGGACCCGAACAAGTCAAACCGAAATGGTAAAATCCTCTCCAATATCGCGGATAAGCTCAAGTTTAACATTGTAGCTCCGCAAACCCCGACGCTATACCCTACCATCGCGTCTCACAACCCATCCACATTAGACATTGCGTTGTTCAACAATGTCACCATCCCGCTGCACTCGATCGAGACCATAGACGATCTCAGATCCGACCACCGCCCGGTTCTTATGAAGCTGGGCCGGCCCGCTGGTGAGGTCCCTCTGACCAAAACCATCGTCAACTGGCGCAGCCTCGAGGTCAAACTCAAGGCCGCGAACCCCCAGCATCTAGACGGAATCCCCGATACGATCGACTCGCTCGGCGCTGCAAACCGAGCGATCGACTCGTTAACAAAGCACATCGCCGCAGCCGTTGAGGAATCATCGAGAACGGTGCCCGAGTCGGACTACCTGCTTGGGTCCTTCCCGGCGGATATTCGTCGGCTGATAAGAGCGAAAAACGCCATAATGAGACTCTACTCACGATACAGATCCGAGGAACTCAGGATAAAACTGCGCCGCCTTCAAAGGCAGGTAAAAGAGCGCATATCCGATCTCAGATCCGACAGATGGGACAACCTGCTTTGCGATTTGGAGCCTCCGAGCGCCAACTTTTGGTGTTTGGCTCGCAGTCTCAAAGCGGAGAACATGGCCCGCATGCCTCCCCTTGTAATGAGCGATGGTTCCTCCCTTGCGTCGGAGGATACCGAAAAAGCGGTTTGTCTCGCCGACAGTCTAGAGAGCCAATGCACTCGCTCTACCGCACCAGTGGACCCCGATCACCTTAAGTTGGTCGAGAAGGAGGTGCGCCGTAGGGCAACTCTCCCACCAGAGGGTCCTCCACTAAAACCGGTCTCCCCCGGTGAGGTCGTTGACATCATAAAGAGGCTGAAAACCAGATCAGCTCCGGGACCCGACAACATCTCCAATAGAGTTGTGAAAGGTCTCCCGCCCCCGATCGTCGGTCTGCTAGTGGCTATATTCAACGCCCTGCTAGCCGACTGCTCCTTCCCAGACGCCTGGAAAGAGGCCGTAGTGATAGGTATTTCGAAGCCCGGAAAGCCGAGGAACCTACCCAACAGCTACCGTCCGATCAGCCTACTGAACCTTGGGCAAACTGTACGAGCGCATCATCCTGGAGCGTCTGCGCCATTTCACCGCAGAGAACAACCTCCTCCCCGACGAACCACTCTTGCGTTCACCAAGTGCACCGACTGACCGAGCACATCCTGGTCGGTCTGGAGTACAAACATACGATCGACACCTGCGCCGTCCTATTCGGTGTCGCCAAGGCGTTCGACAAAGTCTGGCACGAAGGCTTGTTATACAAGCTTTACACTCACAAAGTGCCAGACCGTCTAGTCACCGTCATTCGAGACTTCATCTCGAATCGTTCCTTCCGCTTTCGCGCCGAGTACGCTCTCTCCTCGCCCCGGCCGATTAAAGCCGGCGTCCCTCAAGGCTCTTGCCTCTCCCCGCTACTCTTCTCGCTCTACACGAGCGACATACCTAGAGACCCCTTTGTCAGGATGGCCCTTTTCGCGGACGACACCGCTCTCTATCACTCCGGCAGATATCCGGGTCTTATAACGATGCGCCTTCAGAACGCGACCACCCGCCTAGGCGAGTGGTTCCGGACGTGGCGAATCGACGTAAACCCGGAGAAAAGTGAAGCCATTCACTTCACTCACCAAAAGCCATCGACACTTGTCAAGATGGCGAAAAAACGCGGCCATGAACTCGGTCAAATCTCTCTCTTCGGCCAATCCATCCCATGGAAGAAATCGGTCAAATACCTCGGCGTCACGCTCGACGCCAGACTCAATTTCATCGCCCACATCCGTGAGGCGAGAAAGAAAGCGGCCCACGCACTGGGCAAGCTTTACCCCTTGCTGTGTAAGAAGAGTAAGCTCTCTCTCAGACACAAGCTTCACCTTTACAAGGTATGCGTAAGACCTTTAATGAAAAAACTTGCTGAGATACTCGGATACATGCGGTTAGTGATTTTTTATGTCGGCGATTAAATACTTTAATAACAATATTTTTAAGCAACCATAACTTAATGCTAAAATGTAATATAATTTGAATATCAGCAATAATTTAAGTATCTTCTTCTTTTCTCCTCTTTCGTGTACTTCATGACTGAAGGTCGTGCTTGTCTTGAAATGATCTTAATGACTCTGCTCTTCTAGTATCTCGCATCGTTCATAACAACATCATCGCATGTTTCATTTAGCCTGGGTGCTCTGTTGCCAGCGCCCTGCATCCGGACTAAGTAATTTTTTTTTTTTTTGTATCTTGCTGTTGTAACTAAAGTTCACAAATGAACGTAACTTAATATTAAGTCATTGGTACATGCCGAGATTCGAACCCGCGACCTTGGGAATGAAAGCCGCATGCTATAATCATTAGGCCAGCGAGCTACATACAAAGTAAAGTATACTCACTAGCAATAGATGCCGCTTTTAGAAGAATTTACAGCTATTTCATATTTTCATAACTTTCTGTAATAATCACTAGGTGGCGCTTATTTTAATAATAAAAACAATTATCGTTTTGAAGTTGGAGGAAGCACTAGATAAAAAAATACTAGCAGTAATTTTAGTGGTTTTCTTTCTTTTCTCTATTTATAGAGGGATGTATGGGATTGTATGGCTACTATAAAGTCAAACAAACATGATATAATGATAGTAGTATATATAGTACCTCCTCTTGGCGGACATTAAAGAGGGAGAAACCAGAGTCGCGATTAAATATAGGCGGAGAGCAAGAAATCCGCATACCGTACACGTAGTTATGCAGGTGTCACCCAAAATATGGCAACGTCTCATTGCGGCAGGTCGTGTACATATAGACCCGCAAAGACAATATGTAGATCAGTCGCCATAAATGCAATATTCTTTGTGTTTAGGGTATGGGCACAGCAAGCGGCTCTGCAAAGAGATCGTCGAGAAATGCAGTCACTGCGGGGGCCCTCACAAAAGGGCTCAGTGTCAAGCTCGCCTTGCCGGTAATGTTGCAAGGTGCTATAACTGCAACAATGCAAAGTTAGAGGCAACGAACCACAACGCCTTTGATCAAGAATGTCCTATCAGAAGCAAATAAGATTTGTTAGTACGAGCTACTACAATGTATTGCTGAGGGCACAGCATCCAATCAACAAGGAACCAATATCGCCAATAGAAACAACACAAAGCTCTATAAAGTGCTACAAGCAAATCTACAGAGAAACAGCTGGCAACCATAGATAGAAGCTGAAAAGAGAACAGTAGCTCTAGCATTGCTCTAGGAGCCATACGTGGATGTACTTTTTCATACATTTTATTGCACCCACGTATGACTCCTGAGCTCCTCATGAGGAGCGAGAATCTTTCAAAGCTCGAATCAAGGAGATGGGGTTGTCAATTCTGCTATTGCTATCTTCGATCATGATTTAAACATCATAAAAGGTGTCTGGCGGCAGATTTATACTTTAAAAAACAAATATCTCAATAAGTTATAAACAGTGCGGGGGGAAGGTGGTGTCATTAGAATCACCGATCGTGCGGATTTCTTAGTCACGATGTCGCAGTGGTGCAGTGGTCGGGTGAGCATCGCGCTTTCGCTATTGAAGCATTTTTCAAGAGTAACGATTCTTACGTACTCGCTCGCCGACAGTTTTGTTCACATTTCAATATTTGACGGATAGGCGATGGGCCGAGTGTGAATTTAATTCGTTCGTGGGTGGAGAGGTTTCGCGCAACTGCTTCGGCTATGAACACACCACGGCCAGGACCTAGTCGATCGTCAAGGACCCCCGAAAACATTGAACTGGTTGAACGCTGTTTACGTGAAAATGCACGACTTTCGATACGGAAAAGGGCAGCTTCACTGGGACTTCCAAGAGCAATTGTGCATGAAATTTTGAAAAAAGATATGAAGTTTCATCCTTTTAAAATACAAATAATTCAAGAATTGAAAAAAAATGACTTTGCGTCACGCAAATTTTTTTGTGAAACCATGTTGGAGCGGTTTCGTACTGTAAATTCCATTTTTTGGAGCGATCCGAGAGATTACGTCGTACTTTTTCGTCAATGATGGTAGGTGGAATATTTTGGGAGACCGAGTTAATCTTTTTCACGGGAGTACTATTTGCAGCAGACATAGTGAAGGAAGAACTTATTTTAAAGTTATTACACTTATTAAAATTTTTGGACTTACCTAATTTTGAAGCTGAAAACTATAATATGCTATTTAATTTGAAGTCTATTATAAAAACGTTTACCAGTTTATTGAGTTAATAATACTATGACTTTATTGTGTTAGAACGCACCTGCAGATAAGCTAGGCACTTAACAAAGAAGCGGAATTTCAAGATTTTTTTTTTGGCAATAAAGCAAATAAGCAGAATTCTTGGAATATATGCTAATTTGAACACCTGCACCAACCTTTAACTAAAATTAAAATCTCTTTTGTCACTACAACAATTTTATGAGCACGGAGCTCTGCGTAAACGTGCGTTACGGACGGTGGCTAGAGCGCAACTTTTTGCGGATATCTATTAAAACAAGACTGAATGCGATACATTAACTAAAATAAACCAATTTGACTTGACAAGTGGATGTGTAAGAAAATTATTCTCCAAGAGGTCTATTAAGCTATGTCTGAACTTTAGAACTAAGTTAAGTTTTATTGTTGTATTGAAACTATACCTCTTACAAGCACAGACAAAGCGTCAAAACTATTTGGAAGAAAGTGGTTGTCTGATACCCTTGTCTGCAAGACTATGTATTCGGAATTAAATCAGTATGTGCTGTTACCATTATGTATTATGTTATAACAGTTATTGATCTTTTGTTTGGATGCTTAATATTTAAGTAAATTATAACAGTACTTGGAAGGTCTAATGGTACATGCTGTGACACAGTTTAAACATCCTAACCAGCATCTCATTGTTATGACTAAGCACTTACTTTCCATACTACCTGCTCTCGCCGCTTTGTTATTTAAAAAAAGCTCCTTTGGAAGCTTCAGTATCTAAAACCTGAAATGTGAGCGATGGTACCGACATTCATTATTTTCCATTTCCGTTTCTAGCCATTTGTTTCCAGTTTCAACATGTGGCTGTAAGATAAGACCGTCCCCTGTTCCATCTAATATTTCAGCACGCGGATTTGTTCGGATATTCATACGTCCCACGGGGTTATTACGTACATTGCAAACCACCAACGAAAATCGTAACAATAATAGCTGCCAAGTATCTGAGATTATCTTCGGAAATAATCGTATTATTTAAGAAATCATTTGATCGTTGTTTCATTATCGCAAAATACACTATTTACAACGACGAAACTATTTTGCTCTAAACTCAGATATTACTGAACCAAATCGCATTAAAGCAAATATTATGCGATTATCGCTATCGCTAATTAATCACAATTTACATAATAAGTCCGCCGGTTCCGTTCGCTTCCAGTATCATCTGTTTCGTTTTGTAGTAAATACTTGATGGTACGTTATAAAATATTTATATAGCCTGAATTTTTAAGAAATTTGGATACTTGTTACATATTTATTATTCATAATACTACTTAAACTTACAATATAAAGTTATTGTTAGTTATGAAGAACACCGTCCACCTTCGAAAATTCTCTTAGGATTGAGTACTTGACACAGATTTACTGAGTATACATACAAATGGTCATAGAACTAGTGTATGTGTAATATGCCTGAGCTAAATTAATCATATAGTCCTAGACCACGATCCTATTTGATGTTAAATAGTGATGTGGTCTGTAGTGGCAAAACGCACTAACCTTTTTTTTTGTTTCGAAGGAGCAAATCTTCGAAAGATACCCAATTTTAGAGAGGAAGTAAGGGTTATGTAAGATTCTTACTAAAACTCCCTCGGTGCATCAGAGTCAATGTATTCGGCGAGGCCCCAAGATCTCTTATAAAACGCACCGATACCTCCCTACACTTTGTGTTACACATCTCTGAGGAGGAGACTAACCCTCCTAGGCACCATCGCTGAGTCATGCGCTGTCCTACGGATGTTCGCTTGTTAAGCGATTAAGGCTTCCTCTCTCAAAGTCCGCAAAATTTCAAGAGCCTTTTAGTCGCCTTCTACGATAGGCAGGCCTTACCTTAGTTCTATATTTACTAGCTCAAGACTACAGGGCTGAAAGCGCACCCTAGTAACAGCTTATTCAATCTTCTCTTGAAGATATTCACGTCGTATTTATACGGGAACATTGATGCGGGTAAATTCCACTCGTTCAATCTTCTTTTCATGAATGGGGACCTAAACTAATTTGTTAGCAGGCTCACCTTGCGTCATTCGGTGGAAAGAAATGTTTAGGGGAATTATATCTTGTGATTCCATCGCACACTCTCCTAAATGTATCCTATATAGAACAACTGGTGGTAGGTCTCTGTTGCTGGAGACCGACTCGGTAGGTATCACCGCAGCGCCTATCTCGACCGCCAACCAATAGTCTGCAAACATTACTGTGTTCGGATTTGAACGTCGGTGTAGCTAGTGTAATTACTTGGGCAACGATATTCAACTTCTTATGTCTCAAGCTACGAGCGCAATGTGGTGCAGTGCTTACTGATTTAACTAGCGACACGTTGTTATGGGCGAGCGTATCACAATCGCGTGAATGTCCCGCTCGTTTGGTCACTTAATTGTATAAAAAAATATATAGAATTAGATTTGAATTTTAGAATTATTATTTGCCAGAAATATTTTCACTGGACGACAACCCGCCTCTCTCCGGTCCTTCTTTCGTTATCATCTCCACAACTCTCTTTGGAGAATGGATTTTGTAAAATACATTCTTAACTGATCTCTAAATGGCAGAGACATTGAACGTTGAATTATGAATCATTACGTCTAATAGTTTCGGAAATAGACAATATCTCTATATTAGGTTGGGGAAAAAGTTTCTTCGCATTTTTTAATAAAATTCAAAACATATTTTAATATAGTTTATTTATATTTATTAAAGTATGTAGGTACCATTCTGTTTGACAACTTTTTGCCATCTTGTAGTTAGGAACATGATCCCATTGCTATAGAAATTTTGGGACTTCTGATCAAAATACCGCGACAAGTGGCTTTAGCAGTCGTCTCGTGATGTTAACCTGACACTGCCTAAAGAAATCTGAAGAGACCGAAACAGGTGGAAATCTGAAGGTGCAAGACTCTACGGCGGATGCATTAACACCTCCCACCCAAACTCTTTAAATTTTTGCTGAGTGGCTAAAGATGTATGAGGTCTAGCGTTATCATGATGAAAAACCACACCCTTTCTGTTGATTAATTCCTGCCGCTTTCTCTCAACTTCTTGCTTTAATCTTATCAGTTAATCACAGTAGAGATCCAAATCGATGGCCCTGCCTGGTGGTGGTAACATCTCGTAATGAATAATGCCCTTCTAATCCCACCACACACACACACACATAGCATCACCTTGTTGCGAGTTAACCCGGGTTTCGCCAGTCTGACAAGCAGAAGCCTGACTTGCCTTTTACCACGACCTTTTTCGCAAGTTCTTATCATACGTGATCCACTTTCCATCACCAGTTATCAGCTTCTTCAAAAATGGTTCTGTTTCAATACTATCGTAATAAAGAATCACAAACGAGTACACGGTTCATGATTAGGTTTCTTTCAGTGAGTTTGTGAGGTATCCAAATATCGAGTTTTTTTATGTACCCATTTTCTTTCAAATGCGCCTAAACTGTTTTGTGGTCAATTCCCAGTTCTTCAGCTAGGTCGTAACTACTGATATGCCGATCTGGCTCCACATTTTCAAAAATGGCATCCATTTTATCCGTAATAGGGACAGACCAGAGCGACGTGCATCTTTGACATCAAAATTTCCGGACTGGAAACGCTTAAACCAAATTTATGCTGCTCTCACAAACACTGTACACTGCACACTGCATTAAGTCCATAATTTTTTTATAGCAACATTTTTTTCTCGGCTTGCGTTGCATTTTTACCCTTTTTGTAGTGAATTTTAAAATATATCGAATTTCTTCATTACATTCACTCATCTTGACTCACTACGAAAAACAAATGAAAATCACAAATTTTTCTAATTTGAATTTGGAATTGTGTTCATTAAAATTTAAACTTTCAGCGATACCAAAACCAGCAGCAGACACAAACAGTATAGCAGCAAAGAGATTTTATTACAAGTCCATACATACTATAATGCGTAAAAATATTTTTCCCCAACTTAATAAAATGCTTTCTCATAGTCATGGTGAAGTTGATGATACATAGTGTAATATAGGTATAAAAATTTAAAATGTAAATATTAAAAAAAAATCTAAGAAACGAATTTGATACAATAGGAATTCTATTTATTAATGATGATGCTGGATAATGCTTTTATTAGATATACATAATAGATGTAATTAATTATCTACTAACGTGTATATAGGTCTACAAGGATCTGATGGCAAAAAGGGAAAAAAGAAATTGAGTTAAAATGTTTTGATACCTTTTTTCCTTATATCGGCAGATACTGTGTTTGATACATGCAAATATAAAAATTTATCCAATGATCAAGGATAAATTTTGGAAATCTTATTGTGGCAAATGTGGGGTTCAAAATTTAAATGAAAACTCCAATTACTCTGTTCATGAGTGGCAAAACATTTGCAAATTTGGATGATATCCAAAATGCCATCTCTAGATATTTTGCCGAAAAACCAATTAATTTTTATCGATCAGGGATTGAAAATTTACTCACTAGATGACAAAAGGTTATTGACAATGATGGGGAATACATCATTGATTAAAAATAAAGACTCGTTAAAAATGTATGTGTTTGTATTTAGCGTAAGAAAACGACATTACTTTCCGGTCCCCCTAATATTTACACCACTTCATGTTAAAGTTACAAAGATATAAAACATTAGCTTTTATTGCCATTGTACAGACTTCGATTACTGATGACTCCACGACATTTTTATTACTCTCACAGTTAAAATAAAAAGAAGTTAAGTATTTTAAAAATCGGAAGTACTCCACAGTAGGCCTCTGTGAGATTGCTATCTGTTCGTAAACTATATATATTATATTCCACTTTAAAAATTAAGAAAACCGTAGCACATGACGTCAACCTTAACAAAGAGGAGAAGGAATTATACAGTTATACCCACTGCATCGATAAAAACTACTTTTGCAAGCATCCAGCATAACATGAGATCAGTATATATGTATAATAAAATAAACAATTAAAAATTATTATCAAAAACTATCGTGTCTGCAAGATAATAATAACGAAATGGTTAAAAACGCAATCTTATAACGAAATTGAATTGTTTATGCAATATATCACGTAACTGTAAAAATTTGAAAAAAAAATTAAAAGTGGGATATTAGCATTCATAAACTTATTACGACAACAAATCATGTACGATGAGGAAGAGCTGTGGCTTCAGGCGCTGTAACTACTACTGTTGGTGGGTCTCTGTTGGCGGAGACTGTCTAGGCAGGTACCACCGTAGTGTTTGTTGCATAGTACTGCAAACATTACCGTGATCCTGTATGAAGGACGCTGTAACTACTACTGCTGGTGGGTCTCTGTTGGCGGAGACTGTCTAGGCAGGTACCACCGCAGTGTTTGTTACATAGTACTGCAAACATTACCGTGATCCTGTATGAAGGACGCTGTAACTACTACTGTTGGTGGGTCTCTGTTGGCGGAGACTGTCTAGGCAGGTACCACCGCAGTGTTTGTTACATAGTACTGCAAACATTACCGTGATCCTGTATGAAGGACGCTGTAACTACTACTGTTGGTGGGTCTCTGTTGGCGGAGACTGTCTAGGCAGGTACCACCGCAGTGTTTGTTACATAGTACTGCAAACATTACCGTGATCCTGTATGAAGGACGCTGTAACTACTACTGTTGGTGGGTCTCTGTTGGCGGAGACTGTCTAGGCAGGTACCACCGCAGTGTTTGTTACATAGTACTGCAAACATTACCGTGATCCTGTATGAAGGACGCTGTAACTACTACTGCTGGTGGGTCTCTGTTGGCGGAGACTGTCTAGGCAGGTACCACCGTAGTGTTTGTTGCATAGTACTGCAAACATTACCGTGATCCTGTATGAAGGACGCTGTAACTACTACTGCTGGTGGGTCTCTGTTGGCGGAGACTGTCTAGGCAGGTACCACCGTAGTGTTTGTTACATAGTACTGCAAACATTACCGTGATCCTGTATGAAGGACGCTGTAACTACTACTGTTGGTGGGTCTCTGTTGGCGGAGACTGTCTAGGCAGGTACCACCGCAGTGTTTGTTACATAGTACTGAAACATTACCGTGATCCTGTATGAAGGACGCTGTAACTACTACTGTTGGTGGGTCTCTGTTGGCGGAGACTGTCTAGGCAGGTACCACCGCAGTGTTTGTTACATAGTACTGCAAACATTACCGTGATCCTGTATGAAGGACGCTGTAACTACTACTGTTGGTGGGTCTCTGTTGGCGGAGACTGTCTAGGCAGGTACCACCGCAGTGTTTGTTACATAGTACTGCAAACATTACCGTGATCCTGTATGAAGGACGCTGTAACTACTACTGCTGGTGGGTCTCTGTTGGCGGAGACTGTCTAGGCAGGTACCACCGTAGTGTTTGTTGCATAGTACTGCAAACATTACCGTGATCCTGTATGAAGGACGCTGTAACTACTACTGCTGGTGGGTCTCTGTTGGCGGAGACTGTCTAGGCAGGTACCACCGTAGTGTTTGTTACATAGTACTGCAAACATTACCGTGATCCTGTATGAAGGACGCTGTAACTACTACTGTTGGTGGGTCTCTGTTGGCGGAGACTGTCTAGGCAGGTACCACCGCAGTGTTTGTTACATAGTACTGCAAACATTACCGTGATCCTGTATGAAGGACGCTGTAACTACTACTGCTGGTGGGTCTCTGTTGGCGGAGACTGTCTAGGCAGGTACCACCGCAGTGTTTGTTACATAGTACTGCAAACATTACCGTGATCCTGTATGAAGGACGCTGTAACTACTACTGCTGGTGGGTCTCTGTTGGCGGAGACTGTCTAGGCAGGTAACACCGTAGTGTTTGTTACATAGTACTGCAAACATTACCGTGATCCGGTATGAAGGGCGCTGTAACTACTACTGCTGGTGGGTCTCTGTTGGCGGAGACTGTCTAGGCAGGTACCACCGTAGTGTTTGTTGCATAGTACTGCAAACATTACCGTGATCCGGTATGAAGGGCGCTGTAACTACTACTGCTGGTGGGTCTCTGTTGGCGGAGACTGTCTAGGCAGGTACCATCGTAGTGTTTGTTGCATAGTACTGCAAACATTACCGTGATTCGGTATGAAGGGCGCTGTAACTACTACTGCTGGTGGGTCTCTGTTGGCGGAGACTGTCTAGGCAGGTACCACCGCAGTGTTTGTTACATAGTACTGCAAACATTACCGTGATCCTGTATGAAGGACGCTGTAACTACTACTGTTGGTGGGTCTCTGTTGGCGGAGACTGTCTAGGCAGGTACCACCGCAGTGTTTGTTACATAGTACTGCAAACATTACCGTGATCCTGTATGAAGGACGCTGTAACTACTACTGTTGGTGGGTCTCTGTTGGCGGAGACTGTCTAGGCAGGTACCACCGCAGTGTTTGTTACATAGTACTGCAAACATTACCGTGATCCTGTATGAAGGACGCTGTAACTACTACTGCTGGTGGGTCTCTGTTGGCGGAGACTGTCTAGGCAGGTACCACCGTAGTGTTTGTTGCATAGTACTGCAAACATTACCGTGATCCTGTATGAAGGACGCTGTAACTACTACTGCTGGTGGGTCTCTGTTGGCGGAGACTGTCTAGGCAGGTACCACCGTAGTGTTTGTTACATAGTACTGCAAACATTACCGTGATCCTGTATGAAGGACGCTGTAACTACTACTGCTGGTGGGTCTCTGTTGGCGGAGACTGTCTAGGCAGGTACCACCGTAGTGTTTGTTGCATAGTACTGCAAACATTACCGTGATCCGGTATGAAGGGCGCTGTAACTACTACTGCTGGTGGGTCTCTGTTGGCGGAGACTGTCTAGGCAGGTACCACCGTAGTGTTTGTTGCATAGTACTGCAAACATTACCGTGATCCGGTATGAAGGGCGCTGTAACTACTACTGCTGGTGGGTCTCTGTTGGCGGAGACTGTCTAGGCAGGTACCACCGCAGTGTTTGTAGCATAGTACTGCAAACATTACCGTGATCCTGTATGAAGGGCGCTGTAACTACTACTGCTGGTGGGTCTCTGTTGGCGGAGACTGTCTAGGCAGGTACCACCGTAGTGTTTGTTGCATAGTACTGCAAACATTACCGTGATCCGGTATGAAGGGCGCTGTAACTACTACTGCTGGTGGGTCTCTGTTGGCGGAGACTGTCTAGGCAGGTACCACCGTAGTGTTTGTTGCATAGTACTGCAAACATTACCGTGATCCGGTATGAAGGGCGCTGTAACTACTACTGCTGGTGGGTCTCTGTTGGCGGAGACTGTCTAGGCAGGTACCACCGTAGTGTTTGTTGCATAGTACTGCAATCATTACCGTGATACGGTATGAAGGGCGCTGTAACTACTACTGCTGGTGGGTCTCTGTTGGCGGAGACTGTCTAGGCAGGTACCACCGTAGTGTTTGTTGCATAGTACTGCAAACATTATCGTGATCCGGTATGAAGGGCGCTATAACTACTACTGTTGGTGGATCTCTGTTGGCGGAGACTGTCTAGGCAGGTACCACCGTAGTGTTTGTTGCATAGTACTGCAAACATTACCGTGATCCGGTATGAAGGGCGCTGTAACTACTACTGCTGGTGGGTCTCTGTTGGCGGAGACTGTCTAGGCAGGTACCACCGTAGTGTTTGTTGCATAGTACTGCAAACATTACCGTGATCCGGTATGAAGGGCGCTGTAACTACTACTGCTGGTGGGTCTCTGTTGGCGGAGACTGTCTAGGCAGGTACCATCGTAGTATTTGTTGCATAGTACTGCAAACATTACCGTGATCTGGTATGAAGGGCGCTGTAACTACTACTGCTGGTGGGTCTCTGTTGGCGGAGACTGTCTAGGCAGGTACCACCGCAGTGTTTGTAGCATAATACTGCAAACATTACCGTGATCCTGTATGAAGGGCGCTGTAACTACTACTGCTGGTGGGTCTCTGTTGGCGGAGACTGTCTAGGCAGGTACCACCGCAGTGTTTGTAGCATAGTACTGCAAACATTACCGTGATCCGGTATGAAGGGCGCTGTAACTACAACTGCTGGTGGGTCTCTGTTGGCGGAGACTGTCTAGGCAGGTACCACCGTAGTGTTTGTTGCATAGTACTGCAAACATTACCGTGATCCGGTATGAAGGGCGCTGTAACTACTACTGCTGGTGGGTCTCTGTTGGCGGAGACTGTCTAGGCAGGTACCACCGTAGTGTTTGTTGCATAGTACTGCAATCATTACCGTGATACGGTATGAAGGGCGCTGTAACTACTACTGCTGGTGGGTTTCTGTTGGCGGAGACTGTCTAGGCAGGTACCACCGTAGTGTTTGTTGCATAGTACTGCAAACCTTACCGTGATCCGGTATGAAGGGCGCTGTAACTACTGCTGCTGGTGGGTCTCTGTTGGCGGAGACTGTCTAGGCAGGTAACACCGTAGTGTTTGTTGCATAGTACTGCAAACATTACCGTGATTCTGTATGAAGGGCGCTGTAACTACTACTGCTGGTGGGTCTCTGTTGGCGGAGACTGTCTAGGCAGGTACCACCGTAGTGTTTGTTGCATAGTACTGCAAACATTATCTTGATCCGGTATGAAGGGCGCTATAACTATTACTGTTGGTGGATCTCTGTTGGCGGAGACTGTCTAGGCAGGTACCACCGTAGTGTTTGTTGCATAGTACTGCAAACATTACCGTGATCCTGTATGAAGGGCGCTGTAACTACTGCTGCTGGTGGGTCTCTGTTGGCGGAGACTGTCAAGGCAGGTACCACCGTAGTGTTTGTTGCATAGTACTGCAAACATTATCGTGATCCGGTATGAAGCGCGCTATAACTACTACTGTTGGTGGATCTCTGTTGGCGGAGACTGTCTAGGCAGGTACCACCGTAGTGTTTGTTGCATAGTACTGCAAACATTACCGTGATCCTGTATGAAGGGCGCTGTAACTACTACTGCTGGGTCTCTGTTGGCGGAGACTGTCTAGGCAGGTAACACCGTAGTGTTTGTTGCATAGTACTGCAAACATTACCGTGATACGGTATGAAGGGCGCTGTAACTACTACTGTTGGTGGGTCTCTGTTGGCGGAGACTGTCTAGGCAGATACCACCGTAGTGTTTGTTGCATAGTACTGCAAACATTACCGTGATCCGGTATGAAGGGCGCTGTAACTACTACTGCTGGTGGGTCTCTGTTGGCGGAGACTGTCTAGGCAGGTACCACCGTAGTGTTTGTTGCATAGTACTGCAAACATTACCGTGATCCTGTATGAAGGGCGCTGTAACTACTACTGCTGGTGGGTCTCTGTTGGCGGAGACTGTCTAGGCAGGTACCACCGTAGTGTTTGTTGCATAGTACTGCAAACATTATCGTGATCCGGTATGAAGGGCGCTATAACTACTACTGTTGGTGGATCTCTGTTGGCGGAGACTGTCTAGGCAGGTACCACCGTAGTGTTTGTTGCATAGCACTGCAAACATTACCGTGATCCTGTATGAAGGGCGCTGTAACTACTGCTGCTGGTGGGTCTCTGTTGGCGGAGACTGTCTAGGCAGGTAACACCGTAATGTTTGTTGCATAGTACTGCAAACATTACCGTGATCCGGTATGAAGGGCGCTGTAACTACAACTGCTGGTGGGTCTCTGTTGGCGGAGACTGTCTAGGCAGGTACCACCGTAGTGTTTGTTGCATAGTACTGCAAACATTACCGTGATCCGGTATGAAGGGCGCTGTAACTACTACTGCTGGTGGGTCTCTGTTGGCGGAGACTGTCTAGGCAGGTACCACCGTAGTGTTTGTTGCATAGTACTGCAATCATTACCGTGATACGGTATGAAGGGCGCTGTAACTACTACTGCTGGTGGGTCTCTGTTGGCGGAGACTGTCTAGGCAGGTACCACCGTAGTGTTTGTTGCATAGTACTGCAAACATTACCGTGATCCGGTATGAAGGGCGCTGTAACTACTACTGCTGGTGGGTCTCTGTTGGCGGAGACTGTCTAGGCAGATACCACCGTAGTGTTTGTTGCATAGTACTGCAAACATTACCGTGATCCGGTATGAAGGGCGCTGTAACTACTACTGCTGGTGGGTCTCTGTTGGCGGAGACTGTCTAGGCAGGTACCATCGTAGTATTTGTTGCATAGTACTGCAAACATTACCGTGATCTGGTATGAATGGCGCTGTAACTACTACTGCTGGTGGGTCTCTGTTGGCGGAGACTGTCTAGGCAGGTACCACCGCAGTGTTTGTAGCATAATACTGCAAACATTACCGTGATCCTGTATGAAGGGCGCTGTAACTACTACTGCTGGTGGGTCTCTGTTGGCGGAGACTGTCTAGGCAGGTACCACCGCAGTGTTTGTTGCATAGTACTGCAAACATTACCGTGATCCGGTATGAAGGGCGCTGTAACTACAACTGCTGGTGGGTCTCTGTTGGCGGAGACTGTCTAGGCAGGTACCACCGTAGTGTTTGTTGCATAGTACTGCAAACATTACCGTGATCCGGTATGAAGGGCGCTGTAACTACTACTGCTGGTGGGTCTCTGTTGGCGGAGACTGTCTAGGCAGGTACCACCGTAGTGTTTGTTGCATAGTACTGCAATCATTACCGTGATACGGTATGAAGGGCGCTGTAACTACTACTGCTGGTGGGTCTCTGTTGGCGGAGACTGTCTAGGCAGGTACCACCGTAGTGTTTGTTGCATAGTACTGCAAACCTTACCGTGATCCGGTATGAAGGGCGCTGTAACTACTGCTGCTGGTGGGTCTCTGTTGGCGGAGACTGTCTAGGCAGGTAACACCGTAGTGTTTGTTGCATAGTACTGCAAACATTACCGTGATTCTGTATGAAGGGCGCTGTAACTACTACTGCTGGTGGGTCTCTGTTGGCGGAGACTGTCTAGGCAGGTACCACCGTAGTGTTTGTTGCATAGTACTGCAAACATTATCTTGATCCGGTATGAAGGGCGCTATAACTACTACTGTTGGTGGATCTCTGTTGGCGGAGACTGTCTAGGCAGGTACCACCGTAGTGTTTGTTGCATAGTACTGCAAACATTACCGTGATCCTGTATGAAGGGCGCTGTAACTACTGCTGCTGGTGGGTCTCTGTTGGCGGAGACTGTCTAGGCAGGTAACACCGTAATGTTTGTTGCATAGTACTGCAAACATTACCGTGATACGGTATGAAGGGCGCTGTAACTACTACTGCTGGTGGATCTCTGTTGGCGGAGACTGTCTAGGCAGGTACCACCGTAGTGTTTGTTGCATAGTACTGCAAACATTACCGTGATCCTGTATGAAGGGCGCTGTAACTACTACTGCTGGGTCTCTGTTGGCGGAGACTGTCTAGGCAGGTAACACCGTAGTGTTTGTTGCATAGTACTGCAAACATTACCGTGATCCTGTATGAAGGGCGCTGTAACTACTACTGTTGGTGGGTCTCTGTTGGCGGAGACTGTCTAGGCAGATACCACCGTAGTGTTTGTTGCATAGTACTGCAAACATTACCGTGATCCGGTATGAAGGGCGCTGTAACTACTACTGCTGGTAGGTCTCTGTTGGCGGAGACTGTCTAGGCAGGTACCACCGTAGTGTTTGTTGCATAGTACTGCAAACATTACCGTGATCCTGTATGAAGGGCGCTGTAACTACTACTGCTGGTGGGTCTCTGTTGGCGGAGACTGTCTAGGCAGGTAACACCGTAGTGTTTGTTGCATAGTACTGCAAACATTACCGTGATCCGGTATGAAGGGCGCTGTAACTACTACTGCTGGTGGGTCTCTGTTGGCGGAGACTGTCTAGGCAGGTACCACCGTAGTGTTTGTTGCATAGTACTGCAAACATTATCGTGATCCGGTATGAAGGGCGCTATAACTACTACTGTTGGTGGATCTCTGTTGGCGGAGACTGTCTAGGCAGGTACCACCGTAGTGTTTGTTGCATAGCACTGCAAACATTACCGTGATCCTGTATGAAGGGCGCTGTAACTACTGCTGCTGGTGGGTCTCTGTTGGCGGAGACTGTCTAGGCAGGTACCACCGTAGTGTTTGTTGCATAGTACTGCAATCATTACCGTGATACGGTATGAAGGGCGCTGTAACTACTACTGCTGGTGGGTCTCTGTTGGCGGAGACTGTCTAGGCAGGTACCACCGTAGTGTTTGTTGCATAGTACTGCAAACCTTACCGTGATCCGGTATGAAGGGCGCTGTAACTACTGCTGCTGGTGGGTCTCTGTTGGCGGAGACTGTCTAGGCAGGTAACACCGTAGTGTTTGTTGCATAGTACTGCAAACATTACCGTGATTCTGTATGAAGGGCGCTGTAACTACTACTGCTGGTGGGTCTCTGTTGGCGGAGACTGTCTAGGCAGGTACCACCGTAGTGTTTGTTGCATAGTACTGCAAACATTATCTTGATCCGGTATGAAGGGCGCTATAACTACTACTATTGGTGGATCTCTGTTGGCGGAGACTGTCTAGGCAGGTACCACCGTAGTGTTTGTTGCATAGTACTGCAAACATTACCGTGATCCTGTATGAAGGGCGCTGTAACTACTGCTGCTGGTGGGTCTCTGTTGGCGGAGACTGTCTAGGCAGGTAACACCGTAATGTTTGTTGCATAGTACTGCAAACATTACCGTGATACGGTATGAAGGGCGCTGTAACTACTACTGCTGGTGGGTATCTGTTGGCGGAGACTGTCAAGGCAGGTACCACCGTAGTGTTTGTTGCATAGTACTGCAAACATTATAGTGATCCGGTATGAAGCGCGCTATAACTACTACTGTTGGTGGATCTCTGTTGGCGGAGACTGTCTAGGCAGGTACCACCGTAGTGTTTGTTGCATAGTACTGCAAACATTACCGTGATCCTGTATGAAGGGCGCTGTAACTACTACTGCTGGGTCTCTGTTGGCGGAGACTGTCTAGGCAGGTAACACCGTAGTGTTTGTTGCATAGTACTGCAAACATTACCGTGATCCTGTATGAAGGGCGCTGTAACTACTACTGTTGGTGGGTCTCTGTTGGCGGAGACTGTCTAGGCAGATACCACCGTAGTGTTTGTTGCATAGTACTGCAAACATTACCGTGATCCGGTATGAAGGGCGCTGTAACTACTACTGCTGGTGGGTCTCTGTTGGCGGAGACTGTCTAGGCAGGTACCACCGTAGTGTTTGTTGCATAGTACTGCAAACATTACCGTGATCCTGTATGAAGGGCGCTGTAACTACTACTGCTGGTGGGTCTCTGTTGGCGGAGACTGTCTAGGCAGGTAACACCGTAGTGTTTGTTGCATAGTACTGCAAACATTACCGTGATCCGGTATGAAGGGCGCTGTAACTACTACTGCTGGTGGGTCTCTGTTGGCGGAGACTGTCTAGGCAGGTACCACCGTAGTGTTTGTTGCATAGTACTGCAAACATTATCGTGATCCGGTATGAAGGGCGCTATAACTACTACTGTTGGTGGATCTCTGTTGGCGGAGACTGTCTAGGCAGGTAACACCGTAGTGTTTGTTGCATAGTACTGCAAACATTACCGTGATCCGGTATGAAGGGCGCTGTAACTACTACTGCTGGTGGGTCTCTGTTGGCGGAGACTGTCTAGGCAGGTACCACCGTAGTGTTTGTTGCATAGCACTGCAAACATTACCGTGATCCTGTATGAAGGGCGCTGTAACTACTGCTGCTGGTGGGTCTCTGTTGGCGGAGACTGTCTAGGCAGGTAACACCGTAGTGTTTGTTGCATAGTACTGCAAACATTACCGTGATACGGTATGAAGGGCGCTGTAACTACTACTGCTGGTGGGTCTCTGTTGGCGGAGACTGTCTAGGCAGGTACCACCGTAGTGTTTGTTGCATAGTACTGCAAACATTACCGTGATCCGGTATGAAGGGCGCTGTAACTACTACTGCTGGTGGGTCTCTGTTGGCGGAGACTGTCTAGGCAGGTACCACCGTAGTGTTTGTTGCATAGTACTGCAAACATTACCGTGATCCGGTATGAAGGGCGCTGTAACTACTACTGCTAGTGGGTCTCTGTTGGCGGAGACTGTCTAGGCAGATAACACCGTAGTGTTTGTTGCATAGTACTGCAAACATTACCGTGATCCGGTATGAAGGGCGCTGTAACTACTACTGCTAGTGGGTCTCTGTTGGCGGAGACTGTCTAGGCAGATAACACCGTAGTGTATGTTGCATAGTACTGCAAACATTACCGTGATCCGGTATGAAGGGCGCTGTAACTGCTACTGCTGGTGGGTCTCTGTTGGCGGAGACTGTCTAGGCAGGTACCACCGTAGTGTTTGTTGCATAGTACTGCAAACCTTACCGTGATCCGATATGAAGGGCGCTGTAACTACTGCTGCTGGTGGGTCTCTGTTGGCGGAGACTGTCTAGGCAGGTACCACCGTAGTGTTTGTTGCATAGTACTGCAAACATTATCGTGATCCGGTATGAAGGGCGCTATAACTACTACTGTTGGTGGATCTCTGTTGGCGGAGACTGTCTAGGCAGGTACCACCGTAGTGTTTGTTGCATAGTACTGCAAACATTACCGTGATCCTGTATGAAGGGCGCTGTAACTACTGCTGCTGGTGGGTCTCTGTTGGCGGAGACTGTCTAGGCAGGTAACACCGTAATGTTTGTTGCATAGTACTGCAAACATTACCGTGATACGGTATGAAGGGCGCTGTAACTACTACTGCTGGTGGGTCTCTGTTGGCGGAGACTGTCTAGGCAGGTACCACCGTAGTGTTTGTTGCATAGTACTGCAAACATTATCGTGATCCGGTATGAAGGGCGCTATAACTACTACTGCTGGTGGGTCTCTGTTGGCGGAGACTGTCTAGGCAGGTACCACCGTAGTGTTTGTTGCATAGTACTACAAACATTACTGTGATCCTGTATGAAGGGCGCTGTAACTACTACTGCTGGGTCTCTGTTGGCGGAGACTGTCTAGGCAGGTACCACCGTAGTGTTTGTTGCATAGTACTGCAAACATTATCGTGATCCGGTATGAAGGGCGCTATAACTACTACTGTTGGTGGATCTCTGTTGGCGGAGACTGTCTAGGCAGGTACCACCGTAGTGTTTGTTGCATAGCACTGCAAACATTACCGTGATCCTGTATGAAGGGCGCTGTAACTACTGCTGCTGGTGGGTCTCTGTTGGCGGAGACTGTCTAGGCAGGTAACACCGTAGTGTTTGTTGCATAGTACTGCAAACATTACCGTGATACGGTATGAAGGGCGCTGTAACTACTACTGCTGGTGGGTCTCTGTTGGCGGAGACTGTCTAGGCAGGTACCACCGTAGTGTTTGTTGCATAGTACTGCAAACATTACCGTGATCCGGTATGAAGGGCGCTGTAACTACTACTGCTGGTGGGTCTCTGTTGGCGGAGACTGTCTAGGCAGGTACCACCGTAGTGTTTGTTGCATAGTACTGCAAACATTACCGTGATCCGGTATGAAGGGCGCTGTAACTACTACTGCTAGTGGGTCTCTGTTGGCGGAGACTGTCTAGGCAGATAACACCGTAGTGTTTGTTGCATAGTACTGCAAACATTACCGTGATCCGGTATGAAGGGCGCTGTAACTGCTACTGCTGGTGGGTCTCTGTTGGCGGAGACTGTCTAGGCAGGTACCACCGTAGTGTTTGTTGCATAGTACTGCAAACATTACCGTGATACGGTATGAAGGGCGCTGTAACTACTACTGCTGGTGGGTCTCTGTTGGCGGAGACTGTCTAGGCAGGTACCACCGTAGTGTTTGTTGCATAGTACTGCAAACATTACCGTGATCCGGTATGAAGGGCGCTGTAACTGCTACTGCTGGTGGGTCTCTGTTGGCGGAGACTGTCTAGGCAGGTACCACCGTAGTGTTTGTTGCATAGTACTGCAAACATTACCGTGATCCGGTATGAAGTGCGCTGTAACTACTACTGCTGGTGGGTCTCTGTTGGCGGAGACTGTCTAGGCAGGTACCACCGTAGTGTTTGTTGCATAGTACTGCAATCATTACCGTGATACGGTATGAAGGGCGCTGTAACTACTACTGCTGGTGGGTCTCTGTTGGCGGAGACTGTCTAGGCAGGTACCACCGTAGTGTTTGTTGCATAGTACTGCAAACATTACCGTGATCCGGTATGAAGGGCGCTGTAACTACTACTGCTAGTGGGTCTCTGTTGGCGGAGACTGTCTAGGCAGATAACACCGTAGTGTTTGTTGCATAGTACTGCAAACATTACCGTGATCCGGTATGAAGGGCGCTGTAACTGCTACTGCTGGTGGGTCTCTGTTGGCGGAGACTGTCTAGGCAGGTACCACCGTAGTGTTTGTTGCATAGTACTGCAAACATTACCGTGATCCGGTATGAAGGGCGCTGTAACTACTACTGCTAGTGGGTCTCTGTTGGCGGAGACTGTCTAGGCAGATAACACCGTAGTGTTTGTTGCATAGTACTGCAAACATTACCGTGATCCTGTATGAAGGGCGCTGTAACTACTGCTGCTGGGTCTCTGTTGGCGGAGACTGTCTAGGCAGGTACCACCGTAGTGTTTGTTGCATAGTACTGCAAACATTACCGTGATCCGGTATGAAGGGCGCTGTAACTGCTACTGCTGGTGGGTCTCTGTTGGCGGAGACTGTCTAGGCAGGTACCACCGTAGTGTTTGTTGCATAGTACTGCAAACATTACCGTGATCCGGTATGAAGTGCGCTGTAACTACTACTGCTGGTGGGTCTCTGTTGGCGGAGACTGTCTAGGCAGGTACCACCGTAGTGTTTGTTGCATAGTACTGCAATCATTACCGTGATACGGTATGAAGGGCGCTGTAACTACTACTGCTGGTGGGTCTCTGTTGGCGGAGACTGTCTAGGCAGGTACCACCGTAGTGTTTGTTGCATAGTACTGCAAACATTATCGTGATCCGGTATGAAGGGCGCTATAACTACTACTGTTGGTGGATCTCTGTTGGCGGAGACTGTCTAGGCAGGTACCACCGTAGTGTTTGTTGCATAGTACTGCAAACATTACCGTGATCCTGTATGAAGGGCGCTGTAACTACTGCTGCTGGGTCTCTGTTGGCGGAGACTGTCTAGGCAGGTACCACCGTAGTGTTTGTTGCATAGTACTGCAAACATTACCGTGATCCGGTATGAAGGGCGCTGTAACTGCTACTGCTGGTGGGTCTCTGTTGGCGGAGACTGTCTAGGCAGGTACCACCGTAGTGTTTGTTGCATAGTACTGCAAACATTACCGTGATCCGGTATGAAGTGCGCTGTAACTACTACTGCTGGTGGGTCTCTGTTGGCGGAGACTGTCTAGGCAGGTACCACCGTAGTGTTTGTTGCATAGTACTGCAATCATTACCGTGATACGGTATGAAGGGCGCTGTAACTACTACTGCTGGTGGGTCTCTGTTGGCGGAGACTGTCTAGGCAGGTACCACCGTAGTGTTTGTTGCATAGTACTGCAAACATTACCGTGATCCTGTATGAAGGGCGCTGTAACTACTACTGCTGGTGGGTCTCTGTTGGCGGAGACTGTCTAGGCAGGTAACACCGTAGTGTTTGTTGCATAGTACTGCAAACATTACCGTGATACGGTATGAAGGGCGCTGTAACTACTACTGCTGGTGGGTCTCTGTTGGCGGAGACTGTCTAGGCAGGTACCACCGTAGTGTTTGTTGCATAGTACTGCAAACATTACCGTGATCCGGTATGAAGGGCGCTGTAACTGCTACTGCTGGTGGGTCTCTGTTGGCGGAGACTGTCTAGGCAGGTACCACCGTAGTGTTTGTTGCATAGTACTGCAAACATTACCGTGATCCTGTATGAAGGGCGCTGTAACTACTACTGCTGGGTCTCTGTTGGCGGAGACTGTCTAGGCAGGTAACACCGTAGTGTTTGTTGCATAGTACTGCAAACATTACCGTGATCCTGTATGAAGGGCGCTGTAACTACTACTGCTGGTGGGTCTCTGTTGGCGGAGACTGTCTAGGCAGGTACCACCGTGGTGTTTGTTGCATAGTACTGCAATCATTACCGTGATACGGTATGAAGGGCGCTGTAACTACTACTGCTGGTGGGTCTCTGTTGGCGGAGACTGTCTAGGCAGGTACCACCGTAGTGTTTGTTGCATAGTACTGTAAACATTACCTTGATCCGGTATGAAGGGCGCTGTAACTACTACTGCTGGTGGGTCTCTGTTGGCGGAGACTGTCTAGGCAGGTACCACCGTAGTGTTTGTTGCATAGTACTGCAATCATTACCGTGATACGGTATGAAGGGCGCTGATACTACTACTGCTGGTGGGTCTCTGTTGGCGGAGACTGTCTAGGCAGGTACCACCGTAGTGTTTGTTGCATAGTACTGCAAACATTACCGTGATCCTGTATGAAGGGCGCTGTAACTACTACTGCTGGGTCTCTGTTGGCGGAGACTGTCTAGGCAGGTAACACCGTAGTGTTTGTTGCATAGTACTGCAAACATTACCGTAATCCTGTATGAAGGGCGCTGTAACTACTACTGTTGGTGGGTCTCTGTTGGCGGAGACTGTCTAGGCAGATACCACCGTAGTGTTTGTTGCATAGTACTGCAAACATTACCGTGATCCTGTATGAAGGGCGCTGTAACTACTACTGCTGGTGGGTCTCTGTTGGCGGAGACTGTCTAGGCAGGTACCACCGTAGTGTTTGTTGCATAGTACTGCAAACATTACCGTGATCCGGTATGAAGGGCGCTGTAACTACTACTGCTGGTGGGTCTCTGTTGGCGGAGACTGTCTAGGCAGGTAACACCGTAGTGTTTGTTGCATAGTACTGCAAACATTACCGTGATCCGGTATGAAGGGCGCTGTAACTACTACTGCTAGTGGGTCTCTGTTGGCGGAGACTGTCTAGGCAGATAACACCGTAGTGTTTGTTGCATAGTACTGCAAACATTACCGTGATCCGGTATGAAGGGCGCTGTAACTGCTACTGCTGGTGGGTCTCTGTTGGCGGAGACTGTCTAGGCAGGTACCACCGTAGTGTTTGTTGCATAGTACTGCAAACATTACCGTGATACGGTATGAAGGGCGCTGTAACTACTACTGCTGGTGGGTCTCTGTTGGCGGAGACTGTCTAGGCAGGTACCACCGTAGTGTTTGTTGCATAGTACTGCAAACATTACCGTGATCCGGTATGAAGGGCGCTGTAACTGCTACTGCTGGTGGGTCTCTGTTGGCGGAGACTGTCTAGGCAGGTACCACCGTAGTGTTTGTTGCATAGTACTGCAAACATTACCGTGATCCGGTATGAAGTGCGCTGTAACTACTACTGCTGGTGGGTCTCTGTTGGCGGAGACTGTCTAGGCAGGTACCACCGTAGTGTTTGTTGCATAGTACTGCAATCATTACCGTGATACGGTATGAAGGGCGCTGTAACTACTACTGCTGGTGGGTCTCTGTTGGCGGAGACTGTCTAGGCAGGTACCACCGTAGTGTTTGTTGCATAGTACTGCAAACATTATCGTGATCCGGTATGAAGGGCGCTATAACTACTACTGTTGGTGGGTCTCTGTTGGCGGAGACTGTCTAGGCAGGTACCACCGTAGTGTTTGTTGCATAGTACTGCAAACATTACCGTGATCCGGTATGAAGGGCGCTGTAACTACTACTGCTGGTGGGTCTCTGTTGGCGGAGACTGTCTAGGCAGGTACCACCGTAGTGTTTGTTGCATAGTACTGCAAACATTACCGTGATCCGGTATGAAGGGCGCTGTAACTACTACTGCTAGTGGGTCTCTGTTGGCGGAGACTGTCTAGGCAGATAACACCGTAGTGTTTGTTGCATAGTACTGCAAACATTACCGTGATCCGGTATGAAGGGCGCTGTAACTACTACTGCTAGTGGGTCTCTGTTGGCGGAGACTGTCTAGGCAGATAACACCGTAGTGTTTGTTGCATAGTACTGCAAACATTACCGTGATCCGGTATGAAGGGCGCTGTAACTGCTACTGCTGGTGGGTCTCTGTTGGCGGAGACTGTCTAGGCAGGTACCACCGTAGTGTTTGTTGCATAGTACTGCAATCATTACCGTGATACGGTATGAAGGGCGCTGTAACTACTACTGCTGCTGGGTCTCTGTTGGCGGAGACTGTCTAGGCAGGTACCACCGTAGTGTTTGTTGCATAGTACTGCAAACATTACCGTGATCCGGTATGAAGGGCGCTGTAACTGCTACTGCTGGTGGGTCTCTGTTGGCGGAGACTGTCTAGGCAGGTACCACCGTAGTGTTTGTTGCATAGTACTGCAAACATTACCGTGATCCGGTATGAAGTGCGCTGTAACTACTACTGCTGGTGGGTCTCTGTTGGCGGAGACTGTCTAGGCAGGTACCACCGTAGTGTTTGTTGCATAGTACTGCAAACATTATCGTGATCCGGTATGAAGGGCGCTATAACTACTACTGTTGGTGGATCTCTGTTGGCGGAGACTGTCTAGGCAGGTACCACCGTAGTGTTTGTTGCATAGCACTGCAAACATTACCGTGATCCTGTATGAAGGGCGCTGTAACTACTGCTGCTGGTGGGTCTCTGTTGGCGGAGACTGTCTAGGCAGGTAACACCGTAGTGTTTGTTGCATAGTACTGCAAACATTACCGTGATACGGTATGAAGGGCGCTGTAACTACTACTGCTGGTGGGTCTCTGTTGGCGGAGACTGTCTAGGCAGGTACCACCGTAGTGTTTGTTGCATAGTACTGCAAACATTACCGTGATCCGGTATGAAGGGCGCTGTAACTACTACTGCTGGTGGGTCTCTGTTGGCGGAGACTGTCTAGGCAGGTACCACCGTAGTGTTTGTTGCATAGTACTGCAAACATTACCGTGATCCGGTATGAAGGGCGCTGTAACTACTACTGCTAGTGGGTCTCTGTTGGCGGAGACTGTCTAGGCAGATAACACCGTAGTGTTTGTTGCATAGTACTGCAAACATTACCGTGATCCGGTATGAAGGGCGCTGTAACTGCTACTGCTGGTGGGTCTCTGTTGGCGGAGACTGTCTAGGCAGGTACCACCGTAGTGTTTGTTGCATAGTACTGCAAACATTACCGTGATACGGTATGAAGGGCGCTGTAACTACTACTGCTGGTGGGTCTCTGTTGGCGGAGACTGTCTAGGCAGGTACCACCGTAGTGTTTGTTGCATAGTACTGCAAACATTACCGTGATCCGGTATGAAGGGCGCTGTAACTGCTACTGCTGGTGGGTCTCTGTTGGCGGAGACTGTCTAGGCAGGTACCACCATAGTGTTTGTTGCATAGTACTGCAAACATTACCGTGATCCGGTATGAAGTGCGCTGTAACTACTACTGCTGGTGGGTCTCTGTTGGCGGAGACTGTCTAGGCAGGTACCACCGTAGTGTTTGTTGCATAGTACTGCAATCATTACCGTGATACGGTATGAAGGGCGCTGTAACTACTACTGCTGGTGGGTCTCTGTTGGCGGAGACTGTCTAGGCAGGTACCACCGTAGTGTTTGTTGCATAGTACTGCAAACATTACCGTGATCCGGTATGAAGGGCGCTGTAACTACTACTGCTAGTGGGTCTCTGTTGGCGGAGACTGTCTAGGCAGATAACACCGTAGTGTTTGTTGCATAGTACTGCAAACATTACCGTGATCCGGTATGAAGGGCGCTGTAACTGCTACTGCTGGTGGGTCTCTGTTGGCGGAGACTGTCTAGGCAGGTACCACCGTAGTGTTTGTTGCATAGTACTGCAAACATTGTCGTGATCCGGTATGAAGGGCGCTATAACTACTACTGTTGGTGGATCTCTGTTGGCGGAGACTGTCTAGGCAGGTACCACCGTAGTGTTTGTTGCATAGTACTGCAAACATTACCGTGATCCTGTATGAAGGGCGCTGTAACTACTGCTGCTGGGTCTCTGTTGGCGGAGACTGTCTAGGCAGGTACCACCGTAGTGTTTGTTGCATAGTACTGCAAACATTACCGTGATCCGGTATGAAGGGCGCTGTAACTGCTACTGCTGGTGGGTCTCTGTTGGCGGAGACTGTCTAGGCAGGTACCACCGTAGTGTTTGTTGCATAGTACTGCAAACATTACCGTGATCCGGTATGAAGGGCGCTGTAACTACTACTGCTAGTGGGTCTCTGTTGGCGGAGACTGTCTAGGCAGATAACACCGTAGTGTTTGTTGCATAGTACTGCAAACATTACCGTGATCCGGTATGAAGGGCGCTGTAACTGCTACTGCTGGTGGGTCTCTGTTGGCGGAGACTGTCTAGGCAGGTACCACCGTAGTGTTTGTTGCATAGTACTGCAAACATTACCGTGATACGGTATGAAGGGCGCTGTAACTACTACTGCTGGTGGGTCTCTGTTGGCGGAGACTGTCTAGGCAGGTACCACCGTAGTGTTTGTTGCATAGTACTGCAAACATTACCGTGATCCGGTATGAAGGGCGCTGTAACTGCTACTGCTGGTGGGTCTCTGTTGGCGGAGACTGTCTAGGCAGGTACCACCGTAGTGTTTGTTGCATAGTACTGCAAACATTACCGTGATCCGGTATGAAGTGCGCTGTAACTACTACTGCTGGTGGGTCTCTGTTGGCGGAGACTGTCTAGGCAGGTACCACCGTAGTGTTTGTTGCATAGTACTGCAATCATTACCGTGATACGGTATGAAGGGCGCTGTAACTACTACTGCTGGTGGGTCTCTGTTGGCGGAGACTGTCTAGGCAGGTACCACCGTAGTGTTTGTTGCATAGTACTGCAAACATTATCGTGATCCGGTATGAAGGGCGCTATAACTACTACTGTTGGTGGGTCTCTGTTGGCGGAGACTGTCTAGGCAGGTACCACCGTAGTGTTTGTTGCATAGTACTGCAAACATTACCGTGATCCGGTATGAAGGGCGCTGTAACTACTACTGCTGGTGGGTCTCTGTTGGCGGAGACTGTCTAGGCAGGTACCACCGTAGTGTTTGTTGCATAGTACTGCAAACATTACCGTGATCCGGTATGAAGGGCGCTGTAACTACTACTGCTAGTGGGTCTCTGTTGGCGGAGACTGTCTAGGCAGATAACACCGTAGTGTTTGTTGCATAGTACTGCAAACATTACCGTGATCCGGTATGAAGGGCGCTGTAACTACTACTGCTAGTGGGTCTCTGTTGGCGGAGACTGTCTAGGCAGATAACACCGTAGTGTTTGTTGCATAGTACTGCAAACATTACCGTGATCCGGTATGAAGGGCGCTGTAACTGCTACTGCTGGTGGGTCTCTGTTGGCGGAGACTGTCTAGGCAGGTACCACCGTAGTGTTTGTTGCATAGTACTGCAAACCTTACCGTGATCCGGTATGAAGGGCGCTGTAACTACTGCTGCTGGTGGGTCTCTGTTGGCGGAGACTGTCTAGGCAGGTAACACCGTAGTGTTTGTTGCATAGTACTGCAAACATTACCGTGATTCTGTATGAAGGGCGCTGTAACTACTACTGCTGGTGGGTCTCTGTTGGCGGAGACTGTCTAGGCAGGTACCACCGTAGTGTTTGTTGCATAGTACTGCAAACATTATCGTGATCCGGTATGAAGGGCGCTATAACTACTACTGTTGGTGGATCTCTGTTGGCGGAGACTGTCTAGGCAGGTACCACCGTAGTGTTTGTTGCATAGTACTGCAATCATTACCGTGATACGGTATGAAGGGCGCTGTAACTACTACTGCTGCTGGGTCTCTGTTGGCGGAGACTGTCTAGGCAGGTACCACCGTAGTGTTTGTTGCATAGTACTGCAAACATTATCGTGATCCGGTATGAAGGGCGCTATAACTACTACTGTTGGTGGATCTCTGTTGGCGGAGACTGTCTAGGCAGGTACCACCGTAGTGTTTGTTGCATAGTACTGCAATCATTACCGTGATACGGTATGAAGGGCGCTGTAACTACTACTGCTGCTGGGTCTCTGTTGGCGGAGACTGTCTAGGCAGGTACCACCGTAGTGTTTGTTGCATAGTACTGCAAACATTACCGTGATCCGGTATGAAGGGCGCTGTAACTGCTACTGCTGGTGGGTCTCTGTTGGCGGAGACTGTCTAGGCAGGTACCACCGTAGTGTTTGTTGCATAGTACTGCAAACATTACCGTGATCCGGTATGAAGTGCGCTGTAACTACTACTGCTGGTGGGTCTCTGTTGGCGGAGACTGTCTAGGCAGGTACCACCGTAGTGTTTGTTGCATAGTACTGCAAACATTATCGTGATCCGGTATGAAGGGCGCTATAACTACTACTGTTGGTGGATCTCTGTTGGCGGAGACTGTCTAGGCAGGTACCACCGTAGTGTTTGTTGCATAGCACTGCAAACATTACCGTGATCCTGTATGAAGGGCGCTGTAACTACTGCTGCTGGTGGGTCTCTGTTGGCGGAGACTGTCTAGGCAGGTAACACCGTAGTGTTTGTTGCATAGTACTGCAAACATTACCGTGATACGGTATGAAGGGCGCTGTAACTACTACTGCTGGTGGGTCTCTGTTGGCGGAGACTGTCTAGGCAGGTACCACCGTAGTGTTTGTTGCATAGTACTGCAAACATTACCGTGATCCGGTATGAAGGGCGCTGTAACTACTACTGCTGGTGGGTCTCTGTTGGCGGAGACTGTCTAGGCAGGTACCACCGTAGTGTTTGTTGCATAGTACTGCAAACATTACCGTGATCCGGTATGAAGGGCGCTGTAACTACTACTGCTAGTGGGTCTCTGTTGGCGGAGACTGTCTAGGCAGATAACACCGTAGTGTTTGTTGCATAGTACTGCAAACATTACCGTGATCCGGTATGAAGGGCGCTGTAACTGCTACTGCTGGTGGGTCTCTGTTGGCGGAGACTGTCTAGGCAGGTACCACCGTAGTGTTTGTTGCATAGTACTGCAAACATTACCGTGATACGGTATGAAGGGCGCTGTAACTACTACTGCTGGTGGGTCTCTGTTGGCGGAGACTGTCTAGGCAGGTACCACCGTAGTGTTTGTTGCATAGTACTGCAAACATTACCGTGATCCGGTATGAAGGGCGCTGTAACTGCTACTGCTGGTGGGTCTCTGTTGGCGGAGACTGTCTAGGCAGGTACCACCGTAGTGTTTGTTGCATAGTACTGCAAACATTACCGTGATCCGGTATGAAGTGCGCTGTAACTACTACTGCTGGTGGGTCTCTGTTGGCGGAGACTGTCTAGGCAGGTACCACCGTAGTGTTTGTTGCATAGTACTGCAATCATTACCGTGATACGGTATGAAGGGCGCTGTAACTACTACTGCTGGTGGGTCTCTGTTGGCGGAGACTGTCTAGGCAGGTACCACCGTAGTGTTTGTTGCATAGTACTGCAAACATTACCGTGATCCTGTATGAAGGGCGCTGTAACTACTACTGCTGGTGGGTCTCTGTTGGCGGAGACTGTCTAGGCAGGTAACACCGTAGTGTTTGTTGCATAGTACTGCAAACATTACCGTGATCCGGTATGAAGGGCGCTGTAACTACTACTGCTAGTGGGTCTCTGTTGGCGGAGACTGTCTAGGCAGATAACACCGTAGTGTTTGTTGCATAGTACTGCAAACATTACCGTGATCCGGTATGAAGGGCGCTGTAACTGCTACTGCTGGTGGGTCTCTGTTGGCGGAGACTGTCTAGGCAGGTACCACCGTAGTGTTTGTTGCATAGTACTGCAAACATTACCGTGATACGGTATGAAGGGCGCTGTAACTACTACTGCTGGTGGGTCTCTGTTGGCGGAGACTGTCTAGGCAGGTACCACCGTAGTGTTTGTTGCATAGTACTGCAAACATTACCGTGATCCGGTATGAAGGGCGCTGTAACTGCTACTGCTGGTGGGTCTCTGTTGGCGGAGACTGTCTAGGCAGGTACCACCGTAGTGTTTGTTGCATAGTACTGCAAACATTACCGTGATCCGGTATGAAGTGCGCTGTAACTACTACTGCTGGTGGGTCTCTGTTGGCGGAGACTGTCTAGGCAGGTACCACCGTAGTGTTTGTTGCATAGTACTGCAATCATTACCGTGATACGGTATGAAGGGCGCTGTAACTACTACTGCTGGTGGGTCTCTGTTGGCGGAGACTGTCTAGGCAGGTACCACCGTAGTGTTTGTTGCATAGTACTGCAAACATTACCGTGATCCGGTATGAAGGGCGCTGTAACTGCTACTGCTGGTGGGTCTCTGTTGGCGGAGACTGTCTAGGCAGGTACCACCGTAGTGTTTGTTGCATAGTACTGCAAACCTTACCGTGATCCGGTATGAAGGGCGCTGTAACTACTGCTGCTGGTGGGTCTCTGTTGGCGGAGACTGTCTAGGCAGGTAACACCGTAGTGTTTGTTGCATAGTACTGCAAACATTACCGTGATTCTGTATGAAGGGCGCTGTAACTACTACTGCTGGTGGGTCTCTGTTGGCGGAGACTGTCTAGGCAGATAACACCGTAGTGTTTGTTGCATAGTACTGCAAACATTACCGTGATCCGGTATGAAGGGCGCTGTAACTGCTACTGCTGGTGGGTCTCTGTTGGCGGAGACTGTCTAGGCAGGTACCACCGTAGTGTTTGTTGCATAGTACTGCAAACCTTACCGTGATCCGGTATGAAGGGCGCTGTAACTACTGCTGCTGGTGGGTCTCTGTTGGCGGAGACTGTCTAGGCAGGTAACACCGTAGTGTTTGTTGCATAGTACTGCAAACATTACCGTGATTCTGTATGAAGGGCGCTGTAACTACTACTGCTGGTGGGTCTCTGTTGGCGGAGACTGTCTAGGCAGGTACCACCGTAGTGTTTGTTGCATAGTACTGCAAACATTATCGTGATCCGGTATGAAGGGCGCTATAACTACTACTGTTGGTGGATCTCTGTTGGCGGAGACTGTCTAGGCAGGTACCACCGTAGTGTTTGTTGCATAGTACTGCAAACATTACCGTGATCCTGTATGAAGGGCGCTGTAACTACTGCTGCTGGGTCTCTGTTGGCGGAGACTGTCTAGGCAGGTACCACCGTAGTGTTTGTTGCATAGTACTGCAAACATTACCGTGATCCGGTATGAAGTGCGCTGTAACTACTACTGCTGGTGGGTCTCTGTTGGCGGAGACTGTCTAGGCAGGTACCACCGTAGTGTTTGTTGCATAGTACTGCAATCATTACCGTGATACGGTATGAAGGGCGCTGTAACTACTACTGCTGGTGGGTCTCTGTTGGCGGAGACTGTCTAGGCAGGTACCACCGTAGTGTTTGTTGCATAGTACTGCAAACATTACCGTGATCCTGTATGAAGGGCGCTGTAACTACTACTGCTGGTGGGTCTCTGTTGGCGGAGACTGTCTAGGCAGGTAACACCGTAGTGTTTGTTGCATAGTACTGCAAACATTACCGTGATACGGTATGAAGGGCGCTGTAACTACTACTGCTGGTGGGTCTCTGTTGGCGGAGACTGTCTAGGCAGGTACCACCGTAGTGTTTGTTGCATAGTACTGCAAACATTACCGTGATCCGGTATGAAGGGCGCTGTAACTACTACTGCTGGTGGGTCTCTGTTGGCGGAGACTGTCTAGGCAGGTACCACCGTAGTGTTTGTTGCATAGTACTGCAAACATTACCGTGATCCGGTATGAAGGGCGCTGTAACTACTACTGCTAGTGGGTCTCTGTTGGCGGAGACTGTCTAGGCAGATAACACCGTAGTGTTTGTTGCATAGTACTGCAAACATTATCGTGATCCGATATGAAGGGCGCTATAACTACTACTGTTGGTGGATCTCTGTTGGCGGAGACTGTCTAGGCAGGTACCACCGTAGTGTTTGTTGCATAGTACTGCAAACATTATCGTGATCCGGTATGAAGGGCGCTATAACTACTACTGTTGGTGGATCTCTGTTGGCGGAGACTGTCTAGGCAGGTACCACCGTAGTGTTTGTTGCATAGTACTGCAAACATTACCGTGATCCTGTATGAAGGGCGCTGTAACTACTGCTGCTGGGTCTCTGTTGGCGGAGACTGTCTAGGCAGGTACCACCGTAGTGTTTGTTGCATAGTACTGCAAACATTACCGTGATCCGGTATGAAGTGCGCTGTAACTACTACTGCTGGTGGGTCTCTGTTGGCGGAGACTGTCTAGGCAGGTACCACCGTAGTGTTTGTTGCATAGTACTGCAATCATTACCGTGATACGGTATGAAGGGCGCTGTAACTACTACTGCTGGTGGGTCTCTGTTGGCGGAGACTGTCTAGGCAGGTACCACCGTAGTGTTTGTTGCATAGTACTGCAAACATTACCGTGATCCTGTATGAAGGGCGCTGTAACTACTACTGCTGGTGGGTCTCTGTTGGCGGAGACTGTCTAGGCAGGTAACACCGTAGTGTTTGTTGCATAGTACTGCAAACATTACCGTGATCCGGTATGAAGGGCGCTGTAACTGCTACTGCTGGTGGGTCTCTGTTGGCGGAGACTGTCTAGGCAGGTACCACCGTAGTGTTTGTTGCATAGTACTGCAAACATTACCGTGATACGGTATGAAGGGCGCTGTAACTACTACTGCTGGTGGGTCTCTGTTGGCGGAGACTGTCTAGGCAGGTACCACCGTAGTGTTTGTTGCATAGTACTGCAAACATTACCGTGATCCGGTATGAAGGGCGCTGTAACTGCTACTGCTGGTGGGTCTCTGTTGGCGGAGACTGTCTAGGCAGGTACCACCGTAGTGTTTGTTGCATAGTACTGCAAACATTACCGTGATCCGGTATGAAGTGCGCTGTAACTACTACTGCTGGTGGGTCTCTGTTGGCGGAGACTGTCTAGGCAGGTACCACCGTAGTGTTTGTTGCATAGTACTGCAATCATTACCGTGATACGGTATGAAGGGCGCTGTAACTACTACTGCTGGTGGGTCTCTGTTGGCGGAGACTGTCTAGGCAGGTACCACCGTAGTGTTTGTTGCATAGTACTGCAAACATTACCGTGATCCGGTATGAAGGGCGCTGTAACTACTACTGCTAGTGGGTCTCTGTTGGCGGAGACTGTCTAGGCAGATAACACCGTAGTGTTTGTTGCATAGTACTGCAAACATTACCGTGATCCGGTATGAAGGGCGCTGTAACTGCTACTGCTGGTGGGTCTCTGTTGGCGGAGACTGTCTAGGCAGGTACCACCGTAGTGTTTGTTGCATAGTACTGCAAACCTTACCGTGATCCGGTATGAAGGGCGCTGTAACTACTGCTGCTGGTGGGTCTCTGTTGGCGGAGACTGTCTAGGCAGGTAACACCGTAGTGTTTGTTGCATAGTACTGCAAACATTACCGTGATTCTGTATGAAGGGCGCTGTAACTACTACTGCTGGTGGGTCTCTGTTGGCGGAGACTGTCTAGGCAGGTACCACCGTAGTGTTTGTTGCATAGTACTGCAAACATTATCGTGATCCGGTATGAAGGGCGCTATAACTACTACTGTTGGTGGATCTCTGTTGGCGGAGACTGTCTAGGCAGGTACCACCGTAGTGTTTGTTGCATAGTACTGCAAACATTACCGTGATCCTGTATGAAGGGCGCTGTAACTACTGCTGCTGGGTCTCTGTTGGCGGAGACTGTCTAGGCAGGTACCACCGTAGTGTTTGTTGCATAGTACTGCAAACATTATCGTGATCCGGTATGAAGGGCGCTATAACTACTACTGTTGGTGGATCTCTGTTGGCGGAGACTGTCTAGGCAGGTACCACCGTAGTGTTTGTTGCATAGTACTGCAAACATTACCGTGATCCGGTATGAAGTGCGCTGTAACTACTACTGCTGGTGGGTCTCTGTTGGCGGAGACTGTCTAGGCAGGTAACACCGTAGTGTTTGTTGCATAGTACTGCAATCATTACCGTGATACGGTATGAAGGGCGCTGTAACTACTACTGCTGGTGGGTCTCTGTTGGCGGAGACTGTCTAGGCAGGTACCACCGTAGTGTTTGTTGCATAGTACTGCAAACATTACCGTGATCCTGTATGAAGGGCGCTGTAACTACTACTGCTGGTGGGTCTCTGTTGGCGGAGACTGTCTAGGCAGGTAACACCGTAGTGTTTGTTGCATAGTACTGCAAACATTACCGTGATACGGTATGAAGGGCGCTGTAACTACTACTGCTGGTGGGTCTCTGTTGGCGGAGACTGTCTAGGCAGGTACCACCGTAGTGTTTGATGCATAGTACTGCAAACATTACCGTGATCCGGTATGAAGGGCGCTGTAACTACTACTGCTGGTGGGTCTCTGTTGGCGGAGACTGTCTAGGCAGGTAACACCGTAGTGTTTGTTGCATAGTACTGCAAACATTACCGTGATACGGTATGAAGGGCGCTGTAACTACTACTGCTGGTGGGTCTCTGTTGGCGGAGACTGTCTAGGCAGGTAACACCGTAGTGTTTGTTGCATAGTACTGCAAACATTACCGTGATACGGTATGAAGGGCGCTGTAACTACTACTGCTGGTGGGTCTCTGTTGGCGGAGACTGTCTAGGCAGGTACCACCGTAGTGTTTGTTGCATAGTACTGCAAACATTACCGTGATCCGGTATGAAGTGCGCTGTAACTACTACTGCTGGTGGGTCTCTGTTGGCGGAGACTGTCTAGGCAGGTAACACCGTAGTGTTTGTTGCATAGTACTGCAATCATTACCGTGATACGGTATGAAGGGCGCTGTAACTACTACTGCTGGTGGGTCTCTGTTGGCGGAGACTGTCTAGGCAGGTACCACCGTAGTGTTTGTTGCATAGTACTGCAAACATTACCGTGATCCTGTATGAAGGGCGCTGTAACTACTACTGCTGGTGGGTCTCTGTTGGCGGAGACTGTCTAGGCAGGTAACACCGTAGTGTTTGTTGCATAGTACTGCAAACATTACCGTGATACGGTATGAAGGGCGCTGTAACTACTACTGCTGGTGGGTCTCTGTTGGCGGAGACTGTCTAGGCAGGTACCACCGTAGTGTTTGATGCATAGTACTGCAAACATTACCGTGATCCGGTATGAAGGGCGCTGTAACTACTACTGCTGGTGGGTCTCTGTTGGCGGAGACTGTCTAGGCAGGTACCACCGTAGTGTTTGTTGCATAGTACTGCAAACATTACCGTGATCCGGTATGAAGGGCGCTGTAACTACTACTGCTAGTGGGTCTCTGTTGGCGGAGACTGTCTAGGCAGATAACACCGTAGTGTTTGTTGCATAGTACTGCAAACATTACCGTGATCCGGTATGAAGGGCGCTGTAACTGCTACTGCTGGTGGGTCTCTGTTGGCGGAGACTGTCTAGGCAGGTAACACCGTAGTGTTTGTTGCATAGTACTGCAAACATTACCGTGATACGGTATGAAGGGCGCTGTAACTACTACTGCTGGTGGGTCTCTGTTGGCGGAGACTGTCTAGGCAGGTACCACCGTAGTGTTTGTTGCATAGTACTGCAAACATTACCGTGATCCGGTATGAAGGGCGCTGTAACTACTACTGCTGGTGGGTCTCTGTTGGCGGAGACTGTCTAGGCAGGTAACACCGTAGTGTTTGTTGCATAGTACTGCAAACATTACCGTGATACGGTATGAAGGGCGCTGTAACTACTACTGCTGGTGGGTCTCTGTTGGCGGAGACTGTCTAGGCAGGTACCACCGTAGTGTTTGTTGCATAGTACTGCAAACATTACCGTGATCCTGTATGAAGGGCGCTGTAACTACTACTGCTGGTGGGTCTCTGTTGGCGGAGACTGTCTAGGCAGGTACCACCGTAGTGTTTGTTGCATAGTACTGCAAACATTACCGTGATCCGGTATGAAGGGCGCTGTAACTACTACTGCTAGTGGGTCTCTGTTGGCGGAGACTGTCTAGGCAGATAACACCGTAGTGTTTGTTGCATAGTACTGCAAACATTACCGTGATCCGGTATGAAGGGCGCTGTAACTGCTACTGCTGGTGGGTCTCTGTTGGCGGAGACTGTCTAGGCAGGTACCACCGTAGTGTTTGTTGCATAGTACTGCAAACATTACCGTGATCCTGTATGAAGGGCGCTGTAACTACTACTGCTGGTGGGTCTCTGTTGGCGGAGACTGTCTAGGCAGGTACCACCGTAGTGTTTGTTGCATAGTACTGCAAACATTGTCGTGATCCGGTATGAAGGGCGCTATAACTACTACTGTTGGTGGATCTCTGTTGGCGGAGACTGTCTAGGCAGGTACCACCGTAGTGTTTGTTGCATAGTACTGCAAACATTACCGTGATCCGGTATGAAGGGCGCTGTAACTGCTACTGCTGATGGGTCTCTGTTGGCGGAGACTGTCTAGGCAGGTACCACCGTAGTGTTTGTTGCATAGTACTGCAAACCTTACCGTGATCCGGTATGAAGGGCGCGGTAACTACTGCTGCTGGTGGGTCTCTGTTGGCGTAGACTGTCTAGGCAGGTAACACCGTAGTGTTTGTTGCATAGTACTGCAAACATTACCGTGATTCTGTATGAAGGGCGCTGTAACTACTACTGCTGGTGGGTCTCTGTTGGCGGAGACTGTCTAGGCAGGTACCACCGTAGTGTTTGTTGCATAGTACTGCAAACATTACCGTGATACGGTATGAAGGGCGCTGTAACTACTACTGCTGGTGGGTCTCTGTTGGCGGAGACTGTCTAGGCAGGTACCACCGTAGTGTTTGTTGCATAGTACTGCAAACATTACCGTGATCCGGTATGAAGGGCGCTGTAACTGCTACTGCTGGTGGGTCTCTGTTGGCGGAGACTGTCTAGGCAGGTACCACCGTAGTGTTTGTTGCATAGTACTGCAAACATTACCGTGATCCGGTATGAAGTGCGCTGTAACTACTACTGCTGGTGGGTCTCTGTTGGCGGAGACTGTCTAGGCAGGTACCACCGTAGTGTTTGTTGCATAGTACTGCAAACATTACCGTGATCCGGTATGAAGGGCGCTGTAACTGCTACTGCTGGTGGGTCTCTGTTGGCGGAGACTGTCTAGGCAGGTACCACCGTAGTGTTTGTTGCATAGTACTGCAAACATTACCGTGATACGGTATGAAGGGCGCTGTAACTACTACTGCTGGTGGGTCTCTGTTGGCGGAGACTGTCTAGGCAGGTACCACCGTAGTGTTTGTTGCATAGTACTGCAAACATTACCGTGATCCGGTATGAAGGGCGCTGTAACTGCTACTGCTGGTGGGTCTCTGTTGGCGGAGACTGTCTAGGCAGGTACCACCGTAGTGTTTGTTGCATAGTACTGCAAACATTACCGTGATCCGGTATGAAGTGCGCTGTAACTACTACTGCTGGTGGGTCTCTGTTGGCGGAGACTGTCTAGGCAGGTACCACCGTAGTGTTTGTTGCATAGTACTGCAATCATTACCGTGATACGGTATGAAGGGCGCTGTAACTACTACTGCTGGTGGGTCTCTGTTGGCGGAGACTGTCTAGGCAGGTACCACCGTAGTGTTTGTTGCATAGTACTGCAAACATTATCGTGATCCGGTATGAAGGGCGCTATAACTACTACTGTTGGTGGATCTCTGTTGGCGGAGACTGTCTAGGCAGGTACCACCGTAGTGTTTGTTGCATAGTACTGCAAACATTACCGTGATCCTGTATGAAGGGCGCTGTAACTACTGCTGCTGGGTCTCTGTTGGCGGAGACTGTCTAGGCAGGTACCACCGTAGTGTTTGTTGCATAGTACTGCAAACATTACCGTGATCCGGTATGAAGTGCGCTGTAACTACTACTGCTGGTGGGTCTCTGTTGGCGGAGACTGTCTAGGCAGGTACCACCGTAGTGTTTGTTGCATAGTACTGCAATCATTACCGTGATACGGTATGAAGGGCGCTGTAACTACTACTGCTGGTGGGTCTCTGTTGGCGGAGACTGTCTAGGCAGGTACCACCGTAGTGTTTGTTGCATAGTACTGCAAACATTACCGTGATCCTGTATGAAGGGCGCTGTAACTACTACTGCTGGTGGGTCTCTGTTGGCGGAGACTGTCTAGGCAGGTAACACCGTAGTGTTTGTTGCATAGTACTGCAAACATTACCGTGATCCGGTATGAAGGGCGCTGTAACTACTACTGCTAGTGGGTCTCTGTTGGCGGAGACTGTCTAGGCAGATAACACCGTAGTGTTTGTTGCATAGTACTGCAAACATTACCGTGATCCGGTATGAAGGGCGCTGTAACTGCTACTGCTGGTGGGTCTCTGTTGGCGGAGACTGTCTAGGCAGGTACCACCGTAGTGTTTGTTGCATAGTACTGCAAACATTACCGTGATACGGTATGAAGGGCGCTGTAACTACTACTGCTGGTGGGTCTCTGTTGGCGGAGACTGTCTAGGCAGGTACCACCGTAGTGTTTGTTGCATAGTACTGCAAACATTACCGTGATCCGGTATGAAGGGCGCTGTAACTGCTACTGCTGGTGGGTCTCTGTTGGCGGAGACTGTCTAGGCAGGTACCACCGTAGTGTTTGTTGCATAGTACTGCAAACATTACCGTGATCCGGTATGAAGTGCGCTGTAACTACTACTGCTGGTGGGTCTCTGTTGGCGGAGACTGTCTAGGCAGGTACCACCGTAGTGTTTGTTGCATAGTACTGCAATCATTACCGTGATACGGTATGAAGGGCGCTGTAACTACTACTGCTGGTGGGTCTCTGTTGGCGGAGACTGTCTAGGCAGGTACCACCGTAGTGTTTGTTGCATAGTACTGCAAACATTACCGTGATCCGGTATGAAGGGCGCTGTAACTACTACTGCTAGTGGGTCTCTGTTGGCGGAGACTGTCTAGGCAGATAACACCGTAGTGTTTGTTGCATAGTACTGCAAACATTACCGTGATCCGGTATGAAGGGCGCTGTAACTGCTACTGCTGGTGGGTCTCTGTTGGCGGAGACTGTCTAGGCAGGTACCACCGTAGTGTTTGTTGCATAGTACTGCAAACCTTACCGTGATCCGGTATGAAGGGCGCTGTAACTACTGCTGCTGGTGGGTCTCTGTTGGCGGAGACTGTCTAGGCAGGTAACACCGTAGTGTTTGTTGCATAGTACTGCAAACATTACCGTGATTCTGTATGAAGGGCGCTGTAACTACTACTGCTGGTGGGTCTCTGTTGGCGGAGACTGTCTAGGCAGGTACCACCGTAGTGTTTGTTGCATAGTACTGCAAACATTATCGTGATCCGGTATGAAGGGCGCTATAACTACTACTGTTGGTGGATCTCTGTTGGCGGAGACTGTCTAGGCAGGTACCACCGTAGTGTTTGTTGCATAGTACTGCAAACATTACCGTGATCCTGTATGAAGGGCGCTGTAACTACTGCTGCTGGGTCTCTGTTGGCGGAGACTGTCTAGGCAGGTACCACCGTAGTGTTTGTTGCATAGTACTGCAAACATTACCGTGATCCGGTATGAAGGGCGCTGTAACTGCTACTGCTGGTGGGTCTCTGTTGGCGGAGACTGTCTAGGCAGGTACCACCGTAGTGTTTGTTGCATAGTACTGCAAACATTACCGTGATCCGGTATGAAGTGCGCTGTAACTACTACTGCTGGTGGGTCTCTGTTGGCGGAGACTGTCTAGGCAGGTACCACCGTAGTGTTTGTTGCATAGTACTGCAATCATTACCGTGATACGGTATGAAGGGCGCTGTAACTACTACTGCTGGTGGGTCTCTGTTGGCGGAGACTGTCTAGGCAGGTACCATCGTAGTGTTTGTTGCATAGTACTGCAAACATTACCGTGATCCTGTATGAAGGGCGCTGTAACTACTACTGCTGGTGGGTCTCTGTTGGCGGAGACTGTCTAGGCAGGTAACACCGTAGTGTTTGTTGCATAGTACTGCAAACATTACCGTGATACGGTATGAAGGGCGCTGTAACTACTACTGCTGGTGGGTCTCTGTTGGCGGAGACTGTCTAGGCAGGTACCACCGTAGTGTTTGTTGCATAGTACTGCAAACATTACCGTGATCCGGTATGAAGGGCGCTGTAACTACTACTGCTAGTGGGTCTCTGTTGGCGGAGACTGTCTAGGCAGATAACACCGTAGTGTTTGTTGCATAGTACTGCAAACATTACCGTGATCCGGTATGAAGGGCGCTGTAACTGCTACTGCTGGTGGGTCTCTGTTGGCGGAGACTGTCTAGGCAGGTACCACCGTAGTGTTTGTTGCATAGTACTGCAAACATTACCGTGATCCGGTATGAAGTGCGCTGTAACTACTACTGCTGGTGGGTCTCTGTTGGCGGAGACTGTCTAGGCAGGTACCACCGTAGTGTTTGTTGCATAGTACTGCAATCATTACCGTGATACGGTATGAAGGGCGCTGTAACTACTACTGCTGGTGGGTCTCTGTTGGCGGAGACTGTCTAGGCAGGTACCACCGTAGTGTTTGTTGCATAGTACTGCAAACATTACCGTGATCCTGTATGAAGGGCGCTGTAACTACTACTGCTGGTGGGTCTCTGTTGGCGGAGACTGTCTAGGCAGGTAACACCGTAGTGTTTGTTGCATAGTACTGCAAACATTACCGTGATACGGTATGAAGGGCGCTGTAACTACTACT
Source organism: Troides aeacus (assembly GCA_033220335.2). Lineage (NCBI taxonomy): Eukaryota > Metazoa > Arthropoda > Insecta > Lepidoptera > Papilionidae > Troides > Troides aeacus. The sequence goes on from CM067270.1 coordinate 46,621, forward strand.
GCTGGTGGGTCTCTGTTGGCGGAGACTGTCTAGGCAGGTACCACCGTAGTGTTTGTTGCATAGTACTGCAAACATTACCGTGATCCGGTATGAAGGGCGCTGTAACTACTACTGCTAGTGGGTCTCTGTTGGCGGAGACTGTCTAGGCAGATAACACCGTAGTGTTTGTTGCATAGTACTGCAAACATTATCGTGATCCGGTATGAAGGGCGCTATAACTACTACTGTTGGTGGATCTCTGTTGGCGGAGACTGTCTAGGCAGGTACCACCGTAGTGTTTGTTGCATAGTACTGCAAACATTATCGTGATCCGGTATGAAGGGCGCTATAACTACTACTGTTGGTGGATCTCTGTTGGCGGAGACTGTCTAGGCAGGTACCACCGTAGTGTTTGTTGCATAGTACTGCAAACATTACCGTGATCCTGTATGAAGGGCGCTGTAACTACTGCTGCTGGGTCTCTGTTGGCGGAGACTGTCTAGGCAGGTACCACCGTAGTGTTTGTTGCATAGTACTGCAAACATTACCGTGATCCGGTATGAAGTGCGCTGTAACTACTACTGCTGGTGGGTCTCTGTTGGCGGAGACTGTCTAGGCAGGTACCACCGTAGTGTTTGTTGCATAGTACTGCAATCATTACCGTGATACGGTATGAAGGGCGCTGTAACTACTACTGCTGGTGGGTCTCTGTTGGCGGAGACTGTCTAGGCAGGTACCACCGTAGTGTTTGTTGCATAGTACTGCAAACATTACCGTGATCCTGTATGAAGGGCGCTGTAACTACTACTGCTGGTGGGTCTCTGTTGGCGGAGACTGTCTAGGCAGGTAACACCGTAGTGTTTGTTGCATAGTACTGCAAACATTACCGTGATCCGGTATGAAGGGCGCTGTAACTACTACTGCTAGTGGGTCTCTGTTGGCGGAGACTGTCTAGGCAGATAACACCGTAGTGTTTGTTGCATAGTACTGCAAACATTACCGTGATCCGGTATGAAGGGCGCTGTAACTGCTACTGCTGGTGGGTCTCTGTTGGCGGAGACTGTCTAGGCAGGTACCACCGTAGTGTTTGTTGCATAGTACTGCAAACCTTACCGTGATCCGGTATGAAGGGCGCTGTAACTACTGCTGCTGGTGGGTCTCTGTTGGCGGAGACTGTCTAGGCAGGTACCACCGTAGTGTTTGTTGCATAGTACTGCAAACATTATCGTGATCCGGTATGAAGGGCGCTATAACTACTACTGTTGGTGGATCTCTGTTGGCGGAGACTGTCTAGGCAGGTACCACCGTAGTGTTTGTTGCATAGTACTGCAAACATTACCGTGATCCTGTATGAAGGGCGCTGTAACTACTGCTGCTGGGTCTCTGTTGGCGGAGACTGTCTAGGCAGGTACCACCGTAGTGTTTGTTGCATAGTACTGCAAACATTACCGTGATCCGGTATGAAGGGCGCTGTAACTGCTACTGCTGGTGGGTCTCTGTTGGCGGAGACTGTCTAGGCAGGTACCACCGTAGTGTTTGTTGCATAGTACTGCAAACATTACCGTGATCCGGTATGAAGTGCGCTGTAACTACTACTGCTGGTGGGTCTCTGTTGGCGGAGACTGTCTAGGCAGGTACCACCGTAGTGTTTGTTGCATAGTACTGCAATCATTACCGTGATACGGTATGAAGGGCGCTGTAACTACTACTGCTGGTGGGTCTCTGTTGGCGGAGACTGTCTAGGCAGGTACCACCGTAGTGTTTGTTGCATAGTACTGCAAACATTACCGTGATCCTGTATGAAGGGCGCTGTAACTACTACTGCTGGTGGGTCTCTGTTGGCGGAGACTGTCTAGGCAGGTAACACCGTAGTGTTTGTTGCATAGTACTGCAAACATTACCGTGATACGGTATGAAGGGCGCTGTAACTACTACTGCTGGTGGGTCTCTGTTGGCGGAGACTGTCTAGGCAGGTACCACCGTAGTGTTTGTTGCATAGTACTGCAAACATTACCGTGATCCGGTATGAAGGGCGCTGTAACTACTACTGCTAGTGGGTCTCTGTTGGCGGAGACTGTCTAGGCAGATAACACCGTAGTGTTTGTTGCATAGTACTGCAAACATTACCGTGATCCGGTATGAAGGGCGCTGTAACTGCTACTGCTGGTGGGTCTCTGTTGGCGGAGACTGTCTAGGCAGGTACCACCGTAGTGTTTGTTGCATAGTACTGCAAACATTACCGTGATCCGGTATGAAGTGCGCTGTAACTACTACTGCTGGTGGGTCTCTGTTGGCGGAGACTGTCTAGGCAGGTACCACCGTAGTGTTTGTTGCATAGTACTGCAATCATTACCGTGATACGGTATGAAGGGCGCTGTAACTACTACTGCTGGTGGGTCTCTGTTGGCGGAGACTGTCTAGGCAGGTACCACCGTAGTGTTTGTTGCATAGTACTGCAAACATTACCGTGATCCTGTATGAAGGGCGCTGTAACTACTACTGCTGGTGGGTCTCTGTTGGCGGAGACTGTCTAGGCAGGTAACACCGTAGTGTTTGTTGCATAGTACTGCAAACATTACCGTGATACGGTATGAAGGGCGCTGTAACTACTACTGCTGGTGGGTCTCTGTTGGCGGAGACTGTCTAGGCAGGTACCACCGTAGTGTTTGTTGCATAGTACTGCAAACATTACCGTGATCCGGTATGAAGGGCGCTGTAACTACTACTGCTAGTGGGTCTCTGTTGGCGGAGACTGTCTAGGCAGATAACACCGTAGTGTTTGTTGCATAGTACTGCAAACATTATCGTGATCCGGTATGAAGGGCGCTATAACTACTACTGTTGGTGGATCTCTGTTGGCGGAGACTGTCTAGGCAGGTACCACCGTAGTGTTTGTTGCATAGTACTGCAAACATTATCGTGATCCGGTATGAAGGGCGCTATAACTACTACTGTTGGTGGATCTCTGTTGGCGGAGACTGTCTAGGCAGGTACCACCGTAGTGTTTGTTGCATAGTACTGCAAACATTACCGTGATCCTGTATGAAGGGCGCTGTAACTACTGCTGCTGGGTCTCTGTTGGCGGAGACTGTCTAGGCAGGTACCACCGTAGTGTTTGTTGCATAGTACTGCAAACATTACCGTGATCCGGTATGAAGTGCGCTGTAACTACTACTGCTGGTGGGTCTCTGTTGGCGGAGACTGTCTAGGCAGGTACCACCGTAGTGTTTGTTGCATAGTACTGCAATCATTACCGTGATACGGTATGAAGGGCGCTGTAACTACTACTGCTGGTGGGTCTCTGTTGGCGGAGACTGTCTAGGCAGGTACCACCGTAGTGTTTGTTGCATAGTACTGCAAACATTACCGTGATCCTGTATGAAGGGCGCTGTAACTACTACTGCTGGTGGGTCTCTGTTGGCGGAGACTGTCTAGGCAGGTAACACCGTAGTGTTTGTTGCATAGTACTGCAAACATTACCGTGATCCGGTATGAAGGGCGCTGTAACTACTACTGCTAGTGGGTCTCTGTTGGCGGAGACTGTCTAGGCAGATAACACCGTAGTGTTTGTTGCATAGTACTGCAAACATTACCGTGATCCGGTATGAAGGGCGCTGTAACTGCTACTGCTGGTGGGTCTCTGTTGGCGGAGACTGTCTAGGCAGGTACCACCGTAGTGTTTGTTGCATAGTACTGCAAACATTACCGTGATACGGTATGAAGGGCGCTGTAACTACTACTGCTGGTGGGTCTCTGTTGGCGGAGACTGTCTAGGCAGGTACCACCGTAGTGTTTGTTGCATAGTACTGCAAACATTACCGTGATCCGGTATGAAGGGCGCTGTAACTGCTACTGCTGGTGGGTCTCTGTTGGCGGAGACTGTCTAGGCAGGTACCACCGTAGTGTTTGTTGCATAGTACTGCAAACATTACCGTGATCCGGTATGAAGTGCGCTGTAACTACTACTGCTGGTGGGTCTCTGTTGGCGGAGACTGTCTAGGCAGGTACCACCGTAGTGTTTGTTGCATAGTACTGCAATCATTACCGTGATACGGTATGAAGGGCGCTGTAACTACTACTGCTGGTGGGTCTCTGTTGGCGGAGACTGTCTAGGCAGGTACCACCGTAGTGTTTGTTGCATAGTACTGCAAACATTACCGTGATCCGGTATGAAGGGCGCTGTAACTACTACTGCTAGTGGGTCTCTGTTGGCGGAGACTGTCTAGGCAGATAACACCGTAGTGTTTGTTGCATAGTACTGCAAACATTACCGTGATCCGGTATGAAGGGCGCTGTAACTGCTACTGCTGGTGGGTCTCTGTTGGCGGAGACTGTCTAGGCAGGTACCACCGTAGTGTTTGTTGCATAGTACTGCAAACCTTACCGTGATCCGGTATGAAGGGCGCTGTAACTACTGCTGCTGGTGGGTCTCTGTTGGCGGAGACTGTCTAGGCAGGTAACACCGTAGTGTTTGTTGCATAGTACTGCAAACATTACCGTGATTCTGTATGAAGGGCGCTGTAACTACTACTGCTGGTGGGTCTCTGTTGGCGGAGACTGTCTAGGCAGGTACCACCGTAGTGTTTGTTGCATAGTACTGCAAACATTATCGTGATCCGGTATGAAGGGCGCTATAACTACTACTGTTGGTGGATCTCTGTTGGCGGAGACTGTCTAGGCAGGTACCACCGTAGTGTTTGTTGCATAGTACTGCAAACATTACCGTGATCCTGTATGAAGGGCGCTGTAACTACTGCTGCTGGGTCTCTGTTGGCGGAGACTGTCTAGGCAGGTACCACCGTAGTGTTTGTTGCATAGTACTGCAAACATTATCGTGATCCGGTATGAAGGGCGCTATAACTACTACTGTTGGTGGATCTCTGTTGGCGGAGACTGTCTAGGCAGGTACCACCGTAGTGTTTGTTGCATAGTACTGCAAACATTACCGTGATCCGGTATGAAGTGCGCTGTAACTACTACTGCTGGTGGGTCTCTGTTGGCGGAGACTGTCTAGGCAGGTACCACCGTAGTGTTTGTTGCATAGTACTGCAATCATTACCGTGATACGGTATGAAGGGCGCTGTAACTACTACTGCTGGTGGGTCTCTGTTGGCGGAGACTGTCTAGGCAGGTACCACCGTAGTGTTTGTTGCATAGTACTGCAAACATTACCGTGATCCTGTATGAAGGGCGCTGTAACTACTACTGCTGGTGGGTCTCTGTTGGCGGAGACTGTCTAGGCAGGTAACACCGTAGTGTTTGTTGCATAGTACTGCAAACATTACCGTGATACGGTATGAAGGGCGCTGTAACTACTACTGCTGGTGGGTCTCTGTTGGCGGAGACTGTCTAGGCAGGTACCACCGTAGTGTTTGATGCATAGTACTGCAAACATTACCGTGATCCGGTATGAAGGGCGCTGTAACTACTACTGCTGGTGGGTCTCTGTTGGCGGAGACTGTCTAGGCAGGTACCACCGTAGTGTTTGTTGCATAGTACTGCAAACATTACCGTGATCCGGTATGAAGGGCGCTGTAACTACTACTGCTAGTGGGTCTCTGTTGGCGGAGACTGTCTAGGCAGATAACACCGTAGTGTTTGTTGCATAGTACTGCAAACATTACCGTGATCCGGTATGAAGGGCGCTGTAACTGCTACTGCTGGTGGGTCTCTGTTGGCGGAGACTGTCTAGGCAGGTAACACCGTAGTGTTTGTTGCATAGTACTGCAAACATTACCGTGATACGGTATGAAGGGCGCTGTAACTACTACTGCTGGTGGGTCTCTGTTGGCGGAGACTGTCTAGGCAGGTACCACCGTAGTGTTTGTTGCATAGTACTGCAAACATTACCGTGATCCGGTATGAAGGGCGCTGTAACTACTACTGCTGGTGGGTCTCTGTTGGCGGAGACTGTCTAGGCAGGTAACACCGTAGTGTTTGTTGCATAGTACTGCAAACATTACCGTGATACGGTATGAAGGGCGCTGTAACTACTACTGCTGGTGGGTCTCTGTTGGCGGAGACTGTCTAGGCAGGTACCACCGTAGTGTTTGTTGCATAGTACTGCAAACATTACCGTGATCCTGTATGAAGGGCGCTGTAACTACTACTGCTGGTGGGTCTCTGTTGGCGGAGACTGTCTAGGCAGGTACCACCGTAGTGTTTGTTGCATAGTACTGCAAACATTACCGTGATCCGGTATGAAGGGCGCTGTAACTACTACTGCTAGTGGGTCTCTGTTGGCGGAGACTGTCTAGGCAGATAACACCGTAGTGTTTGTTGCATAGTACTGCAAACATTACCGTGATCCGGTATGAAGGGCGCTGTAACTGCTACTGCTGGTGGGTCTCTGTTGGCGGAGACTGTCTAGGCAGGTACCACCGTAGTGTTTGTTGCATAGTACTGCAAACATTACCGTGATCCTGTATGAAGGGCGCTGTAACTACTACTGCTGGTGGGTCTCTGTTGGCGGAGACTGTCTAGGCAGGTACCACCGTAGTGTTTGTTGCATAGTACTGCAAACATTACCGTGATCCGGTATGAAGGGCGCTGTAACTACTACTGCTAGTGGGTCTCTGTTGGCGGAGACTGTCTAGGCAGATAACACCGTAGTGTTTGTTGCATAGTACTGCAAACATTACCGTGATCCGGTATGAAGGGCGCTGTAACTGCTACTGCTGGTGGGTCTCTGTTGGCGGAGACTGTCTAGGCAGGTACCACCGTAGTGTTTGTTGCATAGTACTGCAATCATTACCGTGATACGGTATGAAGGGCGCTGTAACTACTACTGCTGGTGGGTCTCTGTTGGCGGAGACTGTCTAGGCAGGTACCACCGTAGTGTTTGTTGCATAGTACTGCAAACATTACCGTGATCCTGTATGAAGGGCGCTGTAACTACTACTGCTGGTGGGTCTCTGTTGGCGGAGACTGTCTAGGCAGGTAACACCGTAGTGTTTGTTGCATAGTACTGCAAACATTACCGTGATCCGGTATGAAGTGCGCTGTAACTACTACTGCTGGTGGGTCTCTGTTGGCGGAGACTGTCTAGGCAGGTACCACCGTAGTGTTTGTTGCATAGTACTGCAATCATTACCGTGATACGGTATGAAGGGCGCTGTAACTACTACTGCTGGTGGGTCTCTGTTGGCGGAGACTGTCTAGGCAGGTACCACCGTAGTGTTTGTTGCATAGTACTGCAAACATTACCGTGATCCTGTATGAAGGGCGCTGTAACTACTACTGCTGGTGGGTCTCTGTTGGCGGAGACTGTCTAGGCAGGTAACACCGTAGTGTTTGTTGCATAGTACTGCAAACATTACCGTGATACGGTATGAAGGGCGCTGTAACTACTACTGCTGGTGGGTCTCTGTTGGCGGAGACTGTCTAGGCAGGTACCACCGTAGTGTTTGATGCATAGTACTGCAAACATTACCGTGATCCGGTATGAAGGGCGCTGTAACTACTACTGCTGGTGGGTCTCTGTTGGCGGAGACTGTCTAGGCAGGTACCACCGTAGTGTTTGTTGCATAGTACTGCAAACATTACCGTGATCCGGTATGAAGGGCGCTGTAACTACTACTGCTAGTGGGTCTCTGTTGGCGGAGACTGTCTAGGCAGATAACACCGTAGTGTTTGTTGCATAGTACTGCAAACATTACCGTGATCCGGTATGAAGGGCGCTGTAACTGCTACTGCTGGTGGGTCTCTGTTGGCGGAGACTGTCTAGGCAGGTAACACCGTAGTGTTTGTTGCATAGTACTGCAAACATTACCGTGATACGGTATGAAGGGCGCTGTAACTACTACTGCTGGTGGGTCTCTGTTGGCGGAGACTGTCTAGGCAGGTACCACCGTAGTGTTTGTTGCATAGTACTGCAAACATTACCGTGATCCGGTATGAAGGGCGCTGTAACTACTACTGCTGGTGGGTCTCTGTTGGCGGAGACTGTCTAGGCAGGTAACACCGTAGTGTTTGTTGCATAGTACTGCAAACATTACCGTGATACGGTATGAAGGGCGCTGTAACTACTACTGCTGGTGGGTCTCTGTTGGCGGAGACTGTCTAGGCAGGTACCACCGTAGTGTTTGTTGCATAGTACTGCAAACATTACCGTGATCCTGTATGAAGGGCGCTGTAACTACTACTGCTGGTGGGTCTCTGTTGGCGGAGACTGTCTAGGCAGGTACCACCGTAGTGTTTGTTGCATAGTACTGCAAACATTACCGTGATCCGGTATGAAGGGCGCTGTAACTACTACTGCTAGTGGGTCTCTGTTGGCGGAGACTGTCTAGGCAGATAACACCGTAGTGTTTGTTGCATAGTACTGCAAACATTACCGTGATCCGGTATGAAGGGCGCTGTAACTGCTACTGCTGGTGGGTCTCTGTTGGCGGAGACTGTCTAGGCAGGTACCACCGTAGTGTTTGTTGCATAGTACTGCAAACATTACCGTGATCCTGTATGAAGGGCGCTGTAACTACTACTGCTGGTGGGTCTCTGTTGGCGGAGACTGTCTAGGCAGGTACCACCGTAGTGTTTGTTGCATAGTACTGCAAACATTACCGTGATCCGGTATGAAGGGCGCTGTAACTACTACTGCTAGTGGGTCTCTGTTGGCGGAGACTGTCTAGGCAGATAACACCGTAGTGTTTGTTGCATAGTACTGCAAACATTACCGTGATCCGGTATGAAGGGCGCTGTAACTGCTACTGCTGGTGGGTCTCTGTTGGCGGAGACTGTCTAGGCAGGTACCACCGTAGTGTTTGTTGCATAGTACTGCAAACATTACCGTGATCCTGTATGAAGGGCGCTGTAACTACTACTGCTGGTGGGTCTCTGTTGGCGGAGACTGTCTAGGCAGGTAACACCGTAGTGTTTGTTGCATAGTACTGCAAACATTACCGTGATCCGGTATGAAGGGCGCTGTAACTACTACTGCTAGTGGGTCTCTGTTGGCGGAGACTGTCTAGGCAGATAACACCGTAGTGTTTGTTGCATAGTACTGCAAACATTACCGTGATCCGGTATGAAGGGCGCTGTAACTGCTACTGCTGGTGGGTCTCTGTTGGCGGAGACTGTCTAGGCAGGTACCACCGTAGTGTTTGTTGCATAGTACTGCAAACATTACCGTGATACGGTATGAAGGGCGCTGTAACTACTACTGCTGGTGGGTCTCTGTTGGCGGAGACTGTCTAGGCAGGTACCACCGTAGTGTTTGTTGCATAGTACTGCAAACATTACCGTGATCCGGTATGAAGGGCGCTGTAACTGCTACTGCTGGTGGGTCTCTGTTGGCGGAGACTGTCTAGGCAGGTACCACCGTAGTGTTTGTTGCATAGTACTGCAAACATTACCGTGATCCTGTATGAAGGGCGCTGTAACTACTGCTGCTGGGTCTCTGTTGGCGGAGACTGTCTAGGCAGGTACCACCGTAGTGTTTGTTGCATAGTACTGCAAACATTACCGTGATCCGGTATGAAGTGCGCTGTAACTACTACTGCTGGTGGGTCTCTGTTGGCGGAGACTGTCTAGGCAGGTACCACCGTAGTGTTTGTTGCATAGTACTGCAATCATTACCGTGATACGGTATGAAGGGCGCTGTAACTACTACTGCTGGTGGGTCTCTGTTGGCGGAGACTGTCTAGGCAGGTACCACCGTAGTGTTTGTTGCATAGTACTGCAAACATTACCGTGATCCGGTATGAAGGGCGCTGTAACTACTACTGCTAGTGGGTCTCTGTTGGCGGAGACTGTCTAGGCAGATAACACCGTAGTGTTTGTTGCATAGTACTGCAAACATTACCGTGATCCGGTATGAAGGGCGCTGTAACTGCTACTGCTGGTGGGTCTCTGTTGGCGGAGACTGTCTAGGCAGATAACACCGTAGTGTTTGTTGCATAGTACTGCAAACATTACCGTGATCCTGTATGAAGGGCGCTGTAACTACTACTGCTGGTGGGTCTCTGTTGGCGGAGACTGTCTAGGCAGGTACCACCGTAGTGTTTGTTGCATAGTACTGCAAACATTACCGTGATCCGGTATGAAGGGCGCTGTAACTGCTACTGCTGGTGGGTCTCTGTTGGCGGAGACTGTCTAGGCAGGTACCACCGTAGTGTTTGTTGCATAGTACTGCAAACATTACCGTGATCCTGTATGAAGGGCGCTGTAACTACTACTGCTGGTGGGTCTCTGTTGGCGGAGACTGTCTAGGCAGGTACCACCGTAGTGTTTGTTGCATAGTACTGCAAACATTACCGTGATCCGGTATGAAGGGCGCTGTAACTACTACTGCTAGTGGGTCTCTGTTGGCGGAGACTGTCTAGGCAGATAACACCGTAGTGTTTGTTGCATAGTACTGCAAACATTACCGTGATCCGGTATGAAGGGCGCTGTAACTGCTACTGCTGGTGGGTCTCTGTTGGCGGAGACTGTCTAGGCAGGTACCACCGTAGTGTTTGTTGCATAGTACTGCAAACATTACCGTGATCCTGTATGAAGGGCGCTGTAACTACTACTGCTGGTGGGTCTCTGTTGGCGGAGACTGTCTAGGCAGGTAACACCGTAGTGTTTGTTGCATAGTACTGCAAACATTACCGTGATCCGGTATGAAGGGCGCTGTAACTACTACTGCTAGTGGGTCTCTGTTGGCGGAGACTGTCTAGGCAGATAACACCGTAGTGTTTGTTGCATAGTACTGCAAACATTACCGTGATCCGGTATGAAGGGCGCTGTAACTGCTACTGCTGGTGGGTCTCTGTTGGCGGAGACTGTCTAGGCAGGTACCACCGTAGTGTTTGTTGCATAGTACTGCAAACATTACCGTGATACGGTATGAAGGGCGCTGTAACTACTACTGCTGGTGGGTCTCTGTTGGCGGAGACTGTCTAGGCAGGTACCACCGTAGTGTTTGTTGCATAGTACTGCAAACATTACCGTGATCCGGTATGAAGGGCGCTGTAACTGCTACTGCTGGTGGGTCTCTGTTGGCGGAGACTGTCTAGGCAGGTACCACCGTAGTGTTTGTTGCATAGTACTGCAAACATTACCGTGATCCGGTATGAAGTGCGCTGTAACTACTACTGCTGGTGGGTCTCTGTTGGCGGAGACTGTCTAGGCAGGTACCACCGTGGTGTTTGTTGCATAGTACTGCAATCATTACCGTGATACGGTATGAAGGGCGCTGTAACTACTACTGCTGGTGGGTCTCTGTTGGCGGAGACTGTCTAGGCAGGTACCACCGTAGTGTTTGTTGCATAGTACTGCAAACATTACCGTGATCCGGTATGAAGGGCGCTGTAACTACTACTGCTAGTGGGTCTCTGTTGGCGGAGACTGTCTAGGCAGATAACACCGTAGTGTTTGTTGCATAGTACTGCAAACATTACCGTGATCCGGTATGAAGGGCGCTGTAACTGCTACTGCTGGTGGGTCTCTGTTGGCGGAGACTGTCTAGGCAGGTACCACCGTAGTGTTTGTTGCATAGTACTGCAAACCTTACCGTGATCCGGTATGAAGGGCGCTGTAACTACTGCTGCTGGTGGGTCTCTGTTGGCGGAGACTGTCTAGGCAGGTAACACCGTAGTGTTTGTTGCATAGTACTGCAAACATTACCGTGATTCTGTATGAAGGGCGCTGTAACTACTACTGCTGGTGGGTCTCTGTTGGCGGAGACTGTCTAGGCAGGTACCACCGTAGTGTTTGTTGCATAGTACTGCAAACATTATCGTGATCCGGTATGAAGGGCGCTATAACTACTACTGTTGGTGGATCTCTGTTGGCGGAGACTGTCTAGGCAGGTACCACCGTAGTGTTTGTTGCATAGTACTGCAAACATTACCGTGATCCTGTATGAAGGGCGCTGTAACTACTGCTGCTGGGTCTCTGTTGGCGGAGACTGTCTAGGCAGGTACCACCGTAGTGTTTGTTGCATAGTACTGCAAACCTTACCGTGATCCGGTATGAAGGGCGCTGTAACTACTGCTGCTGGTGGGTCTCTGTTGGCGGAGACTGTCTAGGCAGGTAACACCGTAGTGTTTGTTGCATAGTACTGCAAACATTACCGTGATTCTGTATGAAGGGCGCTGTAACTACTACTGCTGGTGGGTCTCTGTTGGCGGAGACTGTCTAGGCAGGTACCACCGTAGTGTTTGTTGCATAGTACTGCAAACATTATCGTGATCCGGTATGAAGGGCGCTATAACTACTACTGTTGGTGGATCTCTGTTGGCGGAGACTGTCTAGGCAGGTACCACCGTAGTGTTTGTTGCATAGTACTGCAAACATTACCGTGATCCTGTATGAAGGGCGCTGTAACTACTGCTGCTGGGTCTCTGTTGGCGGAGACTGTCTAGGCAGGTACCACCGTAGTGTTTGTTGCATAGTACTGCAAACATTATCGTGATCCGGTATGAAGGGCGCTATAACTACTACTGTTGGTGGATCTCTGTTGGCGGAGACTGTCTAGGCAGGTACCACCGTAGTGTTTGTTGCATAGTACTGCAAACATTACCGTGATCCGGTATGAAGTGCGCTGTAACTACTACTGCTGGTGGGTCTCTGTTGGCGGAGACTGTCTAGGCAGGTACCACCGTAGTGTTTGTTGCATAGTACTGCAATCATTACCGTGATCCGGTATGAAGGGCGCTGTAACTACTGCTGCTGGTGGGTCTCTGTTGGCGGAGACTGTCTAGGCAGGTAACACCGTAGTGTTTGTTGCATAGTACTGCAAACATTACCGTGATTCTGTATGAAGGGCGCTGTAACTACTACTGCTGGTGGGTCTCTGTTGGCGGAGACTGTCTAGGCAGGTACCACCGTAGTGTTTGTTGCATAGTACTGCAAACATTATCGTGATCCGGTATGAAGGGCGCTATAACTACTACTGTTGGTGGATCTCTGTTGGCGGAGACTGTCTAGGCAGGTACCACCGTAGTGTTTGTTGCATAGTACTGCAAACATTACCGTGATCCTGTATGAAGGGCGCTGTAACTACTGCTGCTGGGTCTCTGTTGGCGGAGACTGTCTAGGCAGGTACCACCGTAGTGTTTGTTGCATAGTACTGCAAACCTTACCGTGATCCGGTATGAAGGGCGCTGTAACTACTGCTGCTGGTGGGTCTCTGTTGGCGGAGACTGTCTAGGCAGGTAACACCGTAGTGTTTGTTGCATAGTACTGCAAACATTACCGTGATTCTGTATGAAGGGCGCTGTAACTACTACTGCTGGTGGGTCTCTGTTGGCGGAGACTGTCTAGGCAGGAACCACCGTAGTGTTTGTTGCATAGTACTGCAAACATTATCGTGATCCGGTATGAAGGGCGCTATAACTACTACTGTTGGTGGATCTCTGTTGGCGGAGACTGTCTAGGCAGGTACCACCGTAGTGTTTGTTGCATAGTACTGCAAACATTACCGTGATCCTGTATGAAGGGCGCTGTAACTACTGCTGCTGGGTCTCTGTTGGCGGAGACTGTCTAGGCAGGTACCACCGTAGTGTTTGTTGCATAGTACTGCAAACATTATCGTGATCCGGTATGAAGGGCGCTATAACTACTACTGTTGGTGGATCTCTGTTGGCGGAGACTGTCTAGGCAGGTACCACCGTAGTGTTTGTTGCATAGTACTGCAAACATTACCGTGATCCGGTATGAAGTGCGCTGTAACTACTACTGCTGGTGGGTCTCTGTTGGCGGAGACTGTCTAGGCAGGTACCACCGTAGTGTTTGTTGCATAGTACTGCAATCATTACCGTGATACGGTATGAAGGGCGCTGTAACTACTACTGCTGGTGGGTCTCTGTTGGCGGAGACTGTCTAGGCAGGTACCACCGTAGTGTTTGTTGCATAGTACTGCAAACATTACCGTGATCCTGTATGAAGGGCGCTGTAACTACTACTGCTGGTGGGTCTCTGTTGGCGGAGACTGTCTAGGCAGGTACCACCGTAGTGTTTGTTGCATAGTACTGCAAACATTACCGTGATCCGGTATGAAGGGCGCTGTAACTACTACTGCTGGTGGGTCTCTGTTGGCGGAGACTGTCTAGGCAGGTAACACCGTAGTGTTTGTTGCATAGTACTGCAAACATTACCGTGATCCGGTATGAAGTGCGCTGTAACTACTACTGCTGGTGGGTCTCTGTTGGCGGAGACTGTCTAGGCAGGTACCACCGTAGTGTTTGTTGCATAGTACTGCAATCATTACCGTGATACGGTATGAAGGGCGCTGTAACTACTACTGCTGGTGGGTCTCTGTTGGCGGAGACTGTCTAGGCAGGTACCACCGTAGTGTTTGTTGCATAGTACTGCAAACATTACCGTGATCCTGTATGAAGGGCGCTGTAACTACTACTGCTGGTGGGTCTCTGTTGGCGGAGACTGTCTAGGCAGGTAACACCGTAGTGTTTGTTGCATAGTACTGCAAACATTACCGTGATACGGTATGAAGGGCGCTGTAACTACTACTGCTGGTGGGTCTCTGTTGGCGGAGACTGTCTAGGCAGGTACCACCGTAGTGTTTGTTGCATAGTACTGCAAACATTACCGTGATCCGGTATGAAGGGCGCTGTAACTACTACTGCTGGTGGGTCTCTGTTGGCGGAGACTGTCTAGGCAGGTACCACCGTAGTGTTTGTTGCATAGTACTGCAAACATTACCGTGATCCGGTATGAAGGGCGCTGTAACTACTACTGCTAGTGGGTCTCTGTTGGCGGAGACTGTCTAGGCAGATAACACCGTAGTGTTTGTTGCATAGTACTGCAAACATTACCGTGATCCGGTATGAAGGGCGCTGTAACTGCTACTGCTGGTGGGTCTCTGTTGGCGGAGACTGTCTAGGCAGGTAACACCGTAGTGTTTGTTGCATAGTACTGCAAACATTACCGTGATACGGTATGAAGGGCGCTGTAACTACTACTGCTGGTGGGTCTCTGTTGGCGGAGACTGTCTAGGCAGGTACCACCGTAGTGTTTGTTGCATAGTACTGCAAACATTACCGTGATCCGGTATGAAGGGCGCTGTAACTGCTACTGCTGGTGGGTCTCTGTTGGCGGAGACTGTCTAGGCAGGTACCACCGTAGTGTTTGTTGCATAGTACTGCAAACATTACCGTGATCCTGTATGAAGGGCGCTGTAACTACTACTGCTGGGTCTCTGTTGGCGGAGACTGTCTAGGCAGGTAACACCGTAGTGTTTGTTGCATAGTACTGCAAACATTACCGTGATCCTGTATGAAGGGCGCTGTAACTACTACTGCTGGTGGGTCTCTGTTGGCGGAGACTGTCTAGGCAGGTACCACCGTAGTGTTTGTTGCATAGTACTGCAATCATTACCGTGATACGGTATGAAGGGCGCTGTAACTACTACTGCTGGTGGGTCTCTGTTGGCGGAGACTGTCTAGGCAGGTACCACCGTAGTGTTTGTTGCATAGTACTGTAAACATTACCTTGATCCGGTATGAAGGGCGCTGTAACTACTACTGCTGGTGGGTCTCTGTTGGCGGAGACTGTCTAGGCAGGTACCACCGTAGTGTTTGTTGCATAGTACTGCAATCATTACCGTGATACGGTATGAAGGGCGCTGTAACTACTACTGCTGGTGGGTCTCTGTTGGCGGAGACTGTCTAGGCAGGTACCACCGTAGTGTTTGTTGCATAGTACTGCAAACATTACCGTGATCCTGTATGAAGGGCGCTGTAACTACTACTGCTGGGTCTCTGTTGGCGGAGACTGTCTAGGCAGGTAACACCGTAGTGTTTGTTGCATAGTACTGCAAACATTACCGTGATCCTGTATGAAGGGCGCTGTAACTACTACTGTTGGTGGGTCTCTGTTGGCGGAGACTGTCTAGGCAGATACCACCGTAGTGTTTGTTGCATAGTACTGCAAACATTACCGTGATCCTGTATGAAGGGCGCTGTAACTACTACTGCTGGTGGGTCTCTGTTGGCGGAGACTGTCTAGGCAGGTACCACCGTAGTGTTTGTTGCATAGTACTGCAAACATTACCGTGATCCGGTATGAAGGGCGCTGTAACTACTACTGCTGGTGGGTCTCTGTTGGCGGAGACTGTCTAGGCAGGTACCACCGTAGTGTTTGTTGCATAGTACTGCAAACATTACCGTGATCCGGTATGAAGGGCGCTGTAACTGCTACTGCTGGTGGGTCTCTGTTGGCGGAGACTGTCTAGGCAGGTACCACCGTAGTGTTTGTTGCATAGTACTGCAAACATTACCGTGATCCGGTATGAAGTGCGCTGTAACTACTACTGCTGGTGGGTCTCTGTTGGCGGAGACTGTCTAGGCAGGTACCACCGTAGTGTTTGTTGCATAGTACTGCAATCATTACCGTGATACGGTATGAAGGGCGCTGTAACTACTACTGCTGGTGGGTCTCTGTTGGCGGAGACTGTCTAGGCAGGTACCACCGTAGTGTTTGTTGCATAGTACTGCAAACATTACCGTGATCCTGTATGAAGGGCGCTGTAACTACTACTGCTGGGTCTCTGTTGGCGGAGACTGTCTAGGCAGGTAACACCGTAGTGTTTGTTGCATAGTACTGCAAACATTACCGTGATCCTGTATGAAGGGCGCTGTAACTACTACTGTTGGTGGGTCTCTGTTGGCGGAGACTGTCTAGGCAGATACCACCGTAGTGTTTGTTGCATAGTACTGCAAACATTACCGTGATCCGGTATGAAGGGCGCTGTAACTACTACTGCTGGTGGGTCTCTGTTGGCGGAGACTGTCTAGGCAGGTACCACCGTAGTGTTTGTTGCATAGTACTGCAAACATTACCGGGATCCTGTATGAAGGGCGCTGTAACTACTACTGCTGGTGGGTCTCTGTTGGCGGAGACTGTCTAGGCAGGTAACACCGTAGTGTTTGTTGCATAGTACTGCAAACATTACCGTGATCCGGTATGAAGGGCGCTGTAACTACTACTGCTGGTGGGTCTCTGTTGGCGGAGACTGTCTAGGCAGGTACCACCGTAGTGTTTGTTGCATAGTACTGCAAACATTACCGTGATCCGGTATGAAGGGCGCTGTAACTACTACTGCTGGTGGGTCTCTGTTGGCGGAGACTGTCTAGGCAGGTACCACCGTAGTGTTTGTTGCATAGTACTGCAAACATTACCGTGATCCGGTATGAAGGGCGCTGTAACTACTACTGCTAGTGGGTCTCTGTTGGCGGAGACTGTCTAGGCAGATAACACCGTAGTGTTTGTTGCATAGTACTGCAAACATTACCGTGATCCGGTATGAAGGGCGCTGTAACTGCTACTGCTGGTGGGTCTCTGTTGGCGGAGACTGTCTAGGCAGGTAACACCGTAGTGTTTGTTGCATAGTACTGCAAACATTACCGTGATACGGTATGAAGGGCGCTGTAACTACTACTGCTGGTGGGTCTCTGTTGGCGGAGACTGTCTAGGCAGGTACCACCGTAGTGTTTGTTGCATAGTACTGCAAACATTACCGTGATCCGGTATGAAGGGCGCTGTAACTGCTACTGCTGGTGGGTCTCTGTTGGCGGAGACTGTCTAGGCAGGTACCACCGTAGTGTTTGTTGCATAGTACTGCAAACATTACCGTGATCCGGTATGAAGTGCGCTGTAACTACTACTGCTGGAGGGTCTCTGTTGGCGGAGACTGTCTAGGCAGGTACCACCGTAGTGTTTGTTGCATAGTACTGCAATCATTACCGTGATACGGTATGAAGGGCGCTGTAACTACTACTGCTGGTGGGTCTCTGTTGGCGGAGACTGTCTAGGCAGGTACCACCGTAGTGTTTGTTGCATAGTACTGCAAACATTACCGTGATCCGGTATGAAGGGCGCTGTAACTACTGCTGCTGGTGGGTCTCTGTTGGCGGAGACTGTCTAGGCAGGTAACACCGTAGTGTTTGTTGCATAGTACTGCAAACATTATCGTGATCCGGTATGAAGGGCGCTATAACTACTACTGTTGGTGGATCTCTGTTGGCGGAGACTGTCTAGGCAGGTACCACCGTAGTGTTTGTTGCATAGTACTGCAAACATTACCGTGATCCTGTATGAAGGGCGCTGTAACTACTGCTGCTGGGTCTCTGTTGGCGGAGACTGTCTAGGCAGGTACCACCGTAGTGTTTGTTGCATAGTACTGCAAACATTACCGTGATCCGGTATGAAGGGCGCTGTAACTGCTACTGCTGGTGGGTCTCTGTTGGCGGAGACTGTCTAGGCAGGTACCACCGTAGTGTTTGTTGCATAGTACTGCAAACATTACCGTGATCCGGTATGAAGTGCGCTGTAACTACTACTGCTGGTGGGTCTCTGTTGGCGGAGACTGTCTAGGCAGGTACCACCGTAGTGTTTGTTGCATAGTACTGCAATCATTACCGTGATACGGTATGAAGGGCGCTGTAACTACTACTGCTGGTGGGTCTCTGTTGGCGGAGACTGTCTAGGCAGGTACCACCGTAGTGTTTGTTGCATAGTACTGCAAACATTACCGTGATCCTGTATGAAGGGCGCTGTAACTACTACTGCTGGTGGGTCTCTGTTGGCGGAGACTGTCTAGGCAGGTACCACCGTAGTGTTTGTTGCATAGTACTGCAAACATTACCGTGATCCGGTATGAAGGGCGCTGTAACTACTACTGCTAGTGGGTCTCTGTTGGCGGAGACTGTCTAGGCAGATAACACCGTAGTGTTTGTTGCATAGTACTGCAAACATTACCGTGATCCGGTATGAAGGGCGCTGTAACTGCTACTGCTGGTGGGTCTCTGTTGGCGGAGACTGTCTAGGCAGGTAACACCGTAGTGTTTGTTGCATAGTACTGCAAACATTACCGTGATACGGTATGAAGGGCGCTGTAACTACTACTGCTGGTGGGTCTCTGTTGGCGGAGACTGTCTAGGCAGGTACCACCGTAGTGTTTGTTGCATAGTACTGCAAACATTACCGTGATCCGGTATGAAGGGCGCTGTAACTGCTACTGCTGGTGGGTCTCTGTTGGCGGAGACTGTCTAGGCAGGTACCACCGTAGTGTTTGTTGCATAGTACTGCAAACATTACCGTGATCCTGTATGAAGGGCGCTGTAACTACTACTGCTGGGTCTCTGTTGGCGGAGACTGTCTAGGCAGGTAACACCGTAGTGTTTGTTGCATAGTACTGCAAACATTACCGTGATCCTGTATGAAGGGCGCTGTAACTACTACTGCTGGTGGGTCTCTGTTGGCGGAGACTGTCTAGGCAGGTACCACCGTAGTGTTTGTTGCATAGTACTGCAATCATTACCGTGATACGGTATGAAGGGCGCTGTAACTACTACTGCTGGTGGGTCTCTGTTGGCGGAGACTGTCTAGGCAGGTACCACCGTAGTGTTTGTTGCATAGTACTGTAAACATTACCTTGATCCGGTATGAAGGGCGCTGTAACTACTACTGCTGGTGGGTCTCTGTTGGCGGAGACTGTCTAGGCAGGTACCACCGTAGTGTTTGTTGCATAGTACTGCAATCATTACCGTGATACGGTATGAAGGGCGCTGTAACTACTACTGCTGGTGGGTCTCTGTTGGCGGAGACTGTCTAGGCAGGTACCACCGTAGTGTTTGTTGCATAGTACTGCAAACATTACCATGATCCTGTATGAAGGGCGCTGTAACTACTACTGCTGGGTCTCTGTTGGCGGAGACTGTCTAGGCAGGTAACACCGTAGTGTTTGTTGCATAGTACTGCAAACATTACCGTGATCCTGTATGAAGGGCGCTGTAACTACTACTGTTGGTGGGTCTCTGTTGGCGGAGACTGTCTAGGCAGATACCACCGTAGTGTTTGTTGCATAGTACTGCAAACATTACCGTGATCCTGTATGAAGGGCGCTGTAACTACTACTGCTGGTGGGTCTCTGTTGGCGGAGACTGTCTAGGCAGGTACCACCGTAGTGTTTGTTGCATAGCACTGCAAACATTACCGTGATCCTGTATGAAGGGCGCTGTAACTACTGCTGCTGGTGGGTCTCTGTTGGCGGAGACTGTCTAGGCAGGTACCACCGTAGTGTTTGTTGCATAGTACTGCAATCATTACCGTGATACGGTATGAAGGGCGCTGTAACTACTACTGCTGGTGGGTCTCTGTTGGCGGAGACTGTCTAGGCAGGTACCACCGTAGTGTTTGTTGCATAGTACTGCAAACCTTACCGTGATCCGGTATGAAGGGCGCTGTAACTACTGCTGCTGGTGGGTCTCTGTTGGCGGAGACTGTCTAGGCAGGTAACACCGTAGTGTTTGTTGCATAGTACTGCAAACATTACCGTGATTCTGTATGAAGGGCGCTGTAACTACTACTGCTGGTGGGTCTCTGTTGGCGGAGACTGTCTAGGCAGGTACCACCGTAGTGTTTGTTGCATAGTACTGCAAACATTATCTTGATCCGGTATGAAGGGCGCTATAACTACTACTGTTGGTGGATCTCTGTTGGCGGAGACTGTCTAGGCAGGTACCACCGTAGTGTTTGTTGCATAGTACTGCAAACATTACCGTGATCCTGTATGAAAGGCGCTGTAACTACTGCTGCTGGTGGGTCTCTGTTGGCGGAGACTGTCTAGGCAGGTAACACCGTAATGTTTGTTGCATAGTACTGCAAACATTACCGTGATACGGTATGAAGGGCGCTGTAACTACTACTGCTGGTGGGTCTCTGTTGGCGGAGACTGTCAAGGCAGGTACCACCGTAGTGTTTGTTGCATAGTACTGCAAACATTATCGAGATCCGGTATGAAGCGCGCTATAACTACTACTGCTAGTGGGTCTCTGTTGGCGGAGACTGTCTAGGCAGATAACACCGTAGTGTTTGTTGCATAGTACTGCAAACATTACCGTGATCCGGTATGAAGGGCGCTGTAACTGCTACTGCTGGTGGGTCTCTGTTGGCGGAGACTGTCTAGGCAGGTAACACCGTAGTGTTTGTTGCATAGTACTGCAAACATTACCGTGATACGGTATGAAGGGCGCTGTAACTACTACTGCTGGTGGGTCTCTGTTGGCGGAGACTGTCTAGGCAGGTACCACCGTAGTGTTTGTTGCATAGTACTGCAAACATTACCGTGATCCGGTATGAAGGGCGCTGTAACTGCTACTGCTGGTGGGTCTCTGTTGGCGGAGACTGTCTAGGCAGGTACCACCGTAGTGTTTGTTGCATAGTACTGCAAACATTACCGTGATCCTGTATGAAGGGCGCTGTAACTACTACTGCTGGGTCTCTGTTGGCGGAGACTGTCTAGGCAGGTAACACCGTAGTGTTTGTTGCATAGTACTGCAAACATTACCGTGATCCTGTATGAAGGGCGCTGTAACTACTACTGCTGGTGGGTCTCTGTTGGCGGAGACTGTCTAGGCAGGTACCACCGTAGTGTTTGTTGCATAGTACTGCAATCATTACCGTGATACGGTATGAAGGGCGCTGTAACTACTACTGCTGGTGGGTCTCTGTTGGCGGAGACTGTCTAGGCAGGTACCACCGTAGTGTTTGTTGCATAGTACTGTAAACATTACCTTGATCCGGTATGAAGGGCGCTGTAACTACTACTGCTGGTGGGTCTCTGTTGGCGGAGACTGTCTAGGCAGGTACCACCGTAGTGTTTGTTGCATAGTACTGCAATCATTACCGTGATACGGTATGAAGGGCGCTGTAACTACTACTGCTGGTGGGTCTCTGTTGGCGGAGACTGTCTAGGCAGGTACCACCGTAGTGTTTGTTGCATAGTACTGCAAACATTACCATGATCCTGTATGAAGGGCGCTGTAACTACTACTGCTGGGTCTCTGTTGGCGGAGACTGTCTAGGCAGGTAACACCGTAGTGTTTGTTGCATAGTACTGCAAACATTACCGTGATCCTGTATGAAGGGCGCTGTAACTACTACTGTTGGTGGGTCTCTGTTGGCGGAGACTGTCTAGGCAGATACCACCGTAGTGTTTGTTGCATAGTACTGCAAACATTACCGTGATCCTGTATGAAGGGCGCTGTAACTACTACTGCTGGTGGGTCTCTGTTGGCGGAGACTGTCTAGGCAGGTACCACCGTAGTGTTTGTTGCATAGCACTGCAAACATTACCGTGATCCTGTATGAAGGGCGCTGTAACTACTGCTGCTGGTGGGTCTCTGTTGGCGGAGACTGTCTAGGCAGGTACCACCGTAGTGTTTGTTGCATAGTACTGCAATCATTACCGTGATACGGTATGAAGGGCGCTGTAACTACTACTGCTGGTGGGTCTCTGTTGGCGGAGACTGTCTAGGCAGGTACCACCGTAGTGTTTGTTGCATAGTACTGCAAACCTTACCGTGATCCGGTATGAAGGGCGCTGTAACTACTGCTGCTGGTGGGTCTCTGTTGGCGGAGACTGTCTAGGCAGGTAACACCGTAGTGTTTGTTGCATAGTACTGCAAACATTACCGTGATTCTGTATGAAGGGCGCTGTAACTACTACTGCTGGTGGGTCTCTGTTGGCGGAGACTGTCTAGGCAGGTACCACCGTAGTGTTTGTTGCATAGTACTGCAAACATTATCTTGATCCGGTATGAAGGGCGCTATAACTACTACTGTTGGTGGATCTCTGTTGGCGGAGACTGTCTAGGCAGGTACCACCGTAGTGTTTGTTGCATAGTACTGCAAACATTACCGTGATCCTGTATGAAGGGCGCTGTAACTACTGCTGCTGGTGGGTCTCTGTTGGCGGAGACTGTCTAGGCAGGTAACACCGTAATGTTTGTTGCATAGTACTGCAAACATTACCGTGATACGGTATGAAGGGCGCTGTAACTACTACTGCTGGTGGGTCTCTGTTGGCGGAGACTGTCAAGGCAGGTACCACCGTAGTGTTTGTTGCATAGTACTGCAAACATTATCGAGATCCGGTATGAAGCGCGCTATAACTACTACTGTTGGTGGATCTCTGTTGGCGGAGACTGTCTAGGCAGGTAACACCGTAGTGTTTGTTGCATAGTACTGCAAACATTACCGTGATCCTGTATGAAGGGCGCTGTAACTACTACTGCTGGGTCTCTGTTGGCGGAGACTGTCTAGGCAGGTAACACCGTAGTGTTTGTTGCATAGTACTGCAAACATTACCGTGATCCTGTATGAAGGGCGCTGTAACTACTACTGTTGGTGGGTCTCTGTTGGCGGAGACTGTCTAGGCAGATACCACCGTAGTGTTTGTTGCATAGTACTGCAAACATTACCGTGATCCGGTATGAAGGGCGCTGTAACTACTACTGCTGGTGGGTCTCTGTTGGCGGAGACTGTCTAGGCAGGTACCACCGTAGTGTTTGTTGCATAGTACTGCAAACATTACCGTGATCCGGTATGAAGGGCGCTGTAACTACTACTGCTGGTGGGTCTCTGTTGGCGGAGACTGTCTAGGCAGGTACCACCGTAGTGTTTGTTGCATAGTACTGCAAACATTACCGTGATCCGGTATGAAGGGCGCTGTAACTGCTACTGCTGGTGGGTCTCTGTTGGCGGAGACTGTCTAGGCAGGTAACACCGTAGTGTTTGTTGCATAGTACTGCAAACATTACCGTGATCCGGTATGAAGGGCGCTGTAACTGCTACTGCTGGTGGGTCTCTGTTGGCGGAGACTGTCTAGGCAGGTACCACCGTAGTGTTTGTTGCATAGTACTGCAAACATTACCGTGATCCTGTATGAAGGGCGCTGTAACTACTACTGCTGGGTCTCTGTTGGCGGAGACTGTCTAGGCAGGTAACACCGTACTGTTTGTTGCATAGTACTGCAAACATTACCGTGATCCTGTATGAAGGGCGCTGTAACTACTACTGCTGGTGGGTCTCTGTTGGCGGAGACTGTCTAGGCAGGTAACACCGTAGTGTTTGTTGCATAGTACTGCAAACATTACCGTGATACGGTATGAAGGGCGCTGTAACTACTACTGCTGGTGGGTCTCTGTTGGCGGAGGCTGTCTAGGCAGGTACCACCGTAGTGTTTGTTGCATAGTACTGCAAACATTACCGTGATCCGGTATGAAGGGCGCTGTAACTACTACTGCTGGTGGGTCTCTGTTGGCGGAGACTGTCTAGGCAGGTACCACCGTAGTGTTTGTTGCATAGTACTGTAAACATTACCTTGATCCGGTATGAAGGGCGCTGTAACTACTACTGCTGGTGGGTCTCTGTTGGCGGAGACTGTCTAGGCAGGTACCACCGTAGTGTTTGTTGCATAGTACTGCAATCATTACCGTGATCCGGTATGAAGGGCGCTGTAACTGCTACTGCTGGTGGGTCTCTGTTGGCGGAGACTGTCTAGGCAGGTACCACCGTAGTGTTTGTTGCATAGTACTGCAAACATTACCGTGATCCGGTATGAAGTGCGCTGTAACTACTACTGCTGGAGGGTCTCTGTTGGCGGAGACTGTCTAGGCAGGTACCACCGTAGTGTTTGTTGCATAGTACTGCAATCATTACCGTGATACGGTATGAAGGGCGCTGTAACTACTACTGCTGGTGGGTCTCTGTTGGCGGAGACTGTCTAGGCAGGTACCACCGTAGTGTTTGTTGCATAGTACTGCAAACATTACCGTGATCCGGTATGAAGGGCGCTGTAACTACTGCTGCTGGTGGGTCTCTGTTGGCGGAGACTGTCTAGGCAGGTAACACCGTAGTGTTTGTTGCATAGTACTGCAAACATTATCGTGATCCGGTATGAAGGGCGCTATAACTACTACTGTTGGTGGATCTCTGTTGGCGGAGACTGTCTAGGCAGGTACCACCGTAGTGTTTGTTGCATAGTACTGCAAACATTACCGTGATCCTGTATGAAGGGCGCTGTAACTACTGCTGCTGGGTCTCTGTTGGCGGAGACTGTCTAGGCAGGTACCACCGTAGTGTTTGTTGCATAGTACTGCAAACATTACCGTGATCCGGTATGAAGGGCGCTGTAACTGCTACTGCTGGTGGGTCTCTGTTGGCGGAGACTGTCTAGGCAGGTACCACCGTAGTGTTTGTTGCATAGTACTGCAAACATTACCGTGATCCGGTATGAAGTGCGCTGTAACTACTACTGCTGGTGGGTCTCTGTTGGCGGAGACTGTCTAGGCAGGTACCACCGTAGTGTTTGTTGCATAGTACTGCAATCATTACCGTGATACGGTATGAAGGGCGCTGTAACTACTACTGCTGGTGGGTCTCTGTTGGCGGAGACTGTCTAGGCAGGTACCACCGTAGTGTTTGTTGCATAGTACTGCAAACATTACCGTGATCCTGTATGAAGGGCGCTGTAACTACTACTGCTGGTGGGTCTCTGTTGGCGGAGACTGTCTAGGCAGGTAACACCGTAGAGTTTGTTGCATAGTACTGCAAACATTACCGTGATACGGTATGAAGGGCGCTGTAACTACTACTGCTGGTGGGTCTCTGTTGGCGGAGACTGTCTAGGCAGGTACCACCGTAGTGTTTGTTGCATAGTACTGCAAACATTACCGTGATCCGGTATGAAGGGCGCTGTAACTACTACTGCTAGTGGGTCTCTGTTGGCGGAGACTGTCTAGGCAGATAACACCGTAGTGTTTGTTGCATAGTACTGCAAACATTACCGTGATCCGGTATGAAGGGCGCTGTAACTGCTACTGCTGGTGGGTCTCTGTTGGCGGAGACTGTCTAGGCAGGTAACACCGTAGTGTTTGTTGCATAGTACTGCAAACATTACCGTGATACGGTATGAAGGGCGCTGTAACTACTACTGCTGGTGGGTCTCTGTTGGCGGAGACTGTCTAGGCAGGTACCACCGTAGTGTTTGTTGCATAGTACTGCAAACATTACCGTGATCCGGTATGAAGGGCGCTGTAACTGCTACTGCTGGTGGGTCTCTGTTGGCGGAGACTGTCTAGGCAGGTACCACCGTAGTGTTTGTTGCATAGTACTGCAAACATTACCGTGATCCTGTATGAAGGGCGCTGTAACTACTACTGCTGGGTCTCTGTTGGCGGAGACTGTCTAGGCAGGTAACACCGTAGTGTTTGTTGCATAGTACTGCAAACATTACCGTGATCCTGTATGAAGGGCGCTGTAACTACTACTGCTGGTGGGTCTCTGTTGGCGGAGACTGTCTAGGCAGGTACCACCGTAGTGTTTGTTGCATAGTACTGCAATCATTACCGTGATACGGTATGAAGGGCGCTGTAACTACTACTGCTGGTGGGTCTCTGTTGGCGGAGACTGTCTAGGCAGGTACCACCGTAGTGTTTGTTGCATAGTACTGTAAACATTACCTTGATCCGGTATGAAGGGCGCTGTAACTACTACTGCTGGTGGGTCTCTGTTGGCGGAGACTGTCTAGGCAGGTACCACCGTAGTGTTTGTTGCATAGTACTGCAATCATTACCGTGATACGGTATGAAGGGCGCTGTAACTACTACTGCTGGTGGGTCTCTGTTGGCGGAGACTGTCTAGGCAGGTACCACCGTAGTGTTTGTTGCATAGTACTGCAAACATTACCATGATCCTGTATGAAGGGCGCTGTAACTACTACTGCTGGGTCTCTGTTGGCGGAGACTGTCTAGGCAGGTAACACCGTAGTGTTTGTTGCATAGTACTGCAAACATTACCGTGATCCTGTATGAAGGGCGCTGTAACTACTACTGTTGGTGGGTCTCTGTTGGCGGAGACTGTCTAGGCAGATACCACCGTAGTGTTTGTTGCATAGTACTGCAAACATTACCGTGATCCTGTATGAAGGGCGCTGTAACTACTACTGCTGGTGGGTCTCTGTTGGCGGAGACTGTCTAGGCAGGTACCACCGTAGTGTTTGTTGCATAGCACTGCAAACATTACCGTGATCCTGTATGAAGGGCGCTGTAACTACTGCTGCTGGTGGGTCTCTGTTGGCGGAGACTGTCTAGGCAGGTACCACCGTAGTGTTTGTTGCATAGTACTGCAATCATTACCGTGATACGGTATGAAGGGCGCTGCAGGTACCACCGTAGTGTTTGTTGCATAGTACTGCAAACCTTACCGTGATCCGGTATGAAGGGCGCTGTAACTACTGCTGCTGGTGGGTCTCTGTTGGCGGAGACTGTCTAGGCAGGTAACACCGTAGTGTTTGTTGCATAGTACTGCAAACATTACCGTGATTCTGTATGAAGGGCGCTGTAACTACTACTGCTGGTGGGTCTCTGTTGGCGGAGACTGTCTAGGCAGGTACCACCGTAGTGTTTGTTGCATAGTACTGCAAACATTATCTTGATCCGGTATGAAGGGCGCTATAACTACTACTGTTGGTGGATCTCTGTTGGCGGAGACTGTCTAGGCAGGTACCACCGTAGTGTTTGTTGCATAGTACTGCAAACATTACCGTGATCCTGTATGAAGGGCGCTGTAACTACTGCTGCTGGTGGGTCTCTGTTGGCGGAGACTGTCTAGGCAGGTAACACCGTAATGTTTGTTGCATAGTACTGCAAACATTACCGTGATACGGTATGAAGGGCGCTGTAACTACTACTGCTGGTGGGTCTCTGTTGGCGGAGACTGTCAAGGCAGGTACCACCGTAGTGTTTGTTGCATAGTACTGCAAACATTATCGAGATCCGGTATGAAGCGCGCTATAACTACTACTGTTGGTGGATCTCTGTTGGCGGAGACTGTCTAGGCAGGTAACACCGTAGTGTTTGTTGCATAGTACTGCAAACATTACCGTGATCCTGTATGAAGGGCGCTGTAACTACTACTGCTGGGTCTCTGTTGGCGGAGACTGTCTAGGCAGGTAACACCGTAGTGTTTGTTGCATAGTACTGCAAACATTACCGTGATCCTGTATGAAGGGCGCTGTAACTACTACTGTTGGTGGGTCTCTGTTGGCGGAGACTGTCTAGGCAGATACCACCGTAGTGTTTGTTGCATAGTACTGCAAACATTACCGTGATCCGGTATGAAGGGCGCTGTAACTACTACTGCTGGTGGGTCTCTGTTGGCGGAGACTGTCTAGGCAGGTACCACCGTAGTGTTTGTTGCATAGTACTGCAAACATTACCGTGATCCGGTATGAAGGGCGCTGTAACTACTACTGCTGGTGGGTCTCTGTTGGCGGAGACTGTCTAGGCAGGTACCACCGTAGTGTTTGTTGCATAGTACTGCAAACATTACCGTGATCCGGTATGAAGGGCGCTGTAACTACTACTGCTAGTGGGTCTCTGTTGGCGGAGACTGTCTAGGCAGATAACACCGTAGTGTTTGTTGCATAGTACTGCAAACATTACCGTGATCCGGTATGAAGGGCGCTGTAACTGCTACTGCTGGTGGGTCTCTGTTGGCGGAGACTGTCTAGGCAGGTAACACCGTAGTGTTTGTTGCATAGTACTGCAAACATTACCGTGATCCGGTATGAAGGGCGCTGTAACTGCTACTGCTGGTGGGTCTCTGTTGGCGGAGACTGTCTAGGCAGGTACCACCGTAGTGTTTGTTGCATAGTACTGCAAACATTACCGTGATCCTGTATGAAGGGCGCTGTAACTACTACTGCTGGGTCTCTGTTGGCGGAGACTGTCTAGGCAGGTAACACCGTACTGTTTGTTGCATAGTACTGCAAACATTACCGTGATCCTGTATGAAGGGCGCTGTAACTACTACTGCTGGTGGGTCTCTGTTGGCGGAGACTGTCTAGGCAGGTAACACCGTAGTGTTTGTTGCATAGTACTGCAAACATTACCGTGATACGGTATGAAGGGCGCTGTAACTACTACTGCTGGTGGGTCTCTGTTGGCGGAGGCTGTCTAGGCAGGTACCACCGTAGTGTTTGTTGCATAGTACTGCAAACATTACCGTGATCCGGTATGAAGGGCGCTGTAACTACTACTGCTGGTGGGTCTCTGTTGGCGGAGACTGTCTAGGCAGGTACCACCGTAGTGTTTGTTGCATAGTACTGTAAACATTACCTTGATCCGGTATGAAGGGCGCTGTAACTACTACTGCTGGTGGGTCTCTGTTGGCGGAGACTGTCTAGGCAGGTACCACCGTAGTGTTTGTTGCATAGTACTGCAATCATTACCGTGATACGGTATGAAGGGCGCTGTAACTACTACTGCTGGTGGGTCTCTGTTGGCGGAGACTGTCTAGGCAGGTACCACCGTAGTGTTTGTTGCATAGTACTGCAAACATTACCGTGATCCTGTATGAAGGGCGCTGTAACTACTACTGCTGGGTCTCTGTTGGCGGAGACTGTCTAGGCAGGTAACACCGTAGTGTTTGTTGCATAGTACTGCAAACATTACCGTGATCCTGTATGAAGGGCGCTGTAACTACTACTGTTGGTGGGTCTCTGTTGGCGGAGACTGTCTAGGCAGATACCACCGTAGTGTTTGTTGCATAGTACTGCAAACATTACCGTGATCCTGTATGAAGGGCGCTGTAACTACTACTGCTGGTGGGTCTCTGTTGGCGGAGACTGTCTAGGCAGGTACCACCGTAGTGTTTGTTGCATAGTACTGCAAACATTACCGTGATCCGGTATGAAGGGCGCTGTAACTACTACTGCTGGTGGGTCTCTGTTGGCGGAGACTGTCTAGGCAGGTAACACCGTAGTGTTTGTTGCATAGTACTGCAAACATTACCGTGATCCGGTATGAAGGGCGCTGTAACTACTACTGCTGGTGGGTCTCTGTTGGCGGAGACTGTCTAGGCAGGTACCACCGTAGTGTTTGTTGCATAGTACTGCAATCATTACCGTGATCCTGTATGAAGGGCGCTGTAACTACTACTGCTGGTGGGTCTCTGTTGGCGGAGACTGTCTAGGCAGGTACCACCGTAGTGTTTGTTGCATAGTACTGCAAACATTACCGTGATCCGGTATGAAGGGCGCTGTAACTACTACTGCTGGTGGGTCTCTGTTGGCGGAGACTGTCTAGGCAGGTACCACCGTAGTGTTTGCTGCATAGTACTGCAAACATTACCGTGATCCGGTATGAAGGGCGCTGTAACTACTACTGCTAGTGGGTCTCTGTTGGCGGAGACTGTCTAGGCAGATAACACCGTAGTGTTTGTTGCATAGTACTGCAAACATTACCGTGATACGGTATGAAGGGCGCTGTAACTACTACTGCTGGTGGGTCTCTGTTGGCGGAGACTGTCTAGGCAGGTACCACCGTAGTGTTTGTTGCATAGTACTGCAAACATTACCGTGATCCGGTATGAAGGGCGCTGTAACTGCTACTGCTGGTGGGTCTCTGTTGGCGGAGACTGTCTAGGCAGGTACCACCGTAGTGTTTGTTGCATAGTACTGCAAACATTACCGTGATCCGGTATGAAGTGCGCTGTAACTACTACTGCTGGTGGGTCTCTGTTGGCGGAGACTGTCTAGGCAGGTACCACCGTAGTGTTTGTTGCATAGTACTGTAAACATTACCTTGATCCGGTATAAAGGGCGCTGTAACTACTACTCCTGGTGGGTCTCTGTTGGCGGAGACTGTCTAGGCAGGTACCACCGTAGTGTTTGTTGCATAGTACTGCAATCATTACCGTGATACGGTATGAAGGGCGCTGTAACTACTACTGCTGGTGGGTCTCTGTTGGCGGAGACTGTCTAGGCAGGTACCACCGTAGTGTTTGTTGCATAGTACTGCAAACATTACCGTGATCCTGTATGAAGGGCGCTGTAACTACTACTGCTGGGTCTCTGTTGGCGGAGACTGTCTAGGCAGGTAACACCGTAGTGTTTGTTGCATAGTACTGCAAACATTACCGTGATCCTGTATGAAGGGCGCTGTAACTACTACTGTTGGTGGGTCTCTGTTGGCGGAGACTGTCTAGGCAGATACCACCGTAGTGTTTGTTGCATAGTACTGCAAACATTACCGTGATCCGGTATGAAGGGCGCTGTAACTACTACTGCTGGTGGGTCTCTGTTTGCGGAGACTGTCTAGGCAGGTACCACCGTAGTGTTTGTTGCATAGTACTGCAAACATTACCGTGATCCTGTATGAAGGGCGCTGTAACTACTACTGCTGGTGGGTCTCTGTTGGCGGAGACTGTCTAGGCAGGTAACACCGTAGTGTTTGTTGCATAGTACTGCAAACATTACCGTGATCCGGTATGAAGGGCGCTGTAACTACTACTGCTGGTGGGTCTCTGTTGGCGGAGACTGTCTAGGCAGGTACCACCGTAGTGTTTGTTGCATAGTACTGCAAACATTACCGTGATCCGGTATGAAGGGCGCTGTAACTACTACTGCTGGTGGGTCTCTGTTGGCGGAGACTGTCTAGGCAGGTACCACCGTAGTGTTTGTTGCATAGTACTGCAAACATTACCGTGATCCGGTATGAAGGGCGCTGTAACTACTACTGCTAGTGGGTCTCTGTTGGCGGAGACTGTCTAGGCAGATAACACCGTAGTGTTTGTTGCATAGTACTGCAAACATTACCGTGATCCGGTATGAAGGGCGCTGTAACTGCTACTGCTGGTGGGTCTCTGTTGGCGGAGACTGTCTAGGCAGGTAACACCGTAGTGTTTGTTGCATAGTACTGCAAACATTACCGTGATACGGTATGAAGGGCGCTGTAACTACTACTGCTGGTGGATCTCTGTTGGCGGAGACTGTCTAGGCAGGTACCACCGTAGTGTTTGTTGCATAGTACTGCAAACATTACCGTGATCCGGTATGAAGGGCGCTGTAACTGCTACTGCTGGTGGGTCTCTGTTGGCGGAGACTGTCTAGGCAGGTACCACCGTAGTGTTTGTTGCATAGTACTGCAATCATTACCGTGATACGGTATGAAGGGCGCTGTAACTACTACTGCTGGTGGGTCTCTGTTGGCGGAGACTGTCTAGGCAGGTACCACCGTAGTGTTTGTTGCATAGTACTGTAAACATTACCTTGATCCGGTATAAAGGGCGCTGTAACTAC
Source organism: Troides aeacus (assembly GCA_033220335.2). Lineage (NCBI taxonomy): Eukaryota > Metazoa > Arthropoda > Insecta > Lepidoptera > Papilionidae > Troides > Troides aeacus. Next base: position 78,473 of record CM067270.1, read on the forward strand.
TACTGCTGGTGGGTCTCTGTTGGCGGAGACTGTCTAGGCAGGTACCACCGTAGTGTTTGTTGCATAGTACTGCAATCATTACCGTGATACGGTATGAAGGGCGCTGTAACTACTACTGCTGGTGGGTCTCTGTTGGCGGAGACTGTCTAGGCAGGTACCACCGTAGTGTTTGTTGCATAGTACTGCAAACATTACCGTGATCCTGTATGAAGGGCGCTGTAACTACTACTGCTGGTGGGTCTCTGTTGGCGGAGACTGTCTAGGCAGGTACCACCGTAGTGTTTGTTGCATAGTACTGCAAACATTACCGTGATCCGGTATGAAGGGCGCTGTAACTACTACTGCTGGTGGGTCTCTGTTGGCGGAGACTGTCTAGGCAGGTAACACCGTAGTGTTTGTTGCATAGTACTGCAAACATTACCGTGATCCGGTATGAAGGGCGCTGTAACTACTACTGCTGGTGGGTCTCTGTTGGCGGAGACTGTCTAGGCAGGTACCACCGTAGTGTTTGTTGCATAGTACTGCAATCATTACCGTGATCCTGTATGAAGGGCGCTGTAACTACTACTGCTGGTGGGTCTCTGTTGGCGGAGACTGTCTAGGCAGGTACCACCGTAGTGTTTGTTGCATAGTACTGCAAACATTACCGTGATCCGGTATGAAGGGCGCTGTAACTACTACTGCTGGTGGGTCTCTGTTGGCGGAGACTGTCTAGGCAGGTACCACCGTAGTGTTTGCTGCATAGTACTGCAAACATTACCGTGATCCGGTATGAAGGGCGCTGTAACTACTACTGCTAGTGGGTCTCTGTTGGCGGAGACTGTCTAGGCAGATAACACCGTAGTGTTTGTTGCATAGTACTGCAAACATTACCGTGATACGGTATGAAGGGCGCTGTAACTACTACTGCTGGTGGGTCTCTGTTGGCGGAGACTGTCTAGGCAGGTACCACCGTAGTGTTTGTTGCATAGTACTGCAAACATTACCGTGATCCGGTATGAAGTGCGCTGTAACTACTACTGCTGGTGGGTCTCTGTTGGCGGAGACTGTCTAGGCAGGTACCACCGTAGTGTTTGTTGCATAGTACTGCAAACATTACCGTGATCCGGTATGAAGGGCGCTGTAACTGCTACTGCTGGTGGGTCTCTGTTGGCGGAGACTGTCTAGGCAGGTACCACCGTAGTGTTTGTTGCATAGTACTGCAAACATTACCGTGATCCGGTATGAAGTGCGCTGTAACTACTACTGCTGGTGGGTCTCTGTTGGCGGAGACTGTCTAGGCAGGTACCACCGTAGTGTTTGTTGCATAGTACTGCAATCATTACCGTGATACGGTATGAAGGGCGCTGTAACTACTACTGCTGGTGGGTCTCTGTTGGCGGAGACTGTCTAGGCAGGTACCACCGTAGTGTTTGTTGCATAGTACTGTAAACATTACCTTGATCCGGTATAAAGGGCGCTGTAACTACTACTCCTGGTGGGTCTCTGTTGGCGGAGACTGTCTAGGCAGGTACCACCGTAGTGTTTGTTGCATAGTACTGCAATCATTACCGTGATACGGTATGAAGGGCGCTGTAACTACTACTGCTGGTGGGTCTCTGTTGGCGGAGACTGTCTAGGCAGGTACCACCGTAGTGTTTGTTGCATAGTACTGCAAACATTACCGTGATCCTGTATGAAGGGCGCTGTAACTACTACTGCTGGGTCTCTGTTGGCGGAGACTGTCTAGGCAGGTAACACCGTAGTGTTTGTTGCATAGTACTGCAAACATTACCGTGATCCTGTATGAAGGGCGCTGTAACTACTACTGTTGGTGGGTCTCTGTTGGCGGAGACTGTCTAGGCAGATACCACCGTAGTGTTTGTTGCATAGTACTGCAAACATTACCGTGATCCGGTATGAAGTGCGCTGTAACTACTACTGCTGGTGGGTCTCTGTTTGCGGAGACTGTCTAGGCAGGTACCACCGTAGTGTTTGTTGCATAGTACTGCAAACATTACCGTGATCCTGTATGAAGGGCGCTGTAACTACTACTGCTGGTGGGTCTCTGTTGGCGGAGACTGTCTAGGCAGGTAACACCGTAGTGTTTGTTGCATAGTACTGCAAACATTACCGTGATCCGGTATGAAGGGCGCTGTAACTACTACTGCTGGTGGGTCTCTGTTGGCGGAGACTGTCTAGGCAGGTACCACCGTAGTGTTTGTTGCATAGTACTGCAAACATTACCGTGATCCGGTATGAAGGGCGCTGTAACTACTACTGCTGGTGGGTCTCTGTTGGCGGAGACTGTCTAGGCAGGTACCACCGTAGTGTTTGTTGCATAGTACTGCAAACATTACCGTGATCCGGTATGAAGGGCGCTGTAACTACTACTGCTAGTGGGTCTCTGTTGGCGGAGACTGTCTAGGCAGATAACACCGTAGTGTTTGTTGCATAGTACTGCAAACATTACCGTGATCCGGTATGAAGGGCGCTGTAACTGCTACTGCTGGTGGGTCTCTGTTGGCGGAGACTGTCTAGGCAGGTAACACCGTAGTGTTTGTTGCATAGTACTGCAAACATTACCGTGATACGGTATGAAGGGCGCTGTAACTACTACTGCTGGTGGATCTCTGTTGGCGGAGACTGTCTAGGCAGGTACCACCGTAGTGTTTGTTGCATAGTACTGCAAACATTACCGTGATCCGGTATGAAGGGCGCTGTAACTGCTACTGCTGGTGGGTCTCTGTTGGCGGAGACTGTCTAGGCAGGTACCACCGTAGTGTTTGTTGCATAGTACTGCAAACATTACCGTGATCCTGTATGAAGGGCGCTGTAACTACTACTGCTGGGTCTCTGTTGGCGGAGACTGTCTAGGCAGGTAACACCGTAGTGTTTGTTGCATAGTACTGCAAACATTACCGTGATCCTGTATGAAGGGCGCTGTAACTACTACTGCTGGTGGGTCTCTGTTGGCGGAGACTGTCTAGGCAGGTACCACCGTAGTGTTTGTTGCATAGTACTGCAATCATTACCGTGATACGGTATGAAGGGCGCTGTAACTACTACTGCTGGTGGGTCTCTGTTGGCGGAGACTGTCTAGGCAGGTACCACCGTAGTGTTTGTTGCATAGTACTGTAAACATTACCTTGATCCGGTATGAAGGGCGCTGTAACTACTACTGCTGGTGGGTCTCTGTTGGCGGAGACTGTCTAGGCAGGTACCACCGTAGTGTTTGTTGCATAGTACTGCAATCATTACCGTGATACGGTATGAAGGGCGCTGTAACTACTACTGCTGGTGGGTCTCTGTTGGCGGAGACTGTCTAGGCAGGTACCACCGTAGTGTTTGTTGCATAGTACTGCAATCATTACCGTGATACGGTATGAAGGGCGCTGTAACTACTACTGCTGGTGGGTCTCTGTTGGCGGAGACTGTCTAGGCAGGTACCACCGTAGTGTTTGTTGCATAGTACTGCAAACATTACCGTGATCCTGTATGAAGGGCGCTGTAACTACTACTGCTGGGTCTCTGTTGGCGGAGACTGTCTAGGCAGGTAACACCGTAGTGTTTGTTGCATAGTACTGCAAACATTACCGTGATCCTGTATGAAGGGCGCTGTAACTACTACTGTTGGTGGGTCTCTGTTGGCGGAGACTGTCTAGGCAGATACCACCGTAGTGTTTGTTGCATAGTACTGCAAACATTACCGTGATCCTGTATGAAGGGCGCTGTAACTACTACTGCTGGTGGGTCTCTGTTGGCGGAGACTGTCTAGGCAGGTACCACCGTAGTGTTTGTTGCATAGTACTGCAAACATTACCGTGATCCGGTATGAAGGGCGCTGTAACTACTACTGCTGGTGGGTCTCTGTTGGCGGAGACTGTCTAGGCAGGTAACACCGTAGTGTTTGTTGCATAGTACTGCAAACATTACCGTGATCCGGTATGAAGGGCGCTGTAACTACTACTGCTGGTGGGTCTCTGTTGGCGGAGACTGTCTAGGCAGGTACCACCGTAGTGTTTGTTGCATAGTACTGCAATCATTACCGTGATCCTGTATGAAGGGCGCTGTAACTACTACTGCTGGTGGGTCTCTGTTGGCGGAGACTGTCTAGGCAGGTACCACCGTAGTGTTTGTTGCATAGTACTGCAAACATTACCGTGATCCGGTATGAAGGGCGCTGTAACTACTACTGCTGGTGGGTCTCTGTTGGCGGAGACTGTCTAGGCAGGTACCACCGTAGTGTTTGTTGCATAGTACTGCAAACATTACCGTGATCCGGTATGAAGGGCGCTGTAACTACTACTGCTAGTGGGTCTCTGTTGGCGGAGACTGTCTAGGCAGATAACACCGTAGTGTTTGTTGCATAGTACTGCAAACATTACCGTGATACGGTATGAAGGGCGCTGTAACTACTACTGCTGGTGGGTCTCTGTTGGCGGAGACTGTCTAGGCAGGTACCACCGTAGTGTTTGTTGCATAGTACTGCAAACATTACCGTGATCCGGTATGAAGGGCGCTGTAACTGCTACTGCTGGTGGGTCTCTGTTGGCGGAGACTGTCTAGGCAGGTACCACCGTAGTGTTTGTTGCATAGTACTGCAAACATTACCGTGATCCGGTATGAAGTGCGCTGTAACTACTACTGCTGGTGGGTCTCTGTTGGCGGAGACTGTCTAGGCAGGTACCACCGTAGTGTTTGTTGCATAGTACTGCAATCATTACCGTGATACGGTATGAAGGGCGCTGTAACTACTACTGCTGGTGGGTCTCTGTTGGCGGAGACTGTCTAGGCAGGTACCACCGTAGTGTTTGTTGCATAGTACTGTAAACATTACCTTGATCCGGTATAAAGGGCGCTGTAACTACTACTGCTGGTGGGTCTCTGTTGGCGGAGACTGTCTAGGCAGGTACCACCGTAGTGTTTGTTGCATAGTACTGCAATCATTACCGTGATACGGTATGAAGGGCGCTGTAACTACTACTGCTGGTGGGTCTCTGTTGGCGGAGACTGTCTAGGCAGGTACCACCGTAGTGTTTGTTGCATAGTACTGCAAACATTACCGTGATCCTGTATGAAGGGCGCTGTAACTACTACTGCTGGTGGGTCTCTGTTGGCGGAGACTGTCTAGGCAGGTACCACCGTAGTGTTTGTTGCATAGTACTGCAAACATTACCGTGATCCGGTATGAAGGGCGCTGTAACTACTACTGCTGGTGGGTCTCTGTTGGCGGAGACTGTCTAGGCAGGTAACACCGTAGTGTTTGTTGCATAGTACTGCAAACATTACCGTGATCCGGTATGAAGGGCGCTGTAACTACTACTGCTGGTGGGTCTCTGTTGGCGGAGACTGTCTAGGCAGGTACCACCGTAGTGTTTGTTGCATAGTACTGCAATCATTACCGTGATCCTGTATGAAGGGCGCTGTAACTACTACTGCTGGTGGGTCTCTGTTGGCGGAGACTGTCTAGGCAGGTACCACCGTAGTGTTTGTTGCATAGTACTGCAAACATTACCGTGATCCGGTATGAAGGGCGCTGTAACTACTACTGCTGGTGGGTCTCTGTTGGCGGAGACTGTCTAGGCAGGTACCACCGTAGTGTTTGTTGCATAGTACTGCAAACATTACCGTGATCCTGTATGAAGGGCGCTGTAACTACTACTGCTGGTGGGTCTCTGTTGGCGGAGACTGTCTAGGCAGGTAACACCGTAGTGTTTGTTGCATAGTACTGCAAACATTACCGTGATCCGGTATGAAGGGCGCTGTAACTACTACTGCTGGTGGGTCTCTGTTGGCGGAGACTGTCTAGGCAGGTACCACCGTAGTGTTTGTTGCATAGTACTGCAAACATTACCGTGATCCGGTATGAAGGGCGCTGTAACTACTACTGCTGGTGGGTCTCTGTTGGCGGAGACTGTCTAGGCAGGTACCACCGTAGTGTTTGTTGCATAGTACTGCAAACATTACCGTGATCCGGTATGAAGGGCGCTGTAACTACTACTGCTAGTGGGTCTCTGTTGGCGGAGACTGTCTAGGCAGATAACACCGTAGTGTTTGTTGCATAGTACTGCAAACATTACCGTGATCCGGTATGAAGGGCGCTGTAACTGCTACTGCTGGTGGGTCTCTGTTGGCGGAGACTGTCTAGGCAGGTACCACCGTAGTGTTTGTTGCATAGTACTGCAAACATTACCGTGATCCGGTATGAAGTGCGCTGTAACTACTACTGCTGGTGGGTCTCTGTTGGCGGAGACTGTCTAGGCAGGTACCACCGTAGTGTTTGTTGCATAGTACTGCAAACATTACCGTGATCCGGTATGAAGGGCGCTGTAACTGCTACTGCTGGTGGGTCTCTGTTGGCGGAGACTGTCTAGGCAGGTACCACCGTAGTGTTTGTTGCATAGTACTGCAAACATTACCGTGATCCGGTATGAAGTGCGCTGTAACTACTACTGCTGGTGGGTCTCTGTTGGCGGAGACTGTCTAGGCAGGTACCACCGTAGTGTTTGTTGCATAGTACTGCAATCATTACCGTGATACGGTATGAAGGGCGCTGTAACTACTACTGCTGGTGGGTCTCTGTTGGCGGAGACTGTCTAGGCAGGTACCACCGTAGTGTTTGTTGCATAGTACTGCAAACATTACCGTGATCATGTATGAAGGGCGCTGTAACTACTACTGCTGGTGGATCTCAGTTGGCGGAGACTGTCTAGGCAGGTAACACCGTAGTGTTTGTTGCATAGTACTGCAAACATTACCGTGATCCGGTATGAAGGGCGCTGTAACTGCTACTGCTGGTGGGTCTCTGTTGGCGGAGACTGTCTAGGCAGATACCACCGTAGTGTTTGTTGCATAGTACTGCAAACATTACCGTGATCCGGTATGAAGGGCGCTGTAACTACTACTGCTGGTGGGTCTCTGTTGGCGGAGACTGTCTAGGCAGATAACACCGTAGTGTTTGTTGCATAGTACTGCAAACATTACCGTGATCCGGTATGAAGGGCGCTGTAACTACTACTGCTGGTGGGTCTCTGTTGGCGGAGACTGTCTAGGCAGATAACACCGTAGTGTTTGTTGCATAGTACTGCAAACATTACCGTGATCCGGTATGAAGGGCGCTGTAACTGCTACTGCTGGTGGGTCTCTGTTGGCGGAGACTGTCTAGGCAGGTACCACCGTAGTGTTTGTTGCATAGTACTGCAAACATTACCGTGATACGGTATGAAGGGCGCTGTAACTACTACTGCTGGTGGGTCTCTGTTGGCGGAGACTGTCTAGGCAGGTACCACCGTAGTGTTTGTTGCATAGTAATGCAAACATTACCGTGATCCGGTATGAAGGGCGCTGTAACTGCTACTGCTGGTGGGTCTCTGTTGGCGGAGACTGTCTAGGCAGGTACCACCGTAGTGTTTGTTGCATAGTACTGCAAACATTACCGTGATCCGGTATGAAGGGCGCTGTAACTACTACTGCTGGTGGGTCTCTGTTGGCGGAGACTGTCTAGGCAGGTACCACCGTAGTGTTTGTTGCATAGTACTACAAACATTACCGTGATCCTGTATGAAGGGCGCTGTAACTACTACTGCTGGGTCTCTGTTGGCGGAGACTGTCTAGGCAGGTAACACCGTAGTGTTTGTTGCATAGTACTGCAAACATTACCGTGATCCTGTATGAAGGGCGCTGTAACTACTACTGTTGGTGGGTCTCTGTTGGCGGAGACTGTCTAGGCAGATACCACCGTAGTGTTTGTTGCATAGTACTGCAAACATTACCGTGATCCGGTATGAAGGGCGCTGTAACTACTACTGCTGGTGGGTCTCTGTTGGCGGAGACTGTCTAGGCAGGTACCACCGTAGTGTTTGTTGCATAGTACTGCAAACATTACCGTGATCCTGTATGAAGGGCGCTGTAACTACTACTGCTGGTGGGTCTCTGTTGGCGGAGACTGTCTAGGCAGGTAACACCGTAGTGTTTGTTGCATAGTACTGCAAACATTACCGTGATACGGTATGAAGGGCGCTGTAACTACTACTGCTGGTGGGTCTCTGTTGGCGGAGACTGTCTAGGCAGGTACCACCGTAGTGTTTGTTGCATAGTACTGCAAACATTACCGTGATCCGGTATGCAGGGCGCTGTAACTACTACTGCTGGGTCTCTGTTGGCGGAGACTGTCTAGGCAGGTAACACCGTAGTGTTTGTTGCATAGTACTGCAAACATTACCGTGATCCTGTATGAAGGGCGCTGTAACTACTACTGTTGGTGGGTCTCTGTTGGCGGAGACTGTCTAGGCAGATACCACCGTAGTGTTTGTTGCATAGTACTGCAAACATTACCGTGATCCGGTATGAAGGGCGCTGTAACTACTACTGCTGGTGGGTCTCTGTTGGCGGAGACTGTCTAGGCAGGTACCACCGTAGTGTTTGTTGCATAGTACTGCAAACATTACCGTGATCCTGTATGAAGGGCGCTGTAACTACTACTGCTGGTGGGTCTCTGTTGGCGGAGACTGTCTAGGCAGGTAACACCGTAGTGTTTGTTGCATAGTACTGCAAACATTACCGTGATCCGGTATGAAGGGCGCTGTAACTACTACTGCTGGTGGGTCTCTGTTGGCGGAGACTGTCTAGGCAGGTACCACCGTAGTGTTTGTTGCATAGTACTGCAATCATTACCGTGATCCTGTATGAAGGGCGCTGTAACTACTACTGCTGGTGGGTCTCTGTTGGCGGAGACTGTCTAGGCAGGTACCACCGTAGTGTTTGTTGCATAGTACTGCAAACATTACCGTGATCCTGTATGAAGGGCGCTGTAACTACTACTGCTGGTGGGTCTCTGTTGGCGGAGACTGTCTAGGCAGGTACCACCGTAGTGTTTGTTGCATAGTACTGCAAACATTACCGTGATCCGGTATGAAGGGCGCTGTAACTACTACTGCTGGTGGGTCTCTGTTGGCGGAGACTGTCTAGGCAGGTACCACCGTAGTGTTTGTTGCATAGTACTGCAAACATTACCGTGATCCGGTATGAAGGGCGCTGTAACTACTACTGCTAGTGGGTCTCTGTTGGCGGAGACTGTCTAGGCAGGTAACACCGTAGTGTTTGTTGCATAGTACTGCAAACATTACCGTGATCCGGTATGAAGGGCGCTGTAACTGCTACTGCTGGTGGGTCTCTGTTGGCGGAGACTGTCTAGGCAGGTACCACCGTAGTGTTTGTTGCATAGTACTGCAAACATTACCGTGATCCGGTATGAAGGGCGCTGTAACTACTACTGCTGGTGGGTCTCTGTTGGCGGAGACTGTCTAGGCAGATAACACCGTAGTGTTTGTTGCATAGTACTGCAAACATTACCGTGATCCGGTATGAAGGGCGCTGTAACTGCTACTGCTGGTGGGTCTCTGTTGGCGGAGACTGTCTAGGCAGGTACCACCGTAGTGTTTGTTGCATAGTACTGCAATCATTACCGTGATACGGTATGAAGGGCGCTGTAACTACTACTGCTGGTGGGTCTCTGTTGGCGGAGACTGTCTAGGCAGGTACCACCGTAGTGTTTGTTGCATAGTACTGCAAACATTACCGTGATCCGGTATGAAGGGCGCTGTAACTACTACTGCTGGTGGGTCTCTGTTGGCGGAGACTGTCTAGGCAGGTACCACCGTAGTGTTTGTTGCATAGTACTGCAAACATTACCGTGATCCGGTATGAAGGGCGCTGTAACTACTACTGCTGGTGGGTCTCTGTTGGCGGAGACTGTCTAGGCAGGTACCACCGTAGTGTTTGTTGCATAGTACTGCAAACATTACCGTGATCCTGTATGAAGGGCGCTGTAACTACTACTGCTGGTGGGTCTCTGTTGGCGGAGACTGTCTAGGCAGGTACCACCGTAGTGTTTGTTGCATAGTACTGCAAACATTACCGTGATCCGGTATGAAGGGCGCTGTAACTGCTACTGCTGGTGGGTCTCTGTTGGCGGAGACTGTCTAGGCAGGTACCACCGTAGTGTTTGTTGCATAGTACTGCAGACATTACCGTGATACGGTATGAAGGGCGCTGTAACTACTACTGCTGGTGGGTCTCTGTTGGCGGAGACTGTCTAGGCAGGTACCACCGTCGTGTTTGTTGCATAGTACTGCAAACATTACCGTGATCATGTATGAAGGGCGCTGTAACTACTACTGCTGGTGGATCTCAGTTGGCGGAGACTGTCTAGGCAGGTACCACCGTAGTGTTTGTTGCATAGTACTGCAAACATTACCGTGATCCTGTATGAAGGGCGCTGTAACTACTACTGCTGGTGGGTCTCTGTTGGCGGAGACTGTCTAGGCAGATACCACCGTAGTGTTTGTTGCATAGTACTGCAAACATTACCGTGATCCGGTATGAAGGGCGCTGTAACTACTACTGCTGGTGGGTCTCTGTTGGCGGAGACTGTCTAGGCAGATACCACCGTAGTGTTTGTTGCATAGTACTGCAAACATTACCGTGATCCGGTATGAAGGGCGCTGTAACTACTACTGCTGGTGGGTCTCTGTTGGCGGAGACTGTCTAGGCAGGTACCACCGTAGTGTTTGTTGCATAGTACTGCAAACATTACCGTGATCCGGTATGAAGGGCGCTGTAACTGCTACTGCTGGTGGGTCTCTGTTGGCGGAGACTGTCTAGGCAGGTACCACCGTAGTGTTTGTTGCATAGTACTGCAGACATTACCGTGATACGGTATGAAGGGCGCTGTAACTACTACTGCTGGTGGGTCTCTGTTGGCGGAGACTGTCTAGGCAGGTACCACCGTCGTGTTTGTTGCATAGTACTGCAAACATTACCATGATCATGTATGAAGGGCGCTGTAACTACTACTGCTGGTGGATCTCAGTTGGCGGAGACTGTCTAGGCAGGTAATACCGTAGTGTTTGTTGCATAGTACTGCAAACATTACCGTGATCCTGTATGAAGGGCGCTGTAACTACTACTGCTGGTGGGTCTCTGTTGGCGGAGACTGTCTAGGCAGATACCACCGTAGTGTTTTTTGCATAGTACTGCAAACATTACCGTGATCCGGTATGAAGGGCGCTGTAACTACTACTGCTGGTGGGTCTCTGTTGGCGGAGACTGTCTAGGCAGATAACACCGTAGTGTTTGTTGCATAGTACTGCAAACATTACCGTGATCCGGTATGAAGGGCGCTGTAACTGCTACTGCTGGTGGGTCTCTGTTGGCGGAGACTGTCTAGGCAGGTACCACCGTAGTGTTTGTTGCATAGTACTGCAAACATTACCGTGATACGGTATGAAGGGCGCTGTAACTACTACTGCTGGTGGGTCTCTGTTGGCGGAGACTGTCTAGGCAGGTACCACCGTAGTGTTTGTTGCATAGTACTGCAAACATTACCGTGATCCGGTATGAAGGGCGCTGTAACTGCTACTGCTGGTGGGTCTCTGTTGGCGGAGACTGTCTAGGCAGGTACCACCGTAGTGTTTGTTGCATAGTACTGCAATCATTACCGTGATCCGGTATGAAGTGCGCTGTAACTACTACTGCTGGTGGGTCTCTGTTGGCGGAGACTGTCTAGGCAGGTACCACCGTAGTGTTTGTTGCATAGTACTGCAATCATTACCGTGATACGGTATGAAGGGCGCTGTAACTACTACTGCTGGTGGGTCTCTGTTGGCGGAGACTGTCTAGGCAGGTACCACCGTAATGTTTGTTGCATAGTACTGCAAACATTACCGTGATCCGGTATGAAGGGCGCTGTAACTACTACTGCTGGTGGGTCTCTGTTGGCGGAGACTGTCTAGGCAGGTACCACCGTAGTGTTTGTTGCATAGTACTGCAAACATTACCGTGATCCGGTATGAAGGGCGCTGTAACTACTACTGCTGGTGGGTCTCTGTTGGCGGAGACTGTCTAGGCAGGTACCACCGTAGTGTTTGTTGCATAGTACTGCAAACATTACCGTGATCCTGTATGAAGGGCGCTGTAACTACTACTGCTGGTGGGTCTCTGTTGGCGGAGACAGTCTAGGCAGGTACCACCGTAGTGTTTGTTGCATAGTACTGCAAACCTTACCGTGATCCGGTATGAAGGGCGCTGTAACTACTGCTGCTGGTGGGTCTCTGTTGGCGGAGACTGTCTAGGCAGGTACCACCGTAGTGTTTGTTGCATAGTACTGCAGACATTACCGTGATACGGTATGAAGGGCGCTGTAACTACTACTGCTGGTGGGTCTCTGTTGGCGGAGACTGTCTAGGCAGGTACCACCGTAGTGTTTGTTGCATAGTACTGCAAACCTTACCGTGATCCGGTATGAAGGGCGCTGTAACTACTGCTGCTGGTGGGTCTCTGTTGGCGGAGACTGTCTAGGCAGGTACCACCGTAGTGTTTGTTGCATAGTACTGCAAACATTACCGTGATCCTGTATGAAGGGCGCTGTAACTACTACTGCTGGTGGGTCTCTGTTGGCGGAGACTGTCTAGGCAGGTACCACCGTAGTGTTTGTTGCATAGTACTGCAAACATTACCGTGATCCTGTATGAAGGGCGCTGTAACTACTACTGCTGGTGGGCCTCTGTTGGCGGAGACTGTCTAGGCAGATACCACCGTAGTGTTTGTTGCATAGTACTGCAAACATTACCGTGATCCGGTATGAAGGGCGCTGTAACTACTACTGCTGGTGGGTCTCTGTTGGCGGAGACTGTCTAGGCAGATACCACCGTAGTGTTTGTTGCATAGTACTGCAAACATTACCGTGATCCGGTATGAAGGGCGCTGTAACTACTACTGCTGGTGGGTCTCTGTTGGCGGAGACTGTCTAGGCAGGTACCACCGTAGTGTTTGTTGCATAGTACTGCAAACATTACCGTGATACGGTATGAAGGGCGCTGTAACTACTACTGCTGGGTCTCTGTTGGCGGAGACTGTCTAGGCAGGTAACACCGTAGTGTTTGTTGCATAGTACTGCAATCATTACCGTGATCCGGTATGAAGTGCGCTGTAACTACTACTGCTGGTGGGTCTCTGTTGGCGGAGACTGTCTAGGCAGGTACCACCGTAGTGTTTGTTGCATAGTACTGCAATCATTACCGTGATACGGTATGAAGGGCGCTGTAACTACTACTGCTGGTGGGTCTCTGTTGGCGGAGACTGTCTAGGCAGGTACCACCGTAGTGTTTGTTGCATAGTACTGCAAACATTACCGTGATCCTGTATGCAGGGCGCTGTAACTACTACTGCTGGGTCTCTGTTGGCGGAGACTGTCTAGGCAGGTAACACCGTAGTGTTTGTTGCATAGTACTGCAAACATTACCGTGATCCTGTATGAAGGGCGCTGTAACTACTACTGTTGGCGGAGACTGTCTAGGCAGATACCACCGTAGTGTTTGTTGCATAGTACTGCAAACATTACCGTGATCCGGTATGAAGGGCGCTGTAACTACTACTGCTGGTGGGTCTCTGTTGGCGGAGACTGTCTAGGCAGGTACCACCGTAGTGTTTGTTGCATAGTACTGCAAACATTACCGTGATCCTGTATGAAGGGCGCTGTAACTACTACTGCTGGTGGGTCTCTGTTGGCGGAGACTGTCTAGGCAGGTAACACCGTAGTGTTTGTTGCATAGTACTGCAAACATTACCGTGATCCGGTATGAAGGGCGCTGTAACTACTACTGCTGGTGGGTCTCTGTTGGCGGAGACTGTCTAGGCAGGTACCACCGTAGTGTTTGTTGCATAGTACTGCAAACATTACCGTGATCCGGTATGAAGGGCGCTGTAACTGCTACTGCTGGTGGGTCTCTGTTGGCGGAGACTGTCTAGGCAGGTACCACCGTAGTGTTTGTTGCATAGTACTGCAGACATTACCGTGATACGGTATGAAGGGCGCTGTAACTACTACTGCTGGTGGGTCTCTGTTGGCGGAGACTGTCTAGGCAGGTACCACCGTAGTGTTTGTTGCATAGTACTGCAAACATTACCGTGATCCTGTATGAAGGGCGCTGTAACTACTACTGCTGGTGGGTCTCTGTTGGCGGAGACTGTCTAGGCAGGTACCACCGTAGTGTTTGTTGCATAGTACTGCAAACATTACCGTGATCATGTATGAAGGGCGCTGTAACTACTACTGCTGGTGGATCTCAGTTGGCGGAGACTGTCTAGGCAGGTAACACCGTAGTGTTTGTTGCATAGTACTGCAAACATTACCGTGATCCTGTATGAAGGGCGCTGTAACTACTACTGCTGGTGGGTCTCTGTTGGCGGAGACTGTCTAGGCAGATACCACCGTAGTGTTTGTTGCATAGTACTGCAAACATTACCGTGATCCGGTATGAAGGGCGCTGTAACTACTACTGCTGGTGGGTCTCTGTTGGCGGAGACTGTCTAGGCAGATAACACCGTAGTGTTTGTTGCATAGTACTGCAAACATTACCGTGATCCGGTATGAAGGGCGCTGTAACTACTACTGCTGGTGGGTCTCTGTTGGCGGAGACTGTCTAGGCAGGTACCACCGTAGTGTTTGTTGCATAGTACTGCAAACATTACCGTGATACGGTATGAAGGGCGCTGTAACTACTACTGCTGGTGGGTCTCTGTTGGCGGAGACTGTCTAGGCAGGTACCACCGTAGTGTTTGTTGCATAGTACTGCAAACATTACCGTGATCCGGTATGAAGGGCGCTGTAACTGCTACTGCTGGTGGGTCTCTGTTGGCGGAGACTGTCTAGGCAGGTACCACCGTAGTGTTTGTTGCATAGTACTGCAATCATTACCGTGATCCGGTATGAAGTGCGCTGTAACTACTACTGCTGGTGGGTCTCTGTTGGCGGAGACTGTCTAGGCAGGTACCACCGTAGTGTTTGTTGCATAGTACTGCAATCATTACCGTGATACGGTATGAAGGGCGCTGTAACTACTACTGCTGGTGGGTCTCTGTTGGCGGAGACTGTCTAGGCAGGTACCACCGTAGTGTTTGTTGCATAGTACTGCAAACCTTACCGTGATCCGGTATGAAGGGCGCTGTAACTACTGCTGCTGGTGGGTCTCTGTTGGCGGAGACTGTCTAGGCAGGTACCACCGTAGTGTTTGTTGCATAGTACTGCAGACATTACCGTGATACGGTATGAAGGGCGCTGTAACTACTACTGCTGGTGGGTCTCTGTTGGCGGAGACTGTCTAGGCAGGTACCACCGTAGTGTTTGTTGCATAGTACTGCAAACATTACCGTGATCCTGTATGAAGGGCGCTGTAACTACTACTGCTGGTGGGTCTCTGTTGGCGGAGACTGTCTAGGCAGGTACCACCGTAGTGTTTGTTGCATAGTACTGCAAACATTACCGTGATCCGGTATGAAGGGCGCTGTAACTACTACTGCTGGTGGATCTCAGTTGGCGGAGACTATCTAGGCAGGTAACACCGTAGTGTTTGTTGCATAGTACTGCAAACATTACCGTGATCCGGTATGAAGGGCGCTGTAACTACTACTGCTGGTGGGTCTCTGTTGGCGGAGACTGTCTAGGCAGATACCACCGTAGTGTTTGTTGCATAGTACTGCAAACATTACCGTGATCCGGTATGAAGGGCGCTGTAACTACTACTGCTGGTGGGTCTCTGTTGGCGGAGACTGTCTAGGCAGGTACCACCGTAGTGTTTGTTGCATAGTACTGCAAACATTACCGTGATACGGTATGAAGGGCGCTGTAACTATATTACTACTGCTGGTGGGTCTCTGTTGGCGGAGACTGTCTAGGCAGGTACCACCGTAGTGTTTGTTGCATAGTACTGCAAACATTACCGTGATCCGGTATGAAGGGCGCTGTAACTGATACTGCTGGTGGGTCTCTGTTGGCGGAGACTGTCTAGGCAGGTACCACCGTAGTGTTTGTTGCATAGTACTGCAATCATTACCATGATACGGTATGAAGGGCGCTGTAACTACTACTGCTGGTGGGTCTCTGTTGGCGGAGACTGTCTAGGCAGGTACCACCGTCGTGTTTGTTGCATAGTACTGCAAACATTACCGTGATCCGGTATGAAGGGCGCTGTAACTACTACTGCTGGTGGGTCTCTGTTGGCGGAGACTGTCTAGGCAGGTACCACTGTAGTGTTTGTTGCATAGTACTGCAAACATTACCGTGATCCGGTATGAAGGGCGCTGTAACTACTACTGCTGGGTCTCTGTTGGCGGAGACTGTCTAGGCAGGTACCACCGTAGTGTTTGTTGCATAGTACTGCAAACATTATCGTGATCCTGTATGAAGGGCGCTGTAACTACTACTGTTGGTGGGTCTCTGTTGGCGGAGACTGTCTAGGCAGATACCACCGTAGTGTTTGTTGCATAGTACTGCAATCATTACCGTGATCCGGTATGAAGGGCGCTGTAACTACTACTGCTGGTGGGTCTCTGTTGGCGGAGACTGTCTAGGCAGGTACCACCGTAGTGTTTGTTGCATAGTACTGCAAACATTACCGTGATCCGGTATGAAGGGCGCTGTAACTACTACTGCTGGTGGGTCTCTGTTGGCGGAGACTGTCTAGGCAGGTACCACCGTAGTGTTTGTTGCATAGTACTGCAAACCTTACCGTGATCCGGTATGAAGGGCGCTGTAACTACTGCTGCTGGTGGGTCTCTGTTGGCGGAGACTGTCTAGGCAGGTAACACCGTAGTGTTTGTTGCATAGTACTGCAAACATTACCGTGATTCTGTATAAAGGGCGCTGTAACTACTACTGCTGGTGGATCTCTGTTGGCGGAGACTGTCTAGGCAGGTACCACCGTAGTGTTTGTTGCATAGTACTGCAAACATTACCGTGATCCGGTATGAAGGGCGCTGTAACTACTACTGTTGGTGGGTCTCTGTTGGCGGAGACTGTCTAGGCAGATACCACCGTAGTGTTTGTTGCATAGTACTGCAATCATTACCGTGATCCGGTATGAAGGGCGCTGTAACTACTACTGCTGGTGGGTCTCTGTTGGCGGAGACTGTCTAGGCAGGTACCACCGTAGTGTTTGTTGCATAGTACTGCAAACATTACCGTGATCCGGTATGAAGGGCGCTGTAACTACTACTGCTGGTGGGTCTCTGTTGGCGGAGACTGTCTAGGCAGGTACCACCGTAGTGTTTGTTGCATAGTACTGCAAACATTACCGTGATCCTGTATGAAGGGCGCTGTAACTAATACTGCTGGTGGATCTCTGTTGGCGGAGACTGTCTAGGCAGGTACCACCGTAGTGTTTGTTGCATAGTACTGCAAACATTACCGTGATCCGGTATGAAGGGCGCTGTAACTACTACTGCTGGTGGGTCTCTGTTGGCGGAGACTGTCTAGGCAGGTACCACCGTAGTGTTTGTTGCATAGTACTGCAATCATTACCGTGATACGGTATGAAGGGCGCTGTAACTACTACTGCTGGTGGGTCTCTGTTGGCGGAGACTGTCTAGGCAGGTACCACCGTAGTGTTTGTTGCATAGTACTGCAAACATTACCGTGATCCGGTATGAAGGGCGCTGTAACTACTACTGCTGGTGGGTCTTTGTTGGCGGAGACTGTCTAGGCAGGTACCACCGTAGTGTTTGTTGCATAGTACTGCAATCATTACCGTGATACGGTATGAAGGGCGCTGTAAGTACTACTGCTGGTGGGTCTCTGTTGGCGGAGACTGTCTAGGCAGGTACCACCGTAGTGTTTGTTGCATAGTACTGCAAACATTACCGTGATCCGGTATGAAGGGCGCTGTAACTACTACTGCTGGTGGGTCTCTGTTGGCGGAGACTGTCTAGGCAGGTACCACCGTAGTGTTTGTTGCATAGTACTGCAAACATTACCGTGATCCGGTATGAAGGGCGCTGTAACTACTACTGCTGGTG
Organism: Troides aeacus; assembly: GCA_033220335.2. Classification (NCBI taxonomy): domain Eukaryota; kingdom Metazoa; phylum Arthropoda; class Insecta; order Lepidoptera; family Papilionidae; genus Troides; species Troides aeacus. The sequence goes on from CM067270.1 coordinate 96,305, forward strand.
GGTCTCTGTTGGCGGAGACTGTCTAGGCAGGTACCATCGTAGTGTTTGTTGCATAGTACTGCAAACATTACCGTGATCCTGTATGAAGGACGCTGTAACTACTACTGCTGGTGGCTCTCTGTTGGCGGAGACTGTCTAGGCAGGTACCACCGTAGTGTTTGTTGCATAGTACTGCAAACATTACCGTGATCCGGTATGAAGGGCGCTGTAACTACTACTGCTGGTGGGTCTCTGTTTGCGGAGACTGTCTAGGCAGGTACCACCGTAGTGTTTGTTGCATAGTACTGCAAACATTACCGTGATCCTGTATGAAGGGCGCTGTAACTACTACTGCTGGTGGGTCTCTGTTGGCGGAGACTGTCTAGGCAGGTAACACCGTAGTGTTTGTTGCATAGTACTGCAAACATTACCGTGATCCGGTATGAAGGGCGCTGTAACTACTACTGCTGGTGGGTCTCTGTTGGCGGAGACTGTCTAGGCAGGTACCACCGTAGTGTTTGTTGCATAGTACTGCAAACATTACCGTGATCCGGTATGAAGGGCGCTGTAACTACTACTGCTGGTGGGTCTCTGTTGGCGGAGACTGTCTAGGCAGGTACCACCGTAGTGTTTGTTGCATAGTACTGCAAACATTACCGTGATCCGGTATGAAGGGCGCTGTAACTACTACTGCTAGTGGGTCTCTGTTGGCGGAGACTGTCTAGGCAGATAACACCGTAGTGTTTGTTGCATAGTACTGCAAACATTACCGTGATCCGGTATGAAGGGCGCTGTAACTGCTACTGCTGGTGGGTCTCTGTTGGCGGAGACTGTCTAGGCAGGTAACACCGTAGTGTTTGTTGCATAGTACTGCAAACATTACCGTGATACGGTATGAAGGGCGCTGTAACTACTACTGCTGGTGGATCTCTGTTGGCGGAGACTGTCTAGGCAGGTACCACCGTAGTGTTTGTTGCATAGTACTGCAAACATTACCGTGATCCGGTATGAAGGGCGCTGTAACTGCTACTGCTGGTGGGTCTCTGTTGGCGGAGACTGTCTAGGCAGGTACCACCGTAGTGTTTGTTGCATAGTACTGCAATCATTACCGTGATACGGTATGAAGGGCGCTGTAACTACTACTGCTGGTGGGTCTCTGTTGGCGGAGACTGTCTAGGCAGGTACCACCGTAGTGTTTGTTGCATAGTACTGTAAACATTACCTTGATCCGGTATAAAGGGCGCTGTAACTACTACTGCTGGTGGGTCTCTGTTGGCGGAGACTGTCTAGGCAGGTACCACCGTAGTGTTTGTTGCATAGTACTGCAATCATTACCGTGATACGGTATGAAGGGCGCTGTAACTACTACTGCTGGTGGGTCTCTGTTGGCGGAGACTGTCTAGGCAGGTACCACCGTAGTGTTTGTTGCATAGTACTGCAAACATTACCGTGATCCTGTATGAAGGGCGCTGTAACTACTACTGCTGGTGGGTCTCTGTTGGCGGAGACTGTCTAGGCAGGTACCACCGTAGTGTTTGTTGCATAGTACTGCAAACATTACCGTGATCCGGTATGAAGGGCGCTGTAACTACTACTGCTGGTGGGTCTCTGTTGGCGGAGACTGTCTAGGCAGGTAACACCGTAGTGTTTGTTGCATAGTACTGCAAACATTACCGTGATCCGGTATGAAGGGCGCTGTAACTACTACTGCTGGTGGGTCTCTGTTGGCGGAGACTGTCTAGGCAGGTACCACCGTAGTGTTTGTTGCATAGTACTGCAATCATTACCGTGATCCTGTATGAAGGGCGCTGTAACTACTACTGCTGGTGGGTCTCTGTTGGCGGAGACTGTCTAGGCAGGTACCACCGTAGTGTTTGTTGCATAGTACTGCAAACATTACCGTGATCCGGTATGAAGGGCGCTGTAACTACTACTGCTGGTGGGTCTCTGTTGGCGGAGACTGTCTAGGCAGGTACCACCGTAGTGTTTGCTGCATAGTACTGCAAACATTACCGTGATCCGGTATGAAGGGCGCTGTAACTACTACTGCTAGTGGGTCTCTGTTGGCGGAGACTGTCTAGGCAGATAACACCGTAGTGTTTGTTGCATAGTACTGCAAACATTACCGTGATACGGTATGAAGGGCGCTGTAACTACTACTGCTGGTGGGTCTCTGTTGGCGGAGACTGTCTAGGCAGGTACCACCGTAGTGTTTGTTGCATAGTACTGCAAACATTACCGTGATCCGGTATGAAGTGCGCTGTAACTACTACTGCTGGTGGGTCTCTGTTGGCGGAGACTGTCTAGGCAGGTACCACCGTAGTGTTTGTTGCATAGTACTGCAAACATTACCGTGATCCGGTATGAAGGGCGCTGTAACTGCTACTGCTGGTGGGTCTCTGTTGGCGGAGACTGTCTAGGCAGGTACCACCGTAGTGTTTGTTGCATAGTACTGCAAACATTACCGTGATCCGGTATGAAGTGCGCTGTAACTACTACTGCTGGTGGGTCTCTGTTGGCGGAGACTGTCTAGGCAGGTACCACCGTAGTGTTTGTTGCATAGTACTGCAATCATTACCGTGATACGGTATGAAGGGCGCTGTAACTACTACTGCTGGTGGGTCTCTGTTGGCGGAGACTGTCTAGGCAGGTACCACCGTAGTGTTTGTTGCATAGTACTGTAAACATTACCTTGATCCGGTATAAAGGGCGCTGTAACTACTACTCCTGGTGGGTCTCTGTTGGCGGAGACTGTCTAGGCAGGTACCACCGTAGTGTTTGTTGCATAGTACTGCAATCATTACCGTGATACGGTATGAAGGGCGCTGTAACTACTACTGCTGGTGGGTCTCTGTTGGCGGAGACTGTCTAGGCAGGTACCACCGTAGTGTTTGTTGCATAGTACTGCAAACATTACCGTGATCCTGTATGAAGGGCGCTGTAACTACTACTGCTGGGTCTCTGTTGGCGGAGACTGTCTAGGCAGGTAACACCGTAGTGTTTGTTGCATAGTACTGCAAACATTACCGTGATCCTGTATGAAGGGCGCTGTAACTACTACTGTTGGTGGGTCTCTGTTGGCGGAGACTGTCTAGGCAGATACCACCGTAGTGTTTGTTGCATAGTACTGCAAACATTACCGTGATCCGGTATGAAGGGCGCTGTAACTACTACTGCTGGTGGGTCTCTGTTTGCGGAGACTGTCTAGGCAGGTACCACCGTAGTGTTTGTTGCATAGTACTGCAAACATTACCGTGATCCTGTATGAAGGGCGCTGTAACTACTACTGCTGGTGGGTCTCTGTTGGCGGAGACTGTCTAGGCAGGTAACACCGTAGTGTTTGTTGCATAGTACTGCAAACATTACCGTGATCCGGTATGAAGGGCGCTGTAACTACTACTGCTGGTGGGTCTCTGTTGGCGGAGACTGTCTAGGCAGGTACCACCGTAGTGTTTGTTGCATAGTACTGCAAACATTACCGTGATCCGGTATGAAGGGCGCTGTAACTACTACTGCTGGTGGGTCTCTGTTGGCGGAGACTGTCTAGGCAGGTACCACCGTAGTGTTTGTTGCATAGTACTGCAAACATTACCGTGATCCGGTATGAAGGGCGCTGTAACTACTACTGCTAGTGGGTCTCTGTTGGCGGAGACTGTCTAGGCAGATAACACCGTAGTGTTTGTTGCATAGTACTGCAAACATTACCGTGATCCGGTATGAAGGGCGCTGTAACTGCTACTGCTGGTGGGTCTCTGTTGGCGGAGACTGTCTAGGCAGGTAACACCGTAGTGTTTGTTGCATAGTACTGCAAACATTACCGTGATACGGTATGAAGGGCGCTGTAACTACTACTGCTGGTGGATCTCTGTTGGCGGAGACTGTCTAGGCAGGTACCACCGTAGTGTTTGTTGCATAGTACTGCAAACATTACCGTGATCCGGTATGAAGGGCGCTGTAACTGCTACTGCTGGTGGGTCTCTGTTGGCGGAGACTGTCTAGGCAGGTACCACCGTAGTGTTTGTTGCATAGTACTGCAAACATTACCGTGATCCTGTATGAAGGGCGCTGTAACTACTACTGCTGGGTCTCTGTTGGCGGAGACTGTCTAGGCAGGTAACACCGTAGTGTTTGTTGCATAGTACTGCAATCATTACCGTGATACGGTATGAAGGGCGCTGTAACTACTACTGCTGGTGGGTCTCTGTTGGCGGAGACTGTCTAGGCAGGTACCACCGTAGTGTTTGTTGCATAGTACTGCAAACATTACCGTGATCCTGTATGAAGGGCGCTGTAACTACTACTGCTGGTGGGTCTCTGTTGGCGGAGACTGTCTAGGCAGGTACCACCGTAGTGTTTGTTGCATAGTACTGCAATCATTACCGTGATACGGTATGAAGGGCGCTGTAACTACTACTGCTGGTGGGTCTCTGTTGGCGGAGACTGTCTAGGCAGGTACCACCGTAGTGTTTGTTGCATAGTACTGTAAACATTACCTTGATCCGGTATGAAGGGCGCTGTAACTACTACTGCTGGTGGGTCTCTGTTGGCGGAGACTGTCTAGGCAGGTACCACCGTAGTGTTTGTTGCATAGTACTGCAATCATTACCGTGATACGGTATGAAGGGCGCTGTAACTACTACTGCTGGTGGGTCTCTGTTGGCGGAGACTGTCTAGGCAGGTACCACCGTAGTGTTTGTTGCATAGTACTGCAATCATTACCGTGATACGGTATGAAGGGCGCTGTAACTACTACTGCTGGTGGGTCTCTGTTGGCGGAGACTGTCTAGGCAGGTACCACCGTAGTGTTTGTTGCATAGTACTGCAAACATTACCGTGATCCTGTATGAAGGGCGCTGTAACTACTACTGCTGGGTCTCTGTTGGCGGAGACTGTCTAGGCAGGTAACACCGTAGTGTTTGTTGCATAGTACTGCAAACATTACCGTGATCCTGTATGAAGGGCGCTGTAACTACTACTGTTGGTGGGTCTCTGTTGGCGGAGACTGTCTAGGCAGATACCACCGTAGTGTTTGTTGCATAGTACTGCAAACATTACCGTGATCCTGTATGAAGGGCGCTGTAACTACTACTGCTGGTGGGTCTCTGTTGGCGGAGACTGTCTAGGCAGGTACCACCGTAGTGTTTGTTGCATAGTACTGCAAACATTACCGTGATCCGGTATGAAGGGCGCTGTAACTACTACTGCTGGTGGGTCTCTGTTGGCGGAGACTGTCTAGGCAGGTAACACCGTAGTGTTTGTTGCATAGTACTGCAAACATTACCGTGATCCGGTATGAAGGGCGCTGTAACTACTACTGCTGGTGGGTCTCTGTTGGCGGAGACTGTCTAGGCAGGTACCACCGTAGTGTTTGTTGCATAGTACTGCAATCATTACCGTGATCCTGTATGAAGGGCGCTGTAACTACTACTGCTGGTGGGTCTCTGTTGGCGGAGACTGTCTAGGCAGGTACCACCGTAGTGTTTGTTGCATAGTACTGCAAACATTACCGTGATCCGGTATGAAGGGCGCTGTAACTACTACTGCTGGTGGGTCTCTGTTGGCGGAGACTGTCTAGGCAGGTACCACCGTAGTGTTTGTTGCATAGTACTGCAAACATTACCGTGATCCGGTATGAAGGGCGCTGTAACTACTACTGCTAGTGGGTCTCTGTTGGCGGAGACTGTCTAGGCAGATAACACCGTAGTGTTTGTTGCATAGTACTGCAAACATTACCGTGATACGGTATGAAGGGCGCTGTAACTACTACTGCTGGTGGGTCTCTGTTGGCGGAGACTGTCTAGGCAGGTACCACCGTAGTGTTTGTTGCATAGTACTGCAAACATTACCGTGATCCGGTATGAAGGGCGCTGTAACTGCTACTGCTGGTGGGTCTCTGTTGGCGGAGACTGTCTAGGCAGGTACCACCGTAGTGTTTGTTGCATAGTACTGCAAACATTACCGTGATCCGGTATGAAGTGCGCTGTAACTACTACTGCTGGTGGGTCTCTGTTGGCGGAGACTGTCTAGGCAGGTACCACCGTAGTGTTTGTTGCATAGTACTGCAATCATTACCGTGATACGGTATGAAGGGCGCTGTAACTACTACTGCTGGTGGGTCTCTGTTGGCGGAGACTGTCTAGGCAGGTACCACCGTAGTGTTTGTTGCATAGTACTGTAAACATTACCTTGATCCGGTATAAAGGGCGCTGTAACTACTACTGCTGGTGGGTCTCTGTTGGCGGAGACTGTCTAGGCAGGTACCACCGTAGTGTTTGTTGCATAGTACTGCAATCATTACCGTGATACGGTATGAAGGGCGCTGTAACTACTACTGCTGGTGGGTCTCTGTTGGCGGAGACTGTCTAGGCAGGTACCACCGTAGTGTTTGTTGCATAGTACTGCAAACATTACCGTGATCCTGTATGAAGGGCGCTGTAACTACTACTGCTGGTGGGTCTCTGTTGGCGGAGACTGTCTAGGCAGGTACCACCGTAGTGTTTGTTGCATAGTACTGCAAACATTACCGTGATCCGGTATGAAGGGCGCTGTAACTACTACTGCTGGTGGGTCTCTGTTGGCGGAGACTGTCTAGGCAGGTAACACCGTAGTGTTTGTTGCATAGTACTGCAAACATTACCGTGATCCGGTATGAAGGGCGCTGTAACTACTACTGCTGGTGGGTCTCTGTTGGCGGAGACTGTCTAGGCAGGTACCACCGTAGTGTTTGTTGCATAGTACTGCAATCATTACCGTGATCCTGTATGAAGGGCGCTGTAACTACTACTGCTGGTGGGTCTCTGTTGGCGGAGACTGTCTAGGCAGGTACCACCGTAGTGTTTGTTGCATAGTACTGCAAACATTACCGTGATCCGGTATGAAGGGCGCTGTAACTACTACTGCTGGTGGGTCTCTGTTGGCGGAGACTGTCTAGGCAGGTACCACCGTAGTGTTTGCTGCATAGTACTGCAAACATTACCGTGATCCGGTATGAAGGGCGCTGTAACTACTACTGCTAGTGGGTCTCTGTTGGCGGAGACTGTCTAGGCAGATAACACCGTAGTGTTTGTTGCATAGTACTGCAAACATTACCGTGATACGGTATGAAGGGCGCTGTAACTACTACTGCTGGTGGGTCTCTGTTGGCGGAGACTGTCTAGGCAGGTACCACCGTAGTGTTTGTTGCATAGTACTGCAAACATTACCGTGATCCGGTATGAAGGGCGCTGTAACTGCTACTGCTGGTGGGTCTCTGTTGGCGGAGACTGTCTAGGCAGGTACCACCGTAGTGTTTGTTGCATAGTACTGCAAACATTACCGTGATCCGGTATGAAGTGCGCTGTAACTACTACTGCTGGTGGGTCTCTGTTGGCGGAGACTGTCTAGGCAGGTACCACCGTAGTGTTTGTTGCATAGTACTGCAATCATTACCGTGATACGGTATGAAGGGCGCTGTAACTACTACTGCTGGTGGGTCTCTGTTGGCGGAGACTGTCTAGGCAGGTACCACCGTAGTGTTTGTTGCATAGTACTGTAAACATTACCTTGATCCGGTATAAAGGGCGCTGTAACTACTACTCCTGGTGGGTCTCTGTTGGCGGAGACTGTCTAGGCAGGTACCACCGTAGTGTTTGTTGCATAGTACTGCAATCATTACCGTGATACGGTATGAAGGGCGCTGTAACTACTACTGCTGGTGGGTCTCTGTTGGCGGAGACTGTCTAGGCAGGTACCACCGTAGTGTTTGTTGCATAGTACTGCAAACATTACCGTGATCCTGTATGAAGGGCGCTGTAACTACTACTGCTGGGTCTCTGTTGGCGGAGACTGTCTAGGCAGGTAACACCGTAGTGTTTGTTGCATAGTACTGCAAACATTACCGTGATCCTGTATGAAGGGCGCTGTAACTACTACTGTTGGTGGGTCTCTGTTGGCGGAGACTGTCTAGGCAGGTAACACCGTAGTGTTTGTTGCATAGTACTGCAAACATTACCGTGATCCTGTATGAAGGGCGCTGTAACTACTACTGTTGGCGGAGACTGTCTAGGCAGATACCACCGTAGTGTTTGTTGCATAGTACTGCAAACATTACCGTGATCCGGTATGAAGGGCGCTGTAACTACTACTGCTGGTGGGTCTCTGTTGGCGGAGACTGTCTAGGCAGGTACCACCGTAGTGTTTGTTGCATAGTACTGCAAACATTACCGTGATCCTGTATGAAGGGCGCTGTAACTACTACTGCTGGTGGGTCTCTGTTGGCGGAGACTGTCTAGGCAGGTAACACCGTAGTGTTTGTTGCATAGTACTGCAAACATTACCGTGATCCGGTATGAAGGGCGCTGTAACTACTACTGCTGGTGGGTCTCTGTTGGCGGAGACTGTCTAGGCAGGTACCACCGTAGTGTTTGTTGCATAGTACTGCAAACATTACCGTGATCCGGTATGAAGGGCGCTGTAACTGCTACTGCTGGTGGGTCTCTGTTGGCGGAGACTGTCTAGGCAGGTACCACCGTAGTGTTTGTTGCATAGTACTGCAGACATTACCGTGATACGGTATGAAGGGCGCTGTAACTACTACTGCTGGTGGGTCTCTGTTGGCGGAGACTGTCTAGGCAGGTACCACCGTAGTGTTTGTTGCATAGTACTGCAAACATTACCGTGATCCTGTATGAAGGGCGCTGTAACTACTACTGCTGGTGGGTCTCTGTTGGCGGAGACTGTCTAGGCAGGTACCACCGTAGTGTTTGTTGCATAGTACTGCAAACATTACCGTGATCATGTATGAAGGGCGCTGTAACTACTACTGCTGGTGGATCTCAGTTGGCGGAGACTGTCTAGGCAGGTAACACCGTAGTGTTTGTTGCATAGTACTGCAAACATTACCGTGATCCTGTATGAAGGGCGCTGTAACTACTACTGCTGGTGGGTCTCTGTTGGCGGAGACTGTCTAGGCAGATACCACCGTAGTGTTTGTTGCATAGTACTGCAAACATTACCGTGATCCGGTATGAAGGGCGCTGTAACTACTACTGCTGGTGGGTCTCTGTTGGCGGAGACTGTCTAGGCAGATAACACCGTAGTGTTTGTTGCATAGTACTGCAAACATTACCGTGATCCGGTATGAAGGGCGCTGTAACTACTACTGCTGGTGGGTCTCTGTTGGCGGAGACTGTCTAGGCAGGTACCACCGTAGTGTTTGTTGCATAGTACTGCAAACATTACCGTGATACGGTATGAAGGGCGCTGTAACTACTACTGCTGGTGGGTCTCTGTTGGCGGAGACTGTCTAGGCAGGTACCACCGTAGTGTTTGTTGCATAGTACTGCAAACATTACCGTGATCCGGTATGAAGGGCGCTGTAACTGCTACTGCTGGTGGGTCTCTGTTGGCGGAGACTGTCTAGGCAGGTACCACCGTAGTGTTTGTTGCATAGTACTGCAATCATTACCGTGATCCGGTATGAAGTGCGCTGTAACTACTACTGCTGGTGGGTCTCTGTTGGCGGAGACTGTCTAGGCAGGTACCACCGTAGTGTTTGTTGCATAGTACTGCAATCATTACCGTGATACGGTATGAAGGGCGCTGTAACTACTACTGCTGGTGGGTCTCTGTTGGCGGAGACTGTCTAGGCAGGTACCACCGTAGTGTTTGTTGCATAGTACTGCAAACCTTACCGTGATCCGGTATGAAGGGCGCTGTAACTACTGCTGCTGGTGGGTCTCTGTTGGCGGAGACTGTCTAGGCAGGTACCACCGTAGTGTTTGTTGCATAGTACTGCAGACATTACCGTGATACGGTATGAAGGGCGCTGTAACTACTACTGCTGGTGGGTCTCTGTTGGCGGAGACTGTCTAGGCAGGTACCACCGTAGTGTTTGTTGCATAGTACTGCAAACATTACCGTGATCCTGTATGAAGGGCGCTGTAACTACTACTGCTGGTGGGTCTCTGTTGGCGGAGACTGTCTAGGCAGGTACCACCGTAGTGTTTGTTGCATAGTACTGCAAACATTACCGTGATCCGGTATGAAGGGCGCTGTAACTACTACTGCTGGTGGATCTCAGTTGGCGGAGACTATCTAGGCAGGTAACACCGTAGTGTTTGTTGCATAGTACTGCAAACATTACCGTGATCCGGTATGAAGGGCGCTGTAACTACTACTGCTGGTGGGTCTCTGTTGGCGGAGACTGTCTAGGCAGATACCACCGTAGTGTTTGTTGCATAGTACTGCAAACATTACCGTGATCCGGTATGAAGGGCGCTGTAACTACTACTGCTGGTGGGTCTCTGTTGGCGGAGACTGTCTAGGCAGGTACCACCGTAGTGTTTGTTGCATAGTACTGCAAACATTACCGTGATACGGTATGAAGGGCGCTGTAACTATATTACTACTGCTGGTGGGTCTCTGTTGGCGGAGACTGTCTAGGCAGGTACCACCGTAGTGTTTGTTGCATAGTACTGCAAACATTACCGTGATCCGGTATGAAGGGCGCTGTAACTGATACTGCTGGTGGGTCTCTGTTGGCGGAGACTGTCTAGGCAGGTACCACCGTAGTGTTTGTTGCATAGTACTGCAATCATTACCATGATACGGTATGAAGGGCGCTGTAACTACTACTGCTGGTGGGTCTCTGTTGGCGGAGACTGTCTAGGCAGGTACCACCGTCGTGTTTGTTGCATAGTACTGCAAACATTACCGTGATCCGGTATGAAGGGCGCTGTAACTACTACTGCTGGTGGGTCTCTGTTGGCGGAGACTGTCTAGGCAGGTACCACTGTAGTGTTTGTTGCATAGTACTGCAAACATTACCGTGATCCGGTATGAAGGGCGCTGTAACTACTACTGCTGGGTCTCTGTTGGCGGAGACTGTCTAGGCAGGTACCACCGTAGTGTTTGTTGCATAGTACTGCAAACATTATCGTGATCCTGTATGAAGGGCGCTGTAACTACTACTGTTGGTGGGTCTCTGTTGGCGGAGACTGTCTAGGCAGATACCACCGTAGTGTTTGTTGCATAGTACTGCAATCATTACCGTGATCCGGTATGAAGGGCGCTGTAACTACTACTGCTGGTGGGTCTCTGTTGGCGGAGACTGTCTAGGCAGGTACCACCGTAGTGTTTGTTGCATAGTACTGCAAACATTACCGTGATCCGGTATGAAGGGCGCTGTAACTACTACTGCTGGTGGGTCTCTGTTGGCGGAGACTGTCTAGGCAGGTACCACCGTAGTGTTTGTTGCATAGTACTGCAAACCTTACCGTGATCCGGTATGAAGGGCGCTGTAACTACTGCTGCTGGTGGGTCTCTGTTGGCGGAGACTGTCTAGGCAGGTAACACCGTAGTGTTTGTTGCATAGTACTGCAAACATTACCGTGATTCTGTATAAAGGGCGCTGTAACTACTACTGCTGGTGGATCTCTGTTGGCGGAGACTGTCTAGGCAGGTACCACCGTAGTGTTTGTTGCATAGTACTGCAAACATTACCGTGATCCGGTATGAAGGGCGCTGTAACTACTACTGTTGGTGGGTCTCTGTTGGCGGAGACTGTCTAGGCAGATACCTCCGTAGTGTTTGTTGCATAGTACTGCAATCATTACCGTGATCCGGTATGAAGGGCGCTGTAACTACTACTGCTGGTGGGTCTCTGTTGGCGGAGACTGTCTAGGCAGGTACCACCGTAGTGTTTGTTGCATAGTACTGCAAACATTACCGTGATCCGGTATGAAGGGCGCTGTAACTACTACTGCTGGTGGGTCTCTGTTGGCGGAGACTGTCTAGGCAGGTACCACCGTAGTGTTTGTTGCATAGTACTGCAAACATTACCGTGATCCTGTATGAAGGGCGCTGTAACTACTACTGCTGGTGGATCTCTGTTGGCGGAGACTGTCTAGGCAGGTACCACCGTAGTGTTTGTTGCATAGTACTGCAAACATTACCGTGATCCGGTATGAAGGGCGCTGTAACTACTACTGCTGGTGGGTCTCTGTTGGCGGAGACTGTCTAGGCAGGTACCACCGTAGTGTTTGTTGCATAGTACTGCAATCATTACCGTGATACGGTATGAAGGGCGCTGTAACTACTACTGCTGGTGGGTCTCTGTTGGCGGAGACTGTCTAGGCAGGTACCACCGTAGTGTTTGTTGCATAGTACTGCAAACATTACCGTGATCCGGTATGAAGGGCGCTGTAACTACTACTGCTGGTGGGTCTTTGTTGGCGGAGACTGTCTAGGCAGGTACCACCGTAGTGTTTGTTGCATAGTACTGCAATCATTACCGTGATACGGTATGAAGGGCGCTGTAAGTACTACTGCTGGTGGGTCTCTGTTGGCGGAGACTGTCTAGGCAGGTACCACCGTAGTGTTTGTTGCATAGTACTGCAAACATTACCGTGATCCGGTATGAAGGGCGCTGTAACTACTACTGCTGGTGGGTCTCTGTTGGCGGAGACTGTCTAGGCAGGTACCACCGTAGTGTTTGTTGCATAGTACTGCAAACATTACCGTGATCCGGTATGAAGGGCGCTGTAACTACTACTGCTGGTGGGTCTCTGTTGGCGGAGACTGTCTAGGCAGGTACCATCGTAGTGTTTGTTGCATAGTACTGCAAACATTACCGTGATCCTGTATGAAGGACGCTGTAACTACTACTGCTGGTGGCTCTCTGTTGGCGGAGACTGTCTAGGCAGGTACCACCGTAGTGTTTGTTGCATAGTACTGCAAACATTACCGTGATCCGGTATGAAGGGCGCTGTAACTACTACTGCTGGTGGGTCTCTGTTGGCGGAGACTGTCTAGGCAGGTACCACCGTAGTGTTTGTTGCATAGTACTGCAAACATTACCGTGATCCGGTATGAAGGGCGCTGTAACTACTATTGCTAGTGGGTCTCTGTTGGCGGAGACTGTCTAGGCAGATAACACCGTAGTCTTTGTTGCATAGTACTGCAAACATTACCGTGATCCGGTATGAAGGGCGCTGTAACTGCTACTGCTGGTGGGTCTCTGTTGGCCGAGACTGTCTAGGCAGGTACCACCGTAGTGTTTGTTGCATAGTACTGCAAACATTACCGTGATCCGGTATGAAGGGCGCTGTAACTGCTACTGCTGGTGGGTCTCTGTTGGCGGAGACTGTCTAGGCAGGTACCACCGTAGTGTTTGTTGCATAGTACTGCAATCATTACCGTGATACGGTATGAAGGGCGCTGTAACTACTACTGCTGGTGGGTCTCTGTTGGCGGAGACTGTCTAAGCAGGTACCACCGTAGTGTTTGTTGCATAGTACTGCAAACATTACCGTGATCCGGTATGAAGGGCGCTGTAACTACTACTGCTGGTGGGTCTCTGTTGGCGGAGACTGTCTAGGCAGGTACCACCGTAGTGTTTGTTGCATAGTACTACAAACATTACCGTGATCCGGTATGAAGGGCGCTGTAACTACTACTGCTGGTGGGTCTCTGTTGGCGGAGACTGTCTAGGCAGGTACCACCGTAGTGTTTGTTGCATAGTACTGCAATCATTACCGTGATACGGTATGAAGGGCGCTGTAACTACTACTGCTGGTGGGTCTCTGTTGGCGGAGACTGTCTAGGCAGGTACCACCGTAGTGTTTGTTGCATAGTACTGCAAACATTACCGTGATCCGGTATGAAGGGCGCTGTAACTACTACTGCTGGTGGGTCTCTGTTGGCGGAGACTGTCTAAGCAGGTACCACCGTAGTGTTTGTTGCATAGTACTGCAAACATTACCGTGATCCGGTATGAAGGGCGCTGTAACTACTATTGCTAGTGGGTCTCTGTTGGCGGAGACTGTCTAGGCAGATAACACCGTAGTGTTTGTTGCATAGTACTGCAAACATTACCGTGATCCGGTATGAAGGGCGCTGTAACTGCTACTGCTGGTGGGTCTCTGTTGGCGGAGACTGTCTAGGCAGGTACCATCGTAGTGTTTGTTGCATAGTACTGCAAACATTACCGTGATCCTGTATGAAGGACGCTGTAACTACTACTGCTGGTGGGTCTCTGTTGGCGGAGACTGTCTAGGCAGGTACCACCGTAGTGTTTGTTGCATAGTACTGCAAACATTACCGTGATCCGGTATGAAGGGCGCTGTAACTACTACTGCTGGTGGGTCTCTGTTGGCGGAGACTGTCTAGGCAGGTACCATCGTAGTGTTTGTTGCATAGTACTGCAAACATTACCGTGATCCTGTATGAAGGACGCTGTAACTACTACTGCTGGTGGGTCTCTGTTGGCGGAGACTGTCTAGGCAGGTACCACCGTAGTGTTTGTTGCATAGTACTGCAAACATTACCGTGATCCGGTATGAAGGGCGCTGTAACTGCTACTGCTGGTGGGTCTCTGTTGGCGGAGACTGTCTAGGCAGGTACCATCGTAGTGTTTGTTGCATAGTACTGCAAACATTACCGTGATCCTGTATGAAGGACGCTGTAACTACTACTGCTGGTGGGTCTCTGTTGGCGGAGACTGTCTAGGCAGGTACCACCGTAGTGTTTGTTGCATAGTACTGCAAACATTACCGTGATCCTGTATGAAGGGCGCTGTAACTACTACTGCTGGTGGGTCTCTGTTGGCGGAGACTGTCTAGGCAGATACCACCGTAGTGTTTGTTGCATAGTACTGCAAACATTACCGTGATCCGGTATGAAGGGCGCTGTAACTACTACTGCTGGTGGGTCTCTGTTGGCGGAGACTGTCTAGGCAGGTGCCACGGTAGTGTTTTTTGCATAGTACTGCAAACATTACCGGGATCCGGTATGAAGGGCGCTGTAACTACTACTGCTGGTGGGTCTCTGTTGGCGGAGACTGTCTAGGCAGGTACCACCGTAGTGTTTGTTGCATAGTACTGCAAACATTACCGTGATCCGGTATGAAGGGCGCTGTAACTGCTACTGCTGGTGGGTCTCTGTTGGCGGAGACTGTCTAAGCAGGTACCACCGTAGTGTTTGTTGCATAGTACTGCAATCATTACCGTGATACGGTATGAAGGGCGCTGTAACTACTACTGCTGGTGGGTCTCTGTTGGCGGAGACTGTCTAAGCAGGTACCACCGTAGTGTTTGTTGCATAGTACTGCAAACATTACCGTGATCCGGTATGAAGGGCGCTGTAACTACTACTGCTGGTGGGTCTCTGTTGGCGGAGACTGTCTAGGCAGGTACTACCGTAGTGTTTGTTGCATAGTACTGCAAACATTACCGTGATCCGGTATGAAGGGCGCTGTAACTACTACTGCTGGTGGGTCTCTGTTGGCGGAGACTGTCTAGGCAGGTACCACCGTAGTGTTTGTTGCATAGTACTGCAATCATTACCGTGATACGGTATGAAGGGCGCTGTAACTACTACTGCTGGTGGGTCTCTGTTGGCGGAGACTGTCTAGGCAGGTACCACCGTATTGTTTGTTGCATAGTACTGCAAACATTACCGTGATCCGGTATGAAGGGCGCTGTAACTACTACTGCTGGTGGGTCTCTGTTGGCGGAGACTGTCTAGGCAGGTACCATTGTAGTGTTTGTTGCATAGTACTGCAAACATTACCGTGATCCGGTATGAAGGGCGCTGTAACTACTACTGCTGGTGGGTCTCTGTTGGCGGAGACTGTCTAGGCAGGTACCATTGTAGTGTTTGTTGCATAGTACTGCAAACATTACCGTGATCTGGTATGAAGGGCGCTGTAACTACTACTGCTGGTTGGTCTCTGTTGGCGGAGACTGTCTAGGCAGGTACCACCGTAGTGTTTGTTGCATAGTACTGCAAACATTACCGTGATCCGGTATGAAGGGCGCTGTCACTACTACTGCTGGTGGGTCTCTGTTGGCGGAGACTGTCTAGGCAGGTACCACCGTAGTGTTTGTTGCTTAGTACCGCAAACATTACCGCAACTTTTATAAATGCTTGGCGACTTCCGTCCTCTCTCATCAGAGAGACATTGACTTCCATATCTATTTTTTCCTAATTTCCAATTCTACGTTCATTCTGTCACCCCCGTATTAGGGCAGGAAGTCATAATGTGCACCAAGATCTGGTCCACCGCCGGGTCACAAAGGCACTCGAGACTCTCCTTGAGCTCAAACCTGTGAAGGTACCCGGAGAATCCCTCTTGTCCCATGAACATCTGAACCAAGACTGTGTCGAGCGAGCGGGCTGAGGAAGTAAATCCTCGTTGTTGAAGCCGTCGTACCTTGCACGTGCCTCTTGTTCCATTCGTCAAGCGTCCTCTGTTTTAACTGACGCTTGACGAAGTAATCGGGGCAGTCCTCGTATACCGGTATTCTTTTTTTCTTTAGGGTTGCTTTTTTGGCGTTGGTCCGCCCTTTCATTTCCCGCCGGTCACACCAGCGCTAGACCACCAAACAGTGACCATCACTTTTCTAGGGGTGAGTTTTCGTTTAGGGCATTATTTAGGTGCTGAACCAGGATCCAACCAACTTGTTGAACATTTGCGGTTATCAAACAGATTCCATTTTTCATCTCAGGTAACAATGCGGTTCATTGCTGGCGATCGTTGAGTTCGTGGGGCAACCATTTGTCAAGTTTTTTTACCATGTAAATTTGACGAAAATTAACCAATATTGTTTTGACGCTAACGTTTATTGCTGCTGCTAATCCAGCCGTAGATTGTGTACATCAGCTTCCACAATCGCCTTTAATTCGTCATTGTCGCCCAAAGTCTTCGGACGACCGCGAGGTTCATTTTTCAGGTCGAAACTGCCAGAACGGAAGCGAGGAAACCAATAACAGGTGGTGCGTTGGTTCCTAGTGTTAGCTCCGTCAACGCCGTTGACGTTGCGTGCCGCTCGTGCCGCTAGTGCCGCGTTGCTGCTACGACGGTACTCATATTCCATAATTACTCGAATTTTTAACGTATCTATGATGACGAAAAAGATTGAAATTCGATGAAAATGTAACATTAAAAATAAACAAATGACTACTTTTGGAAAAAGAATTCCATGTTTTTAAAATAAAATTAATCGGAAATTAAAATTCTCAACCAAACAAAAATTATTTTGATTTGAAATGGTCAGTACTGCGGAACGGCAATTTCATAGGTAAAGACCTATGAATAAAGGCCTTGACCCAACTTACGCAGGGGAAAAATTAAAAAAAAAAACACCTGTCATAACTAAATTTAGAAGAAAAGTCAAATTTCAAAACGTTTTAGATTTGTAATTTATTTTTTATTATTTATTCAGTTCTTGCTTTATAATGTTTATTTTGAAATATTTTCTCTATAATTTAATTTCTTTTATAGGGGGGTGATGTGGCGATTCTATCGCCACCGATCAAGATGTTATGGTACGTACTTAGTGTATAGCTCGCTCTAGTCGGACAGTCAGAATTAAGACTCCGTTCGATTTTCAATTCGCTTTGAATTTTCTTCTCCCTATAAAGTAAATTTTCTCCGTGGGGGGTGGTGTGGCGTTACTTACGATATTTGAATTCGCCGCCGCGTATGCTCAGGGTCACGCGGTTGCGATCGTCAGTTAAAGAGGGCGCGGCCGACAGGAAGACTTCGAACCTGACCGTGACATATTGAACCGTATTTAGAGCAGCTAAAGAAAATACGCAAAGAGCTAAAACCTAAGCTGTTAATTATAGGTGGTGACGCTAATGCCAAAAACACTTGGTGGGGTGGCGACCGAATAGATAAACGGGGCGAAGACATGTTATGCTTTCTCAACGAAATGAGTTTACATGTGCTAAATGAAGGTAACACTCCCACATTCGATACCATCAGAGGTGATAAACGTTTCTCAAGTTACATCGACGCGACGGCCTGCTCAAACGAGATTTTTGACATGATAGAGGACTGGAAAGTAGATGAAAAATTCACAAGGTCCGATCACAATACCCTAACATTCAACATGAGAATTGCAAAATCAGAGGGTATGAGCGTCCAAAGGACTACACGGATTTATAATAATAGAAGAGCTGATTGGTTTGAATTTAATAACAAGTTAGTCGATTTAATGAATGAAAGTGTTATAAATCAAGAAAAAGTAGTAAATATTAACATGTCAAGCGACCTGTATCTATTGACTGGGAAATATACTAGCATTATTAGAGAAGCTTGTAAAGATACTTTTCAGAAAAAAAAATCCAAAGAAGAACTCAACTTGCCGTGGATGTCCAAAGAACTTCACGATTTAAAGAAAGAAGTGCTCACCAAAAAGCGTCGAATCCGCTGTACTGCGCCAGTCCATAAAGCAAAAGTGGTCAATGATTACTTGCAAACTACAGAAAGGTACGAAAAAGAAGCCAAAAATGCACAAATAAGAAGCTGGAAAAGTTTCTGTGGCAAACAAGACAGGGAAGGCATGTGGGAGAGAATTTATAGAACTATTGGTAGGACTCCCAAACGGCACGAGGACTTACCGATTGAGGTAGAAGGCAGAAAAGTAGACTTTCAAGAATCAGTGAAGATCCTCACGGATGCTCTCTACTCGGATGACTCAGTGGATGGTGACACTCGTGAACATCGGAGCATTAGAGAACGGGCTGTGTAAATAGTCAGTTTTTGGATGAATGCAGGTATCCTCCATTCACCAGAGCGCGGTTGAGAGTTTTAATCCAAAGAAGGCTCCGGGCGCGGATGGTTTTACAGCAGATATCTGCCGGCGTGTCATAGCTTACGATCCGGAATTTTTCTTAATACTCGTTAATAAGTACCTAGAGTTAGACCATTTTCCGACTATCTGGAAAGAGGCGACAGTAGTGATCTTACGAAAACCTGGAACAGATAACTACATGCATCCAAAGGCATATAGAGCGACAGGTCTACTACCAGTAATGGGAGTGATTTTTGAAAAGCTCATCATAGGTAGACTTAAATGGCATAGTCTCCCAAAGATTAGCACTTGTTAATACGGATTTATGCCCCAAAGAAGCACGGAGGACTCTCTTTTTGATCTAATGAATCATATTCGACGAAAAATAGAAGCGAAGAAGATTGTCGTAATGATATCGCTGGAAATAGAAGGGGCTTTTAACAATGCGT
Source organism: Troides aeacus (assembly GCA_033220335.2). Taxonomy (NCBI): domain Eukaryota; kingdom Metazoa; phylum Arthropoda; class Insecta; order Lepidoptera; family Papilionidae; genus Troides; species Troides aeacus. The sequence goes on from CM067270.1 coordinate 115,293, forward strand.
GGTGGCCCGCAATTAGAGTTCGTTTAGCGGAGGAAGATTGCCTTGTAAATATAAGATGAGTGCTAGACAGCTACTTACGAGATAGAAAGGTAACTGTTAGATATGGCGGTAAAACTTGTACCAAAAAAAGTAAAGGGTGTATGCAGGGATTTATTGGCAGGCCAATTCTCTGGAACTTGCTGTTGGACCCACTTTTAAAAGGACTAAAACAACGCGGTGACTATTATCAAGCTTTTGCAGATGATGTAGTTTTAGTGTTTGATGGTGACTGCACTAGACATAGAAAAACAATCCAACTCTGCCCTCGCGTACTTTCGGAATTGGGGAATCTAAAACAAGCTTATCTTTGGTCCATCAAAGACCAAAGCGATGGTTATTACTCGCAAATTAAAATACGATAACTCAATACTGAAAATGAGCGGCGAAAATATTGTCTTGTCTGAAAATATTAACATCCTTGGGCTCTATATAAACAACAAGCTCACATTTAATAAACACACTACAGAAATTTGTAAAAAAGCAATGAACGTACACAAACATCTCTCTATGAAACTAAGAGAGGAGTGCCTCGGGCAGAATTAAAGGACAGGGAGGTGGAACGAGTCGCTGCATTTTGCGAAACTCCACATCCGGCTGAAGAAATGAGCCTGGAGTTTCAGAGACTGGAAAACAAAGTTCAGCTTGATAATCATAATATGCAAACGATCCGAATTTTCACGGATGGCAGTAAAATTTACAGCAGTGTTGGAACAGCGCTATCCGTGTGGACTAACGATGTTGAAACCGTCGTACCAAGACGCTGGATTTCTAGTTTATAATTTAAAAATATGTAATAGTCTTGCGGGAGATAAGTAAAAAGCGTTTTCGGGTAGTCAGTTATTATAATGCTTACTTTCAACATAATAGATACTGTTGTAATCGATCTATATATGTGTTCAATGAAAACTGTAACAACTTATTGGGTTTGAAAGCGTGTATCGAGTGAAAATTGTTGACGAAAATTAACTATTTAAGTTTAAATAATATATATGTTGATGATACAATTTTTGGAGGTTTAGGATGTTTGCCTTTGTGGTGTAAAATAATAACAGACCCGAGCGTTCCACCGGTAAGAAATGATCCGAGAAAAATTCCAATCAAATGAAGTCCTAGATTAAAACAGTAATTAAATAATATGGTGGAGTTAAGTATCATTGTAAAAGAAGATGGTCCAACTGTTTCGTTGATGGTTTCGAATATTGTTATTATTGAAAAACCTGATAAATCATTACGTATTTGTTTTGATTCTAAAAATTTCAATGTCCAACGAAGTCATATTCAGTTTCCAACATTGGACGAAATAACTAATTTATCAGGAGTAAAACTGTTTTCCAAATGCGATGCAAAGAAAGGTTTTTATGTGATGCATTTAGATGGAAACAGTTATAAATTTCGCACCTTCTAAACGCCTTATGGTCTGGTCTATATAGATTCTTAAGAACTATAAAGTCATTGTTTATTAAGTCGCAAGAAACTGGTACGGACTGGTAACTTGCACTTCTCAATTTTATAAATACACCGCTCACTGGAAAAGAACATTCGCGTGTCCAGAGATTATTCAGCCAACGTTTTAATACCAGGTCACCTGTGCAACACAGTCAGTTGTATTCTCAAATTATAAACGGTGATTCGATGTTAAAAAATAGGATAAAAAATATTAGGAAACAGGCGGAGTACTATAACAGGGGCACTCGATGTTTACCTTCAATATGGCCAAGTGAGTTGGTGCGAATGAAGGACAAACGTTTATGGGAGAAGCCGCGCGCGGTGATCGTTCATACTGCTCGGAAACTGAAAATGGGCGTGTGCTGCGCCTTAATAGACAGCATACTTTCAAAGTACCAGCTTAAAAACAACAACATCAACATAAAAAAGAGACTAAACTGGTTAGGGTTGCACAGTAAGATTGGGAATGAGGACGGTTAGTGGTATGGGAGATTATGCCAACGGCAAATAAACACTTGGCCTATTACCCACAACAGTTTATTTGGTAGAATACAGTTCTTTGCAACGGCGCGCGTACGAAAACACCGTAAGTAATAATCCTAGGCAATGCGGCGTGCGCTCCGCGTCGTCCGGTAATTAACACTGGCCCGGGGGGGAGGCGCGCGCGCCGACGGCTGGCTTCCTTCGGTGACGTACTGCACAATGGATGACGTCGCGCGTGCGAGTACCCACTAGCCGGATTAATTTTGTAGCAAGGCGCGATCTCGTCAACTGCACTTCCCGAAGGTAAGTGCTTGTTTCGAAATAAACAATTGTTTATGTATTACCCGCGAATTTTATTTACGGTATCGTGCTCCCCACATGGCTCCCCTCCAGAGACCGTCACTACGGGCGAGAATAGTCGCGGAACTTAACTACGCGTCCTGAACGTGTTCTAATAATTTTAATGTTTTCAGGTTCCCTGTTTGCCGCGGTGTTCGTGACGAGTTCTCTGATGCCGTTGTCATCTTTCAGTATGTAAGCTGGTTTTAGGCGATCTATGGATACCTTAACGGGTTTGCCTTTTACCAAAAGCTTGAAGACCTTTTCGCCTTTTTCCAGTACTGCGTGTGGTCCGGTGTATGCTGGTTGCAGGGCTCTGCGCAGTGCGTCTTCTCTCATGAATACATGACTGGCGGTAGCTAGGTCTTTGAAAATGAATATAGATGGATTGCTGTGACGAGACGCTGGCTTTGGTTGGAGTTTCTCGGTCAGGGATCGGAGACGAGCTATAAAGTCTGTCATATCTGTTGTTCCAGGTGTGCTAGGGTGAAAGAATTCACCTGGCAGTCTCAGCGTCTCTCCGTATACAATCTCGGCTGATGAAGCCTGTAAATCGTCTTTGAATGCGCTTCTAATCCCCAACAAGACGAGCGAAAGTGCTTCAGTCCAGTTTCCTGTTGAGTGGCAGGTAATAGCAGCTTTGAGTTGCCTATGGAAGCGTTCGACGAGTCCGTTACAGGCTGGGTGGTATGCTGTGGTCTTTTTATGTTCGAAACCGGATATTTTTGCGAGATGTAGAAATAAGGCGGATTCGAACTGTCGTCCACGGTCCGTGACGATAGATGATGGACACCCGAATCTTGCTATCCAACCAGACAATAGGGCTTTTGCTACCGTTTCGGCTGTCGCGTCGGCGATTGGTATTGCCTCCGGCCATCTGGAAAAGCGGTCTACAGCAGTGAGGCAATAGCGGTTTCCATTAGATGGGGGAAGCGGCCCGATGAGATCGATGTGAACGTGAACGAATCTTGCGCGCGGCAGTGGGAAATTACCCACAGGTGCGGTTACGTGCCTCGTTATTTTGGCGCGTTGGCAAGATAAGCACGCGCGTGCCCAGTCCCGGCAGTCTTTTCGGATTCCGGGCCACACGTAACGTGTTGCTACTAATTGTGCTGACGTGTTTGCCCCAGGATGACTTAACATGTGTAAGCTGTCGAACACCTGCTTTCGTAATCTTTTTGTGACGTAAGGTCTAGGCGTCTCCTTGCTGATGTCGCAGTACAATTCTACCTGTGTTCCCGGTAGCTTTACTTTTGTGAGGCGCAGCGAAGTGCTGTTATTTAAAAGCTCTCTTAACTCTAAGTCTTCGTGTTGGTCTTTAGCTAGCTGTTCAAAGTTTATAGCTGTATGAACTTCTTCTATACGTGACAGCGTATCTGCTACTACGTTATCTTTGCCAGCAATATGGCGTATGTCTGTGGAAAACTGAGACACATAATCTAAGTGCCGAAATTGCCGAGGTGAGCATTTTTCCTTTCGCGTGTGGAATGCAAAACATAGTGGTTTGTGGTCCGTGTAAATGGTGAAGGTCCTAGCTTCAACCATATGTCGGAAGTATTTCACTGCTTCGTACACTGCGAGAAGCTCCCTGTCGTAAGGAGAATACTTCTGCTGGGCTGGGCTAAGTTTTCTTGAGAAGAATGCTAGGGGCTGCCAGGAATCATCCTTCCACTGTTGCAAGACTGCGCCGATTGACGTATCGGAGGCATCGCATGCCAGTCCGAGTTTTGCCTGACAGTCGGGGTGTGCTAGCATGGTGGCATTGCATAGGCCTTCTTTGCATTTATTAAACGCCTCCAGAGTCACGTTAGAAATGTTCACCGTCTGTGAATTTTTGACGGAACCACTTAGTAGTGCGTTTAAAGGGGCTTGAATTCGTGCCGCGTTAGGGATGAATCGTCTATAAAAGTTTAGCATTCCTAAAAATCTTCTCAGCTCCTTGATGTTTTTGGGAAATGGAAAGTTCTTTATTGCTTCCACTTTTGTATCTAATGGCTTGGTCCCATTGTCTGAGATGGTATATCCTAGGAAAGTTATTTGTGATACAGCGAATACGCATTTCGAGATATTAATTAACATACCGTAGTCTTTTAACCTGTCGAAGACCGCACGTAGATGTGACTCGTGCTCCTCGTTGTTTCTCGAAAATATTAGGAAATCGTCCAAGTATGCGTAGCAGAAGTCTAAACCCCTCGTCATCTCGTCCACAAAGCGTTGAAACGTCTGTCCGGCGTTGCGCAAACCGAAAGTCATAAAAGGGAATTCCCATAACCCGAATGGGGTTGTTATCGCGGTTTTTGGGATGTCCTCTTCACTAACGGGGATTTGGTTATACGCCTTCACGAGGTCGAGTTTTGAAAAGACCCTGCATCCTGATATATTTTGGGCAAAATCATGAATATGACGTATTGGGTATCTATCGGGTATAGTTCGAGCGTTTAGCGTACGATAGTCCCCACAAGGACGCCAGCCATTTTCTTTTTTCGGTGCCAAGTGTAAGGGTGATGACCAGGGGCTTTTTGATGGTCTTGCTGTTCCATCTTTCAGCATGGCTTCGAATTCTTTTTTGGCTATCAACAATTTGTCTGGAGCTAATCTTCGAGGTGGTGACGAAACAGGTGGCCCAGGAGTTGTTTTTATGTAATGCACAGTGTTATGCTTGATTTGCCTTTGGATACCTGCTGGGTGAGTTATTTCTGGGTATTCTTTTAACAGGGCATGGAATTTTGAGTCGCCTGGCACAATTTTTATTGAATATAGCATGTCCGACGAAGCCTTTGGTGCTGTGCCCTTTACGAATATTGAAGTGGTAGCGTCGACTAAACGTTGGTTTCGGATGTCGACCATCAGGTTGTAGTACCTCAGGAAGTCTGCTCCGATAATAGCTTTTGTGACGTCGGCCACGATGAAACGCCACGGGTATTCTCGACGTAATCCCAGATCTAAATTAAAGTGTGCATAGCCATACGTGTTAATGGTGGAGCCATTTGCTGCGCATAACTGGTAGTTGGTCTTAGGACGGTGCTGTTTAAGTGCGGTGCGAGGAAAAACGCAAAGCTCACTGCCGGTGTCGATGAGGAATTGCGTCTTGGATTTGCGATCAGTCATAAACAGGCGACCTGGAGAATTAGGGCAATCGTCTGTCGCCATTACTGACTGCCCGGTGAGTTTCCCGACGGGAAGTCGCATGGTTTATCACATTTAGTAGCGTTTCTCCCAAACTTGGCGTGGTACCAGCACATGGGGAATTTCCGGTAGCTAGAGGACGAGCGTTTGCTGGACTTATTGCGTTGCCTGGATCCTGAACGGTATGGTGAACGAGGCCTGCTCATGGTTGCCATCATGTCTTGCATTTGCTTCCTTAGCTCGGCGATTTCGTTTTTTACTTCGCTCCAATCTGAGCCTGGGGTGGCTGATGATGTAGAAGCCGCTTGAGGAATCCTTGGCGCGATGTCTTGTACCTTGTCAGCTAGGTCCGCTAATATGTCTAGGGATGCATGTGGCTGCACTGCAATGACGGTCTGGATATTGTTCGGGAGACGGGATCTCCAAATTGACAACAAAATGTCTTCCGAGAGTGTTGGTCCGCCCAGATCCTTGAGGTGTCTGAGGAATTGGGATGGCTTTCGGTCCCCCAGCTCTTCATGCATCATCAGCTGCTGTACCTTTTTGTCTTTAGAAGCTGTAAGACGTTTGATCAATTCCTCCTTTAATTTCGCGTATTTATCTTCCTTTGGCGGTGAAATAATTAAATCCTTGATCTCTTTGCCGTACTGCTGATCCAGTTGGCTGATGACGTAATTAAATTTTGTTATGTCAGCAGTGATGTTCGACAGTGCAAATTGACTTTCGATCTGCGCGAACCATATCTCTGGCTCCTCTGGCCAAAATGGTGGAATCCGGACGCCGATACGATTAACTTCCAGTACGGGTGCGGTGGAAACGCGCTCCGTCGGCGGTGCTGCCGGCGCGCTTGTGTTGTTGTTTGACATTTCCTCGATTCTTCCAAATACCTTACTTCGCGAGTGTTCAGCGGGGTCACCAGTGAGGACGGTTAGTGGTATGGGAGATTATGCCAACGGCAAATAAACACTTGGCCTATTACCCACAACAGTTTATTTGGTAGAATACAGTTCTTTGCAACGGCGCGCGTACGAAAACACCGTAAGTAATAATCCTAGGCAATGCGGCGTGCGCTCCGCGTCGTCCGGTAATTAACACTGGCCCGGGGGGGAGGCGCGCGCGCCGACGGCTGGCTTCCTTCGGTGACGTACTGCACAATGGATGACGTCGCGCGTGCGAGTACCCACTAGCCGGATTAATTTTGTAGCAAGGCGCGATCTCGTCAACTGCACTTCCCGAAGGTAAGTGCTTGTTTCGAAATAAACAATTGTTTATGTATTACCCGCGAATTTTATTTACGGTATCGTGCTCCCCACAGGAATATTGTTATGAGGTCGGGACAGTGTCCATACGATAAGTGGCGATACTTATTTTTAAAATTATATATAAAAGTTGTAAATGTAAAATGTACATGTAAATAATAAAAAAAAATTTACTAAAGAGGCAATTTAATGTTGTTAACACAAGTAGTGTGTAAGTCTTTTGTTAATTACTTGCAACTGGAGTTATTCAATTTGTTTTAGTTAACAATTAATCAGCCTTAAAACAATAAATTAAAAGAAATGTATAGCGACGGAAAAGTATATCCGTACATAGTGAAAAATAAAGTCGCTTTCGATAGTCTGTCTGTCCTTATGTATGCTTAAATCTTTAAAAGTTGACAACGGATTTTGATGCGATTTTTATAAAAAGATTCTGTGATTCTTAAGGAAGGTTTATACATATAATGCATACATAATGTAACAGAGGAACACTGATAGTTTTCGAGGTCTCTAATGTGTAGTCGTAAATAAACACATTTTTTGCGCTTATATTGCAAACGCTGGCTCAACGCTATGAGATAGATCGAAATAATTTACTACATTATTGTACACCTTAAAAAGGTCTACAAAAAACTATATACATGAATATAAGTTGTGAACTTGCGATTCAGGGTCTTGAGATACAAGCTTAGCTTCGTTCAAGACCCGCGGTTTCTCAGTGGATATGTAAATCTAAATACTGCTAATAAATCATTGTTTGTAAAATCTCAGCTAAAAGCCGGTTAGGTTTACTCATTCACGGGGTTTCCCCAAGTAAATGAGAGTCATCTTGTAAAAATTTACGAACAAACCCACACGTATTTAAAATCGCTGCTTTTTGCATTTGAATAAAGGTATTATCCGGGAGACCTAAGAGTTTCAGTGCAGTGAAGAGCTGTTTAGGAACCACCCCTGTAGAAGATATTATAATTGGTACAATGTATACTTTTTCTTGTCTCCAAGTTCTTTTTATTTCCTCCTTTAAATCAGTGTATTTGTGAATTTTGTCTGATATCGTTTTAACTAAATTATGTGTATTGGGTACAGAGATGTCTATTAAATATGTAATTTTATGTAGTTTATCTTGTAGTGTTATGTCAGGTCTATTATAATGTATTGTCTTATCTGTAAGTATAGCGCGATCGTAGTACATTTTATGAGAGCTGGATTCTAAGATAGGTTGAGGGGTGTATTTGTAATATGGCATGTATATGGCATCCACAGTTAGTTGGTATTTGTGTGTAAGCTTTTGGTGAATTATATTGACTATTTGATTGTGTCTATGCGTGTAATCTGTTTGTGTAAGCGTAGTGCATGCTCCGGTTATATGCTGAATTGTTTCTGATTGTGCGTGACATCTACGGCATTTATCATTAATAACGGTGGGATCTTTAATTATATGTTTTCTGTAATTTTTCGTGTTTATAACCTGATCCTGAATAGCGATTATAAAACCTTCAGTTTCAGGGTAAAGTGAACCTATTTTAAGCCATTTATTGGATGCCACACTATCTACATAAGATTGTTGCAAATCGTGGGGATGTCGTCCATGTAAGGATTTACTTTTCCAAGTTTCGATTTTCTGGTCTTGTTGAGTATGGGTTATTGTTTCCGGGTTATTAACACAGGTTTCTTTTAAATTAAAAGGGGTACATTTTACATCATTACATTGTATTGCTCTATGTATATTACTTGTAAGTGCCTTTTGGTTAAAAAACTATTGCAAGTTCTTGAGCTGCTTTCTCCATAAGCTTTCTATATCTATAAGACCTCTACCACCGTTTTGTCTTTTAATGGTTAATCTTTCGATAGCAGATTTTGGGTGTAAGTTCTGGTATTTTGTTAAAGTTGTCCTAGTTTTCCGTTCAATTGCTTGTAAATCAGTTTTTGTCCATTTGATGATCCCGAATGAGTAAGTAAGTACTGGTATTGCAAATGTATTTATAGCCTTTATTAAATTCTTACTAGTTAAACGTGTTTTACAAATATTGACAATTCTTCGTTTATATTCATTTTCTAAACTGGTTCGTATAGCTTTATGATCTAAACCTTTGTGTTGATTGTAACCTAAATACTTATACAGATCACCTGGTTCCATAGCTTTTATTATATCTAAATCGGATACAGGATAGTCGCCGGGACGCAGTTTACCTTTGATAATATGTATTGTTTTACATTTATCTAACCCAAAATTCATATTTATATCTTTACTATAAATTGTATAGTTGAGTCTATTAGTATTTTCATTTCTTTGTCTGTTTTTGAGTATAGTTTAATATCGTCCATGTATAATAAGTGTGACAAAATGGTTTCGGTGTTATCGTGTTTAAGTCTATATCCAGCTTTTTGTGAATTCAATATATTAGAAAGTGGATTAAGGGCGAGGCAAAACCATAAAGGGCTAAGGGAATCGCCTTGATAAATGCCATTTTTTATTGATATCTCCCGTGTTTTTAGTGTAGTGTTATTTGTGTTTAAAAGTAGAGTTGTGTTCCAGTGTTGCATAATATTTTGAAGGAAGTTAATAATTAGTGGATTTACTTTATATAGTTACAAGACATGTACTAACCAAGAGTGAGGAATGCTGTCAAATGCTTTCTTATAATCTATATACGAACAGTGTAGATTTCTATTGTTGTTTGCTGCATGTTTATGAATTGTGGAATCAATTATAAGTTGTTCTTTACATCCCATATGGCCTCTCCTGCATCCTTTCTGCTCCTCTGCAATTATATTATTAAATTCGACATGTTTGTTTATTTTGTTTGTGATAACAGATGTTAAGATCTTGTATACGGTTGGAAGGCATGTTATTGGTCTATACTGTGAAGGCAATTGTGAAGGTCCACTCTTAGGGAGCATGTAAGTTATACCTTTGGTAATAAAATATGGAATCGCTTGTTTTCCTGTCACTATCTTATTTAACTCTCTAGCTAATGTCCTATGAATAGAATGCAAATATTTAAACCAGTAATTGTGTATTTTATCAATACCGGGTGATTTCCAATTGTGCAACCTACCAACTGTTACCTTAATATCCATTTCTGTTATATCATCATATTTCATCTCTTCTATATCTATCCACTTACTCCTTTCCTGTTTTATCCATTCAGCTTCTGTATTGTGTTGAACTTCTTTTTCCCAAATATTTGCCCAAAATCGTTCTAGTTCTTCTTTGGAAGGTGTTTCATCGACAGTATTAGCGGAATTTTGATTTCGTACAGTTAATTTGCGATAGAAAGATTTTTCATTAGTTGTAAATAATTTATTATCACTTTTCCTCTCGAATCCTTTTTTGTACCTAGCTAGTCTATGGGCTTTGAGAGCTAATTTCTGCTTCAAAGTATCTAAATATTCTTCTGGTTTTCTATTAGTCTCTTCGTGTTTCGTATGTATAGCAGCGTTTTTAAATATGTTTGCAACATAGTCTACAATTCTTTTTGATCTGTTATTATTTATATATTGCGTTAATCTACCAATATCTATTCTCAGTTGTTCTATATTTTTTTCTAATCTTATTTGCCATTGAGGTTTGCCTTTATTTTTATTACTTCTGCTATGAACTGTATTTGTGTTAATAACGTATCCTAATTCTTTTGATATTACTACTGCTGTACAATAAACGAGTGTGTGAATGTCTGTAAGCTGAGAGTCGATTGTTAAAAATGGCGGTAATATGTCAATGTTAAATAAATTCACTAAGTTTGTCAAGTTTTTACTGTATTTTAATTTAGGTAAATTAGGCCGCTGTGTTGGATCCATACCTGAATAAATATATAAAGCTCTTTCGAATTTTTTATTTAAATCATGCTTAGGTTCTATTTGTTGCGATATGTTTGTCAAAGATTCTGTTTCATTTTTATTTGACAAGGAAATGTTTTCAGCTTCTACTGACACAACACTAATGTTTTGGCTACTAATGAAGTCGGTACATGTTATATTTGTATTTGTCATTGTCGTTGTTTTTAGTAATGGAGTTAAATGTGGTGTTTCGATTCTGTTAGTGTTTAGTAGTGGTTCTTCAGTGTTAATATCTATTTGTAATTGGCTTTTAGTTTCTTCTATAAGATTATTTAAAATTTCTGGTGATAAAAATTTGTTTCTAATTATAGCTCTCCTGTGATCTGCAACCCTTTGTTCTGTAACTTTAATATCTGGGTATTGATTCGAAAATTTTTCGTGTAATACTTTTCTATAGCATGTCATATCTGTTTCTAATTTAGTTATATAGTAAAAGGTACGCATTATAAAAATATTTACATCTTTACTCCATGTCATGCGTACTCTAAGTTTTCCCGCCTTAGTGGACACGGGTAAAAAGGCGTTCGCCTCCCGTGCAACATCTGAGGATGGACTTACTAAACGTCTTAAACTATAATCTGATGAAGCTGTGGATGAATTAGATATTGAACTTGGATTATAAATTTCTGAGGATGATGAGGTTGTTGAGAATGGGCTTGGGGTTCTATTGCCGTTTTGTATCTGTTGTGTAGGTTTTCTGGTGTTCTTTTTAAAGGTTCGTCTCTTCGATTGTCTACTACTGCCGTATAAAGTATCGGCATTTGGTATTGTTTCTGCAACAGTTCTAAACTGGGCAGTATTAAGCGACGCGTTGCCCCCCTCAGATACGTTGGGGCTGCCTGGGTCTTCTGGCCCAGGGCGGGATTCCCTCTCACGAGGACCCGCCTGAGGAATTTGTCTACTTCGTAGTCGCATCGCATAATGCTACGTACTAGTGCACCGTTAGCCACTGGTGGGTAATTATAACTATAAGTTGCCAGTGTCCGCCCCCCACGTAGCGACAGATGGTCGTGCTGGACTTGGTGTTAGATTTATAGGGGGCTCATTATTATTATTAGTATTATTATATACATATAATATGGGGACCGGAAAGTAATGTCGTTTCTGCGCATGCCAATACTTGATTGTCATTTGTCAGCTCATTGTTTTGTTCAGAGGCGTACCAAAGACATTGTGAGGTTATAGTGATTTCTTTACTTATAGACAATTGAATTACAATTTTTTTTTGTAATTTTGGGTAAAATGGCCAGCCAAATACCAGAAGAGGTACACATCCGGCATTGCATGCTCTTTGAGTTTCGCAAGGGAAATAACGCAACAGTTGCTACCAAAAACATTTGCGATGTTTATCCAAATGCACTGGACATTCGTAAATGCCAAAGGTGGTTTTCCAAGTTCAAATCGGGTAATTTTGATCTTTCCGACTCGTATCGATCAGGAAGACCATCAGCGTTAGACAACGACGTGTTAAGGGCGGAAGTGGAAGCAAATCCGTGTCAGACGATCGAGGAATTGTCAAACAGTCTCAACAAACCTTGGTCGACCATCCAAGAACATTTGAAGCAGATTGGAAAAGTAAGCAGAGCAGGTGTTTGGGTCCCGCATAATCTGTCCGAACAGAATAAGGCTAACCGATCAATCACATGCAACTTATTGCTTCAACGACACAACACAGAAGCGTTTTTTGATCGCTTGATCACAGGAGATGAGAAATGGGTCCTGTATGATAACCCAAAACGCAAAAGGCAGTGGCTCTCTCCAAATGAAATCCCTCGGAGTACTGCTAAGCCAGGTTTACACCCCAAAAAAGCGCTTTTGTGTGTTTGGTGGAGTATTCGCGGCATTGTTCATTTTGAATTACTGAAACCTGGAGAAACTGTTACTGCAGACCTCTACAGCGAACAATTGCAGCGAGTCAATCAATCTTTAATTGAAAAGTGGCCAGCGATTGTCAACCGAAAAGGCGTCATTCTCCAACATGACAATGCAAGACCGCACTGCGCAAGGCGAACTCTAGAAAAAATTAATGAATTGGGGTGGGAGGTGCTGCCTCATCCACCATATTCGCCCGATGTTGCACCATCGGATTTCCACTTATTCCGAGCGCTGCAACACTTTTTAAGTGGCAAAACATTTGCAAATTTGGATGATATCCAAAATGCCATCTCTAGATATTTTGCCGAAAAACCAATTAATTTTTATCGATCAGGGATTGAAAATTTACTCACTAGATGGCAAAAGGTTATTGACAATGATGGGGAATACATCATTGATTAAAAATAAAGACTCGTTAAAAATGTATGTGTTTGTATTTAGCGTAAGAAAACGACATTACTTTCCGGTCCCCCTAATATATATAACATCCCACTTAAAAGACTTACATGAAAAGGACCCACCCATTTCTTACTTTCTGGCTTTATTTGATAACTTTACTACTTACCTCAAAGCAAGCTCGATTCTTAGCAAGCCTTCGCTTTAAACAGGTTTAATGATGTTACCGAATAAAATAAAGATTATTTTGCTTGTTTACTTAACGAAATTAAGTTTTTACTTGCACGCTTTATATGCTACGAAAGTACATAAACTTTACGACAAACCTGGGCAAAGGTGGAACACTAAAGATATTGGCATTCGGAGAGACGGTACCTTGAAATAGCCCCTTCCGCAAGAAGGCAAGGTAAAAACGTAAAATAAATTTTCTTACCCTATCCATGAGGGTAAGCGAAAGGTCGCTGTGTCTACTACAATTACATACGAGCGTTCACCTGATATTAAGTAACACGCCAGCCCATAACTATGTGACGATAGTTAAGATGATACTATACACTGAACCACATATTGCTTGTTTCTTTGAGATATAAAATTTTAGATAGATAAGATAGATAAATTAGTTTATTTGTCCACGCAGTACAGAACACTTATAAAAAGACAAAAACATTACATCAAAAAACACAGATGAACAAAAATATATTGACAAAGTAATATTTTAGGTAATCAATACTGCCGTGTGTACTGCAATGGTACAAAATGGCCGTAGCTCAATGTAACTGTTGCCACGTAGTGAACAACACACTGATTTTCAGCTACCGCCCGCGGCGCGATCGCGAAGGAGATATGTTGCTCTTATTGGTAACCATAGATCTTTATAATTGTACTTGTAATTGTAATTGTAATTGCAATAGATTCATGTGAATAAATATGTTATATGTATGTTGCTAGTGACATAGTCAAGAGTGCTACTACTAACTATTAATAATATTGATTAAATTTGAATTATAAGCCACTATCAAATGTTTTTGTTTTGATTTTCTAATAAAAATTGTTTAAAATATTTTTTAAAGCTGAAAAGAGAGTTACATTGCCTTACAGGCGGAGGTATATTATTCCAACACTTGGTGGCCTGATGTCGAAAACTGCCGGTAAATGATACAGTTTTATGCTTATAATAGGAGAGATAGGTACGCGCACTTCTTGCGTTTAATCTGTCTTGGTGAGGAGAAAACTTTATTTTAGAATATAGATATTCTGGTGTCTTATATTTTAAGATTCCGAATAAAAGAGAAGCTAAGTGTAATTGCCTGCGCGATTCCATGTTAAGCATGGACGATTTATAAAGATGTGGAGAGATATGACAACGAGCTGGAACGTCGAAACAGAATCGATAGCAAGCATTTTGCACACGTTGAATTATTCGGCGTGTCCTAGAAAGAAGACGAGGTCCATAAACAACATCGCCGTAATTTAATTTTGAGAGAATTAAGGATTCGGATAAGTGAATACGAGTTTTAATGCAAATGAGATGACGGATTTTATACAAGACTCTTAAACGATAAAAACAATTTCTGGCCACATTATTAACGTGTTTTTCAAAACGTAAATAACCATCAAAGGTGATGCCTAGATTCCTGGCTTCATCTGTAAAGCCTATTTCTTTTCCCTCGATTACAATTTTAATATTTTTAGCTAAAATTGTGTTACGATGATGTTTGTTTCCAAGAACCATAGATATCGATTTTGAAGGATTTAGAAGTAGAGAGTTTCTGCGTGACCATTTAGCAATACGATCGAGGTCTTCATTCATTTTAAGAACAGCATTACCGATAGCTGATGGTTTTGCCGATATGTAAAGTTGGACGTCATCAGCATAGCAATGGAATTCACAATTATGGATAACTTTTGCGAGATCTGCAGCGTATAAAATAAAAAGTAGGGGACCAAGAATTGAGCCTTGAGGAACTCCTCGTTCAACTATCCTTGGATTAGAGAATGCGATAGAGCCATCGCTTCTAGTCAATTGTACCGCTTGCGATCGTCCCGACAAATAACTATGAAACCAACTCAAAGTATTATGGTCCAGCCCATAATAAGCCAATTTAGATAAAAGTAACGATATATCAAGACTGTCAAAAGCCCTGGAAAAGTCTAATAACGTTAAAATAGTGCCTTCGCCAAGGTCTTGGTTAGCAAGGATATTGTCAGTAACGTCAAGCAAAGCAGTAATTGTACCTCGGCCTTTACGGAATCCTGATTGGTACAAAGGTAAAATATTATTTTTTTCAATGTATTTTGTAAGTTGAATATGCACTGCCTTTTCCAGTAATTTTGACAAAAATGGTAAAATACTAATGGGACGTAGATCTTTGAGATGTTTAGGGTTTTCTGTTTTAGGTAGTGGTGTCACAATTGCCTCCTTCCATTGACTAGGAACAGTAAAAGTAGACAATGAAAAATTTATAATATGTGTAATGACATCTAATGTACGAGGAAGCGTCAAAAGAATCATATCTCGGCTTATTCCGTCCTTTCCTAGTGAATTAGATTTTATAGATTTAATATAAGAAGCAATATCAAATTCAGAAATGCATTGAAACTTAAAAGTGTTGTTACAGAATCGATGGAATTCGTAGTATGTCATATCTGAAATAGAGATATTGCTTGTAGAAGGAATATTTAAGAAATAATTATTAATATCGTTTGGGTTATCAAAACAGTTTGGCAGGTGATTGCTTTTAGTGGGATCAGTTAAAATTTTATCTTTGAGATTCCTCCAAAAAATTTTGCCATTGTTAACTTGCGAGTTTATGTGTTCATTAAAGTAGGCACGCTTTTCGTTATAGATACTGTTCAACACTATTTTTTTCAAGTTTTTGTAATATTTTCTGTGGACCTCTAAACCAGTTTTCCGATATCTTTTGTAAGCTTTGTTACGTAAATCTATCATCAGTCGGCATGTGTCTGTTATCCAGGGAATCTTACGATTTGTAATTTTGATTTTTTGGATTGGGGCGTGTAGATCAAAGAGGAATGAGAGAAAATTATTAAATCTTTCAACCATCAAATCAACATTTTTTAGCAAAGTAACAGATTCCCAGTCAATGAGATTTAAATCTTTTTTAAAATTATCAAAATTTATTCTGTTAATTGCTCTGTAGTTGACATATTTTGGGCGGGCTTTTAGTTTTTTAATAAAGAAAGTCACGCTAACCAGTGCATGACCAATAGAAGAAGTGATATTTGAAACTGAAATATCTCTGATTATTGCATTAGTACATACCAAATCGATTAGGGTTTCAGTTTCAGCTGTGAAATGAGTAGCCTCAGTTACGACTTGTTTGAGATTCATAGTATGTAAAAATTGGTTCATTTTTATAGTATTTTTATTAGTAATATCTAGCATGTTAACGTTGAAGTCACCCATCAATACAATATAATCATAATTGGAAATAGAGGTGATAGCTTCCGTGAGCTCGTCAATAAACAAGTCGACATTTATCCACTGAGGTCTGTATGCAGTACCAATAACAATACGGAGTCCATTTATACGCGTATGAAACCACATTTGCTCAATATTTTCGTTTGTTTGGTTGACTAGACGAATATTTATACCGTGTTTAACATAAAATGCTAATCCACCACCTCGACCTGCACGCATGGCCAGCGGACGTGGTAGGCTATGCATTCTATAACCCGGAACAGTCGGTGCACATTTGTGCTGTCCTGGTCTTAACCATGTTTCATTTATTGCAACAATATCTGGAGCAAAACTGTCTATTGCAATTACAAAATCGTCTTGCCCTGTATGTAATGATCCTGCATTGTATAGCGCTAACTTGAGGTGTTCAGTGCCAGGCGCCATCGGTACGTTGATTACCCATTATAACGTACTGTACAGTAGTATTGCGTCTAATAATCAAAATGACATTTAATCGGTTTAATGAGCCTGAGCATTGCACCATTGCCGCACACACCGCTGCCAGAAGTCTAAGTTGAAAACTGAGTAAATCAGTATGTTTATAATGTGTGTTGATGTAATTAAAAGTACTCAATGTTAGAAGACATAAACAAGCAGTTTTGCTATCGTTGTTAATGCTAAAACTTCTTAAATTAACCTTTAGTAATGGTCTTAGTGAATAATAAAATTCAATCATTAACAAGGCGACAAACAATGTTGAGATGTTAAAACGGTTTTTAAAACATTTTCTAAGAGAATCCAAATAAGAATTAAAAGCCAACTTATGATTAGTTACGCTACGAATACTTTGGGAGCGAGATCTTATAGGTACATGAAAAAGCAGAAGTACGTGACTGAACTTTTGTGATATCAAGGCATGTGTTTTTGTGAAGGTCAACAAGATTATCACGTGTACTCCTTGCATTAGAACAAAACAAACATTTATAAGATTTTTCACAAAAAATAATAAGTTCAAAGAATCAGTGAGTAAAACAAAATAAACCGAAAAATATAAATAGTTTTTTAAATGAAAAAGTTTAACTTTTGCATTAAAAATTGTGAAAAATGTTACGAACGCTTTTATATATTTAATTTGGCTACAATGCTGAAAATAAGAAATAAAAATAAAAATAAAAAAAAACTTGTAGCTACTGCCAGGGGCTTCAGAGTGGACAAGCACCAACGTTATTTGTGCCAAAAACACGCAAAAAATCATTTTCACATCTGATACGATGACGTCGAGCGTCAGGAGTTGCATGTTCACGAACATATATTATATATTTTGAGTCGCGTTACCTCAGTAATTACACTAGCTACAACGCCCTTCAAACCGGAGCATAGTAGTGTTTGCACACTACTGTTGGGTGACAGAAATAAGAGCTGTGGTGGTACCTACATACACGGTTGTAGGTGGCGGAACCAAAGACCAAAAACGGTGCAGCAGGTCAGGAGAGTTTTCTCTTTTGACTCCCATGATCTCTAAGTGACGGATTCGGGAGAATCCATTGTCCATATGACTATAAGAAGCCGGGACAAGGGCACCCTGTATATTCTGGCACACTCTCTTCCCGAGATGGAGCTGCAGCCGATGCAGCCGGCGCTGGCAAACTGCACTGCGAAGGTGGAACATCGTGGGGGTTTTTAGTCGATGCAAGTCCGACATAACCTGTCTTGACCCCCACTAGGGCAGGTATTCGAATGCATTACCACCTCGTTAAAGGAAAAAAAAAAGCAAAGAGGTATGTACATACATAGACGATGATAATTTTGGCGATGTTTAACAAGAGATATGATAACCTTAATCATTGATCTTTATTAAAAAGTTTTATATTTTAAGTCCTTTAATAATAAGGATAATTCAGTACAGCTTCTATCAGTTGGTTGTCTGATAGATGTAGCAATATAAGCTGTTAAAATAAATTAGGATACAGGAACTCCCGACGGGCCGCGTCATAGTAGAATTGATAGGGATTTTAATTTTATGTTATATGAATTCCGATGTCCGAGTTAGCTTGTGTTGTTACTTCTATAAAGAAACTAATGGAATTTTCTTTGATTTGATATTATTTGCTGTTTTAAACTTTGACAATATTAATTACTTTCTAAGATACATTTTTAATATTTATTTATGTTTTCAAACATTTACAAACCCATTCGAACACATGATATCTCTCGGGTCCCGAGACTAACTAAGCACAGTTTGAATCTCAGGACCCTAACTTGTGAAGGTACTTAGTCCCGCATGAGTATCAAAAAAAAATTTTGTCAATATATATATATTTCATATATCCATGTCATCATAACAGTTTGGCTAATAACTAACTTAGATGTTATTGTTGTAAAGTAAAACCGGTTCATGAGAAAACGGTTAAGAGACGCCTGCGCAGGTACATGTTATGCGAGGACCAACAACGCTTATGATTAGGATAGCGTGGGATTTAAAAACTAAAAAGAGAGGCCCTCGGAGACCTCCAACTACTTGGTCGACGACGTTCAATAAAGATCTAAAGAAGAACAAATTGATAGAAGCTATAACACAAAACAGAAATAAATTTAAAAGAATGACCAGGAGGGCCAACCCCAAGTAAAGATATATACATAGAACTCCCTTATAAAAGTCCCGCTCCGATTTTCTCGTTGAATTAGGTATAAAATAATAAAGGATAAATAACACAATTGTTCTATGCTTTGAGCTGGGTGACGGGTGTAAGGGTTCCCGCACAACTCACGGGATCCAAGCTAACCTCACCTGCTCGTGGTGTACCTGGCAAATCAACAAACGAGGAACTGGTACCAACCAGCATTGGGCCAGCGTAGCTGTAAATGGTCCAAATCCCCCAATATGAATACCTACTAGAACGATGTGGGAATCTGGAAGAGGCCTATATTCAGCAGTGGCCGTCTATCGGCTGATGATGATGCGTTGAGCAAAGATGAATTTATGTGGTGGTCCATTGAAGTTAACTCTATCAAGGTCAATTTATCTATTATGAGAAGTTATTTCTCTTATAATATTAGAGCTATTTAAAACACACAAACCATATTATGCTTATCGCCTTTATACATAAGATTTTATGCCTCTGTATCGCAGTAATTTTAGTTAGCTACAACGCCTTTTAAACCAGAACACAATAACGTTTGCATACTACTGTTTGACGGCAAAAATAGTAGCTTTGTTTTGTTTTACCTGGGGGTAATGCCTACGCATATCCGTGCTCGCAGGGCGCAGCCCCACCTCAGTAGGGGGGGGGGGATTAACTCCTCCCCCAGCAGGGCGCGCCGGAACATGCTGCGCGTCCTTACCTCCTACGTCGTCCTACTTTGTGCGGACGACGGATTCTCCGAACCCGTCGCCCAGAGGCCATCGGAGCCCCGGGAGATATCCTCTCCGGGCTGCCCGCGGCGGATAGATGTTGGGCCTGCCGCTACCCATTAGCGGCCGCGAAGGATAGAGAGAATCGTAATACCGACATTCCTCTTCCCCCGTGGCCCCACCGCCGCCGCATCGCCGGTGCGACACCTCACTACTGCGGGCCGACCGGGTGGGTTCCGCTTAGCTTCACCGTGTTGGGCCCCACGTTTACTAAGCCCCTCCGCTACGATAAAGCGGGGACCCGTTAGAAGGGTACCATAAGGTATTATCAAACTATTTCCGGCAATACCTTCTTTGTCGTATCTTCAAAAAAAAATTAATATATATATATATATATATATATATATATTTGTATTTATTATGTGAAGGGACGAGACGAGCAGTACGTTCATCTGTTGATAAGTTATCGCTTAATTGCAGGAGTATCCTCCTAACCATATAATAATATTTATTAATTTTTAACTTTGCGTTTGTTCTTAATAAGAACATTTCATAATATAAAAGTACTTTTTTTTATTAAAAAATCAATGTCTAATAGAAATAATAGTTTAGCGCCATCTACGCGTACTTAGCGATACTCTCTCGTACTCATTACTTTAAAGAAACAAAAACAGTGGCACCAGGTTACATTTAGGTACATTTTCATTATTTCTTACAAAAGTGAATTAATAAAATTGGTTAGATTAGGAGAATACTTTTTCATGAAATTATGACACAAAAAAAAATGCTAAAACATTTTTTTTCACCTCTATTAATAAGTTTCGATTAAGCACCAATAGATGGCGTAAAGAAATTAGTATAAACGCCTCAACTTTAAAGTCTAATAGATTATGACGCTTTGTTGCATGAGAAGAAAAAATTAAGCTTACTTTTTAAAAAAAATATTTAAAAAGAGCAACGTCATTTGAACGAAAAAATTTCGTATAATAGCAAAATAAAATAGCAAGTTACAGTTTCTGAAACCAGAGAATTTCAAAGTATTTCTAAATGTTATTAGAAATGATGATTCAAGTAAGTAATATACAAAAGAATTTATGATAAAAAAGTTCAATCGCTAGCACGATGGGTTGGGCACAATTACCAAACTCAAATTTTTAAGCTTTGATATTAGTTTTGGTGATAATCGATTTTAAAGTAATATAAAATTTTATTATGTACTATTATTATTAAAAATTAATCGAAGTAAATTTTGTAACATTAACTAGATGTCAGTGAATTTTCCGCCCAAAATCGGTTGAACCGTTTTAGAAATTATCTGAAACAATAATATACTTTCCCAAACTATTTCAGGTTGTTTTTATAATTTTATTCAGAATATACTAAAAGTTTTAATATTTTATCTAATTTTTATCAATTAAAAAAAAAACACTTGAACTATTTTCTAATTATCTATACTGAAAATGAATAAATACCATCGAAGCTACAAATTCATTGCAGTGGTTATATTTGTATAAAAAAAAGATTTTTGAATTTTGATGGACAGTTTAACACCGAACGAACAATGAGATGGAATAAAAAAAACTTCTTCAAGTATTTGGAATTGATTTTGTTAAAACTTTTATTAATAGTATATTTTCTATCTAGTAATACAAGGTCTCGATTTATGTCTTATTTTCCCAAATGTTTATTATTGTCACTGTTTTATTCTACTCTATTTACTATTGTAGTGTTTATTTGTGAAACCATAAACAAGTTAATCTATTTATTCTTCAGATATATGAAAGCCTTTTACTATTTTTTTAGATATTTGTAGTATAAGATATAAATTGTAAATGCCGTTGGTTTCAGTGTCAAATTCAAGACGTAGTATATTTCTTTCAGGTGTATTTCAAATGTTTGCGTGCAGACATCTTGTAATAACACAGCGCTTGTACGCATGTGCACAGTGTAAACAATAGAAATAAAACGCCTGCATCGTCCCCTGATTTGCGGAAACTGTGCGGACGTCACGGAAGTAGAGCCAAAGCGCACAAAGACTTTCGCGCTTTCGCGGCCGCCGTTGCCACCGGAAGCGTCTTAACCTAGCTCATCTCCGCATTGGACGATTTCCTCGATTGCTTTACAACTCTAGTATTTCACAGAAGGTAAGTTTGCTCCGACTCTTACTGATTTCATGAAATATTAAATTATTATAAACTAGCTTAACGGAGCTGATTCTTTATAAAAAGTTCCTTAAAAATTATCTGACTAAAAAATTAAATATGGATTGTGAAATCATTGATATTATACATATATTTATAATAGATCAAAGATACATGATTTTGTATTAATTTATATGAATAACATATAAATGGCTTTTCATTTAATATGCCGTATATCAATTTGTTTGAAGTTATGTTATATATACAGTCTGTCAATAATTTTATTAGGTTATATACACATCACTAGAAAACAGGAGGAATAGACACATAAATAATGGTGTTAAATGTATGACACACCTTTTTACGTATTGGTTAATAACTAATTGTATTTGTATTCAATATAAACGTGTAACGAACCTGTAGATCACACGGTGGTGGGGGGTTGGAGTACGAGGGCGGCGTGCCGTACCTGCATCGCCGCGGGGTAGTAGCGTGGGCAATCTGCGTCCACGCTTGGGTCGGCTCGTATCCCAGCGATGGACTGTCGGCAGTCCGCGAACGTCATCTGGGACTGCTTCGCACCGTACAGAGCGTCGGCCAGCAGGACCTTTACATCACTGATGACAAAACAGTAACTTTTTATAACTTATGAAAAAGTTAACATTTCTCTTGGTGATTAATGTACTTAACTATGTGATGTTAATATATTTACATAACACATATTATTATAATTTTTTTTGATGAAAAACGACTGGTATTATTAACAACTATTGCAGTTTCATCGGACTCCATAACAGCCAATTTAGGTCCCCATTGCTGAGGCACAGACCTACCCTCAATATGAGGACGATTGGGCCATAGTCACCACGCTGGCCCAATGCGCGTTGGTGACTTCACACACACCTTAGAATAAATTTTAAATCATGTGCAGGTTTCCTCGCGATGTTTAACTTCACCGTTAGTATTTCGCTGTTGTAATTAAAGTTCACAAATGTACATAATTTAAATATTAAAGTCATTGGTACATGCCGAGATTCGAACCCGCGCGCTCTAACCATTAGGCCAGCGAGCGAGCCAATGTACGGGTGATAAAATACTCATCAAATTATCTATTATAATTATGTTCTCTCCATTGTGTTTCCAAAATTGAAGAAAAAGGAAACAATTCTTATCCGTTCAACTCGTCAGGGCTGTACTCGACGCTACCTAGAAAAATTTATTTTAAATTAATTTTTAATTAAAATTAAAAAAAAACTTTAATTTTGAAATTATATAACTATA
Source organism: Troides aeacus (assembly GCA_033220335.2). Classification (NCBI taxonomy): domain Eukaryota; kingdom Metazoa; phylum Arthropoda; class Insecta; order Lepidoptera; family Papilionidae; genus Troides; species Troides aeacus. Next base: position 138,291 of record CM067270.1, read on the forward strand.
ATTTTATTTTTATTCTACGAAGCGACGAGACGAGCGATACGCCCACTCATAACAACGTGGCGCTGGTTAGAATTATACACACTAACATGTGCTCGTCGCCTTGGGACATAAAATGTTGTGTCTCGTTACCTCAGTAATTTCAATTGCTACAACGCCCTTCAAATCGGAACACAGTAATGTTTGCACAGTACTGTTTGGCGGCCGCAATAGGCGCTGCGGTGGTATCTACTTTAACTGTATCAACAGAGACCCACCACTAGTAAATAAATAAAATTTAATTTAATAAAAAAAATAATGAATACACATATAAATAAATAAATAAAGAAAATTATTATGCCAAGTATATATTTAACTTACCTCCACGTCGACGACAGCGTACTGCGAGACGCAGCAGCAGCACGGCCAGCGCCGCCGCTACGGGAGCGGATGCTATCACCGGCGCTACGGGAGCGGATGCTATCACCGGCGCTACGGGAGCGGATGCTATCACCGGCGCTACGGGAGCGGATGCTATGACCGGCGCTACGCGGGTCGCCTCTGTTCCGAAAAATTTTCTGCGGCAAAGAGATTTCAAATCATTTAGTAATACTTGTATATAGACATGGTGACACATTTAAAAAACATTAATCATTAAAAAAAACTATTTTGTCCTTAAAACACCTCTACGAAACAGCGAGAAGAGGACGACCTTCATCATTCATTAAAGTATTTACAGATTATCGTATATTACTCTTCAAACTAAGTCTACTTTTATTATCTGTCTATTTTAATAATACCAAGATTGGAGACGATAATTTTTTTTCTCCCGTAGATGTTATTTAAAAATGTCTCGTTACCGTATACAACGAGAGAGATAGTGAGGGACGTGAATCCCATCTCATTCTCCCCGTGCAATATGTAATCCCCTGCGTCAGGGGTTCCGACGTCTTGAATACACAGCACGTAGCGGTGGCAGCCGCCCAAGCTTTCTTTGTCTAAAGCCCTGAAGCGACCCGAGGTATTATAAATATTGTTAATAAAAATTATCTCAATATAATATAGTAATGAAAGCCGCCCGCTCTAACCATTAGGCCAGCGAGCTACTTCCCTGCGGCTTTCATTCCGAAGGTCGCGGGTTCGAATCTCGGCATGTACCGATAACTTAATATTTAAATTATGTACATTTGTGAACTTTAGTTACAACAGCGAGATGCAAACGGTGAAGGAAAACATCGTGAGGAAACCCGCACACTGAAATCATGTTTGTGTGCGTGTGTGGTGGCCCCAATATAGTGGCAACAGGCGCGCCCCAACATGGGACCTAAACTGACCACATCTGGCGAAAAGTGGGTGTTTAATCACCTCTGCCTACCTCTACTGGGAAAAGTCGTGAAAATATAAAAAAAAATATAGTAAAAGAACATTTGAGAAAAATAACGACACCTATCCCACATTTGTGCGGGAGTGAGTTTAGAATTAACAATGATTTATTTGTAATAAATCTAATTGCTACAGAAAAAGATAATGTCTGTATTCTTCTAGAAACTTCGACTAAATGTATATATAGAGTTGTCAAATATCTCCCTTCCGCCTTTTTGTCTTTTGAATTTCGCGGCTATGTACAAAGCGCTACAGAGCTCGTATCTGGCAATACTATACATAATTTGAAAGGTCTTGACATAACCTACAAAACGACGCTATGCATAATTAGTTTTGATATTGCGTTCAACAGTTATAGACGTGTAAACATGGAGTTCACTAACGCCGAAATTCGCGCTATTTTAAAGTTTTCCTTCGTTAAAGGCAAATCCGCTAGAGAAACGTTCCGTGAGATTAATGGTGTTTTGGGGGATGGTACTCTATCACTTCGAACCGCGGAGGAATGGTTTCGACGATTCAGAGTCGGTGAAAACGACACCATGGATAAGCCAGCCGGCGGAAGACCTGTGACGACAAATACCGATCAAATCATGGACTACATCGAGTTAGACCGGCATGTGGCATCTCGTGACATCGCCCAGGAGATGGGAGTTAGTCACCAAACCATTTTAAACCATCTGCAGAAGGCTGGATACAAAAAAAAGCTTGATGTTTGGGTGCCGCATGATTTGACGCAAAAAAACCTTCTGGACCGAATCAACGCCTGCGATATGCTGCTGAAACGGAACGAACTCGACCCATTCTTGAAGCGGATGGTGACTGGCGACCAAAAATGGATCACATACGACAATATCAAGCGAAAACGGTCGTGGTCGAAGGCCGGTAAATCGTCCCAAAGAGTGGCCAAGCCGGGATTGACGGCCAGGAAGGTTTTGCTGGGTGTTTGGTGGGATTGGAAGGGAATCATCCACTATGAGCTGCTCCCATATGACCAGACGCTTAATTCTACCATCTACTGCGAACAACTGGACCGCTTGAAGCAGGCGATCGACCAGAAGCGTCACATTACTGTGTCACATAGTAATGTTTATGTTCCGGTTTGAAGGACGATGTAGCTAATGACATACCTAATGTAACAAGACAAAGTCGCCAATAGACGAGTATAATGTAGAGCTGCGTATATTATTCTAACTAGCGTCACTTTGTTATCGGAAGGCGTATCACTTGCAATCAAGTGAACGGCCCGCTAGTCTCGTCGCTTTGAAGAGTGAGAAAAATTTTTTTTTATAAAATAATTTTTCACCTTTCCTCTTGTCCGATGTAGTTCTTAGCGACGCAGACGCTAGCAAGCTTGTCTCCGAGCTATAAACAAAGAATTGGATACCTAGAGTATCTCCAAGATTCTTAGTATTAGCACAGTTATTAAAACAAGTACTACAGTAGTTGCAGCCGCCAGAGAATAACGAGTAAGTAAAGGGTGGCAGCAGATTTATATTTTAAAAAACGAATATCTCAATAAGTTATATACAGTGCGGGGGGAAGGTGGTGTCATTAGAATCACCGATCGTGCGGATTTCTTAGTCACGATGTCGCAGTGGTGCAGTGGTCGGGTGAGCATCGCGCGTTCGCTATTGAAGCATTTTTCAAGAGTAACGATTCTTACGTACTCGCTCGCCGACAGTTTTGTTCACATTTCAATATTCGACGGATAGGCGATGGGCCGAGTGTGAATTTAATTCGTTCGTGGGTGGAGAGGTTCCGCGCAACTGCTTCGGCTATGAACACACCACGGCCAGGACCTAGTCGATCGTCAAGGACCCCCGAAAACATTGAACTGGTTGAACGCAGTTTACGTGAAAATGTACGACTTTCACTACTTTCACTACAATATCAGGACCTATCCACGTCACACGCGGTGGGACTGAAAACAGGTTTAATTTTTAACTAATCATACTATTAACTACAACACTATTAACATAAATCTGACGTTAACTTAACCACGATTATTTCTGCCAAAGATATTCAAACCATCTTTAAAATATGGGGTTAATATATACAGGGCTTTAAATCGATACGTTAAGATCAGTTTACTACCTCACCGCAGGTTGGTGGTTGTAGCATGTCCTTATAAATTATTATTCAAGGATAATTCCTCTCCTGTTTCCTCATAATATTTTCCCTCAATCGAAGCCTAAAGCCCAGTGGGAATCGAACCTACACCTTTTTATATACACAACGTATTACAACCACATGTATACAGCTTAGATTATATCTTAGGTAGGTGCCAATTATAACTTAACTTTGGCCTTCCACAAGGTGGACCGACGTTTTGGTCACGATGAGATGTGGAAATCTTTGGGGGAGACCTATGTCCAGCTGTGGGCGGCTATCGGCTGATGATGATGATGATACTTATATGGGTTACACTCACATTTAATATCTATATCTAGTCTCACGGAGTCCGACGTCCCCAAAGAGTTTCTCGTCTGACAGCTGTATGTTTCTGTAAATAAAGTTTTTAGGTATTTATCATAGATATATTTTAAATATTAACGATAGATTATATTGATATACAAATAGGATTAAGAGTCACTCAACTTCGAGGGGACCTCGTATTTTATCTCATAAATAGATATTTATAATCTATTAATGATGACTAGTATTCGCAAGCTTATTATTTAATATAAAGTATCTACTTTCGCAGCGCTTTTTTATTCCTTGCCTATCAGAAGTGCATAAAGCTTATGTAATACATCACCACCACCGAAGGGTTGAATGTTTAACCCTCAACAAGAAAGACGTTTCTTATACGCAACATATATTTTTTTTATATACAATGACATATAACTGTTAACAGAGTTATCTAGTTTTCGTTAATTCTCCTTTATCTCTCGCTTAAATTTGATATAAATAAACATAAAAAATTCAACCCCAGTCTTAATGGGAAGAGGTTAAATGATTTTTTTTAATTTATGCCGAAGCCTTATTATAATATCTTATTACTGTTTTTTTTCTATATCTTCAAGGTCAGCGCTTAACCACGTTCCACTTGATGTTAAGTGGCAATCTGATCTCTGGTTAGTAAGGTACACTGAGCTAGTAGGAACCCTATCACTCTTTTCTTGAAGATACCTGTCTCATATTAAGATGGGAATACTGACGCCGGCAAGTTGTTCCACTCCTTTATTGTTATCACGAAAAACGCTGAACATCTTTTCACGCGGCCCACTGTCAGCGGCCGGGTCTCGGTGCCATAAGTCATCACTGCAAAACGCACGAATTAAAGACCTTTGTCTTTAGACACTGCGGTAGTTCGGACGAGAATATGCTGCGTAGCCCTCCGGACGCTGTCCAGCCGAGTTGGAGTCGTCGATTGACCTAATTCTAATATTTGGACTTACCAAGCTTAACAGCTTATATATGTGACTCAGAAGTGTGATGGGTCGATAGTTCCTCAGCTGGGTCCTATCGCCCTTATTGAAGAGGAGTTTCACCACACCCCTGCGCCACGCTTTTGGAGTTTTGTCCTCAAGTATAGCAGAGTTAAATAGCTTCTGAAGGACCATCAGCAATGATCGCCCGCCTGCTTTCAGAAGCTCAGTCGTAACTCCATCATTACCCGGCGTCTTATTATTCTTCAGCTGTTTCAGAGCCATACTAATCTCGTACAGGCTGACGTCCGGGATATCTTCTGTATAGTGTCGGGTTAATTTGGCTCTTGGATCGGTGGACTGATTTTTGACAGGTGGTTGTGATGTCGTGTAAAGTTATCCGTAGAAGTCTTCTAATAGGGGGACCGGAAAGTAATGTCGTTTCTGCGCATGCCAATACTTGATTGTCATTTGTCAGCTCATTGTTTTGTTCAGAGGCGTACCAAAGACATTGTGAGGTTATAGTGATTTCTTTACTTATAGACAATTGAATTACAATTTTTTTTTGTAATTTTGGGTAAAATGGCCAGCCAAATACCAGAAGAGGTACACATCCGGCATTGCATGCTCTTTGAGTTTCGCAAGGGAAATAACGCAACAGTTGCTACCAAAAACATTTGCGATGTTTATCCAAATGCACTGGACATTCGTAAATGCCAAAGGTGGTTTTCCAAGTTCAAATCGGGTAATTTTGATCTTTCCGACTCGTATCGATCAGGAAGACCATCAGCGTTAGACAACGACGTGTTAAGGGCGGAAGTGGAAGCAAATCCGTGTCAGACGATCGAGGAATTGTCAAACAGTCTCAACAAACCTTGGTCGACCATCCAAGAACATTTGAAGCAGATTGGAAAAGTAAGCAGAGCAGGTGTTTGGGTCCCGCATAATCTGTCCGAACAGAATAAGGCTAACCGATCAATCACATGCAACTTATTGCTTCAACGACACAACACAGAAGCGTTTTTTGATCGCTTGATCACAGGAGATGAGAAATGGGTCCTGTATGATAACCCAAAACGCAAAAGGCAGTGGCTCTCTCCAAATGAAATCCCTCGGAGTACTGCTAAGCCAGGTTTACACCCCAAAAAAGCGCTTTTGTGTGTTTGGTGGAGTATTCGCGGCATTGTTCATTTTGAATTACTGAAACCTGGAGAAACTGTTACTGCAGACCTCTACAGCGAACAATTGCAGCGAGTCAATCAATCTTTAATTGAAAAGTGGCCAGCGATTGTCAACCGAAAAGGCGTCATTCTCCAACATGACAATGCAAGACCGCACTGCGCAAGGCGAACTCTAGAAAAAATTAATGAATTGGGGTGGGAGGTGCTGCCTCATCCACCATATTCGCCCGATGTTGCACCATCGGATTTCCACTTATTCCGAGCGCTGCAACACTTTTTAAGTGGCAAAACATTTGCAAATTTGGATGATATCCAAAATGCCATCTCTAGATATTTTGCCGAAAAACCAATTAATTTTTATCGATCAGGGATTGAAAATTTACTCACTAGATGGCAAAATGTTATTGACAATGATGGGGAATACATCATTGATTAAAAATAAAGACTCGTTAAAAATGTATGTGTTTGTATTTAGCGTAAGAAAACGACATTACTTTCCGGTCACCCTAATATCTCAGCCAGAAGCTCGGGGCGGGAGGTAATGATTCTGCTATTCCCAGTCTTCAGCTTAGTCACCATGCTCTGCCCAACAGCAAAAACTCTAGCAAAAATTTTGAAGCCTTGATTACGCTCAATTGCCTCTTTAATACAATTTGTAATAAATCGGCGCAGGTCGCGAGTCAGTGACTTAGAGATTTTGTGGTAGCGTCCGGGTACTTCCAGGTTCATTTCTGATGCTGCTGTTTCCTGAACTAGGAATTCAGCATGTACAGACCTTCCTTCTCCTAGAAGTCGGCCAGCATGTGACCGCGGTAGTTCCGGATTCCTTCACCAAAGTGTCCCACTTTCAACTCCTCACCGCAACGTTTGCCTAGCCTTGCATTGAAATCTCTTATGACAATGGTGTAATGAGTACTAGAAGAATGCATTGCACGAAAAGTGCCTTATATATTACTTCCAGTTCCTCATCGGGGTCCATCGAAGTTGGCGCTTATACCTGTATGACCTTCAGCGAATACCGTTTGGTGATTCTGAGTGTAAAGTACGCTACTCTATTCGATACACTCTCGATCTGTACATTGTTTACGAGAGACCTGTGGATGATGAACCCGACACCGCCCTGGGACAGTCGTTCGTCCTCCCAGATATAGAGCATATTACCGGATCTTAGAGTCTCATAGTACCCTCACCCTCTTTTCGGATCTCAGACAATCCTACTATGCTTCAACGAATCCTGTTCAATTCGTCTTACAGTTCCAGCAGCTTTTCCTCGGTCTGCACTGTGCGTGCGTTATAGGTTGCCAGGGTCAAAGTAGTTTGACGGAAAATCTTCACCACTAGGGGATTGTTCGTACCGCTGGTACCGGTGCGACTTCCGTCATGATTGGCACGGCCACCGGTCCTGCCGAGCATTTGGGACCGTCTTTTGTTGGAGATAATTAAGAGGAATTGGGCCGTAAACCACCACGCTGGTCCACTGCGGGTTGGTGGGTGGTCAGAGCCTCATTTGTTATTCAGCAGGGTGCACCGCATGCAAGTAAGGTTGACTCGGATTCCGCAAGATGTTGAGCGGAACCCCTTACACCGCCTTATAAATATAGCGGCGCAAAGGTATACATTTAATCTAAAAAAAATTGTGAAAGATAACAATGATATATTCTTTTAAAAGAAATATGTAAAAACGTATAAAATAATCCGAAAATTTTTAACGACACTGAGTATAATAAACTACAAAGGATTTAATTCGTACAAGAACCGTTGTTTAAGTTTATCAGGTATCTGCTTCCGTGGCACAACAAATAACCGTTGGTCTAATAACAGTGAGGTCTCTAATTTTATTCCAGACCGACATGTGGTATTTTGGTTGTTATTTTTCCCAACCCTCAAGGCCCTTTGAGGTCTAGTGGCCACACTCAAATTGAAATTCATATTTTCTTTGTAATTTTTTTTACTACCACCGTGTAGTAAATAAACGCTTGTTTAGTAACTCAGAATTATTGGATCCGATTCCGGGGTCATATGTTATAATGTTTGCTCGAACCCGGCTTGCTATCACCTTTGTATTGTAAATCTGCTGTTATTATAATAGCATAAATGTCAATATACGATATGCAAAATATTCTGAGCGGGCACACTACAGCGCCTCCGGCCTTGTTGCCTTTTGACACCAAGTGATATTAACGGAGTGTTTACGTAAGGATAATATGACATAATTATAATATGAGATAATTTTTCAATTTATATATATTGTCAGCTCAACTTGTCTTTAAAAAGTTTTATTTTACTTCGATAACATTCATCTCTCGCGACCTTGAAAAGTTTCATTGGACTGACCCTGTTACTTGTATGGAAATATAACAGAGATAGTTCTTGTAGCCGATAGACGTCCACAGCTGGACATAAGCCTCCTCCAAAGATCTCCACACACAGTCAGCAGGGCATCCGGTACCTCGGAACACTAAGGGTTGTTGTATGTAGGAGTTCATATGGGCAAATTTGGGCTATTTCCCACCGTGCTGGCCTAAAGGGTGTTGGCGGAAGCCCCGAGTAGGTGAGGTTGGCTTGGACCCCGTGAGTAGTACGAGACCCTTTACACCCTTGTACACTCTCAAAAAATATTCTATATGATGAGATGTTCGTATTTTCTAAATTTACTTATTTATTGCCTAATTCAATGTGTCGAATGGAAAGTAATTTAAGTTTGCATAACACATTTTCAAAAAAGAAATTATACCGGCGGTAGCTAAAATCCGAAAATAAAATCAAAAGTTTAATAGAAATCGTTATACGAAGGATATTTTCAATTTATTAAAGGACCACCTGTAAAGTTACCCCCTGCAACAAAAATTAATATCATCAATATTGGACACCGAAAGAAGTTAAACTTATCTTGTACATAAAATAGATATCAGCGAAAGTTTATTAAGGTATAACTGGAGTCAGAATTAAATATTAAGTTAAAAGGATTGAAGACATTTATGTTTCCTCCCAGTCAGATTGAAGAAATTCAGTTAATAAATAATCACCATACAAAGTGGCTTTTGTACGATATATTTTGATAAACATTGGAGACACTGTTGAGTCTTCTCTGCTTTGAACTCTTTCGGTAAATTTTTAATTTACTTTCAATCTTCAATGAGCCTTGAAAACGCTGTCATCCTATTGGCTAGACGAAGCCTTAAATATGAAATTTCATTTTGCACCACAAAGAATATTTTCTTTACCAAATGTTTAATATAATTGATAAAGATAAGTTCGTCCTTTTTAAAGATGTTACGTATTTTACTTGGGCAGAAGTCCGCTGTAACTTAAAATTAGTTTTTGCTTAGAATATTACTTGACTTGAAAAAAATACACAAGTTACAGATAGAGTTCACTTGAAGTATATGAAAAGGTATTTCTCTAGGTCACAGTCTGCCCTTGCGCTATTTTAATTAAAAAAACTTAATTTAAGCTTTATTAATATTATTTATTTTATTGATAAGACAAAGTAAGACTTTAACGTGAAGGTTAACATCTGACAATATGACTTTACTTAAGATGTTTACAAAGCACTAAATTATACTCATCGCTTTGTGATATTACATTAGTAATATCGCTAGCTACAGCATCTTTCAAACAGGAAGAAGAAAGAAGACTTTTTGGAAGTAGAAATATCTACCTAGACAGTCATCAAAGATTATTAAATGTTAAGTAAACAGCTTTATAAACTTACCATAAAAATACATCGATCACCTATGTCACGAACAGATGATCAAAATCCTACCACCAAAAGTTATACAAGAAAACAACAATCTGATGATGATTGATAAGTTAAATTAGATAAGCTTTGTAGGCATTCTTAAACTGTTTATTACTGTTTTACAGTAAGAATGGCGCTGCTGTTAGTAAAATTACTGAACTGTTTACACAAACAATCCTTGCGTCCAGATTACGAAAGAGAAAGGTATTTAACTACATGACCTAAAAATATTAAACACATATTTCACTGTATTAAAATATCGTTCTCAAGAATCATTTACAGAAGCTTCTAGAATAAAATTATGGGATGGAAGAACTATTCTAAAGTATTGGTAGTACATCTCTGTATATACCACCGCAGCTCCTAATTCAGCTGCTAAACAATACTGTTCAAACATTATTATGTTCCGGTTTAAAAGGTGTTCTAGCTAGAGAAATTGCTGAAACCAAGAGGCAACGCATATTAGTTTTAAGCGACAAGACGAGCGAGAGTTACCCCAGTAATTATACTAATTACAGCGCCCTAGAAACCGGTACACAGTAATGTTTGCCGTCTGCAATATGAGCTGAGGTGGCACCTACCTAGACGGTCACCAGCAATAGAGACCTACCATCAGTATTCTCATATTCTTATGTCTCCAGGCAACAAGTATAACGTGGTGTAGTGTATGCCATCTTAACTAGAGCCATGTTATTATGGGCAGGCGTATTACTTATTAAGTGAACGTCGTTACTTCTTGGATTAAAAAGAAAATAAGTCTCCGTAGAAAATGATAAACAATATTGTTTATTTCGTTTCAAGCTTCTACTAAATCTAATTGCCCTAATTCGTTTTGTTTAACAAATTCGTTTCCTAGACGGATATTATTACGGTACACATTTCCTTGTTTACTTCGATTTTTTTTTTCGCAAACTTTCCCCGTCGATGACTTTCTAATTCCTTACACGTGGCAATTTCCCCCCGATAATGGGCATGAAAGTAGCATGTCGCTATGGTTACCCAATAGGAGGGGATCGGGTACATTGTGTTTGTTGCCGAGAGCGGATATAATTTGGCAATTATCTGGTACTTACCAGACCTGATTGTAACAAACCTCGACCTTATTTTTTAATGTTTTCTTTTCGTTATTTTTTTAACAAATATAAACATATAAGAAAATTATAGACATCCAGGTTTAATATTTGAACACTTCAGTTACTAACGTCAAATAGAAGAGGTCGGTAGTATTGATAAGAAAATCTAAGACTAAGACGAAAAGACTAAGACTTCGACAATCTTGGTATTAGTCTTGGACTTTACTGTTCGGTCTTAGTGATCTTGTTTAAATAGTCTTGGTCTAGGTCTTGGTATAATCAGTTTTATAATATAATATTTTGTTTCAAGAAGAAAAGCTATGTTCATGTTATGATAAATATATTGACTCGTCATTTCAACTGAATTTAATTTTTTTTGGTTTAGTCTTGCACATTTGGTCTTGATCTTGATTTGTATAAAATAGGTTTTATTCTTGCATTTTTGCAAGAACAAGACCAGTTTTACTCATCACTAGTCGGTACCAAGTTATCAATACTCTTCGAAAAATTCAAATATTTAAGGCACACTGTACATATATAATACAAACTATATACATTTTATACTATGAACTGATAGATTCTTTGATAAATTATAGTTTGATTATTTGTGACAGTGCTTTTAAGTTATTTTTAATAAATATAGATAATTTATAATAAAAAAATTAGTCAGTATGAATATATTAAAAACGTAAAACAACCAATACATACGATGCTATAGGAGGAAGGAAGTTGAGCCGTACACACAGATTTGGGGTAAGGTATGCAGACCGCAGCGGAAATCTCTGTGCTTATACAGGGTGTCTGGTGACAGATTTATGTTTGACTATAATTTTACTGAAAGTATTAAAAGATAGAGTACAAATGCGGATTTCATTTCTTAAAGATAATGTCATCCAAATGTCTTCCATCCTGTTGCACACACTGTTCGAAACGGAGCCTCGTATTCCGTGCCACACGCTGCAGTAAACTTGGTTCAATTGCGCTGATTTTCTTTTAAGTCCACAACAGTTCGCGGATTGTTGGCGTAAACTCTCTCTTTGAGGTAGCCCCACAAAAAAAAATCCATTGGAGTTAGGTCGGGTGACCTCGGTGGCCACGGGATGTCCCCAAAGCGACTAATCAGTTTTTGAGGGAGATTTTCTCGCAACAATTCCATCGAAGCTCTGGCCGTGTGTGCGGTCGCACCTGTACCGCATCCTGTTGAAACCACGTGTGTGATGAGAATGATGAATGAGCTCGCAGGTTCGGCAAAAAGAAATTCGAAATCATGAGCCGATAATTCTCACCATTGACATTCGTCGCTTGGCCCCGTGCATTTTAAAAAAAAAATGGTCCGATTATCCCATTCGTGGATAAAGCGCACCAAACAGTTACCCTTGGGCAATGTAATGGTTTTTGGTGCTTCAGTCGAGGATTGCGAGTTCTTAGAGCCCAGTAACGGCAATTTTGCTTGTGTACGTGTCCGTTTAAATGAAAATGAGCCTCGTCGCTACAAAAAATGGAATTCACAGTGCGAAAACGCTCCAACATGGTTTCACAAAAAAATTTGCGTGACGCAAAGTCATTTTTTTTCAATTCTTGAATTATTTGAATTTTAAAATGATGAAACTTCATATCTTTTTTCAAAATTTCATGCACAATTGCTCTTGGAAGTCCCAGTGAAGCTGCCCTTTTCCGTATCGAAAGTCGTGCATTTTCACGTAAATTGCGTTCAACTAGTTCAATGTTTTCGGGGTCCTTGACGATCGACTAGGTCCTGGCCGTGGTGTGTTCATAGCCGAAGCAGTTGCGCGGAACCTCTCCACCCACGAACGAATTAAATTCACACTCGGCCCATCGCCTATCCGTCGAATATTGAAATGTGAACAAAACTGTCGGCGAGCGAGTACGTAAGAATCGTTACTCTTGAAAAATGCTTTAATAGCAAACGCGCGATGCTCACCCGACCACTGCGACATCGTGACTAAGAAATCCGCACGATCGGTGATTCTAATGACACCACCTTCCCCCGCACTGTTTATAACTTATTGAGATATTCGTTTTTTAAAATATAAATCTGCCGCCAGACACCCTTTATATAAACTTACCAATTAAGCAGCTCAGTCAATATCGCAAAACCTTAGCACTAGTCAAAGGACCTAGTAGCTTGAGAGGTTATTATTTAGGGGAAATCAGGGTTTGCATAATGAATACATAACACCTCGCCCTTTTTTTATTCCTCGAGGGTTGTACAGGGGATTTGCACAAGGGTTTCATCTCGAACATTCCTCCATGCTTTGTTTTTTTTTTTCTTTCTTGCAAACACTATAAATATTCACAAGGCAACGAGTTGTGGTCTAAACAAGTCAGAACGTAGCTTGTTTACATCAAAACTTGCACTAATTGCATCGCATGCACTAATATCGTGCTGTAGGTTTTATACATTTTGTAGTTAAATAGATGCAGCTATTTATAATTTTAATGGAGACTTAAAAAATAAGAAACGTGACTAAAACAGGAAGTCTTAGATAAAAGAAAAAGATACCAGGTAAGAAGATAACTTAATGGTAACAAGGTAAATAAAATTTCATGATCGCACTGCTCGCCGTCGGCGGTAAAATCATCCTCAAAGCTTTAAACCGCTTTAGTCGTGTAAGGTCCGGTTCCAGAGATGTTTTCTCCCGAGAACACTCAAACTGTGGGCCAACGAGTTACCTGTCGAGGTTTTACCTAGCAGTTTCTATATGAAGTTCTTCACAAATGCGTGAAAACATTTCTGCAGGGTCGGCAACACGCCTAAGTGATACCGCTGATGTTACTGGCTCAACATCAGGCGGGCCGCAAGCCTGTTTGCCACCTAAGTGGTATAAAAAAAATATCTGCTTATAATCTCAGTTTATTAAGAATAGGATTAAGGTAAGCTCTACCTCTCCGACAAGTCTAATAGGGTTTTTAGGTTCGCGGACTTTAAATATGGGGAGCCCTAATTGCTTACTAAGCAAGCCAATTGGGGTATACAAATACAGGGTGGTCTGGTGCTTGTTGAACTATAGCGAGGGTAATGGATAAGGGTACGCCTCTCCAGGGACCTGCATAGACGTAGCCCAGTGTGTTCCGTAGATGTCGAGTCGCAACTCAAGGCACAGAGGTTGACCACTGAAATGGTTTTATTAAGTACAAAAAACAAATAAACTTGTCTTGCCCCTTGAAAGAAATGTATCTTTTGAAGATTGCTCTCCCATAGAACAATGAGATAATCAACGATGACTTTCGCGTGTTGTTAAGTGACACAAGTGATGCATTGATAAACGATACACAGGAATACTGTTATTTATTTTATTTTTATTTATTTATTTATTTATTTGTACTCTATACTTCTTATGTGAAAGAGAATTAAAGCCTTTGGCATAATAATTTAATCTACCTCAAGTAAGAGTAGTGAGCAACAAGTATGCAAACAGGTGATAAAAGGTAAACAGTAGCCATGAGCATTGGAAAATTACAAATCACCACCAGAAATCCTTAATCTGTGATCTCAGATTCGAAACAAAGTCCTCACCATGATAAGCAATCAGCGATAACGTCACAGAGGTAGTTCAAGTAGAGTATTATTTTTCATTTAATGTAGACTAGATCCCAATCCTTCCGCATGTTAAGCTGTGATGTACTGTATGTGTGTGATGTACTGTGATGTGCTGTAAGTAAACTAGGTGGTAAAGCATATTCGACCTGAAGAAGCCTATCCACTCTTCTCTTCTAGTCATACCTGGACGGAGACGAAGACGATTATAAATGAGTATAATTCTTCTTAGTTCTTAGTAACGATTAGAAGCATATATATATAAGAATTAATCCTCCAAAATAGAAGAATTGGTAGTTGTAACTGATGTAATAATAATATATTAATACAGTAGGGGATGTTTTTAATGTTATGGGGAGATACCTGATCGATTAAATCTTTTTTTATTCGAAAAAGCAACGGGGATTTACTTAATAGTAAGTGAAACGCCATAATACCGTGCTGCTATTTAGGGTGAAGAACACAGCATCATTATACACTCGTCGACCAAATATGTTACGTCTCGTTACCCTACTAATTTGATTAGCTATAACACCCATCAAACAAGAACAAAGTAATATTAGCACATTGCTCAATTAAAATATGTGATGGTATCTCCCTAGGTTTTGACAACAAAGACCTATCATAATTAACTTTATATTAATATAACTAAACTACGCAGGTAAAGGGCTCATACAAAGTGTGACCTTGTGACATTATCAGATTACACGAGTGCGTGAATTTTGTACCTTATCATGGGGGTAGAAGGTTCATGGTTATTCAGATAGGTTCGATGTGAATTCAATAGGTACGTCTCCCGCCTGATCCAGAACGCGCGAGACGTATGTCTATATCGAATTAACTCTATACGTTTGTCTGTCAAATTCCCAGTCACGTGCCGTCCGGGCTGCAAGCGAGCCTCGGGCGACGCCATGGCAACCGCTGGGTGCAACGCAGGGATACATCTGCGTGGGGTGGTAATCCGAAAATTCACTCCGCGAAATCATTTCAAACCGTACACCCCGTTAACAACTCCCCGGTAAAGCTGCCGGTGTTCGAGTTTACTTGTGCGCTTAATTGGCCAATTTATATAAATGATGCATATGTTGTTACAACTTAAAGCTCGCTTATAACTTGTTGTTATATATTTTAACAAATTATATCAAGCATTAGGATAGAATAGATAGAAACTAATGAAGAACAGTATCAACAGAAGTTATATAATATTTTTTTTATATTATCACGCCTTTTTCCCAGCAGGGGTAGGCAGAGGTGAATAATCACCCACATTTCGCCAGATGTAATCGGATTAGGTCCACCACACGCGCACACAAAGATGATTTCAGTGTGCGGGTTTCCTCACGATGTCTTCACCGTTTGTATCTCGCTGCTGTAACTAAAGTTCACAAATGTACATAACTTAAATATTAAGCCATTGGTACATGCCGAGGTTCGAACCCACGACCTTCGAAATGAAAGGGGCACGCTCTAACCATTAGGCCAGCGAGCTACTAGTACTAGTTATATAAAAACTCAAAATAATTCAACTCACAGAAAATTTTAATGGATATCAACAAGTTTTCACTGGTGGTAGGTCGCTGAGACCGACTACATAGGTACCACCGCAGCTCCTTTTACTGCCGCAAAACAGTAGTGTGCAAACATTACTGTGTTCCGGTTTGACGGGCACTGTAGCTAGTGTAATTACTGTGGTAACGACACTCAACATATTATGTCTCAGGCGACGAGCGCAATGTGGTGGTATATCATCATCATGAGATCAATACATATGTATAATAAAATAAATAAACTATTAAAAATATGTAGCAAAAACTATCCTGACTGCAAGATAATAATAACTAATTGAATTGCTTATGCAATATATAATGTAAGTGTGATAATAAAAAAAAAAAAAAAAAAGGGATATTTGCATACACAACCTTTACGACGGCAAACTACTATAAAATAATGTATGAAAAGAAAGGGCGGTGTCTCCTGGCACAGGCGTTGTTATGCCTAAAAGGAGATACCAATAACTACTATCACTATGTAATGTATGTTATCAAATAAATAATTTTTGATTTTGATTTTTGATCATCCAAACTAGCGCCACGTTGTTATGGGCGGGCGTATCACTTATCATTAGGTGAACGCTCAGCTCATTTCGTCGCCTAATTGAATCAATCATCAGCCCATAGACATCGACAGCTGGATATAGGCCTCCCCAAAGATATCCACAACGGTGAGCATGGTCGCTGGTACCGCCGGGCACTAAGGATCGCGTGATTTGCGGCATTTCTCACTAGACTGGCCCAATGCGGGTTAGTGGAAGCCAGAGCTTCGTTTGATGATTAGCAGGGTACACCACGAGCAGGTGAGATTGCCTTGGGTTATTGTGCGAGACCCCATTGCAACCCTTAATTATATAAAAAAAAAATTCTTCTGAATTTGAATTTTTTAAAAGTACCCAGTTTTAAATAAACCATTTCACGGCTAGAGAAGATATAATCAACCGAGATGCTCAAAAAAGTTGTCTCCCTGCCTTTCAAGTAATAATAAGAGGATAATACATAAATAAATAGTAGAAAAAGGGTTTTAATCTAAAAGAAAACTTGAATAAACGTTACTAAGCATAATTTCGAAGGAGTCTTCTCATAGATATAAAATAGATTAAAATCAGTTCATCCTTTGCATGGCTATGATGGCACTGAAAGGTTCTTGATAAACCTTTCTACGCATTGAGGGTTGACAACTTGACAAAAACATCAAAGAGCAGTTACCGTTTATTAAATAATATAACAGAGTTACAACAACATCACAGACTTCACACACACCCTTTGTGTACCATCCGGTGCTAAGCCGTACCGCCGCACCGCTGTACCGCCGCACCGCCGCACCGCCGCACCTCTCCCTTCCGTCTGCTCCGAAATTACTCGCCGGGAGATTATTATTATAAACTAGCTGTTTTGTATTTCATTCATATGATAGTAATGTGGAAATAAGAAGTACAGTAAACATATATTAAGTGAAGACAAGTGAGTTTCTGTTTTCATTCTTCAGAGCTGGAGTCGCTATAATTTGTGGGTGTAGGACAAAAACAATCAGAATTAAGAAATTAAGAAACTTTCTGGTTCTCTAAGAGCTTACTGTAGAAATGATCCTATGAAGTAAAGTCTTAAACAAGACTTTCTGGTTTAGAGAAATTTATTTATTTATTATTTAAATCAATTATAGTGAGACAAATGAAATGGGTCAGGTCAAATTGGTGACGCAGGCTTGAACTTGGAGTACAAAGTTACTTAATTAAATTTTTAGTGTTTACCTCTAATAGTTTAGGAGATCTCGTGATGAATCAATGAATGATCTATGTCCACTAAAAATTTTAAATTATGATTAAATATACTTTTTTATTGTTAGTGTGCGATCTAATGTATATATATTTCGCACAACAGCCGTATAAATAGAACAAACTAAGAAGGGTATTAAAGGTAAATTAATGAGGAGAGGAACGAAGAAAATTCAGCGGGTAGCTGATGGATTCCAATTAGTAACGTTTTCAGTAATTTTTTAAATGTAACGAATGTAAACAAATCTAATTAACTAATTATTTACAAATACGAAGAAACTACTGAATTATTTGTAAACAATTTTTTATATATTTAATTTAGTTATCACTGAAACTGGTGGTAAGTCTCTGTTGCCGGGAACCGTTTGGTTAGGTAACACCGCAGCTCTTATTCCGTCCGCCAAAGAATACTGTGCAAATAATAGGTTGGGGAAAAAGAAATCCATTATTTTTATATGAACTTTAGGACTTTATTTAACATGCTTCGGATTGTCCGATTTGGGTCAAATATGCACCGTTTTGTTCTATGATTTGTTGCCATTTTAAAGGTAACTTCATAATGCCACTCTCGTAGAAGTCCTAGTCTCTATTTGCAAAAAACTATAGTAGCCGATTTTCACTATCTTCCCTAGATGCCAATTTTTTATCACTAAAGAAATTTTGTAATGCAAGAAAAAGATGGTAATCGCTTGGTGCCAAGTCCGGACTGTATGGCGGATGCATTAAAACTTCCCAACCAAGCTCCCGAAGTTTCTGGTGAGTCACTGTAGACGTGTGTGTCCTAGCGTTGTCCTGGTGGAACACGACACATCTCCTGTTGGCCAATTCTGGCCGTTTCTGGTCAATTGCTATCTTCAAACGGTCCAGTTGTTGACAGTAGAGATCAGAATTTAGTGCTTGGCCATATGGAAACAACTCATAATAAATAATCCCCTTCCAGTCCCACCAAATGCACAGCAGAACCTTCCTGGCTGTTAGTCCTGGTTTGGCCACCGTTTGAGGTGCTTCACCGCTCTTTGACCATGATCGTTTTCGCACAGGGTTATCGTATGTGATCCATTTCTCATCTCCAGTCACCATCCGTTTAAGAAATGGGTCTATCTCATTCCGTTTGGCCAAGGCTTCGCAGATGGAAATTCGATCCATCATGTTTTTTTCTGTTAATTGGTGTGGCACCCAAACATCGAGCTTCTTTTTGAATCCAGCTTTGTGTAAATGGTTTAAAACTGTTTTGTGGTCCATTTTTAGCTCCTGGGCGATATTACGACTGCTAACATGCCGGTTAACTTCGATCATTTCTCCGATTTTATCGACATTTTCGGCGGCCGGCCTACCTGTGCGAGGTGCATCTTTAACATCAAAAATTCCTGAACGGAATCTACGAAACCAAAATTGCACATAATTGGCTGTTACAGTATCGGGTCCATAAACACCATTCACAATTTTAGCCGCCTGGCTTGCATTTTCGCCTTTGTTAAAGAAAAACTGTAAAATGTACCGAATTTTCTCTTTGTTCACTTCCATTTTTAACAACCTGTAACTCACAATTGAATGCACCAAACAAAAAACAGCAAAAGAATTTTTTTACTGCGAAATGTCACCTTTCCAACGAGCATAAATCTGAAACTGTTTGATCGATACTTTACGAGAAATTTATCACTACAGCCATCTACCGAAAAAATAATGGATTTCTTTTTCCCCAACCTTATATTACCATA
Organism: Troides aeacus; assembly: GCA_033220335.2. NCBI lineage: Eukaryota > Metazoa > Arthropoda > Insecta > Lepidoptera > Papilionidae > Troides > Troides aeacus. Next base: position 157,619 of record CM067270.1, read on the forward strand.
TTCTAGTTTGAAGGTCGTTGTAGCTAATGAAATTACAGGCTTAACCACACTACTGTCTAAAGACAACGAGCACAATATGGTACTGTGTATCTCATCCTAACTGGCGCCACATCAGTCATCAGTGAACATCTCACTCGTGTCTTTGCTTAATAAAATAAAGAGAACTGATGTTAGTTAAGTTTATTACAATATACTAATTTTTTTATTTGTCTTCTAATTCTTTTTAATAAAGCTTCCACGTTTGACAGTTCTATTGAAACACGAACCCCCGAGGCGTCGTCTGTCGACTGTCTTCGTTCGGGGCCCTTTGGGGTAGGTTCACTTTGACAACACATTAGATTCAAGGTTACGAATTACCTTCACGTCTGTGAAATTCAAATTGTATGAAGTTTAAATCGATATAAACAATAACATGGAAAATTTTTATTTTTGTAACTTTATTAGCCACAGCGTATTTCAAGCTTGAAAATAGTAATTTCGCATTAATATTTCATTGTTTTATATTAGGGTTGATGAGGAAGTTGTTCGGATGAGAAAAAGGAGAAGAATTACATAATAATATAACTCTTTTTAGGCGATACATATATTTATCGTTTACAAATAAGGCAGGACCTTTCCTCGTAAATTCTCTTGTATTAGGAAGATATTTCGTTAAAAATGAAGAGGTTGATCATTAAGAGGAAAAAGAAACGGAATTCTCATCAACCCTATTTTATATTACAAGAAATTATATGAAAAAAACAATCAGCTATATAAATGGAAATTTAAAGAAAAAAATGCTTATTTAATGCTTTTATTATGGACGAGGGTGTATTTCTATTAATTGTTTATTAAAAATATTTTAGCAATAAAGGTGTCTCTCAGTGACAGCCTTAACTTCAAAGGGACCCTCCTTTAAGGTTATTGACTTGGGGTTAGACTTCTTACATATGATAGAAAATCCAAATAATCAGTTCAAAATCTATTATATATTACCCTTAGTTATAGTTAACGTTTTCTTCCTGTGATATATTTATAAGGTTTCGATGATAAATAACTTTTAGTATGTATTAATAATAGGTAATCGGCGGGTAGTCGATGCGTTAACACGTAAATTCGGTGCGCGCTCTGTTATATCGTTTTAATTTTGGTTTTATTGCACATTTTGATAAACAAATGAAATAAGTGTTCGTCAAACTCACCAGTGCACATTGTTCACTATTACTCCTTTACCAATATCTATTATAAAGAAGAATTTCGCTCGCATTAATTATGGATGACCAGCTGACCAACAATCTGAACGAACTTGAAAGGATGTTTGGGTCCCGTATGCATGAATACGAAGAAAAACTCTCAAAATTTAATACTGAAAGCAACATTAACCCTGATATCGCTTCTCTGTCCCGTGAGTTCTCTGATTTTAAGTTATTTGTCTGGCAGTCATTTTCCACCATTAAAGCTCAAATTGACATGTTACGTACTGGATTGGATAGGCACGAGACTGCCATGAGACGAAAAGTACTTTTATTCCATGGCATTGCGGAAGGACGTGATGAAAATATACATAACATAATCCAAAAAGTTATATCCGACCAATTGAAGTTGACTGATTTGGATAAAGATTATATTAAGGTTTGCCATCGACTTGGTTCCCCTTCAAGCAAAACTCGGCCTGTTCTAGTTCAATTCATCAATATGGAACATAGACAATTGGTCTGGGATAGCAAGACTAACCTTAAGGGATCTGGAGCAACAATTTCCGAATTTCTAACCAAGACTCGGCATCAAATATTCACTGCTGCACGCAAACATTTTGGTATCAAACAGTGTTGGTCATCCGAAGGCAAAATAACACTGATTCTACCAGATAAGACTCGACGTAAAGTTGAAACAATGACAGAACTGCAAGTCCTTTTGAACAAATATCCTCCAACTTCTACTGATACAAACATATCACAAAACAACACTGCTGGACCACAAAAACGCACAACTGTTGAAACTGTCCAAAGGAAAACGCGTCGCCGCGTCAACAACTATTCACTACGTCACGGGGCACAAACGGTCTCTTAAAGTCCGGCGCATTATAACGCACGCGTAAACACGGTTCGACCGAAACGTAGTCGGCTGACAGTTTGTGCTTAGCGCTATGTGGGTATTATGAAATTTATATACAAACAATGTACTTCGGCTTGAGAAATACATAGGTCCCGATTGAGTACACTTTTGCGTATAATTTAATTTAAATTTGCGTATAATATAAAGTAGTAACTACCCTATAGTCATTGTCGTGCAGTATAGTTTTTAACCGAAGCGATGATCTCTCACTACCCTATGATGTACCGGCTGATCTTTTCTTGTGCTCTATGTGTTAATGCCCACCTTATTAATAATTGCGTATTTATTTATTTTTTTTTTGTCTATTGTGTAATAATTCACTTTAACAGCAAATTTCTTCTATTGTGCTTGTGACACGGTTGAGTTGATCTGTGTTATTGTAGAACCAAACAAAATATTAAAAGACAATATATTTTAACACATAAATTTAGGTAACATTTTAGACGTGTAATTTTTTTTTTTTCTCTAGTAACTTTTTGTAACTGTAAGTATAAGCAAATTTTTAAGTAATCGATGGACATAATTCCCGATCTCAATAATAGCTTTTTCTCATGCTCATCGCCACTAAACAGTTTCGTCAGTGCCGAAAGTGACAGCTCCGAGTCTCTCGAGCTGCGCGAATGTATCTCCAGGGTCTTTTCTCCTTTTCCTAATTACTTCAACGTTGTCCATATCAATGCCCAAAGTGTCCCTAGCCATTACTCCGATCTTCTTGCATCCATAAGCAGTAGTCACATTGACGCCCTTCTGGTATCTGAAACATTCCTGAAGCCGTCGCTTCTCTCGGCTCAATATTCATTGCCTGGCTACGTATTAATACGAAACGATAGAGTGGGTAAAGGTGGTGGTGGAGTTGCGATTTACTTGCGAGCTGATATTCCGTTTAAAATTGTTAGCGCTTCACCATCCCCTTACACGGAATCAGCAGAGCACCTCTTTCTCGAAGTTTCCCTCCAGCATACTAACGTATTACTAGGGGTATTATACAGTCCCAATCTTCACATTAACTATTTTAATAACCTTGACAGCATTTTTCACCAATATTGCCCTATTTATAGTCATGTGATATTGATGAGAGATTTTAACACATGTTTACTCAAAAACGATTATCGCTCGCATGAATTGAAAACTCTGGTCACCGCATACAATCTTCAAATTCTACCTCGCTCTTCAACCCACCACTTCCCCAATTGTTCACCATCACTTCTGGATTTAATCATAGTTTCAGCTTCAGATAATATTGTAACTCACGGCCAATTAGAAGCATCATTCTCTTACCACGACCTTATTTACCTATCTTTTCGTATTCGACCGCCTAAGCCTAAAATACAATTTCGCTATGTCCGCAGTTACAAAAATATTAATATTAAGGTATTAAGGCAGGAAGCGGCAGCAATTGATTGGTCAAGTGTAAGCAGCTGCTCGAACGTGGATGACATGGTGCAGAACTTCAACTCGATTCTCTTAAATCTTTTTAATGGTCATGCTCCATTGAAACGCACAAAAATTAGGCATAACCCAGCACCATGGATTACTGCTGACATAAAAGAATCAATGGCACGAAGGGACAAAGCAAAGAGAAGATTAAAGCGATTTCCTTCGGACCACAACTTATGCCGCTTCAGGCTTCTGCGAAATAACTGCAATCGGCTATGTAGAAACGCTAGAAGACGTTATTTTCATGATTCTCTTCGTAACAGTGATTCCGCAAAAGCCTGGAGTTTCCTCAAAACTATTGGTATAGGCAAATGCTCCAAGGTGGCAACCGATATAACAGATTTAGATTCTTTGAACCAACATTATTCCTCTTCTCCAGTATTGTTATCTTCCTTTTTAAAAAATAGGACACTCTTGGAACTGTCGCTCTGTCCTATCGCTCAACATAATCAATTTAACTTTAATACTTTAACGCAGGCTGATGTCAAAAAGTCAGTTCTTTCAATTACTTCTTGTGCAATTGGAAACGATAAAATTTGTTCTAGAATGATAAAGTTGATTCTACCTTTTCTTTTGCCAGCTCCCACAAATATCTTCAATTCTTCTTTATCTTCTTGTTACTTTCCCTTAAGCTGGAAGCTTGCCCATATTCTAGCTCTGCCCAAAACCACAAATCCATCTTCTCCGTCGCATTTTCGACCCATATCAATCCTGCCATTTCTTTCAAAAGTTCTAGAACATCTCGTTCACACCCAACTCTCATTATTTCTCAATAAAAATGACATCCTAAATTCCTATCAATCCGGATTCCGCAAGGGACACAGTACGACATCTGCTCTTCTTAAGATAACAAAAGACATACGTTATGGCGTAGATCAAAAACATTTAACTGCTCTGGTTTTACTCGATTTTAGTAGCGCCTTCAATTCTGTTGACTTTGAAATTCTTATTAAAACTCTTCGTTCAATTAATATATCGCCTTCTGCAATTTTATGGTTTGACTCTTATCTTCGAGGCCGTTCACAATGTGTCCGCGGGGATGATTCCTTCTCTGAATGGATGGATCTGACTGCAGGAGTGCCTCAAGGTGGAGTCCTTTCTCCGTTGCTCTTCTCGGTCTTTATCAATTCTATTACTAATGTAATCTCGTCTAATTACCACCTACATGCGGATGACCTGCAGCTATATCGCCATTTTCCTGTTTCTGAAGCTAATATCGCAATTAATACGCTAAATGAGGATTTATGCAGGATAAGTAGATGGTCTCGAAACCACGGATTGGAACTTAACACAAAAAAATCGCAGGCTATAATAATTGGCAGTTATCAACTTCGCAGCTCACTTGATTTCTCCTCTCTTCCAGCATTGCTCATCGACAACACTATCCTCCCTTATTCGGACACTGCTAAAAACTTAGGCATAGTCATGGATTCGAATTTGTCATGGACAACACATATTACCAATTTAAGCAAAAAAATCCATTATAGCATGCATTCACTAAAATGTCTGCAGAGTTTCTTACCAATGCATACAAAAATTCTACTTGTACAGTCTCTTATCATGCCCATCCTAGACTATGCTGACATTTGCTTTTTGGATGCAACTGAGGAGCAACTAAATAAACTTGAGCGCTTGCAAAACTTGTGTATTCGCTACGTTTTCGGACTCAAAAAGTTTGACCATATTTCTATGTATCGGAAGCAGCTCAAGTGGCTCCCAATCCGCTTTCGCAGGAACACGCGCATTCTTTGTTTCCTTCATAACATCCTTCATAATCCCTCATATCCACTGTATTTACGAATAGGTTTCTCCTTCGCTCATTCATCCAATGAGAAATGTAGATCTCACCTCAAAACCATTCTAAAATTTCCACCCCATCGTTCCCAATCCTATTCTCATTCTTTCGCCGTACATGCAGTCAGACTCTGGAATGCACTGCCTCCCGCAATTCGTGAGATTAGGACAGTGGCACTTTTTAAAAAGCGCGTCAAAGATCATTATTTTGAGTTATCTTAATGTCCATAATTTTTTATTAATAATTTAATTAATTTTTTTTTTTTTTGTTTTATTACTATAATTATTTTACTATTTTTGATTTTATATATATATATTTCATTTTTCTGTTTCGCTCTGCAATTTATGGGCAATAATAGTCTAAATTTAGTACATAAGCTTTAGTTTTATCTGAGTGCACCGAACTTACTGTAACTTGGAAAATTTTCATACCGCAGGTCTACTGGAAGAAATTCCATATTGGAATAAGTAGCGCCTTTACACTTATTTTTCTGCTTCTTTTTTTTGTAACTGTATCGTAATTTCTGTGTGTATAAATAAATAAATAAATAAATAAATAATAATAATCTATATAAAAACAAATAACAAACGTAGTGTAAACTTTAAGGCTTTTACAAAAAGTCGGGATTATTTCCCACAAGGATATTTCTAATGGCGATGGAATAGTTTAATATTTTCGTAACAATTAATCAGATTTAATTCTCTTTAAGTCATCATCGTTATCAGTCAATAAACGTCCACCGCTGGACATAGGTTTTCCCCAAAAATCCCTCCATCGATGGCTCCTGCGCTGCCTGCACCGCCGGGCTATCGTTTGTGGAGGCTCATGTGGGGGTATTTCGAGCTTTTCCTACCACGGCGGCCCAATGCGGGTTGGTGAGAGCCAGAGCCTCATTTGATGATTACCAAGAAACACCACAAGCAGATGAGGTTGGCTTGGGTCCCATGAGTTGTTGTGCGGGACCCCTTACACCACTCTGTTTAAGTATACTGTGCTATTATCATTGAATTTCTTTAGATATTGTTGCCTATATTTAGTGAAAATACTAAATTAACGTAACAATACGTTGTAGTGTAAAAATTTTAGGTACTACTACATTTTTATTGGCAAATTATATATCTTTTTAGGTTTACTGACTACTCCCAGTGTACCCGCACGAAGTCTAAAACGACTCCCTTCTAATGATTCAAATGATCTCCTCACGGCTTCCAGTATTTCATCACGACATCAAGTTCCGTCGTTCGTATCGTTTATTTAGTAAAATTAAAATGATATCTGTGAACAGGTACAAACATGCCCGTCGCGTTTCGTTCGAGCGTTAACTTCATTATGGATGGCTCAGTGGGCAACATCGTAATATCTCCATCTATAACGATTTCATGAAGTTGTTGGAATGGAACTTTAAATAATTGATATAAACTGACGTCCTGCGTCCCTTTCTAACTTACATTTGAATATTCATAAAGCAAAACGTGTTGCTGACGATCTTTTACCTCATTGTATTGAATCATCTTGTCGCGATGTTAAATACATAAACTACATTACACAGCCTCCCCTATATAAAATCTTATTTAAATCAAATACAAGCAGTCAAACGATGACTTATTTTACGTAGTATTTATATTTTCTCTAACCAACCAGAAATATTATTTTTTTTATCTTTAATATATAGTATCTATATACAAGGTATCAACTATATTATTGCTTTTCTACAATTTTTTCAAAACATTGACTTAAAGTATTGTATAATGGCATTATAATATAACTATATATAATATTTACAGATGGTATATCTCTGTTGCCATAAACCCTCTAGGGAGGAACTTTTTTTTTTATTTACTATATAAGGTATCTTCGGGAGGGGGGGGGGGGGGAATATATAAGATTTTTACTCACTCAAACCTTTGCTCTACATCATTGCATTCGTAGAGGCTCCGGGATCTCTTTTAGAACGCGCCGGTGTCCCTGTATCCTTTGTGTGAACATGTCCCCACGAAACTCCTAGACCCCTTCAGTCGCCTTCTACGACAAGCAGGGCTTACCTTAGTCCTATTCTTACTAGCCCAAGACTACAGGGTTGTCTAGGTAGGTACTACCGCAGCGTCTATTGCAATCAACATACAGTACTGTGCATCCTAATTATTAATTATTATTAAATTATTAATTAGTAGTTTCACTAGCTACAGCTAGTGGAATTACTCGGATAACGAGACTTAATATCTTACGTGTCAAGGCGACGAGCATCCTTCGAGACGGCATGCGTCCTCGCCGAGATGCCGCGGTGGGAACTCGAAGCGGAGTCGCTGGCGTGCCTCTACTGGCGGCAGAAGAGATCCCTCGAGCGAGAGGGCGAACTTCCGCCACCGGAGGAGGTAGGGAGGCGCGAAGGAAGATGTTTCGGCGATGAGAGCGGCGACTCCTAGAACCGTCGTACGGTCGCCTCACCGTTGAGGCCGTTCGGCCGGTCATCGGCGACTAGCTGGACCGGGACTTCGGAGTCCTCAGTTTCCGCTTGGTGCAGATACTCACGAGGCACGGTTGCTTCGGGAGATATCTGCACCAGCGGAACAGTAGAGGTAGGACGCACGAGGCGTGCGACGAGTGTGGCTACCCGGTGGACACATCGTCCTACACCTTGGCCGATTGCCCGCGATGAGGGGGTGATAGGGAGTGACCTCTCGCTACCGTCTGTGGTCCGGACCATGGTCGGAAGCGAGTCGTCATGGAATGTGGTATCCCGATTCTGCGTCTCTGTCATGATGCAGAAACGGGAGACCGAATGTTTCAGAGAGCGGGCGTCGAGGGGACATGACGCTGTCGGAGCGTGATGACAGCTCACCGCCGCAAAGCGGGGCCGAGCGCACGACCGCCGAATGGCTCCTTCGGCAGAGGTACCTGGCGCCGCGGCCGACATCGGCCATCGGGGCGGCGCCCCCTTGGAGAGGGTTCTTCGGGTGCAATTTTGTCAGGAAGCATGCTTCACATCACACCCCTCCCCGATGTGGACCCGTTCATTCGAGCGCCGATCGTAGTTCGCGGAGGAACTGAAACATCTTATCCCGCGACCCTCGAGTATGTGGATAAGGCAGGAATACCGTGTGAAGCTTTTTAGTCGGTTGGAGCCCGACACTATCCCGGTACCGACCCATAGGTTCCCGGGGTGTGCGTTCCGTTACCATTTTGTTACACACGTTAATAAAAGAAATAATCCTCACCTATGCGTTGTGCAGCCTGCTAATCAACAAACGAGGCTCTGGCCTCCACCGTAATGGGCTAGCGTGGTGGATAGGTTGTTGCCCAAATTCCCTCATGTGAACCTCTGTAAAGGATTCCTAGTTCCAGGCGGTACTGAAGGCCATACTATCCATGGCCAAACATGGAGATTTTTGGGGAGGCCTATATCCAGCGTTCAGTGGACGTCTATCGGCTTATGATGATGAAACTAAACTAATATATTCCGCTCATCAGCTCAGTTAGCATTTTGTTACACACGTTAATATAAAAAAAAGGCGACGAGCACCCTGTATACCATCTTAACTAGCGCCACGTTGTTATGGGCAGGCGTGTCTAGCATCGTCGCTTAGTAGAAAAAAAATATATTTTGTCTCCATAAGTATGTCAATCAGATCGAAGATCTGACTCTAATGTTGTCTGTTGACAGCCAGAACAAAGGGACTCTGATGATAGCAGATATATGTTATAAGGGCACTAGCAATCGGGTTGGAAAAAACCTTGCCAGGATGTACAGTCCACCTCATATAGTCTTAAACATTAAACCGGTGACCTGTACCTTACATTTCCATGTATAGTTATTTTCAGGTTTTAGTAGTAGTATTTATGGTATTAAAAAGATATTGATATTAGAAATAAACACTTCATAGTTATCTGTTCGTGTATGTGAGCCTCGAGCGCTTTCACGGCGACCGCTGAAATACGACAGGCTTGGCTGACATGAGGCAAAATATTCATAGTGTAAAACTCGAGAATATCCAGACTCTCATATAATGGCAGTGAAAACAAAGATGATTTTTATTTGTTTAGCGAAATGACGACACGAGCAGGACGTTCACCTGAAAGTAACTTATACGCCTGCCTATGAAAACGTAGCACTAATTAGGTTGTATCTGCACCACATTGCGCTCATCGTCTTCTTACATAAAATGTTACGTCGGTTAACCTCAATATCTTCATTAGCTGTAACTCCCTTCAATCCGGAACACAGTACTATTTGGCGGCAGAAATAGGCGCCTACTCTCAGTGATCAATACTACGTTAATATAAACACTTCTTGTTTTATACTTATAGTCTAGATGGCTTAAAAGGGTTGTTTGAATAACTATAGCCGATTTTAGTATACGTATAGAACAAATCCGTTGAAATTAATATACATTGCGAAATATCCCTTTATTCGTTGCAGGGTCCTGGATTGATGCAATTTGTGTAATAGATGTTCACGGACGCAATTGGACTGGCGAAGATAATCCTGGACATATCCTTAAGCCTAATGGCTGCGTACGGTATAAACGAATAATATAACTTACCACTGACTATGGTTGTATATTTTAAATGATTAAACAAATATCTATATTAGATTACATTAATATAAAATTCTACCTAAAAGATACCGTGCTTCTGGAGGGAAGACAAGGTTATGTGGGGCTTCTACCCACTAAGCCCCCCCTCCGCCGTTGGTCTCCCTCAGTGCATTAGGAGGGGCTCCGGGACCTTCTACGGAACGCAACTGGTGTCTCCTTGCAGTCTGGCTAAAACATGCCACTGAAGGGTAGAGCCCTCCCCAGCACCCACGCTATGCTATGGCAAATACAAGACCATCTTGCATTTGCCGTCCTTCTAAGACTCGCTTATTGAGCTTTGAAGGCCAACTCCCTCAAGACTCACGAACCCGAGTACTCTTTTAATCGCCTTGTACGACAGGCAGGGGATACTTTAGTCCTGTCCATAATAGACCGACATTACAGGGCTGACTTATATAAGAAAAGCATGACTTCAATAAACGTTACTGGGTTTATTAAGCTCTGTACTGTCTCAGTGATAGTTTTACGAATAAGTATAAAACACCCTGTATAGCAGGAGTGGAAAGTATAGAAAAATCAAAGTCGCTTCGTTAACATTATTCTGAATAAAATATGTAGCAATAAACCTCCTTTCTAAGAAATTCATTCCCTTAGCAAATATATAATATTATTTTAATGATAAAGCCTTATACGAAAGTCGCCCACTCGTAGACTGAATTTTCAAGGAATTACTTTATGAAAAGATTTTTTTCGAAAGAATGAACTAGCAATACGATCTATCACATTTTATAGATTATAAAGTACTATTTTTATTAGACGGTATGACTTGACGAGCGGGTCCTTCACCTGATGGTAAGGGATACGCCCGCCCACTGAAAGACTGTACTAGTTAAGATTATATATAGTGCTTATCGTTAAGACATTGTGCTGAATTATGCTCATCGTTAGGACAAAAGATGAACATCTATTCTCTGATAATGTTGAGCTCTTGGTAGTCAATTTGACTCCCACAGCTCATCAAATACTACTTACTCTACTACTCCACGGACTGTAGTCATCCGACGGTGAATTTTCGCATTGTGTGTCTGGATTTTTTGAATTCTGGCGAATCTACTCGGTCATCGAAGAAGGGTCGGGTCCGTACTCCGACCACCTTCGTCTATATTGGATATCTGGGTAGTGAGAACCACCCCTGATAGCAGGTGTATCTCGTATTCGCGGTGTGTGTTGCTGTAGCGCCGCATACTAGATGGTATAGGTGGATGTCATTATCCAAGTAATTTTACTATTTACACTACTGCTACGTATAGCAACAGAAATAGGAAATCTTAGGCATATAGCTTACCATCAGGTAGGTCCCGCTGGTTTTCTTCCTCACTCTTTAGTAGCAAATTAGTGATGTGATTACCAGCGAATGTTTGTAGGATTCCACTAATTTTTCCCGTGCTGTGTATCAGCGTTTAACTGTGTCCACCACTTTTGGAGCGACTAATGAATTCTCTTGAATATTCTTATATAACGCTTGACACGTTAATTGCGAAATCAGGTCCGACATAAAAATAATAAAAACGCGTGCAAATCGTTATTGTGACGTATAGTTTTCTGGTTGTGTATATATTCCAATCAAACATTCACCACTCTGAGTTGTAATTTTTTGAAGCAATACCAAGGCAAATACGTTCCCGTTCCACCCCCGCGGGGGTGCTTTCACCCTATTTGTCTACGTGACCGCGCACTCTATTGACGTACGATTTCTAAACCCTCACGCTATCGCGTTCGATATTAACGTATATTCAAATTTTCTCTCTCTTCAATCACATTCTGTTAACTAATCACCTTGTTTAAGTTGATCAATAATTTTCATAAATTTAAATCTATATTGTTTTTATTTTTTTTTGTTTAAAAACTAGATATCTGTGTAATGAATATTCACTTGATATATGACTTGGATAATGTTAATAGAGGGTTAAGTTTTGTTATACTGTAGTATATTTTATTTTATCTATGACTACAAGCTACACATCTTGTTATCTACAATTTACTTTTAAATATTTTGTTTACGAAGTCCGCGTCGCTAAAATCTTTGACAACCATGGTAGCTTCATTGGACACGGGGCTTTGGGATCTGGTATCCGTGAGCTAAATAAAAAAAACAAATAAAGTAAAAAATAAAACTCGAACCAAACAGAACACAAAAAAAACTAAACACATGAAACTAAATATATACATATACATGTAGATAATTTTGTATATAAACGAAGGAGAAAGGTGAGATAAAATTATGGGAGAGATTAGAGGGTGTATACTAATATAATACATAGATAAGTATATGTAATAATAGTAAGTTTGATTTAAATCAACCTACGTTTCAGTTTTTATATTCGTAAATTGATGTTTTTGTAAGTATTTACTTTATCATCAGCATCATTATAAGCCTATATCCACTGCTGGAAATACGCCTTCCCCAATGTCTTCCACCAAATGCGATCCTCATCTTCTCGCATCCGACCGTCTTGATGATGTTGCCGGTCCATCGGAAGGGAGGACGTCCTACGCTTCTGCGACCTGTACGCAGCCTCCACTGCAAGACTTCTCTCCCCCATCGGCCGCCACTAACACGACAGACATGGCCGGCCCACAGTCACTTCAGCTTGAAGATTTTGAGATCTACGTCCACAACTTTAGTTCTCTGTAGAATTTCTTCGTTCCGGATTCGGTCCCTTAGAGAAATTATAGGCATAGCTCTCTCCATCGTTCTCTGTGCTACTTTGAATGGGAGGCCAAGCCGAATAGTCAGGTGGCATGTCTCCGCGCCGTACGAAAGGGTGGGGAGAAAGCACTGGTTAAAGACTTTCGTCTTGAGACATTAGAGTATTTGCTTTACTGATATATATTATTGAACTTTTGCTATGACGAAGTGGCTAATTATTAGTAACACGGAAGTCCTTAGTTCGATGACGAATTCAGTTAGTGTTAAAGTTTTATAGAACTCGTCTAAGTACATGATACTTTGTTACCACCAGAGTTGTGTTCCGGCTGTAAGTGTATGAGAAGCCGGGTAGCTTACTACCTCATAGTCATTTAATACTGTGAGAAATTCTGGTTTAATAATTGTGTTTTCTATTGTAGATTTTTATTTTCAATAATTACTTTAATATTATTGTACCCGAGCTGTTTATTCTAAACCTTACACCATTATCCTTCGCCCTCAGGCTTTAATATGACTCTTCTAACTTATTATCCTTCTGATTAGGAATACGATAAAAAAACAACGTTCATTAGGAAACTCAAAACATTTATTACATCCACACATTATTTACTTTTTTTTAATAACGATAAGATACAAAGAGTTCTGTCTATATATTACTATATATTTTATTAAGCATTATACTTAACTAAGTTAATAACACATAGCATAACTACAAAACAATGGTGTAAACTGTCACTTTCCACACTCGATTCCGTGATGTTTAAGTTTTTCCAGCATTAACTTTCTGTTTACGTATACTATCTGCTCTGCGGCTGTCTTCAAACCGCAGCACTCCCGCAACTACCTCTGGAGGAGGAATTTAGTAAAATCCGTCCTTACCTTACCTATACTCGGAAAAAGTAATATTTTTATTGCAGTTAAAATGCATTAACTGAAAGTTTTGCAAAACAGTCGATCAAGTCGAGTCGATGGCGCTGAACGTTTTAAATCAGAAAACTCCGCACAAAACTTATATAAACAGGGTGTCTGGTGGCAGATTTATGTTTTCAAATTTAAATAAAAAATAATATGTTTGACATATAATTTTACTAAAAGTATTAAAAGATAGAGTACAAATGCGGATTTTATTTTTTAAAGATAATGTCATCCAAATGTCTTCCATCCTGTTGCACACACACACACACTGTTCGAAACGGAGCCTCGTATTCCGTGCCACACGCTGCAGTAAACTTGGTTCAATTGCGCTGATTTTCTTTTAAGTCCACAACAGTTCGCGGATTATTGGCGTAAACTCTCTCTTTGAGGTAGCCCCACAAAAAAAATCCATTGGAGTTAGGTCGGGTGACCTCGGTGGCCACGGGATGTCCCCAAAGCGACTAATCAGTTTTAGAGGGAGATTTTCTCGCAACAAATCCATTGAAGCTCTGGCCGTGTGTGCGGTCGCACCATCCTGTTGAAACCACGTGTGTGATGAGAATGATGAATGAGCTCGCAGGTCGGCAAAAAGAAATTCGAAATCATGAGCCGATAATTCTCACCATTGACATTCGTCGCTTGGCCCCGTGCATTTTAAAAAAACGAAGCGAACGCGCGATGCTCACCCGACCACTGCACCACTACGACATCGTGACTAAGAAATCCGCACGATCGGTGATTTTAATGACACCACCTTCCCCCGCACTGTTTATAACTTATAGAGATATTCGTTTTTTAAAATATAAATCTGCCGCCAGACACCCTTTATAATATTACAACTTTTACATCAAATTTTATTATAATCAACACAACAACTACATTATATATATACTCAATAACATTGAATGGATAAGATTCCCAACATTCCTATCGTGAAACTGACAGAATTTAATATTTTGATTCTTTGTTAAAAGCTAGTACTTATCTCAACGATTTTGAGAAACAGTTAAATGAAATAACTGAATTGAACCTTCTTATTAAGAGAAGTATAGCACACATTATGTATCTCCAACGTATATCCTATAGGTCTTGTTCGTGCTTTATTCACTATTCAAAAACAAAATATTTTCCAGGACACCAAATTGTTGCATAAGAATTTATAATAATAATTTTAATAATTAGAAAACGCCTAATACTTGTATTTCTAAAGTAACTTTACTACTACAGATTCATCAGACCCTGAAAATTATAATGTATCTATAAAGTCTCTATCTATTCCGAACAGACGTAACTTAGAGACATATTAAAATATAATTAAGTCTTATTTTACTCATAAATCTATTACTTTAGTATTAGTCAATGGTATATTTTTTTTTTTTTTTTTTTTTTTTTTTGATATCGGTGGTGGAAATGCTGTTAACGCATACCCAGCGTCCTCTTCGAGGGGGGGGACGCCGGGTTATGTGGGGCTCGGGGCCACTGAGATGTTGTGCGTGACCCCCATACCCACTAAAACCACCACCGCTTGTCCCGCCACACGCATACTGGAGACGCCCGGGTTTCAGCCAAGCAACTCTCCGGGCGCCTCCGCGTATAAAACTCCTCTTGGTGGGTGCCCGCGGGGAGCAAAGGCACCCACCTGCCGTCCCGTACCGGCCCCTCGCGGGACCGGCACGTTGGGGCCCCCCGACCCCACAGACGACAGCGCGCGCCCACGACGGAGCGCATGCTCGGCCGCCGCCCTCCCGTGAAGGAATTGGGCGGCGGCCTCCTCCCTCCAGACTCCCCCCCTCGTCGAAGTGGGAGGGGGGGACAAAAACCAAGACTCCCCCGGGGGACGCACCCCCAGGAGAAACACGACAAAAGGCCCAAAGGGCCACGCCCAACGGCCCGAACGCCCCATCACACCGTGCCCGGCTAGGGGCCCATCGCTCACGGCGGGAGGAAGCGGACGGCGTGGTTCTGCCGCCGCGCTCTCCCGCCGGCCCGCCGCCGCCTGCAAGGTGCGGCAGCGGCGTCGGCCTCCCTCGTGCGCTCGGCGGCCTCCTTCTGACGCATCACTGCGCCGCAGAAGGAGGCTACCGCCCTCCAAGACCTCTCGCTGCTCAACATACGATCGATTACAGTCGGCAGCGAGAGGTCACTGCCGACTTGCGCGACGAGGGCGTGGCGTTGCGGCCCCCATGCCGGGCACTCCGCCAGAGTGTGGTGCGCCGTGTCAATCGGCGCACCACACTCGACGCATTCCTGCGTCATCTCTCTACGAGCCACCTGGTGCAGGTACTTGCCGAAACATCCATGGCCTGTCAGCACCTGCACCAGGTGGAACGTCAAGGCCCCGTACCGCCGGCTCATCCACCGGGACAGGTGGGGCCTGATGGCCTCCACCGTGTCCCGGCCGGCGGCAGGGTTACCTAACTCCGTCTCCCACCGCCGGATCAGGGCGTCATGGGCAACGCGCCTGATCCGGCGGACCGTGGCCGGGTCCGGCCGATGCTCTCCGGCATCCCGCAGGAAGAGGTACACTTCCGCGAGCGACTGCGCCTGTAGATGCCAAGGCGCATCGCCCGCGAGAAGCGTACCCGCCGTCCAGGACACCGTACGGTACGCCCGACAGGCTCGGTTCGCCAGGATACGTTGGGCCCTCTTCAACACGGGCCCGTTCCTGGCGGTCTCGCACCTATCCACCCATACGGGCGCTCCGTACAGTGCCATACTCCGCAGGATGCCAGAGTATAGGCGCCGACACAAATGACCCGGCCCCCCGACATTGGGCAGCAATCTGCCCAGCGCAGCGGCGGTGGCGGTGAGCTTCGGGAGAAGCCGTTCGAAGTGCTCCCCGAAGCTCCATCGCCCGTCCAGAGTGAGCCCTAAATACTTGAGGGCTCCCCGCACTGGGACCCTCTCGCCCCGGACGGGGATGATCGCGCCCCGGGGTGGACCCCTGCGGGGTCCGTGGAAGAGGAGGGCCTCCGTCTTCGTGACGGAGACCCTCAGACCCAGCTGCTCGATCCGGTCCACCACCAGCGACGTGCTAGTGGCGGCCAGATGAGCAGCCTCGTCGTAACTCCTCCCCCGGGCCGAGACGAGGGTGTCGTCCGCGTAGCATAGTACCCTCGTCCCGGGGAGGACCGGCTGCCGCAGCAGCCAGTCGTACGCGAGGTTCCACAGCAAGGGGCCCAAGACCGACCCCTGTGGAACCCCGCTCTCCACGCGCCGCCGATGTAATTCGCCGCTGCCATCAACCCAGACGATCGTCCTGTCCTTGAGGTACGCCCCCAACAGCCCGACCATGTAGGGGGGGAGCCGGAAAAACTCCAGCGCCCCCCTGATCGTCGCGAATGGCAGGCTGTTGAAGGCGTTCTCGATATCTAAGGACACCCCCAGGACCACCTCGCCGTCACCGAAGGCCTCCAGACAGAGGCCCTTCAGGTCGAGCAGGGCGTCCAACGTGGATCGCCCTGCCCGAAATCCGTACTGGGCCTCATGGAGGCCCGGTCCCACCTCGGCGAGGTGCCGAACGAGACGGCCGGCCAAGATCTTCTCGAAGACCTTACCCGCCTCGTCCAGAAGGACGATCGGTCTGTACGCGGAAGGGGAGTCGGGGTGACGGTCCCCCTTCCGCAGCAGGCAAAGCCTGCCCGTCTTCCAGCGCTCCGGGAACTGCACGTGCCGAATGCAGGCGTCGTACAGTCCCCGGAGCTCCTCGCGCAGGTGACTCGCGGCCACCCAGAGGGCCCTCGATGGGACCCCGTCGGGCCCCGGAGCCGTACGTCGACCCCGGAGACGACCCAGGGCCACGTCCAGCTCCTCTTCCGTCAGAGGAGGGCCCTCCTCTGTGGCCGCCGCGGGGGCGGACATAACCGGGGGCTGGAATGACGCGTCAGCCCCCGGGAACAACCGGTCCACCACCCCTTGGAGGAAGTCCGGGTCCAGGGCCTCCGTTAAGGGGGCGCCTGCGGCACAGAGCTTCTTCCGTGCCGTCTTGAACGGGCGCCCCCATGGATCCCTGTCGACCCCTGCCAGTAGTTCCTCCCAGGCAAGGGTCTTCGCCCGGACTATGGCGAGCCGCAGGGTCTTGCGGGCTTCGGCATACTGAACCTGCAGCCGCTCCTCCTCCCCCGTCACCTGCGTGCGCCGACGCCGACAACGCTGCAGTGCCCGGCGACGAGCCTGGGCCGCCGCCCGGAGGCCGGAGAGCTCCTCCGACCACCAGTACAGCTGGCGGCGGTCCGCAGGACGTCGCCGCATCCTAGGCATGGCCGCATCGCACACCTCCTGAAGAGCGCTGTGGATGCGACCTTCCAGCTCGTCGACGCCGACGTCGTCTGAGCCTCGGGGCATGTTCCATCTCTGGAACAGCGCCGCCTCCTCGGCGAGCTCCTTGTCGAACTTGCCGAGGACCCAACGAGGGAAGTGGAACCCGGGGCGCGATGATGTTGTGCCGCGCCCCTGAGGAGGGGAGACCTCGAACCTGATATATCGGTGATCCGATAAGGTCTCCACCTCCTCTTCCACCCGCCAGTTTGCCACACGGCGCGCGAGCGCCGGTGAGGCAAAGGAGAGGTCCACGATGGACCCCCCCGACCTTCGCACGCACGTGAGCGCGTTTCCCTCGTTGAGGAGGCTCAGACCGGAGAGCAGTGCCCATGCCTCAACTGCTCTCCCTCTCGCGTCGGTGGCGGTGCCGCCCCAAGAGCGAGACTTGGCGTTGAAGTCGCCGAGGACCAAGATCTCCCTCGGTGACAACCTGCCCGCGGCGGCCCTGACAGAGTCGAGAAACACCTCGAACTCTGCCAGGGATCGGTTGGGGGAGAAGTACACCCCGATGACAGCGTACCTCCCCCAACCTGCCGCCGCGTAGCCGTGCCCCCTCTCTAGTGACTTGAAGAGGGGGCAGGCGCCCGCTCTCGCCAGCACCGCCACCGTGCCGCCCAGGTCCCCAACCCAGGATGATTGGGCGGGAATCCTGTACGGCTCTGATGCCACGCCAATGTGGCATCCCCACTCCGCCAACGACTGCAGGAACAAGTCCTGAGCGCTGGCGGAGTGGTTGAGATTCGCCTGCAGGAGTGAGATGTGGGCCATCAATTAATTGATGACCATGTTCTCACCTCCTGCAGGCGCACTATTCTTCTCCGCGACGCGGGAAGGTGTCCCGGCCGCAGCCTTTCCCTTGACCCTGGGGGGGAGACAAGTTCTCCCCCCCATCAAGTGGTTGGACTTCCGACCAGAGTCGGCGCAGACGGAGCATCGGAACTCCGACTGGCACTCGCCGGCCCTGTGACCCACCTTCCCGCATCGGAAGCACTGATCCTTCCGGCATTTGGGGGATGGGCACGTAGCGGAGGTGTGCCCGATCGCCATGCAGTTGAAGCAGCGCAAGGGGCGCTGCTCCAGAGCCACGATCCTGGCCGAGGTCCACCCGACCAGGACGCGGCCCTTCTCCGCCAGCAGCTTCGCGGCGGCGACCGGACACGTTACGATGGTGGTGCCCATCCCCCCGGGCCCGTCCCTTACGGACAGGGCCTTCACCTGCCCGGCTGGGCAGCCCGTTGCTGCGACGACCGCAGCCTCGACCGTCTCTTTGGTGGCCGAGTCGTCCAGCTCGGTCACCCGCAGATCCGCGGTTTTGACCGGCCGGACGACGTCGGCCTCCCCAGCCAGCGAAGTCTTCATCTTCTCCGCTAGCTGGTCTGCAACGTCGTGGCCGTGGCTGACACCCAGCTCGAACAGGCGGGCCCCCGCCATAGTGGGCCGCACCCGCACTTGGCCCACGAGGCCCAAGTCCTCGAGGGCGGACGTCTTCACCAGGGAGCTCATGATCTCCCGGTAAGACGTCCCCTCGGCCACCGCCTCGGGCCGCAGCTTGACTATCACTGCGGCCGTCTTGGGCGGCGCAAGCTTGGGCCCCTTCTTGGCGGGGGCCGCCTTCTCGGCGGGGGCCGCCTTCATGGCGGGGGCCGCCTTCTTGGCGGCCTTGGCCCGCGCCTTCCGGCCGACCACCTTCACCCACGAGCCCTCCTCCGTGGAGGGCCCGGGCAGCGGCACGTTTTCCACCTCCATCTCTCCCTCAGCCGAGGATGTTGTTGTTGGCTGAGGGCGGGAGGTCGAGGCCTTCATCGGCGCCCGGCGAGGTAGTGGTGCCGGCGCAGGCGCCTGTCGGGGCGCCGAGGGCGCCGCCGGCCGGGTCCTAGCCGAGGTGGCCGCGTCTGCAGGCGCGGGGGCCTGCGAAACGGGATTGCCACCCCGCGCCTTCCTTCCATCCGCCGCCAGAGGCGGACGGATGATGGGGGCTGGAAGTAGGCGGTCTTCCAGCCCGGCGAAGCGACCCTCGATCATCCGCGCCGTGGCACCGAGCATCTGTTCGGATGCCCGCTCCACGGCCGCGTTGATGAGGGCCGCAAAATCCGCCGGCTCAGGAGGAGGAGGACGAGCCGGAGCCTCTACTGGCACGGGCCCCGCCCCAGTGCGCAGTGCCGCCACCTGCTGGCTGAGCTCCTCGTATTTTTTAAAGGCGAGGAGCTCACGCCTTATGTACTCCACCTCCGTCTCCAGGCGACGATTGTCGCTGCGGAGACGGAGGTTCTCCTCCGGCTCGAGTCGCGCCGCCAGGGCTACCACCGCCTCTTTGATGCAGAGGACGGCCTGGTTCAGCTTCTTCTGGAAGCCGCCGGACAGCGATTTGCTCGTCTTACAGACGAGCGAGATGTCGTCGGCGGCTCCCTCCACTTCGCTGACCAGCTCCACGGTGGTCATATCTCTGGCGGTCCTCCTCCGTTTTCCGGTCCCGCCGTCGCCCTCCGATGCAGGCGGCCCCGGCTTGCGGAACCGATCGGTGCCCACGATCGCCCGGAAGGTGGCTACCTCCACAGGCGACCGGTCCCTGCTCGTCGCGCCGCTCACCCCACTCTCCGGGGCAGGCGAAGCTCCCCCAGAGGAGTCTACGCCTCGCGACGATCCCGCGCTCCTCCCCCTGCGGGACGTCGACCTCAGCGCCATCCCGCAGTCGGTCCTCGCGACCGCGGCCACCGACCTCGCCCCCTCTCCCGATCGGGAGGCCCTCCGCCTTTTTGCTCCGCCCTTCACGGGCACCGCGTCCACTCCGCCCGTCGCAGGCACCACACCTCCGCCCATATCGGGCCCGACATCACCGCCGACCTCAAGGGGCAAACCTTGAAGTTCGACCCTTAAAATTTTTTTGTTTTCCAAATTCATATGAATCCCACGAGTCACGGGTTATTGAGGTCCACCATCGACAGAGCCCGTGTTGCCTCCGGTAAGCCTAGATATCGCGTCCAGGGGGTCGGCCGGTCCCCTGTCGGGGTCCGCAGTAGAGACTGGACTCCCCTCCAGCCATGCACTCCTCACGCTGCGTCGCCGCTTGAGTTGGGGTAGTTTTTTATAGAGGTTTTCCTCCTCGCGCCCCGGGCGGTTAAGCCAAGGGCCTCGGTCCCGTGTGACCGCGAGACATGACCACGACATCACACGGGATTACGACCGACGGTGGCGGCAGGAAAGACCCACCGCCTGCCCGGGGCAGGGTAAGTGCACACCGAGCCCGCCGTCGCCCCTCCACTGTGCCTTCTGATAGTCAGAGGGACACGCGGAGAGACCCCTCCCGCCGGGTTATCCGGCTGTCGGATTATTAGCCGTCAGCTGCCCTATGCCCGAGAGCATAAAGCAGCTGCCGTTGCCCAGGGTACACCAGTCCCAGGAGATGCCCTTACCCCCGGACCGAGGTCCGAAGGCAACTGCATCTCCCGGGCACACGAGGAGGTTATCCGACCCAGCACCCCAAGTCAATGGTATATTTGTAATGACCATTGCTAAGTCTCTTTCTCGATCTCTAAGTTTTCCTATCACATAATCTGTGATGATCAATCCCATCGGAGGGGTTGTTAGAACATATCATTCCCCGAACCTAATTTTATAACTGTTCTTTTTAATAATCCTAATCAATATAAGACATTTTTTAAAAGGCTTTTACTTCCCACACCGTAACAGAACTACATTTTATTAGTCATATGGTCTCCGTGACCAGAAATTGTCAAGGTCGGTTTGGCAGCAACTTCCATTTCTTCTGCCAAACAGTAGTGTGCAAATAATAGGTTGTCAAATATCTCCCTTCCGCCTTTTTGTCTTTTGAATTTCGCGGCTATGTACAAAGCGCTACAGAGCTCGTATCTGGCAATACTATACATAATTTGAAAGGTCTTGACATAACCTACAAAATGACGCTATGCATAATTAGTTTGGAAAACACGTTCAACAGTTATAGACGTGTAAACATGGAGTTCACTAACGCCGAAATTCGCGCTATTTTAAAGTTTTCCTTCGTTAAATGCAAATCCGCTAGAGAAACGTTCCGTGAGATTAATGGTGTTTTGGGGGATGGTACTCTATCACTTCGAACCGCGGAGGAATGGTTTCGACGATTCAGAGCCGGTGAAAACGACACCATGGATAAGCCAGCCGGCGGAAGACCTGTGACGACAAATACCGATCAAATCATGGACTACATCGAGTTAGACCGGCATGTGGCATCTCGTGACATCGCCCAGGAGATGGGAGTTAGTCACCAAACCATTTTAAACCATCTACAGAAGGCTGGATACAAAAAAAAGCTTGATGTTTGGGTGCTGCATGATTTGACGCAAAAAAACCTTCTGGACCGAATCAACGCCTGCGATATGCTGCTGAAACGGAACGAACTCGACCCATTCTTGAAGCGGATGGTGACTGGCGACGAAAAATGGATCACATACGACAATATCAAGCGAAAACGGTCGTGGTCGAAGGCCGGTGAATCGTCCCAAACAGTGGCCAAACCGGGATTGACGGCCAGGAAGGTTTTGCTGTGTGTTTGGTGGGATTGGAAGGGAATCATCCACAATGAGCTGCTCCCATATGGCCAGACGCTTAATTCTACCATCTACTGCGAACAACTGGACCGCTTGAAGCAGGCGATCGACCAGAAGCGTCCAGAATTGGCCAACAGGAAGGGTGTAGTGTTCCACCAGGACAACGCCAGACCACACACTTCGTTGATGACTCGTCGGAGGCTACGGGAGCTCGGATGGGAGGTTTTATCGCATCCACCATATAGCCCGGACATAGCACCAAGTGATTACCACCTGTTCCTGTCCATGGTGAACGCCCTTGGTGGTGTAAAGTTGAACTCAAAAAAGGCTTGTGAAAAGTGGCTGTCCGAGTTCTTCGCAAATAAGGAGGGGGGCTTCTACGAGGCAGGTATTATGAAGTTGCCGTCTAGATGGAAACAGATTATCGAACAAAACGGCGCAAATTTGAACTAAATCCGATCACTCTAACACTTTTTATAAAGCATTGAATAAAGAGCAAAAAAGCGGAAGGGAGATATTTGACAACCTTATATTACTGTGTTCCCTTTTGAAAAGCGTTGCAGCTAGTGAAATTCATATTCAACGTAAAGATACAGAACCCCTCATGTCTTAAGGCGACGAGCACAATGCGGTGTATATCATCCTAACTAGTGCCACGTTATTATTGGCAGGAGTATCACTTACCATCAGGTGAATATCTCACCTCGACAATTCGATAAAAAAAGCAATATTTTCCAACAACAGCTTTAGAGGACACGTGACATCCACCAATCTGTTTGTTCTTGAATCTATCCTTATAATAATTCCTTGTCCCAGTAGTGTGAATATATTCAAGGAATTATTATTTTTTTAAAGAAAATAATCAAGTCAGATAAAGAGGACAAAAAACGTGTGAAGAGGATACAGAGATGCTTTTAAAAGTGAACATCCAACCGGTTGCACGGTCACGTAGACAAATAGAACAAAAATGCACCAGCAAGAGTACGATTGATACTTCCTGTTCCCGCATCCATTAATGTAACACACAAACAACACGGTTATGTGCTTTGTTTTCATCATCCATTTGTTTCTACAACTGATGGTATTCAGAGGATAAACCTTGCGTTATATAAGGATATTCTCACTTTCCTGAGCTATCAAATATAAAAGAAATAATGTAACGATCCAAATATCCCCAAATCAAATGCTTCTCGGAAACTCTCACCATCTGTCATAACTCCTCAACTTCGTAATCGCTAATAAAGGAAATCTTTCTAAAAAGAGATCAAATATACTTTATTCCTTTATGTCATGCTTAGGATAGCCCTTGTCTACCGGAAGCTGGCTATGACCTTTTGAAATAGCTATCTGGAACTAGAATATGAAGCGCCCGTTGAGTCACTTCCTATGAAATTCATTGTATTGTTGATCCCTTTCCTTTCACAGGAACCCAAAGATTTCAGCCACCACTTACTATAAAGTAAACTTCAACTTTTTTTTTGTTGTTGTTAGATTACGATGATTAAGACCACTGTCAAGAGTGATACCGAAGAAGATAAGGTTGCGAAGATGCTTTAGATGGTAAAACTTGCTCAAATACTGTGACTCTCATAAGTAACCGGATCACAGCAATACTGCTACAGCTACAGACTTATATATAGTGATAGTAGATAGCCAGAGACTAAAAAAAAATATCAGAAACCAAAGTAAATAATGAAAGATAGTATATACATGTTAAACTCATCTCTTTGATCTTTGGATAACACATGATTTGTAATGCGCTGCAGTGCATGTGATTCAACCAACCCCCGCTGTTCAAACATCACTGTGCAGTGGACCGCACACCGTGCAAACAAAGCCGGTGCGCAGGTTCGACCCCAACGACGACCGGAACGTTTATTAAGACCGGCCTTTGTGTTTGAACGTTCAGCGGCAGTTTACTCGTATTCAGTGTAAAATGAGATTACTTGATACTTGTGCTCCGGCGCAATATTGATTCCCTCCTCCTCTCCCACCCTCCTAGCATTTACTGAATGCTCATTAAATTTACTAACAGATCAAATATCATCATTAATCGAAGCGACAGGACCAGCGAGATGTTCACCTGACGGTGAGCGATACGCTCGCCCATAACGACGTGCTATCAATTACGATACGTATACACGGCACTGCAATATGCTCGTTGCATTGAGACATAGGGTGTTGAATTTCGTTACCCTGTGGTAATTTCATTAACTAAAACGCCATTCAAACCGGAACTGCTGCACGGGTGTTCGGCGGCAAAATAGGAGGTTTAATAGTCTATTGCTTTTTGAATAGAAGACAGGGTAAAGATTAGACAAAGATTGTATATACGAGCTAATAGAAAATACTTAGAAATAATTTTATTAATGATTGCTTAAAATAAGTAGTATAAGTGAAAGCATATAAGTAACGTAAGGACAAACTTAAATAATACAAATTAATACAACTGCTGGTGGTAGGTCTTTGTCATCGGAGACCGTCTAGGTGTCTGTGTTCTGGAACGAAGAGTAGCTCTTGAAATTACTGGGGTAACGAGACAACTTATATCTTATGGCGACGGGGGCAATATGGTGCATTGTTAATCATCCAGAGGTCAAGTTTGTTGTCAGGCGAATCACTTACCATCAGGTGAACATCCCGCTCGTCTTAACGCTTCATTAAGTAGAAAAAAATTGTTATGAATACACAAATTGTGCAATTGATACAATAAGAAAATTAATATAATATATATATGTGCTCGCCAATCACGTGAAAACTAGTGAGTGTATCTACACAGGAACATAAACAGGCGGAAAGATCATTCACTATTCTCATACATAAAGAATACTTGTTGATCAGTTTGAACACATACCTTCTCAATGAATGCTAAATAGAATATTATTAAAATGAGTTTTCTTTGTTCGCCAATCACGTGAAAACTAGTGAACGCATCTATATGGTAACACAACCATTTGATGCGGTTGTTAATAGATGTTCATACATCCTTCATCATTTTATTTCTAATAAACTTGTATAAATCATTTCGTATCATTTATGTGGTTGATATAAAAAATCAGTTGCGGCTGCGGTTGCTTTTAAGAAATATTGCAGACAATTTGCAACAGCTAGTTTTATACATATATATATATAAATATATATATATATACATATATATATATATATATATATATATAATATATATATAATATATATATATATAAATATATATATACATATATATATATATATATATATATATAAATATATATATATATACATATATATATATATATATATATATATATGTATACATATATATATATATATGTATAAAACTAGCTGTTGCAAATTGTCTGCAATATTTCTTAAAAGCAACCGCAGCCGCAACTGATTTTTTATATCAACCACATAAATGATACGAAATGATTTATACAAGTTTATTAGAAATAAAATGATGAAGGATGTATGAACATCTATTAACAACCGCATCAAATGGTTGTGTTACCATATAGATGCGTTCACTAGTTTTCATATGCAATATTTTAACCTCCTTACCTTCACATATAACAGAAAGCAAAGTTCATTTAAACATTTTTCTTCAAACATCTACTTCTATGAATTTTGCTGCTATTACAAATATATTATACACTACCAATTACTTTCACTCATATCATAGTTTTAATTCGCATAAATATATATATTTACACATTTAAAAACTAGCGAAACACAAAGATTTTTTTTAAAATCAAATCAGAGATCAGTTTCAAACAGGACCTATATAACCTTTGTCAAAAGCACAGGTTTAGGTCATTTAATCGGTCAATAATACGCTAGAAAGCAAAATCACGGCCAGTAGCGATGACGGGTGGGGTGGTCACGGCCGGAAAGAGGAGAGAGCCTCGGGATATGGCTTGGACGCGACAAAGTGCATGTAAAAATAAACATTTTCCACGTAAAACGAAACGTTACTCTTTTTGCTATCGATAAAGGAGAGTTCGCAATTTCATCCGATGTAAGTGAACCGGGCATCATGATATATCCTTTACTTATATCTAGGTATCTATATGGTTGCTCTTTTTGTCAACCCACCTATAGAGATACCATAATAAAAGCTAGGATAACGAGGCTAGGATACCTGTTTACTTCGCTATTATGAGAAGTCGCCAGGCTACCTTCTGGAAGACACGGTCGTCGACAAATGAGTTATAGCGATCACGTTCTGAGAACATACGTTCTCTGAAAACCTTATGTCTGACGCGAGGAGCGCTACATCGTGCAGTATATATCAAATAGCTCGTTGCCTCTTTGAATAAAAAAAAAACAATATTTCAAGCATTCAAATTTAAATTGCTCACGGTGTTGAATCCCCCTACAGTCGCAGACGTACAGCATTCTGACCTATTCCTTATTGTCAATACTAATTTTATTGTAATTTTTTTTAAAATATTTAATACATAAATAAAAATAAAAATAATAATAAAAGAAAGCAAGAGACAAGAAAACTGAAGAAAAAAATTTAAACAATATTATGGACTGGATGAGGAAGGACGAAGACTGAGACCAATGGAGAAAGATACGTACGGCTTACTATCTTTGCCATAGCAACGAGAGGAGCGAGACCTGATGATAAACACTTGCTGCTAACAATATAGCGCTGCTTAGGGTGATAAACAAAGTAGCATATTGTGCTCGATATCTTGAAAGATGATTTAGAATATTTTTACTCTGGTCACATTACCGAGTTTTTAATTATTTTTTTTTAATTGGATGAATCGACGCAACGAGCTAGACGTTCAACTGATTTCAAGTTATATATCCACCGACAACAACTTGACGCTAGTTAGAATAATATACACAGCATCACATTGTGCTCGTCATCTTGAGACATGAAATGTTAAATCTTATGCTTTAGTAATATTACCAATTACAAACATCCTTTCAAGAACATGGTAATATTTGCACACTACTGTTTGGCGGAGGAATCAGAGCTGCTTTGGTATACCGATGGTATAGCAACTAGATTAAGACATATTATTTATGAAACCTAAATAAGAGGATGCTGAGAGACAATCTGGACCGAATTATCATTTCAGCATATTATTATTCAATGTGAAACAAAAGCTTTCTCCAGATCAAATTTGATCCTGTATACTGCTAATCGTCACAACGAAAGCTACTCTCTTTTTCTGAAATTATTTACTATTTACTCCCCCATTAATAAGACACACCGATATTAGAGTTCGATATCCTATTTTTTAAATAAATAAAAATCAACCCCTTGTATCCCTTTCGTTATTAGCGGTCGGGATATTAGATAAATTTATTTAACTAGCCCTGTGCTAGCCCCATCAAATAGATAACCCCTTAATCAAGGGCTGTCCGGCAGCGTTACACAAAGTATTGGATTAATTCCACCAATTCTTCCGCTTCCGTGCATTGCGATTACAATTTTCCAACGCCTACACTGCAACGGTTATCCAGACTGAACAGATGGACGGATACCTTCAACATTTACAGGATATGGTTATATTATATATAAAAACGTACCGTTATCTTGAATAGTCTATGAACTATTTCAAGACAGTTTAATGATAAAGCAAAGTTGTTGTTCTGTATAAGAAAGAAAGTACGAAAGAAAATAACTATAAGTGTACTTAAGTTTCATAACATCACATTAATATAGAAAAACGTGATTATAAATATAGTTAACAACATTCAATATTACAGTTGAACGAATATTCTCTTTGATCCGAATCCGAAATGATTTTGATTTTTATTAGAGTAAAACGTCTACAGAAAATTTAACGTATCTTCATATAAATAACAAAGAAAGCCGCAAGAAAATTGGTTATTGTCTACAGTCTAGTCTAGAGTTTACTCTCAAGATCTCATATCCTTTGTACAAAGTAGATGAAATATGAACACTTAAGGTTGCCTGCAATATAAACTCGAAGATTGACAGGAGCACAGTGGAAAACGCTGAAGGAGGTATTATTGGACCGGAATATATTGCAAACATTTACATCCAACGATATTGAGATTACAAAATGTATACACGAGTACTGTATTGTGTTATTTATTTATTTATACCATCATGTATATTATAAACAATTAAAACTAAGTTTTGGAAAGCGTTTCATTATAACGAACTTATTAATCGCAACTACGACTAAAAATGAACAGCAAGGAGAGAAATAAAAGAAACAATGTAAATCCGATTCCGATCGAACCTGCGCTTAACAAAGCTATTATCAGTTCAGTAATTAACGAAATATGTATGTATATATAGTTTTGATAACTGAGTTTTTCAACTTGCGAAAAATACAGCAACGAGACGAACGAGACCTTCACCAGGTGACGTAATACTCCTGTGTGATGAGTGAGGACGGAAGTCGCCCCATATTCATATTATATTACAGAAAAATAATTTGGGAGATAATAGATAGAACTAAAACGTAAATAAATAATGGAACAAAACTAAAATAATGAAATAAGAGGGTTGATAAGAAATGAAAGAAGTGAATAATTTAAAAGAATAGAAATAAAAGAAACGGTAAATTCAAAGAACGAAAGGTAAAAGTATAAAGTAAGAAATGTGGCGAAAGATGAGAAACGTTGCGGGAAAGAGAAATGGAAAAGGAAAGTAATGGGTATGGATAAAAGAAGAAAGGAAAGGATAACAGATATGACAGATAAAAGGAGAAAAGATATGATTAATTAAAATTATATACCAGCCCAATATGGTGCTAGTTATGATAATAACCATTGAACCCATGTTATACTCGTCTTGGAACATTAGATTTTTACTCTCGTTACCGCAGTAACTTCACTAGCTACAGCGCCCTTCAAAAGAGGAAAATGATAATGTTTACACACCTCATCTCTAGTATACACTTTATATTGTTTTCATTTATCATTACTAGGTCATAAAATGTATATCATCAAATAGTTAATTTCTTTTGTTGTATAGAAAGTACTGGAAGACCTTTGGAGTAAGTACACGTTGTTCCTCGGAGACCGTCCCCCAGCCTTCCAATGGCAGACAGTTACGTGTGGGCCATCTATTTATACAGGGTGTCTGGTGGCAGATTTATGTTTTCAAATTTTAATAAAAAATAATATGTTTGACATATAATTTTACTAAAAGTATTAAAAGATAGAGTCCAAATGCGGATTTCATTTTTTAAAGATAATGTCATCCAAATGTCTTCCATCCTGTTGCACACACTGTTCGAAACGGAGCCTCGTATTGCGTGCCACACGCTGCAGTAAACTTGGTTCAATTGCGCTGATTTCTCGCCGAATATTTTCTTTTAAGTCCACAACAGTTCGTGGATTGTTGGCGTAAACTCTCTCTTTGAGGTAGCCCCACAAACAAAAATCCATTGGAGTTAGGTCGGGTGACCTCGGTGGCCACGGGATGTCCCCAAAGCGACTAATCAGTTTTTGAGGGAGATTTTCTCGCAACAAATCCATCGAAGCTCTGGCCGTGTGTGCGGTCGCACCATCCTGTTGAAACCACGTGTGTGATGAGAATGATGAATGAACTCGCAGGTTCGGCAAAAAGAAATTCGAAATCATGAGCCGATAGTTCTCACCATTGACATTCGTCGCTTGGCCCCGTGCATTTTCAAAAAAAAATGGTCCGATTATCCCATTCGTGGATAAATTGCACCAAACAGTTACCCTTGGGCAATGTAATGGTTTTAGGTGCTTCAGTCGAGGATTGCGAGTTCTTAGAGCCCAGTAACGGCAATTTTGTTTGTGTACGTGTCCGTTTAAATGAAAATGAACCTCGTCGCTCCAAAAAATGGAATTCACAGTGCGAAAACGCTCCAACATAGTTTCACAAAAAAATTTGCGTGACGCAAAGTCATTTTTTTTCAATTCTTGAATTATTTGAATTTTAAAAGGATGAAACTTCATATCTTTTTTCAAAATTTCATGCACAATTGCTCTTGGAAGTCCCAGTGAAGCTGCCCTTTTCCGTATCGAAAGTCGTGCATTTTCACGTAAACTGCGTTCAACCAGTTCAATGTTTTCGGGGGTCCTTGACGATCGACTAGGTCCTGGCCGTGGTGTGTTCATAGCCGAAGCAGTTGCGCGGAACCTCTCCACCCACGAACGAATTAAATTCACACTCGGCCCATCGCCTATCCGTCGAATATTGAAATGTGAACAAAACTGTCGGCGAGCGAGTACGTAAGAATCGTTACTCTTGAAAAATGCTTCAATAGTGAACGCGCGATGCTCACCCGACCACTGCACCACTACGACATCGTGACTAAGAAATCCGCACGATCGGTGATTCTAATGACACCACTTCCCCCCGCACTGTTTATAACTTATTGAGATATTCGTTTTTTAAAATATAAATCTGCCGCCAGACACCCTTTATAATATTAACGGTCAAGTCAAGCCAACGTAAAATCAATCGATACATGAAGCTATGAACACAGATAAAAAAATATTAAGTTGCGCTTATTACTTATATCCGTTAACTTATTTCCATCTCAATATAAAACTACTAGACTAGTCATTATAATAGTGTGACGATCTGGTGAAGGTTGCGGGAAGCAGCTGGACGTGGGCAGAGCAGGGTCGATCGATGTGCAGATCTTTGGGAGAGGCCTATGTCCAGCAGTGAACGTCAGTCGGATGATGATGGTAATGATAAGTCATTAAAAATATTATTTTACATCACGACATTATTTCATGTATTTGCTTCTCTAATAATAAGACAAAAATTTATGAAAGCCAATAGAGATACAAATTTTGCGTTTATTCGATAGTCTACTACCTAATCATAATCCTCAGCTTCTTGAGGATCAGTTATCCCTAAGGTTTTCTGTCTCATGTATAGACTAAGACGTCGTATATTTTTTTATAGATTAAAGCGAGACTAACATTCAATCGATAATAATACGCCTGTCTATGACAATGTATACCGCGTTAGTATGGTACTGGTGGTAGGTCTTTATTACCGAAGACTGTCTACGTAGGTACTACCGCAGCTTCTACTGCTGTCGCCAGACAGTAGCGTGGAAACATTTATGGTGTTCCGGATTGAAGGGCGTTGTAGCTAGTTAAATTACTAGGGTAATGAGAGTTAACGTTATATGTCTCAAGACGACGGGCGCAACACGTTGCAGTTTATAACATCCTAAGTGTCGCCACGTTGTTATGGGCGGGCGTGTCACTTACTATCAGATGAACATCCAGGTCATATCGTCACTTCATTAAATAAAAAAACAGTATATATTGCACCACATTATCGTCGTTTCGCTTATCGAGCACGTTAATTAGCTGTAATGCTACAACGTTCCAATGGTATAAATCCCTCGCAGGAGTAAGTAGGCTCATCTCAAGAGCGGCTTACATTAATTTCTTCATAAAACATTTTGAGTGGAGGATGTGGTTCATACTCTTGAAAGAGGCTCTGTAAATAGATACTCCTCAAACCAAACATAAACAAAATAAATAAATAAAATAAACTACTTGTTATTTAACATCAAACATTTATTAAAATATATGTTGTACAATTCTAAACTCGCCGGAAGTACGATTGCGAAGAACATTTAAAATTTCCTATAACTACACTTGTTTTTTTTGTATATGGCCGCTACTGTTTAAATATCGTTAAGGTCTAAATTATCTTATCAATTGTCATACAATAAAATAATATTTAGGATGTGTAATTATAATTGCATAAGTTTATACACAATTGTGCGCAAAAGAAAATCTAGAGCAGAAAGTATTACTAACAGGAGTACGTCGGCATTGTAGGTGTTGAATTTGTTAACTTAGAAATGCAAGAAATCGCACAGTAGTCGCAATGCTGCTTAAAATCATGGAAATAGGATCATGGGATAGGAAATATTTAAAAAGTTTTTTTTTTATTAAAACATAGTTATTGGTAGTTTTATCTGTAATAACAGTTGTGATTGAATTAATGTTTTATGCTTGACATATTTTACAATATGTAATATTTCCAGCCTAGTTTAATACACAATAAACAATCAAATCAAAAACATAAACAACTAAATAACAATTATTTTTATTGACTTCCGGTTCATTTTTCTGAAGACCGATGCCTGTATTACCGGAAATATAATGTAATAAAAGTTTTCTTAACTGTAGTGACTTATAATAAGAATAATAAACCTAGTTTACGTGTCTACTGCGGCGGCTGTCAGCTTTTGGATGTTACTCGTCTCTGATAGAAACTGATCATAAAACATCTTCGTATCCTCACGGCGTTTCCCTTGACGGGAAACTCAAGCACAATGTGGTTCGAACCCGTACCTCTTTGAGTCCTATCTTGTGTAGGACTTCACCTATAAACTGTGCCATCACCGCTTTATAACCTATAACCTATAGCGCTTTAACGTTAAATTATTATTCTGATTATATGACGTCTGTTACGTATATGTCTAATGAGATGTAGAGCTTAGTTCTAGATGTCATAGCTTAGTACTAACTTGACCACGTTTACACACATCTAATCTTATACAACTATTACTTAATATGTTAATAATCTTACGTCTTAGAATTAAGAAAAAACTATAGCATGGTGAGAAAAGAATTTAAACCTGAATAGATTTTCTTTCATAATTTTTATGTTTGTAAATTTTCTAACAAGACAAGTGCATAGTCCAAAAGAATAGCGAGCGACAGACATATCAAAATTACAAAGGAAACAACCTACAAAAAATAATTACACAAAACAGAAAACAGGAAATAGTGAAGAATGTTGGAAAAGAAGCTGTGACTAAACCTATTTTTTTTTTACTAAATCTTTCAATTTTATCACTTATCTATCTTCTACGACTGTTCTTCATATGTTCTACGACAAGGAATCTAAATTGGCCACAGGAGAGCTAACTCAAACTATCTAGATTATTAAACAAAAATAAATATAAGATGGAGTGAAAGAAGTAAGAAAACAGAGCCTGTCATTCGACGGGACAAATGAAAAGAAGAAATATGAGAATACTCTCTAAATTTGAAGTAAAATTCAATACTTATTGCCTTTGTTGATCGTGAGGGTTTTGGTTATCGTTCTCAGTTTCCCTTTCCTGGTTTTGTGTCACGGAGTTCTGACGGTAGTTGTACTGTATGTTCGACTGCTGGACGGTCCGACGGATCTCATTCCTGATCCTGATGTAGTACTGAGACGCGTATGGATGATGAATGGTGGCACGTCTACCAATATTTAAACCAGGAGAGGGACGATCTTGATATGGTAATCCCTCTTGCATCCTTTCTGGTACAGCATTTCTCACTGCCTGTCTTCCCTGTAAATTTGCAATCATTATATTATAATAAACAAATTCCAACTGATACTCTGAATTATTAATACGAGGAAAGAAAAGTGTTTTGTGTTTTAAGTTATTGTTAAAAGGTTATCACAGGATTGTATCTATCTAATTCGTATCTATTCACCTACCATCATGTTGTCTGCAGGAACCGTTTCTTCTCGAGGAAAAACTATTTGAAACGGAGTATATAACTCTTGTATCGCGTTTTGAATTATCGTATTGTACTGGAGTACGGTTCGATTCACGACCGAATGTAAATGTCCCATGAACTGTTCATTATTTATAGCATAGTTGTACAAGTTTGTTTGGGTTTCCTTATGCGAAAATTGATCATTTTTGATGCTGTCCGTCTGTGTAAACTGATCCTTCGTAGATTTTACCGCCTCCGTGTTTTTTTGTCGGAACAATTTAACATCTTGACCGCTCAATAATTCAGTTCCTATAATATCGGAGGCATGTTCAACCAATATATTTTCATTGCTATTTTTCTCTGATTTTACTTCAAGTGTTTGCATTATATTATTATCCATTTCTACTTTAACTGTTACGTTGTTAATCTCGCTTTGTTTAAAACTTTTATTCAATTTTAGAACATTATCCGAAACCATTTCGATCTTCTTTTGAGGTACCTCATACACTTCTTCTTTTTTTGCAGTCGGTTTTGACAAATCTTGAATCTCATTAATTTCCTCATTGTTACTTACGTAACCTGCCATCATTTCATTGTTATGAGCTGCCATTTTAGATCCGCACTGCATGTTAAAGTTTTCACTTTTATTATTAGTTTCCTGTTTCTCTTCTTTTATAACTTTACCATCTTCTGTAAGTGTATCTTCTTCAAGCGGCACATTAGAGTTCGTATTCTGACTTGTTGATTCATCAACATGCATATGTAAGCTACTATCATTATCTCTTGTAGGATACACGTTCCATTGTAAATCATTGTTTCTAAATGTATTGCTATTATCGATTAATGGTTTACAAGTACATATTTTTTGTTGGCTATGCTTATCTTCCTTCTGATGTTCGTCCATAATGATTCGCTTTTAGTATCTGCAACAAATTTTATTATAAATAAAATCTATATTTGTCGTAGGGTAAAAATTCGTTTAAATTAATAGATTCTTAATTTTCTTTTGCCATTGCAGGTTCCTGTTTTACTTGTAAACCCATTGCTTTAGGAACCTGGTATCTTCATGTTATTCATAAGGAGTAACTGCTACCTCGATAAGAGTTGCAACTCCCATACGTATTTTATTTTCTTGAAATAAAGGGTACTTAGAGCAAGAAGGTTTGAAAATCAGTAGTAATAATATTTCTAGTCGGTATTGTGTTATCTATGATATCGGAACATATTGTAACCTTACACCTTTTTTTCTTAAATATAATAAGTTTTAAATACTTTTAAAACAATATTTAGGATCTCATGTAATCATATTTTACGTGACCAGGATGGTGGATACTATTATTTTTAGTATGATTAATATTTAATAAGGGGTAAGCAGAGGTGAATAAACACCCACTTTTCGCGAGTTGTGGTCAGATTAGGTCCCATGTAACAGGGAGCGAGCCTGTTGCCATTTTACTGGGGCCACCACACGCACACACACAAAGTGTGCGGGTTTCCTCACGATGTTTTCCTTCGCCGTTTGTATCTCGCTGTTGTAACTAAAGTTCACAAATGTACATAACTTCAATAATAAGTCATCGGTACATGTCGAAATTTGAACCCACGACCTTCGAAATAAAAGCCGCATGTTCTAACCATTAAACCAGCGAGCTAGTACAACATCCGCCAAACCGGAACATAGTAATATTTGCACAGTACTATTTTGCGGGAGAAATAAGCGCTGCGGTGGTACCCACCTAGACGGCAACACGACCTACCACCAATAAATTTTAAAGAGCCCAATAAAGACTGCTTAAATATTATATCACAAAAAAAATGTATGAATAAATTATTATAAATAAATAACGCTGTATACTAATTCTTTAAAAAGCGGAATTATATAGTATAAAATTTATAACAATTTTTGTTTTTCTCTTTAAAACCTAAAGACCTAGATCCTCTAACTTGCTCCTGCTTAGTTCTATTGAATTTATAAGAGTAACCTAAAACTATATTTCGCACGAAGTGGTGCAGTGTCTATCAACCTAAATAGCGCCATATATTTATGAGCGAACGTATTATTGAAGTAAAACCTAAACGGGAAAACTATTATGTTTGGGTATACATACATATTTTGTTTAAATCATTATTTTTTAGGCCAAACCATACTCCCTGTATATATAATATTAATTTTTAACAATTGGTACAAATATAAAACATATTCAGTATTGTAATTTTAAGATAAAGATATAAGAAAGAGATAAGTTATATAATAAATATTTTTCTCTGTGTATCAATTAATCGACCAGAAACCAATAATTTTCACTGAAATCGGCGAAGTATAATTCGAGAAGTGTGAAACGAATAATTACTTATGATAAAGGTATTGTTAATGGCATTAAATCTTACGGATAAAACATTGCAACAGGTGACACTTAGGTACTTTTTAAGTCTCTATTAAATTGAGTAAATTCTAAAAGCTGTGATGCTGGTACCAATGATTTCTTTTTTGGATTTTCCTTACAAACTAAATTAAAGTAAAAGGTAACTTATAAGTTTTTTAACAAGTCGTCAGCGTTGTGCAAACAGGAGAACAAAGCACACTAACTGTAAAACTTTTTCGTAGAGTGCAATGTAGTCGGCAGGAGTCTTCACAGCGAACTGAAACGTGACGTCGTTTCTGGCTCTGTTTGAAGCAGGCTAGAGCAGTGAAACAGCAGATGCTCGCCCACCAGCAACAGAGCATGCGCGGGATGCTGACTGCTAATCTGGACCGTTGCTAATTTCGCATCTTTATAATGTTATTACAAAGGCTGTATGGATGTATCGATCACAATTTATATATTAATAGATAACATTTAAATTAAAGGTGGCGCATCCAATGTATTACTTTTAAAACAAATGTCATGTCTAATGCCCATACTGTATCCGCGTCTCTTATAGTTGAAAGCTCTAAACTGGAAGTTGTTGACAAGTATGTTTACCTGGGGTATATAGTGCAACATTCAGGAAGAAGTCAATCGACGAATCCAACTCCGTTGTAGAGGCAGCACAGCATCTTCTCGTCCTTGTTACGGCACTGTGTGACGATAAAAACCTTTCATTCACGCTATTTACAATAGGTCCTATAAAAATCACCCAAAAGGCAATAGAGAGAGCTATTCTTGGATACTTTCGGCGCGGTAGAATTAAAATCTGTAGAAGAACCGATTTGATGACCGCTGTTTAGGCCTAAATTTCATTCATTATTACTATCAGCCTTTGTTTATCCATTACTATAATTTTTTTATCGGAGAGAAAATCTTTAGAAAATGATCTGCTTCTGGGGAGAAACAGGATTATTTGGGATTTTTAACCACTAAAACCCGTTTGATGCTGCCGGTGAGCCGTTGCGGGGGGGGGGGTCTCCTATGCATAGGCTCCCCGTAATTAGCACCCCGGTAAAAAACGATTTGGCTTACAGCAATGCAATGTTGCCTTCTTGGAATGAAACACGGACTTGCAGCGACTGAAAACCTCCACGCTATTCCATCTTCATCGATACGGTGGGCCCACAAAAACGTTTTCGCATACACCTGCAAATCCGTCAATGCCGGCTGAACCACGCAGCCTCTTCTCGAGGAAAGCATTCCCTTCCATCTTTTGTAAAGGCGCGCCGGAACATACAGCGCGTCCTCTTATCCTAGATATCCCTCACTCAGAGGCCATGGGAAACAAAAGAGAAGATTGTCCTGCCTCTCTACCACAAACCTGGTCATGATTTCTGGCACCAAGCAACAAATTATACAACTGCGGAGAATTGTTAATGCGACGAAACTATACCAAAACTCGTTTTCTTCCTTAGCCCCACTGCCGCTGCATCGACGGTGTGGCAATGCTTTTTTTTAATTTTTATTTCTTTTTTGTTTTTATAATTCCCACTGCGTATGTTGGGTCGGGGCCTTTATTTTGCAGGTTTACTCATTTACCATCTTTTTGTTTTACATTTTCCAATTTACACTTTTGCCTTTACCATGTTATATTTTACATTTTAATTTTACATTTTTTGCCTTGTTTATCTTCATACCTATGTTTCATACTCTGCTGTTCTTTTATACTTCATACTTCACTTTCATTCTTCTTTCATCCCTCCTCTCTGTGTAAAAAGAAGATCATCCCTTTGCAACATATCTTCTCTCCTATTTTTCGCCTATTTTTTCATTTTCTTTACAATACATTTATAGTTTTTGTTTTACACTTTTAATTTTTCCTGTTATTTAGTTTTGTGCTGTTTTTAATTAAATTTTTTAGTTTTAATTTTTACCTTTTTGACATCTTATTTTTGTCTATCGCTTTCCTTATCACTTTGCTGCAATACTCCAGAAAGGTGATACGACTTTCGTCTTCGCTCATCAGAGAGGCGATGACTCCACTGTCTATCCTTCTCCTTATCTTCACTTCACATTCCACTCGCTCTATGCCATATAAGGGACAGGAAGCGAGGATGTGCACCACGGTCTGGTCCACCGTCGGAACACAGAGGCACGCAGGACTCTCCTTGAGTTTAAACCAGTGAAGGTACTCGAAGAATCCCCATTGCCCAGTGAACATCTGGACCAAGACCGTGTCGAGCTCGCGCTGAAGCTTGAGAAGAAAATCCTCGTTGTTGAAGCCGTTATACCTTGCATACCTACTGTTCCATTCGTCAAGCGTCCTCAGCCTTACCTGACGCTTGTAGTAGCTCGCTGGCCTAATGGTTAGAGCGTGCGGCTTTCATTGCGAAGTTCGCGGGTTCGAATCTCGGCATGTACCAATGACTTTAATATTATATTTAAGTTATGTACATTTGTGGACTTTAATTACAACAGTGAGATACAAACGGTGAAGGAAAACATCGTGAGGAAACCCGCACATGACTAAGAATTTGTTCTAAGGTATGTGTGAAGTCACCAACCCGCATTAGGCCAGCGTAGTGACAATGGCCCAATCGCCTTCATATTGAGGGTAGGCCTGTGCCCCAGCAGTGGGGACGTAAATGAGCTGTTATTACTACTACTATTACTACTTACTCTCACGTGCTTTCATGATGTTCTCTTTCACTGCGATCGCCAGGGGATGGACTGTGTCCGGATTTGCAACTATTTCTAAGGCCAACCTCGAGTCGCTAAGTACGGCGCACGAATGCGCCGCTCCACTGGCCGCGTACCTTGTCTCTTTCACCAGAGCCAGCAGCTCTGCCTGGTACACAGTGCAGAAGTTGCCCAACTTGAGTTTTTTGATCGCTGCCTCTGCGGCGCTCCGCATAACCGCACCGCACTCACCTTGTCGTCGATGCGGCTGTATATCGCCGAATCGGCAGCCGAAGTGGCCATATGGACTTCTTCCGGACTCTCCTCCAGGCAGGAGAATTTCACACCAAGCTGCACAGACGGGTGTAGAAGTCGCAAGTGGCTAACTGGAACCTCCAGCTCACGGTCTCACAGTACTTGCCGGGTGTTGCCGCGCTTTACCTCAAATAAAGTGGCCGCTTCTTGGACCCGAAGGTCCAGAGGATGCTGCCCGGTAAGTACTAGGGATGAATGCAACGACGCGGTTCGGTGAGTTCGCGCAATTTTCTGCACGAAGCCACGCTGAACCGCATCGAGCTGCCTTCGGAGTAGCAGTTTCTTAGCCGCCGGCGCCCATGCACTCGCAGCATACAAAATTATCGGCTCCAACACCGCCAGATACATTATTCTGATCATCGGTGTGGCACTGCTTAGTCGCGGAGAGAAGGAGGAATGGAGAATCATAACGCCGACTATCCTTCCTCTTCAATTCCACCATAACCCCAGATTTGGAGAATTGTGACATTCGTGTAATTTTTAATAGTTCATGATCATATAAGTTTGGCAAATATCTCCCTTCCGCTTTTTTGCTCTTTATTCAATGCTTTATAAACAGTGTTACAGTGATCGGATTTAGTTCAAATATGCGCCGTTTTGTTCGATAATCTGTTTCCATCTAGACGGCAACTTCATAATACATCCCTCGTAGAAGCCCCCCTCCTTATTTGCGAAGAACTCGGACAGCCACTTTTCACAAGCCTCTTTTGAGTTCAACTTTACACCACCAAGGGCGTTCACCATGGACAGAAACAGGTGGTAATCACTTGGCGCTATGTCCGGGCTATATGGTGGATGCGATAAAACCTCCCATCCGAGCTCCCGTAGCTTCTGACGAGTCATCAACGAAGTGTGTGGTCTGGCGTTGTCCTGGTTGAACACTACACCCTTCCTGTTGGCCAATTCTGGACGCTTCTGGTTGATCGCCTGCTTCAAGCGGTCCAGTTGTTCGCAGTAGATGGTAGAATTAAGCGTCTGGCCATATGGGAGCAGCTCATAGTGGATGATTCCCTTCCAATCCCACCAAACACACAGGAAAAATCTTCCTGGCCGTCAATCCCGGCTTGGCCACTGTTTGGGACGATTCACCGGCCTTCGATCACGACTGTTTTCGCTTGATATTGTCGTATGTGATCCATTTTTCGTCGCCAGTCACCATCCGCTTCAAGAATGGGTCGAGTTCGTTCCATTTCAGTAGCATATCGCAGGCGTTGATTCGGTCCAGAAGGTTTTTTTGCGTCAAATCATGCAGCACCCAAACATCAAGCTTTTTTTTGTATCCAGCCTTCTGCAGATGGTTTAAAATGGTTTGGTGACTAACTTCCATCTCCTGGGCGATGTCACGAGATGCCACATGCCGATCTAACTCGATGTAGTCCATGATTTGATCGGTATTTGTCGTCACAGGTCTTCCGCCGGCTGGCTTATCCATGGTGTCGTTTTCACCGGCTCTGAATCGTCGAAACCATTCCTCCGCGGTTCGAAGTGATAGAGTACCATCCCCCAAAACACCATTAATCTCACGGAACGTTGCTCTAGCGGATTTGCCTTTAACGAAGGAAAACTTTAAAATAGCGCGAATTTCGGCATTAGTGAACTATATGTTTACACGTCTATAACTGTTGAACGCAATATCCAAACTAATTATGCATAGCGTCGTTTTGTAGGTTATGTCAAGACCTTTCAAATTACGTATAGTATTGCCAGATACGAGCTCTGTAGCGCTTTGTACATAGCCGCGAATTTCAAAAGATAAAAAGGCGGAAGGGAGATATTTGCCAAACTATTATAATATAACAATGAAACGATGACAGTATTTAATCATTTAAATAATTTTACGATTTCGTACAATAATTCGACAATTTGAAATTTCTGTTGTATATATATACTCAATTGTCTAACACTGTCAGTTGTCAAATTTTTAGGTTATGTTTTCGTCCTACTTAGACATTGGTTTCAATCGGTGTATTTTGCAAAATAATGATGTATTATCATCCAATATATTTCAATCACGATATTCTAATTAAGTCTAAACCTTCATGTTTATAATTTGATAATAGTTTTCAAATAACTACAAGAATAATTACCAGTATTTGTTGATTAATAACATCTCATAAAATAGAAACTATGAAACTAAAAAAAGAACTGTATAGGTGTATGAATTATCTGATTTTGTACGTCTACTAAGAGTAACAAAGGTAGCAGCATGCATGATAAGTGAGTCACATGGAATTAATACGTTTCAACCCTTAAACTGTAGATTGATACGTAAGTAACCCAAATTAATCGTACTCTTTACAATTGTAATAAAATTGTTATATTTCATTTAAATGTGTTATAATTTTGTTGTTAAGAGATATGTAACACATTTTATTTAAATTTGTTTATGTTAAAACCTTTGTTTTTTGTTATTAATAAGTGCCTATTGTTAAAATTTATCAGAGAACTAGTACTACTAGGCGACACTAAAAGTTTTGTTACTACACAAAACCGTAGTCTAAAGTATTATAAAAAATACCAATTTTGCAAATGTAAAGAGATATATTGCTAAATTACAATAATATATATTTATTAATTAAATGAAATTTTGTTTTGATATAAGTTATTGTCACTGTATGGGGTGCTGGGTCGGATAATCTCCTCGTGTGCCCGGGAGATGCAGTTACCCTTCGGACTTCGGTCGGGGGTTAAAGGCATCTCTTGGGACTGGTGTACCCTGGGCAACGGTAGCTGCTTTATGCTTTCAGGCAGGGCAACTGATGGCTAATAATCCGACAGCACTGGCGTCGGGAAGTGACGATCGCCCGCTGAGGGGAAAACTGATATATCTCGTGGATTCAGTTCTCTTTTCGGCGCAATCAGTTGAGTCGCGCGGCGAGTCCGCCCCTAGGGCGTCTGTTGGCTTCGGCCACGCCGGGCGCACCCGTAGCCCGCTCATAGCACACCCCGAGCGGAGCGGAGACTGCGGTCATTGCGACCGGAGTCAACAGGAAGACAACCTCCGGAACTTGATCCCGAGCGCCCAAAGCTGTGG
The DNA here is from genome assembly GCA_033220335.2 of Troides aeacus. NCBI lineage: Eukaryota > Metazoa > Arthropoda > Insecta > Lepidoptera > Papilionidae > Troides > Troides aeacus. The sequence continues at coordinate 199,778 of CM067270.1, forward strand.
ATCAGCAACCGCCACACTTATGGATTACAGTTTAAAAGACATTAGTCCCAGGTGGGTCCCGGCCGCAAGGCTGGGGAATCCCACACGGTGCCACCGGGCGCCGTCTGCCCTACGTACTCTGGGGTGGGCAAAACTGTTCTCGGAGGAGGTGTGTGCGCACAGCGAAGCAACGACAACGGATCGTCGGCGGCATCTTCTTCTACGGTGGCGGGAAAGCCGCGCACCGGTACGGGTGCAGGGAACACGGACGCGACGGTGCTGCGCCCCCGGACGGGCGCAACCAAACACCTCGGAAAGGACGGACTCAAGCAACGCGCCCCAACACCAACGGCGCTCCCGAGGGCGCGAGTGGTGCTGGAGCGACTGCGCTTGGAGCGTAGCGAGAGCGAGGGCGATGTAGACATGGCCTTCGCTTGCACCCGGACGGTCTTAAGCGAGGCTGGGTCGTTATCCGACTTCAGCCTTGCTTCGATGACGTCGCGCGACTCCAGCCTTGGGCGGGAGCGCAAGCGACGCCGCTTGAGTGGGGACTCTATGTCGCCGTCCTCGGAAGAAGACGACATAGAAGTGGCTAAAAAGCCAGAGCGTCGTGGGCGCCTGCTCACGACCGGGAATTACGTCGGCCTCAGCAAAGCCAAGGCTGCGATCAACGCTGAAAGGCGTCTAGAGTTGAAGCTCCAGGCGGAGGAGGAGCTCGCTGCGATAGCGGCGACGCTCCGCCGAAACCGGGAGCGGAGACTCGCGCGGTCTCTTGCGCTGGAGTCTAGAATGGCTCCATACGAGCAGACGACAGCGATGCTTCAACGAGGATTATTCGATGACACTGAGCTGATCGCGATGATCGCCAGCCGTCATCAAGGTGGCCGTGGCGGCCATCGGTTCTCGCACCGTATCGGACGAGACGCTGCAGCTGCAGGCGAAGAACGCCCGCCTGCGCGCCGAGGTGGCCGACTTCCGTAAGGAGTTGGCCGCCATTAGGGCCGAGGTGAGCGAGAGAGAGCGTCGGGAACGGCTCGCGACCTCTCACCGCGCGGATACCGGTGGAGGAGTCCCCCTCCGGAAGGTGGACGAATTGTCCGGCGAAGAAGAAGCGACGAACGGTCGCCGCTTCTTCCGCACAGGCGACGCTGCCGGTGGAGGTGATCTGCCAGAGCGTCATGATCCAGGTCGGGACGATAATGAACGCTCGCCTGGCATCATTGGAGGACAGGCTTCTCACGGAGAAGCGAGTCCGTCCACCCTTGGGTGCGTCTAGGCGACCGGCGGCGCAAGCCGCCAAAAAGCCTGGTCTTGCGCCGAAGGGAGCGAGAGGGAAAGTCGCGGAAACCGCTCCGCGACCTGAGTCCTTCGTACCCGCGCCCACCCCACCTCCCTTGGAGGAGGCGTGGAACGCGGTGATACGGAAGGTGCCCAAAGAGGGTAAGGATTGTGCTCCTCCTCCGGCGAGGAAGACTATCCTGCAGGCCACGCTGCAGCAGCGGCCGAGGCAGCGACAGCGGTCGCGGCCGAAGCCGCAGCAGCAGCAGCGACAGAGCGCCGCGGCAGACGCTAAGCGGAAGCGACTTCGCGGTCGTTCTGCAGCGGCAGAGAATAAGAGGCGGTCACGAAAGCTGTGGGCCCCGAGGTCCGCTACCGTAGTGCTCACTCTGCTGCCTGAGGCCAAGAAGAAGGGCGTCTCGTACGCCTAGATCATGGCCCAGGCGATGCAGAGTGTGGACCTCAATGACATCAGCATTGCCGGTGTCCGCTTCAAGGTGGCGGCGACCGGGGCACGAATTTTAGAGGTGCCCGGATACGGTTGCCACAACGGCATCAAGTCCGACAACCTCGCCGAAAGGCTCCGAAAGTCTTTCGGCAAGGGGGTCGTCCGTGTCGTCAGACCGGTCAAGTGCGCTGAGTTGACGGTCTCCGGGCTCGACGACTCGGCTACAAGCGTCGGTGTAGCTGAAGCGGTAGCGCGAGCGGGCGGTAGCTCGGTCGACCATGTTCAGTCAAGCAACATCTCGGTCGACGCCTTCGGCCTCGGGATGGCGTGGATATGCCATCCCATGGGTGCGGCGCGTAAAGTCGTCGACGGTGGACGACTTTTGATAGGGTGGGTGTCGGCTCGAGTAACGTTACTGAAGAACCGACCCAAGCGTTGCTTCAAGTGTCTCGAAGAGGAGCACTTGAGAGCAAACTGTAAGTCCGACTCTGACCGCAGCGACGAGTGCTTCCGCTGCGGACAAACCGGCCACGTAGCGGCCGACTGTACCGCCCGGCAGCACTGCAACCGTTGTAGTTCGGCAGGGAATGCGGCCGGCCATAGGTGTGGCGGACAGGCGTGCTCCACCAAGGTGGCGCCGCCGCGTCGTCACGGAGGACGAATCGATTTTCCCGGTCGCTGCGGACCAGTCAGAGATGGACTATGGAGTCCTTAATTTCCACCGGGCGTGGTTATGTCACGAGGAGTTCTTGTGTTCCGGGACCTGTCCACGCCTGAGTAGGGACGAGGCGTGCGACGATCCGTCGTCCCACACCTCGGCCATCGTCCCACACCTCGGCCGCCAGCTCTCACCGGAGAGCCGTGTAGGACCGCGCTCGTGGCGGTACTAGGGAGTGGCCGTTCGCTTGCCGGTTTTGATCGCAAGCGATAGGTCACTAGCGGCGGTATCTCGATTTCGCGATTCTATTGCGTCGCGGGAATGGGAGACCGCTCGAACTAGACTGCGGTTGCCGTGGGGCGAGACGGGGTAGTCGCGTGATGACGGTTCATCGCCACCGGGCGAGACTCGAGCGCACTACCTACGACCGCCTCATTCGGCAGAGGAACCTGGCGTCGCGACCGACACGGGCCGTCGGTCCGGCGCGCCCCCCTTGGAAAGGGTTCCCGAGATGGCTTCGACGGCGCATCTCTGTGTCCAGATGCGGCGTCACGTAGGGCTTGTTCGATGGTAGGGGTGCTTCACATCTCTCCCCGTGGTGGACCCGTTCATTCGAGCTCCAAAGCGAGGGCGGCAGAAGAGTACTGCTTCTTTACCGCCTCCCCTCGTCTCTATTGGCCGAGTCGGAACACCGTGTGAAGTTTTTTAGTCGGTTGGAGTCCGACACTACCTCGTCGCGGCCCTTTCGGCGACGGGGTGTGCGATCCGTCAGCATTTTGTTACAAACATTAAAAAAAAAAAAAAAAATTGTCACTATATACAGGACAAAATTAATAGTCTTTAAATTCTATTATAGTTATATTCATTTTATAAACCTAATTCTACATGAAATATTATGCTTAATATTTACTCTTATCTGAAAATGAACTAAATTTTACCTGCTTATTCATATCTATCAAATAATTTATCTAATAAACAAATTAATCGTTTTTAAAGATATTCAGTCACAGTAGTGGATGAAGCTAGTATAATTATGCATCTCAGCATTTACCCCATCATATCAAACACCATGGAAGTGGTCGATCTGATCGCAACTGTAGTGGATGCCTTTGAGTTATCCCATTTGAAACAAGAATGTTGCAAATAGCTCATTAAAAGCAGCTCTGACATATAATCTAAATTGAAAAAAAATTGATAAACTGCTATTAACTTTAGAACAATTTAATCCAGACAAAACAAACTGTTTTAACTTCTTTTTCATTATTTTATGTTTTATCTTACTAATTGACTAACCAAGACTTTTTTAAACTTTATGTATGTTTTTCTAATCAATTGATGTATGTTTTGATGACTAAGTAAAAATATTTCCAGTACTAGGGTAATCCTTGTCACATCACAGGTATAATGCAACATTTTGTTACAATCTCTTAGACATCATCTCATTGGAAATAATGCTGTGTAAATAATTGCTTTCTATTTATAACTTTGATTTACAAGCTAATACTATTCAGTAGAAATTTTCACACACTGACAAAGTGTACCTTCGAAACATGGTGATAACTCAAGTAATTTTGGTTTTTTTGTTATATAAAATGTGTTTTGTATATATTATATAAATGGATTGCTGTTACGTAAAACGGTATTTCATTTAAATTTGTGACATCTGATGAAATTAACTTTGCAAAACAGCCTTATTGCGCTGGAAGATCTTAGGTAAAACATTTTGTAAAAGATATATAATTAATGTACTTACTTTAGGTTAGTACTTTTTAATTCTAGTTTCACAAATTTCATTATTGTCTATGATAAAGCACTTTAGTAACAGTATACTGAATGTGTCATTGTTCTTTTCCAATTGAAACATTTGTTGTAAAGGACACTTTATTGTTGACACGGGCAGCCTTCTCAAGAGCTATGTATATATACACCTAATACTAAAAATGATTGGCAATACCAGACATCCAGCTTTGGGTATTGCGCATGGTATCCAGCGGTCATGTTGCTGGGCGATATTATCTGCTGGGGTTGCAACTTCAGCAGATAATATGCAGTATGAGCAATAAAAGGTCTTATGTAACACTGCAGTGTTACATAAGACCTTTTATTTATTTCTTAGTGCCTGATTATCTCTTTAATACTGAGCCTACAAAGATACCCAGGCACATTTCATAGAGGTTAAATGCTAAAATTGTTATCATCTACATTTTATTTTGTTAATGTCCTCAACTGAACATAGCATAGTAAACTGGTAATCGTCACATATATCAGTATAGTTCAATGCTTTTTAATATTTTTCTCATACAAACAATAAAATATTCTTATTATTTTTATAAATATTAAAGTTCCAACATGCTTAAAATTCCTAACAATATTTTTTATATTTTAATTACCCACTTTCTGGGATATGAGGGGACCCGCACAACTACTAACAGGACAAACCAACCTCACCTGCTCGTGGTAAACCCTAATCAACTAACGAGGCTCTGGCTCTGATCAACCCTCTTTAGACCAACGTGGTGGGAAAAAGCTCAAATCCCATTTGAACCCCTAAAAACGACGGCTTCTATTACCCGGCGTTGAGATCAACGCAGCACTGATGGATGTGGGGATCTTTGGGGGAGGCCTATGTCCAGCTGTGGATGTCTATCGGCTAAAGATTATTCTATTTACCATCAATCCCACAATATCGTCCGAATCAACCTATTACATATTCATTATTATCATTATGTTACTGGAAAGCGTCATAAGTAATTACCAGCACAATTAACAGTAACTATGTAAATTGCTGTAACTGAAATCTTATGTCTCAAGGTGACGGGCTGGTGGTGCTGTTTATATCTTCTAACAAGCGCCATCGCGAAATATATACTGAAGTGATCTTTTCACCCTTAGCTGTAATGGCGACCTTGTGCAGTGCGGTATTACCATCGGCCGGATCCAGCGTATTGACCGAACAGGAAGTGGCACTAGTTATGTTGATGATCACAGCCACTGTATTGTGCGCGCTACTTTTAAACTTGAAGTGTTGTTATCTCAATAACTTCACTACCTGCGACGCCCTTCAAAGGAAATATAGTAACTACTGCACACCATACTCCTAAATATTGAGACTTATCACGAGCTACAGTCTTGAAATTTTTTAGGAATATTCCTTTTGCCGAGTATAGGTCAGCAAAGCGGGCAGGGAACAGTTAATACTCATATAGAGGAGCTACGTAAAATAATTTTATCACTACATTAATACATTACTAGTGAGAAAAATACATTTATGTATATTAAAATGAAATAGCTATATTTAATATGAAAATATTATCGAAGGTTGTTTAGGTAAGCTGAGAGCAGATTTTACGAAATGTTACTCCAAACAGAGGTTACGGGGATGTCAACAAGGGGAAGGAGCCCGGGGTACAGCGAGTTATCGCCGGCCGGGAATGTTTCTGTTAAATTTCGAGTGTATATTACTAATCTATTTCTACATTACAGCCAGCTAAGCGAAGAATAGATAGTTTATTAATACACTTATCAGTGAATGCATGTCGTTTTTATTTATAATCATCATTATGTATTATGTATATCAAAAATACGTCATCATTTATTTTGTTGTATATAAAGTACTGGAAGCGCTACGGAGTACGCCCACGTTGTTTCTGACAAGACCATCCGCCAGCCTTCCGATAGCAGCCGGTTACGTGTGGGCCACGTAGCCCGATCTATTTATGAACAGCAAAGTCAAAGTCAAGTCGAGGTAAAATCAATCGATAAATGAAGTAATAAACATAGAGAAAAATGTGTAGCTATGCTTTATTATATATACATATTTCTATTATATTTATTTTCTTTTTATAAATATTCAATTTCGTACTTCCATCTCGATATAAAAGTACTAGACTAGTCATTATATAATAATTTCTTTCTACGTCACGACCTTATTTCTTATTCTTCGACTCTAATAATGAGATAAAAATTTATTAAACCCTGTATAGATATAAATTTTACACAAATTCGATAATTTACTACGTAATAGTATTAAGAAAGCTGAATATACTAACTGACGCGAGTTCTATACTGTTTGATGTATAAACAATGGCATGTAGACAAACAGGACGTTCATCTTATAGTAAATGACACTTAAGCCTATAACATTGTAGTGTAGGTTAGGACGACATATATTGCACTACACTTTACTCTTCACCTTGAAACATAAGATGTTATGTCTCGTTACCTCGATAATTACACTAGTTACATCGCCCTTCAAGCCGAAAGACAATAATGTTTGCACGCTACTATTTAACAGCTTGAATAGGAGCTGCGAGCTGTCTATTTAGATAGTCTCCGGCAAAAGACCATCAGTAAATTTCTTCCCTATTTTTATTTTTTGCTTTACCTGGGGGAAGTGCCTTTGCATACCCTGCCTTCGCGGATGCAAATACAGCTTATGTCGGACTTGCACCGACTAAAACCTCCTCGATGTTCCACCTTCGTCACTTTACGGCGGGGTCAAGGCAACGCTTTCGCACACCACCGCGACTCCGCCAGCGCCGGCTGCACCATACAATCTTGACTCAGAAGAGAGAACCGTCTTCTATCCACCTCTGTAAGGGCGCGAATCATAGACCGCGCCCTCCTTTCGGCCTCTTATAGTCACCTGAACAACGGATCCAAATTCCTTCCTCGTATTTGTTTATGTAGTTTTTTGTAAAATAATTTTTATAAAAAATATATTCTTTTTTTATTAAAAGATGATGGTTTTTAATTTGAATTCCCAGCGATTTTAAAAATTAACTTCTTCCTAACAATAAAGTGTCATCATCATCATCATCATCATCATCAGCTGATAGACGTTCACTGCTGGACCTAAAAAAATGGTTGGCTGATTGGTAATAAATTTTATTAAAGAATATATAACTTTCATTTCAACCATATGCATATCCCCTACAATTAAACTTAATACATGAATTTCTATACTATTGAATACTCATGATTTACTGTAGTGATGGTGGTACTCTTCATTCTTTTTTTCTTCTATTTGCTGTGATTCTTTATGATTGAAGATTGGCTGTCGACTCCAAGAATAGGCCTCCTGCGCGAAGTTGGTAAGTTCCTAAATAAATTTGATGCTAGTCCAGTTCCGTATAATATATTTACTTACAAAGGCCCTTAAATATTCCTGCAAGAGTTAATTATGCAATAACAATGGTTCCTGTGTTAGTAATCGAATGAATACTTATTCAGGCCTGCTTAACTCAGGTCAGCCTACTTAGGTTCACTTTAAGTGCGGCTGACAATAATTCCTTTGTGAAACGAGTTGATGATGTGGTACACACTCTTGAAGAAGGCTTGATAAACATTCTTATGAAGAGCAAACCAAATTACTAAAGTCATTGTTAAACATATAAGAAATTTCCGCCTATGTAGAGACTCATCACGATAACTCTGGTACCGTAAGGCTTAGAGACTTAACATTTGGTATGAATACTCTTTTTACCGAGTGTAGATTAGCTAAGAATGGATTTTATATAATTTCATCCCCAAAGGGAGTTGCTGCGTTTTTCAGCAGTAAGCAAGGTAAGCAGAGAATAACTACTAGTTTTATAAAATTAAAGTACTAATTATTTAACATCAAACATTTATTAAAGTATATGTTGTACAATTCTAAATTCGCCGGAAGTAAGATTGCGAAGAACATTTAAAATTTCCTATAGCTACACAATAATTTTTTTTGTATATGGCTGCTACTGTTTCAATATATTTAAGGTCTCAATTATCTTAACAATTGTCTTACAATAACACAAGATGTAAGATGTATAATTATTCTTAACTAAGTTAATTCGCGTTCATCGGATGGTTAATGACACGCCTCTCCATAACAACGTGGCGCTAGTTAGGATGTTATACATAACACCACGTTACGCTTATTGCCTTGAGACATGTATCAACATCATAATGCGGAGGTACCCACCTAGACGGTCTCCGGCAACAAAGACCTACCACCAGTAAGCTTCGCTGTTCAAAATCACGCTTTCAAAAAGAGTAAACACAATTTTTTTTTATTAAAACCTTAAACGCATTCTTGAGTCTTCATAACTATAACCTTTAGCTCTCTATTAACATTAAATTATTATTCCGAATACGCTACGTCTGTTGCGAATATCTCTACTGAGCTGTAAACCTTACTATGTCTATGTATCTAACTTAAGATTAACTAGATCACGTTTATACACACTTAACTATAAATAATTTTTATCTAACGTCTACGTCGTAAATGTTATGAAAAATGTAATAGCAAAGTTAAAAAGTACTCAAAACCTGTGAAAAGGTTTTCTTGGATCCTTCTATATGTATAATATAAGCAATGTCACAGAGCGAATTATTAAAAACAAAGGATAAACTAAGTGGAAAACAGGAGAATGTTAGAGAAGCTATGACTTAATCGATTGTTGATGACTGATGATGACTTGTCTTTTACGTATTATATATCTTTATATTCCCTATACAGAATAATAAAGATGTATTTTTATTATTAAATAACAATTTAACTAATTTTTATTTTAGAAACTGCATACAAATTAGAGGATAACATAAATGACGCCTAGACATTTATTTAAAAAAGAAATTAACAGCTTGCTATTGTTATGGATTACTTACCAAACTTATCAAAGCTGGCCGCAGGAGCGCTAACATAAATATCTAAGTTATTAGCAACACATTTTAAAACCTTAACAACCTTTACCTTTTAAAAACTTAACACCTTTTAAAATTGTCTATTTAAAAATTGTTATACTGGTTTTGGTAACCATGGTAATTTTGGTAATTGTTGGCATTGTTCTCCGTTACCCATTCCGAATTTTGTGTCGCGGGGTACTGACCGTACTGCGGTCCATACTGTACGATTGGCTGATAATTGTTTGCGCCGTTCTGTCTCCTGATCCTGTTGGTGTGCTGAGTGGTGTATGGATGGCGAGCGACGGCAGGTCTACTAGTGTTGTAATAAGCAGGGAGTGCATACTGGTAAAACAATCCCGCCTGCATCATAGCTGGTTCAGCATTTGTCACTGCTTCCTGCCCCTAGAATATAATAAGCAATATAACAAATTTCTTCCGACTGCTACATTAAATTTTTAAAATGGAAAAATAATAAGTATATAATATAACCAATTACGCTAAATAAGCTCTAGCAGCATTATATTGTCTACGTTCCAATAATTCCAATTACGGTTTTGACAAATTCACCTACCGTCACCACGTGGCCTGTGTTCATTCCTTCTTGAACAAAAGCTCTTTGATTGATGGAAAACATTTGTTGTGTAGAATTTTGAAATATCATTTCATAACTGACTCGGTTTTGAATTATGTATGAGTGCATGTATGAATTTAATTGTGTCTGGATCACTTTATTATTCGTACGATGGTGTTTAATGTTTGGTTTTGTTTGGGATTCTGTTTGCGTACATTTATCGTTGTTGTTTTTGTCCGTTTGTGTATAGTCATCAATCGTACACATCACCGCCTCGGTCTGTGATCGATGCGACCGATCATATAACGATTTCATTTTCATAACATCGGAAGCATTTCCCATCAAATTATTTAAATTTGTCGTATCAGTCGATTTTGACAAATCTTGAATCTCATTAATTTCCTCATTGTTACTTACGTTACCTGCCATCATTTCATTGTTATAAGCTGCCATTTTCGATTCGTACTGCATGTTGAAGTTTTCTCTTTTATTATTAGTTTCCTGTTTCTCTTCTTTTATAACTTTACCATCTTTTGTAATATCTCCTTCAAGCGAAAGGTCAACGAATGGTACGTGTTGCTTTAAGGGCACATTTTTATTCTGGCTTCCATTATTAGAGTTCGTATTCTGACTTGTTGATTCATCAACATGCGTATTTAAGTTACTGTCATTATCTCTTGTTGAATTCTCATTCCATTGTGAGTCATTGTTTCTAAATGTATCGCTATTATCGATTAATGGTTTAAAAGTGCATATTTTTTGTTGGTTATGTTTATCTTCTCTCTGAAATCCGTTCATAATGATTCGATTTTAGAATCTGTAACAAATTTTATAATAAACAAAATTTATTTTTGTCGTATGGTAAAAAATTAGTTTAAATTAATAAATTCTTATTTAATTTTGTCATTTCAGATTTCTCTTTTACTTGGAAACCTATCTTCTTTGCTATCTTCGTGTTATTCATAAGGAATAACTGCTACCTCGATAAGAGTTGCGACTCCCATGCGTACTTTAAATTTCAGAAAATAAAGGGTACTTAGAGCAAGAAGGTTTGAAAACTGGTAGTTATTTCTCTAGTCGGTACTTGTGATGTCTATGACATCGGAACATGTCTATTCAATACCATTTTGTCGCATATATTCAATCAGTACGAAAGTAATAAACAGCGTAATAGAAAGGAATAAAGAATAAGGAACAATATCAAAACCGGGGAAAAACTGGAAAGTAGAATAAAACAGAAAACAGAAAAATAGAAATAGAAACGAAAAGGGAAAACAAACAATGTAATGTAGGAAAGAAATACAAATAGAAATAAATGTGGGAGAAATAAGACTGAGTAGAAAAGTAATAAATGTTAATGTATGTCAATATAAAGGCAAATGTAAAAAGCAAAACCAAAGAAAGAATAGAATAGAATAATGTTCACCATATGTGAGGCAACTAAAATAGTTATCAGGAGGACAGAGGCGAGCTATGGTTTGTACAGTGACTGTAAAGCCGCGCTCGATACTGTTACGAATCATGGCTCGCTCCATCCTCTTGCCGTAGTGGCCAGGGAGAATCTGCTGAGGGCTTCTACCCAGAGCAACGACGTGTCTTTGTTCTGGGTCAAAGCCCACGCGGGCGTTCCTGGTTATGAGCGTGCTGATGAATTAGCCAAGCTGGCCGCTCTTAACAGCCAAAGGAAGCCAGATTACGATCAGTGCCCGGTATCGTATGTTAAACGTTTGCTTCGAGATGCCTCAGTTGCGAGATGGAGCGCCCGATATAGCGAGGGTAGCACCGCGTCCGTCACTAAGTTATTTTTCCCGAACGCAGCAGAGGCATATCAGTTAATTAGGAAGGTCCGGCCAACGGGGCTGTTAACCCAGATATTCACTGGTCACGGTGGATTCTCCCAATACTTGTACCGTTTCAAGTGTCGGCAGACCCCGCGGTGCAAATGCAATGACGCCGTTGAAGAAACGGTTCTTCATTTGCTGACGGAGTGTCCTATACATATAATATATGCCTGAGGTATGATTTTGAGCAGGAGACAGGCTTAATAATAGGTACAGCCATTTATTTTTTACTATTTCCGGTAGCCACCGGAAATATTATAGTAAAAAATAAATTATTTAGAAGTAAGTTTATAAATTATTGCATAAATATATGTAAGGTACTAAATAATAGAAATCAGGATAAGTAAATGTCACTTTATGCATATGTGCACAATAATATTCTGTATATTTTGTGAATACGATATAATTAGATAGTATAAGTATATAGCAGTGTATATAGTGTATATATAGCCTATAATAGTGTAAATGTTATAAATGTAAATGTTGTGTGAAAATGTTGTAAATAATAGGATAAGGTATAATAATGATAATATGTTATCCCTGAATAATAATATCAGGGATAACTTGATGATATAATTTAAAAAAAAAAGAAGAAAAATGTTCAAAAATAGTATACAAGAAAGAATTGTACTAGAAGAACTTAACTAGAGATAAGATATAAAAATGTAAAAAATGTGAATTGTTATTCAAAAAATAAAGATAGAATGAGTTGTCCTCACTTATTGCGAGAGTTGGATGAAAGAAGTAGGAAAGAAAGAAGGGAAAGAAAGGAAGGAGAAGGAAGGAATGAAATTACTAACACATGAGATATAAATAAAAGATAAAAAGGGCCCTAGCATAATCTAACTAGAGAGAGAACGCATTAAAAAAAAAACATCCCACCGAAGGGCAAAACCCTCCATAAATCCCACGTTGTGCTACGGCAAATACAAGACCACCTTGCATTTGCCGTCCTAAGACTCGCTTATTGAGCTCTGAGTGCCCCCACCCTCAAACCCCATGAACCCGAGGACCCTTTTAGTCGCCTTGTACAACAGCAGGGAATACTTTAGTACTATTCTTAATAGCCCGCGACTAATAGACCTACAACCAGTATATTTAAAAAAACTACTCAAAAATTATATCGCTAAGAAAATGTGAAAAAGTATGAATAAATTATTAGAATAGCCAGAAACTATGTTTCGCACAAAGTGGTGCAGTGTTTATCGATCTAACTAGCGCCATATTATTATGGGCAAGTGTTATTTAAGTAAAACCTAAACAGGAAAATTATTATATTACGATAAATATGATTTTGATTTTGATGAGATTTTTACAACGAAATAAATATTATTCTATATGTATGAATTATTCGACCAGAAACCAGTTATTTTCATTGAAATGGTGGAAGTATACTATACATATAAAATATTATAAAAATAAATGTAACTAATAGAATAATAAGTTATGATAAAGATATTACTAATGGCGTTAAATTGTACGGATGAAACAATTCAACAGGTCAATGTTAGGCAATTTTTAAGTCTGTACTAAATTCAGTAACTTTTAAAAGCTGTGATGCTGCTATCAATGATTTTTTTGGAATTTCCTTACAAACTAACTAAAAGTAAAAGTAACTTACAGGTTTTTTAACAAGTCGTCAGCGCTGTGCAAACTGGAGAACAGGGCACACTAACTGTAAAAATGTTCGTAGAGTGCAATGTAGTCGGCAGGAGTCTTCACAGCGAACTGAAACGTAACGTCGTTTCTGGCTCTGTTAGAAGCAGGCCAGAGCGGCGAAGCAACAGATGTTCGCCCACCAGCAACGGAGCATGCGCGGGATGCTGACTGCTAATCTGCACCGTTGCTAATTCCGCATCTTCATAATGTTATTACAAAGGCTGTACAATTTATCGATCATAATTTATTTATTAATATATTATATATTATAACATTTAAATAAAATATGAAGCGTCCAATGCATTAGTCTTGAAATCTGTGTTATATGCCCATATTGTATCATAATCAACATTAGGTGAAAACTTCAAACTGAAATTTGGCGATCAGATTGAGAAAACCAATTTGTATCCGCGCCTCTTATGGTTAAAGGCTTTACACTGGAAGTTGTTGACGAATATGTCTACCTGGGACAAATAATTCAATATCCAGAAAATAGTCAATCTACGAATCCAACTCCGTTGGAGAGGCAGCGCAGCATCATCTCGTCCTGGCTACGGCAGTGTCTGAAGATAAAATTCTGCCTTTCATGTTTGTTGTTAATAATGATATACAGAACTGAAACGTGGCTATTTCCAATGGGTCATATAGAAATCACCCAAAGGGCAACGGAGCGTGATATGTTTAGATAATTTCTGCGCGATAGAATTAACATTGGGATCTGTAGAAGAACGAATGATGATAAGTCTAAGATAAGAATAAGAAAGATGATAAGTCTCGTTACTTCATTAATGACAATAGGTATAGCGCCCTTTAAATTGAAACACAGTAATGTTTGCATGCTACTGTTCAATAGCAGAAATAGGCTCTACGGTAGTGTGTACCTAGACAGTCTCCGGTAACGGAGACCTACCACCTGTCCTATATTATATTATAATATGAGAACTGTTTCGAAATTATCATTATATAATTTTTGGACGTTTAATACGTGAGTGAAAGATTTTTTGAAACATCATCATTATTCAATCTGCATTCATCTATTCATTGCGATCTTCACCAAGTGCAACAGGTAGTCAGTTGGCCTTATTTCCGTTTATGTCATTTCTTGATTTGCTTAGAGCCACTAAACTGCCGCTTAGAATTACGCGCTACGTTAAACTGAGCGGCAGTTTAGTGGCGTTATGAAGCATTTAGACATTTTAATACCCGTGCTTTGATTATTGTAAATTAAGTACAGATAATCAATATATGGATATTTAATATCTACATTAACTTATCTCATTATTGAGTACATTTAAATTTAAGTACTTATATTACTTTAATTTTAATGCGTGTAAGCCCAAAATATTTTATATTGACAAAGAGCATAATTCATTGATTACTGTTAAGAAGTAGGAAATAATGTAAATTATAAAAGTTACAAGTTATTTATAACATTAAAATTTACTATTAACATATTCATTATTTACTATTTAATAATAATATGGAGTCGCTCATTTTTATTTAACTAAAAATCTTGTGAAGCTATCCGATTCGCGCACCTCACAGGATTTGCTCTTCTTATATATACTGCTAAATAACTTAATCAACAATTCGCCATTATTTTGTCAGTTTTCTTTCAAAGTTATACCTGGCTTTCCGGGTCAATCAAGGTCTATTCTCACTCATAGAAAGTACAAGTCCAAATTGGATTATCATCATCATCATCAGCTGACAGACGTCCACAGCTGGACATTCCCTAATTCCTAGATCGTGCAACAGGAAGTATTTCATGAATAAAGATAGCTCAAATGATATATTCCATATTATTATATTTATTCCTTGTTTTTGGTATTAGTTTCATTGTAATTGTTTTTTTGTCTTAATGTAACATTGTACTTTAATATTCTTTTGTTTTCGAATTCTTTGTTCTGTTAATGTTTTTGTGTCTTTGCTCAATGTACGCAGTGCTTGTAATTGAACCTACATATTGCCTAATATTTGAATTATTCAATATTTTTATGCAAAGTAATAAATACATGTATTACTATAAGCACACCGTAATAAATAAACAAATAAATAGTAATTTAATTATGATGGTAGTATAGCAATAATCTAACTTATCGATCCGTTATATGTTTTGCTTTGGTTATTTTTAGGTTACGTACATTGATTTTAATTTCTTACGTATTTACGTAAATATTTACAAAAATATTATTTACCCTTTTTACACGAAACTGATTGAAATATTATTTATAAAAAGAATGAATGTATGACGGATACACATACAATGTATGACGGATTTAGTAACGCGAAATGATAAAGTTATACATGTTAGTCTTTGTTTTAATCTTTCAAAGCGCAATCTGAAGTTTTTAATAGATTCTTTATATTCAGGACATTGTAAAGTTATTAGATTAGACTGTCTGATAATACTGAAATTTAATTAAAAAAAATTTAAGAGCAAAAGAAACCCTGAAACAATCGCCGAATGAACAATTTCAAGAACATACAAATGTGTTATACAATGATCGAAACAATATAGATGACCAATGGCCAGATGTTTAGTGGCGTTAAGGATTTAAGGTGATGAAGCGGAATCAAATGTTACTGTTACTGTTAGGGTGATGGGGGGGGGGGGGGTCAGATTTACGACATGATGGCTGTTAGCCTGGCGGACTTGAAAAAATCCTACTATTAACCATTTTTAACAATGTAAGCGCCGGAGTCGCAACAGAGACAACTAAGCAAGCGGTTCGTCACTGTAACCACAGTACTAAAACCAGGAGCAGATGAGTAAGTAATGGAGAGAGTTGATAATTATAAGTGACCTTGGTAAAATTCCTAATCACTATACAAATGTTTGTGTGGCCCGGGAATCGAACTAGGAATTGATGCATAATCGATTTTATGTGTTAATGAGATACACGTGATTTCTGTAACAGACTATGATAGATCATATTCCTACTGTCCTACATCTGAACCAATTCGCCGCAGTCGAAATCGGCCCGGAGGACACACATACACATATATACAAATACACACAGGCACACACACAAACACACGTCCATACACGCGCACAAGCTCACGCTCACGTACGCGCAAACGCACACACACAACAACAAGAACACGCGCACGCACACTCCCATGCATACACACACGCACACACTGTTAACGATTGAATAACTCTAAGCGAGTTTACAACTCATACACTAACAATTATGTACAGTCTAATTTCGTTAAGCTCTCTTATCGATGACGCCACTTACAACTATGTAATACTATAATACTTATGTTACACCCTACGGTCTTAAAGATCAATATACAAAAATCATACATAGCTACACTACAATATAACTAGATCTAGTATCCAAGTGTATTATCACTTACATTAATATAAATATATATATAATATATATATATGGTACGAAATGGTTTCTAATATCAAATTAAATATTACTCGTGACAATACTCTAAGACATTTGAATAAAAAAGAATTTGAATTTGTATTCGAGGAGGGAATACGCGTGAGACGTTCACTTGATAGTAAGTGACACGTTTATCATAACAATGTGGCACTAATGAGAATAATGTATTCAGTATCACGATTTGCTCTAAGGTTTGAGAGGTAAGATATTAAGTTAGTTACTAACGTAGTCAATAAGCATAATCAATACCTTGTTACTAACACTATGGTCCCAGAGGCCGAAATAAAGTTTATTTATTATTATTATTATTAAGTTTCGTTACACCAGCGTTTACGTTAGCTACAACGCCCTTCAAACCGGAGCACAGTACCATTCGCACACTACTCTTTGTCGACTGCTATAGGATCTGAGCACCTGCCATCTATTATAATCTTAAATTACGGCCAGCAAAGCGGACGGGGAACAGCTAGTATATATACATAAGAGATTTCCGCCTTTGTAGATAGTCACCACGATTTCTCTAGAACCATAACTGAAAACCTGGATACTTTTTGATGTTAAAGATGCACCTCGCAGAGGTAGGCCGGTCGCCGAAAATGTCGATAAAATCGGAGAAATGATCGAACTTGACCGGCATGTTAGCAGTCGTAACATCGCCCAGGAGCTAAAAATGGACCACAAAACAGTTTTAAACCATTTACACAAAGCTGGATTCAAAAAGAAGCTCGATGTTTGGGTGCCACACCAATTAACAGAAAAAAACATGATAGATCAAATTTCCATCTGCGAAACCTTGGCCTAACGGAATGAGATAGACCCATTTCTTAAACGGATGGTGACTGGAGATGAGAAATGGATCACAAACGATAACCCTGGGCGAAAACGATCATGGTCAAAGAGCGGTGAAGCACCTCAAACGGTGGCCAAACCAGAACTAACCGCCAGGAAGGTTCTGCTGTGCATTTGGTGGGACTGGAAGGGGATTATTTATTATGAGTTGTTTCCATATGGCCAACCACTAAATTCTGATCTCTACTGTCAACAACTGGACCGTTTGAAGAAAGCAATTGACCAGAAACGGCCAGAATTGGCCAACAGGAGAGATGTCGTGTTCCACCAGGACAACGCTAGGCCACACACGTCTACAGTGACTCGCCAGAAACTTCGGGAGCTTAGTTGGGAAGTTTTAATGCATCCGCCATACAGTCCGGACTTGGCACCAAGCGATTACCATCTTTTTCTTGCATTACAAAATTTTTTTAGCGATAAAAAATTGGCATCTAGCGAAGATTGTGATAATCGGCTACTAGAGTTTTTTGCAAATAGAGACCAGGACTTCTACGAGAGAGGCATTATGAAGTTACCTTTAAAATGGCAATAAATCATAGAACAAAACGGTGCATATTTGACCCAAATCGGACAAGCCGAAGCATGTTAAATAAAGTCCGGAAGGTCATATAAAAATAATGGATTTCTTTTTCCCCAACCTATTATTTAGTTGCTTTCTACTGTTAGATATCAAAAGCTATCACCTTTTAGGATAATATTTATATTAAATAGTAACTATAAGTAACTAGTACTTCAAATAATACACATAAAATCCCACCTACATTATATATTAGATTACATATATTAGATATTGTAATACTTATATAATAAATCTTGTGGGATATTCTTTTTATTTAAGAGGCAGACAGTAGTAGAGACGACTTATACATATGAAAAATAGTGTCATATCGCATAAGAAACTTAACAAACATATCTTTTATCATATATGACATAAAACAAATGCAACTTGACAATATGTTAATTCATTACTATAACACTTATTCGATACAAAACACAAAAACAATTACATTTAATTACAAAACAAGCCATCAAAAGGATTTAATAACTACAACCTTGTAACGGATATATATATTTATGTATGTATGTGTATATGATATATCAAATGCTTTGAGTATAAATAATTTTCTCATTAATTCACTATTTGCATTACTAATGATATCGTTTAGTTAAAAAAAAAACAGCTTCCAAAATCCATCTCGGGATAAAAATAGTGTTTTAAGTTATGTATAAGTAAAACAAAACATAATTGTTTAATTTTGTATAAAATCAATATTTGTACTTAATATTAAATAAATTTCATGACAAATCCTGTTTATGTTAAAAAAGGATATATATCTTTTATTTCAACTGTTGTATATGTATATACTTTATCAGTAATATCACTTAAAATATTAACGACTTCATTAATGTTCCCATAGAACGTTATCAGGTTTATTTATCATAACACGCAACGTTCCATCCAAACTATACGTTATATATAATATAATATAACGCTTTCTTCATTATATCTATATTACCTACACTTTTTCAAACAAATTCCATCTTGATTAATTTTGAAAGGTTTTCGAATATTGTAATAGATTAAGAGGATATAGAATTATTTTCTTTCTATTCATGTAAAATAAATGTATTTATTTCAGCCTTCACTATTGATACTCAGAGTGTTTGAGATTAAATTGATGTTTCAATGTAAACAATTTTTCATTTTGATTCCTTATTCCTGTTACCGATACACAAAAGCAAACATAACCACTCCTAAGGCAAATAGAAAATATTTGAAAGGGTCACTAATGTAGTAAAGCAATAAAACTGTAACATAATGCGGGCTTTAGTCGGTGCATGTCCGACGTAAATCATCGCTGTCCAGAGAAAGCGAAAGGACGTAAACAGACCGTTTATCTGATGGTGAATAATACGCCTGATAGTAACAATAACAATATCCTTACTGGGGTGGGAAATATACAATGCACCACAATGTACTGGTCGCATTGAAACCTAAGATATTAAGCCTCTTTACCCCAGTAAATTCCGCTCTTCAAAGAAGAACACAGTAATGTTTACACATTACTGTCCTGCGGTAGAAATAGGAACTGCAGTTATACGCACATAAATGATCTCCAGCAACAGTGACGTGCGACCAGTAACCTTAACCAACATCAAATGATGATATAGACTGTATGTAGAAAACTGGAATCTTTACCTGGTATCATCAAACGATACACTAAACCATGTTTTTCATTTGTCCTGTGAATGGCTCACTAAAATAAATACTTACTCTTCATCATATAAAATTAAAATATTATTCATAATTTTTTTTTTCACCCTCTGTAAAAGTTTCAGTTAATTTCGTTTAAGTTTTACAAGCATTTTCTTGCTTTGAACCTTCTAAAGTCCTTTTACTTACCAACCCTTTTAACTGTTGTAGATCACTGCGAAGACTAGACGATGAATAGATTAATTAAGACCTTCTACTATTAGCCTCGCACTGGTACTGTCGCCGCAAGTTTAGATAATTTAATATCTGTTCTTTCTTCAGAGATAAAATTGAAAGTATTCACCATAGTTAGGAAAGATATATGTGTAAATCTCTTAGCAGTAACAAACAAATTATACATGGTTCTACACTACAACCATTTGAAATAAACCTCGAGATTGATCAAAATAAAATAACTAGAAATAAAAGATTACAAACATATTAAGACGCCATAAATCATATTGTTTTTGCGTTACACTTAATTTTTATTAAATCTCCTTTTAGATCTCCTTGGTAATAAAAGATCGCGAAACATAATTTAATGCAAGGGCACACAGAATATTCGCTTTAAAACGTACTCACATGCGCAAATGACATCAAAGGGCACCTAGGCAACGGCCCCGGCGAAGGGGTACCTATTCTGAAAACACGAAATAAAAAAAATCCCTAAATAACGAACAGTTGAAGTAAATAACATTGACTTATTGCCTGCGTATATTTTGATCTTATTCTGAAGAAAAAACTTTATATGTTTATATACAATGCGACTGAGATTATTGAACTTTTGATGGAAATTTCTTCGAAAGAATTTTTCATACTCCTACACAAATGTTCATATCAATGGTTCAACATTTACTTTAAAATACTTCTTATGTAATGATTATTAAAAAGATTATATTCCTTAATTGCTAGGATGATTTGAAAGAAAGCAAAGAAATATCTACTTTTTCCTTCTGCCCTTTTCCCTGCTATGTGGGGTCGGCACAGTATGTACTTCTGTTCATATCCCTCTATCAGCCGTCATATATGAATTCACTGAAAGCATAGAAATATAAAAACCTAAAAATGTTAACAAAATTTTAAGTTGATCTAAAACTAGAAGAACTAAAACTGAGCTGAGAATTGTTGATCGACTGAACCAGTGCAATAATTCAGTTAAACAACTCAGTGCCTTGTATCTGCTCTGGTCTACTTTAACTTTGACCACATTAAGGTAAAGTAAACTAAAAAAAAAATTGAATTATAGTTTGAAAAACTGCAAAAAAAATTAAAAAAATCTTGTTCTTTTTTAGTTCTGCTTTAAGACACAAGAAAAATGCATATTCACCCTTCTAACCACGTTTATATATAACGTATCTCGTTGTATGGACAGGATTCAGTAAGGTCCAAAAACTTTAATTTTAGGTATTAATTAAATTCTACCCCGGATGCGCTAATTCACCCCCCACTATTTCCGGGAAGGCAGTTCGCCCGGGCTGTCAGCTGCAGCGCTGTACAGGTTAACTTTGTTTGCGTATCGATCTAAAATTTCACGCAGGTCATTCGCATCGTTGACGTACGTGGGCTTTGTGCTGAAAAAAAAAGATAATTACATAAAAGCCCAGTCACACTGTTACACACAGCAACAGCCATACAGCCAAACATCTTCACAGTCACACACACGACCACACACAACCACCGCCACAAAGTTCACTGGTGACAGGGCTCTGTCGCCGGAGGCTGCCCATGTACCACCGTAGGGGTACCACCGCAATGCCTATTTCTTCCGTCAAACAGTACTGTGCAAACATTACTGTATTCCTGTTTGAAAGGCGTTGTTGCTAGTGTTATTACTAGGGTAACTATACTTTTTAGTATGTCTAATTCGACGAGCACAATGTTATGCAGTGTATATCGTAACTAGCGCCAAGTTGTTATAGACAGGCGTATCACTTACAATCAAGTGTACGTATCACTCGTCTCGTCGCTTCATCGAACAAAAAAAAAATCAGAAAAAGTTCCTCAATTATTTAATTGCCTTGGACGATATAAATACTTCAACGATGTTTTTTTATTCTCCACGTCTTCATTCACACTCAGCAGCTCATCCTAGTTACTTCGCAATTGCTGCAGTTCTTCCCACTTTTCAGTAATCCAAAAAGATAATTCTTTAGTCGCTGTCCTTTGTGATTTACTCTATGCGTCCCCTTTGTTTTGCAGATCCATTCTATATCCACATTAAATTCTTGGTGGAGTAAATCGTGACAAGACTGTAACTATAGTTATAATATTTATTCGCTTGTATCATCCCAGACACAGACTGGATCAGCATCTGGATTATAACAATGTAGATAACTTTTAAAGCAACATGTCCTGTGAAAAGTTGAAAGTTGAGATTTGATTTGATGAAGAAAAGGCAATTTTGATGTGTTTGAAAAATATTTTTATGTCCCACTTCAGTCATATCTTAAAATATGATGTTAATTATTGCAAAAAAAATAAACAGTTGTACTGAAGAGACAAGAACGTGCATTAAACTTAGTATCTTGGTTTTTGCAACGAAGGTAAAAAAAACCTATTTTGTTACATTTAATTAATGATCAATTTGTTAATTCTCATCGACGTTTATCCTTGAGCAAAATTGAAAGAGATTTTTAGGAAATGTTTTTCACCGAGTACTTTATGTAAACATTGTTCATTAGAAGTAGTCTAATGAGTATTATTTACACGATACCCAGTTCCAGAGACAGACTAAATAACGAAAGGATTCGCCGTTAGAGTTAAGATTCGCGGTAATTGGAAATATTTTTTTGAACTCTCATTTCTGATGTACCTAATATATAAAGATAATATAAGAGTTATAGGATCAAACTTAAACTTTACACTAAACTACGAGACGGCCACTGTAACCGATCCTTGAAGCTGCGTGATCGTTTCAAATAAACTTTTCTTCATCATTCTAAATAAGTGAATTTAATTGAAACCTTTTAGAATTCGTAAATGCTGTTATTTTATGCGTATTTATCGGCCACACAAGTACTAGTCGTTACAAAGATAATAACCTTTTGTGGTATACAGATTCGAATATCCACAAAGCGATCTTACCTTTAGATGTTTAAAAAGTCGTCTAAGATATAACCTACTTCGCTCTCCAAATATGCGATAAATGTAGGCTTCATTTGTCTACAAAAAATAAAAGAAATAGAATATCTTACCACCCCTGTTGTATTAAATAAAAGTGAATATCTTTCTTACATGTTATGCATGATTTGACGCAAAAAAACCTTCTGGACCGAATCAACGCCTGCGATATGCTGCTGAAACGGAACGAACTCGACCCATTCCTGAAGCGGATGGTGACTGGCGACCAAAAATGGATCACATACGACAATATCAAGCGAAAACGGTCGTGGTCGAAGGCCGATGAATCGTCCCAAACAGTGGCCAAGTCGGGATTGACGGCCAGGAAGGTTTTGCTGTGTGTTTGGTGGGATTGGAAGGGAATCATCCACTATGAGCTGCTCCCATAGGGCCAGACGCTTAATTCTACCATCTACTGCGAACAACTGGACCGCTTGAGGCAGGCGATCGACCAGAAGCGTCCAGAATTGGCCAACAGGAAGGGTGTAGTGTTCCACCAGGACAACGCCAGACCACACACTTCGTTGATGACTCGTCAGAAGCTACGGGAGCTCGGATGGGAGGTTTTATCGCATCCACTATATAGCCCGGACATAGCGCCAAGTGAATACGACCTGTTCCTGTCCATGGTGAACGCCCTTGGTGGTGTAAAGTTGAACTCAAAAGAGGCTTGTGAAAAGTGGCTGTCCGAGTTCTTCGCAAATAAGGAGGGGGGCTTCTACGAGGGAGGTATTATGAAATTGCCGTTTAGATGGAAACAGATTATCGAACAAAACGGCGCATATTTGAACTAAATTCGATCACTGTAACACTTTTTATAAAGCATTGAATAAAGAGCAAAAAAGCGGAAGGGAGATATTTGACAACCTTATATTACAAAACTGTCTCAACAGCCCACTTAATGTCACCATAACTGGTAGTCGATGCTTTATCCCACAAGGAATCAAGGCCATCTACCACGTTAGCCAAGTGCCGTCTGGGAAATGTCACATTTCCTCAAAAACTATGGTATTGAAACCGGTCGGTTTCCTCATAATGTTATCCTTCAGCGAAACTTAACGCTCATTGGAAATCGAACCCACGCCGCTAAGTAAAGCGCCTTGTAAACTGAACTCATGCGACTTTCTTAACTGATTCTATTCATTTATTTTATTTAAGAAACTATAACCTCTATAACCACTATATCTTCTGTGTACATAACATAACATTCTAGATGTTTCTATCATCATTAACTATTCTGTAGAGTTTAAAGAGTATTAATCGTGAACAATTAAAAATATGTACGGTGTAAAGATAACTCCTACATTAGTTTAATAATAACCATAGTATATTTGACCATTGTTAACCAATTGCTTTTATAAACGTTAAATTAATTTCTACGTACAGTTTTCAGTGAACCTCTTGTATTAGATGCAACAAGCTAACAGGACCAATGTAACTTGGTCCCTACGTACAATGAAACGGCATGCTCTTCGAAGGCAACTACTGACTTCAGAGAATTGCTGAAATGAAATAATCCGATTAAGGCTTTGCCGAGATATACAACTGGCAGGGAAGAGCCTTAACAAGTTAAGAGTACTTGATGTAAATACTAATAATATTTCTCCTTAAGATCTCAAACACGGTTTTCTAAAATCAGAAGCGTACATTTTAACATTAAAGAAACACAGTAGATCTATCAAGAAGATATAATGACGTACCCACTTGTTGAATATATGTTAAATGTGCACATACTTATAAGGACTGATATATAAAACCATTTACTTCTTGGTTATATACTTTGTATTTTAATGTAACCAAAAGAGGACCAGTACTCTAAAGTTTTATATTGAGACATAGTAAAATATTATTGCGTTGCATCAAGTGAGTTTCTTGTGAACTAGTAATAAAACTGAATAACGCCGTTCACTAGATACGATATACCTGTTGACGAATAAAATTTTCAAGAGAAATAACATAGAAGCAATTTCCTAAGCACGAAAGATGAGTTTTGCCGTCGACAAGGAAATGGACAAAACGCCACGTTACAAGGTAAACAGGCAATAAAATATTTTCTCCGGAGAATAGAGTGACCAGGATAAATTGCACAGAACGTAGCTAAAACCTTTTTAATATTATTTTCTCTTTCCTTAATATTTAAGAGATCTTTGTTTAATTTCTCATGAGATCTATTCTAAACGTGGAGACAAAAAATATAGCAAATTAGCATATAGCAATATAGCAAAGTAAAAAATGGTTTGAACTGTCTTTAGGAGCAAAAATATAAATTTTATTTTTAAAAATATGGTTAATTTTAGAACAGAACATATAATAAAGAAAAGTTTTTTTTTTATATATATATATTAATACTACTATTTAGTTATAACCAAAACTCAATTTTTTTTACAGTACTTCATGTGTACTCTGCCACTACTTAAAAAGATGGAACATTTCGATTTGATTTTTAATTTAACGTGGCTGTAACATGTTTAACCTGTAGACTTTAATTATATTTAAAGGTGTCTTTAGTACTTTACTAACTTTAGTATTTAAGCTAAATTTATTGTGAACATGAAATAAATGAATGTATTAGGTCTTTACCTATGAAATTGCCGTTTTGTATGAAAAAATTTAAACGAATCAGCTGGACGGGAGGCAACAAATTCTTCAAAGGCATTTTGTTCTGCCTCTCGGTTATTGAATTTTTTTTCCGCCAAGGAGTTATCCAAATTCTGGAAAAAGTTGTAGTCTGTAGACGCAAGGTCTGGTGAGTAGGATGGATGACGGAGAGCTTCTAACCCCAGTTCTTGCAACTTGGAAACCGTCTGCTGTGCAGTATGAGGTCGCGTGTTGTCGTGCAGGAGCAGCGGAGATGAGCGATTGATAATGCTGGTTGGAGATATACATAATATACAAAATATTTATATATATTTAATATTTATTATTATAAAAAAATTCCATGTTTTTAAAATAAAATTAATTTGAAATTAGAATTCTTAGCCAAACAAAAATTATTTTGACTTGAAATGGCCAGCACTGCGGAACGGAAATTTCATAGGTAAAGACGTATTATTTATAAAAAGTTAATCACTTGCTAAATTGTTATAACGCCACGGCTAATTATATTATTACATTAGCATATATTTACTTTGTTCAACCCGTTCATAGAGCAAAAGGCAATAAGTTTAACTATTATTATTGGTATATAATAAAGAGTTTGTCTTGTAGAACCGTGTGGTCACCTTAATCACAGACGAGGAAAATTTCATAAAGTCTTTCCTTTGAAATTCGCTTTACAACGCCCTACGAACGATTTAAGTTAAGCGATTCACTTTGAACCATGCAGCGTATAAACTCTAATAGAAAATATATTAAAAATATTCACATGTTATTATTTAGAAGAACATATCGTACACAACTTGAAAAAATGTTGAGTTACTGTTGTACAAATATCGCCTTAATATGAGTGATTTAACAACTTTCAAATAGCTGCAAAACATTTGATAATCTCGAAATGGTTTACCCGTTTCATTATAGCTAATTACGCTTCATATACTTAATCTTTAAGAACTAAAACAAATTCGATCGTGCTGATTATTATGATAACACGGATCTGTGGTTTCATATTAATGATAAAAATATTAATACACCAGACACAACATCCCTCTTCATAAGCGAGGGTTAATTTTAAAATAAAAATGGCTTAATAACCTGTTGAGACAGTCAATTCACATAGCAACATCACCTTGGACTTTGATTTGGCGAGGGTCGACCCGAACCTTTTTTTTTTTTATGTGGGAAATCCTGCATGGATACTTTCTCGTTGCGGGGGCAACGAAAAATTTATGCCAGACTCGTACTGGGTAAAACCCCACGGTTTCCTCGCTGCGCCTTTGGCCGAAACTGCGGGAACGCTTTCGCACACTACCGCAGTTCCGGTAACGTCAGCCTAGTAATGGCCTCAACATAATATAGGGTTACTTGTGGCAACCCAAGACACAGTGATTCTATGCGTAAAATACATGCGCCTTCTTGAGGCTTACATTAATGGGTGGTGGATTTCCCCGTATCAGACAATTAAGCCTTTATTAGGGAGTTGAACGAGGGCATGATTCCTTCTCGAGATTAGAGGCACTTTCTCTCACCCGCTTCGCAGCCTCCTTCTGCGACATAACTTTTTCAGAAAAGGCATCACAGGTGTTAAACGCACCATTTATTTTATGTCAAGAGAGACCGCTATGAGCACCTTACCCTGAGCCAATGCTTCATCTGAGTGGGCCTTGACCTGTTTTATGGCATCGATGGTGGAACGACCCAGTCGAAAGCCATATTGAGAATCAGTCAAGTCAGAACCCACTCTACTAAGATGTCCAATGAGGCGACCAGCAATCACTCTTTCAAATAGTTTTTCAATCTCATCGAATAGCACTATTGGGCGGTAAGCGGAAGGTGAGTCCGCGGGTCGTCCCTCTTTTTTTATCTAGATTAAGCTGCCCATCTTCCATTGCGTAGGAAACTGACCCACCGCCCAAACTGACCACCGCCTTCCAAGACCTCTCGCTGCTCAACATACGATCGATTACAGTCGGCAGCGAGAGGTCACTGCCGACTTGCACGACGAGGGAGTGACGTTGCGGCCCCCATGCCGGGCACTCCGCCAGAGTGTGGTGCGCCGTGTCAATCGGCGCACCACACTCGACGCATTCTTGCGTCATCTCTCTACGGGCCACCTGGTGCAGGTACTTGCCAAAACATCCATGGCCTGTCAGCACCTGCACCAGGTGGAACGTCAAGGCCCCGTACCGCCGGCTCATCCACCGGGACAGGTGGGGCCTGATGGCCTCCACCGTGTCCCGGCCGGCGGCAGGGTTACCTAACTCCGTCTCCCACCGCCGGATCAGGGCGTCATGGGCAACGCGCCTGATCCGGCGGACCGTGGCCGGGTCCGACCGACGCTCTCCGGCATCCCGCAGGAAGAGGTACACTTCCGCGAGCGACTGCGCCTGTAGATGCCAAGGCGCATCGCCCGCGAGAAGCGTACCCGCCGTCCAGGATACCGTACGGTACGCCCGACAGGCTCGGACCGCCAGGATACGTTGGGCCCTCTTCAACACGGGCCCGTTCCTGGCGGTCTCGCACCTATCCACCCATACGGGCGCACCGTACAGTGCCATACTCCGCAGGATGCCAGAGTATAGGCGCCGACACAAATGACCCGGCCCCCCGACATTAGGCAGCAATCTGCCCAGCGCAGCGGCGGTGGCGGTGAGCTTCGGGAAAAGCCGTTCGAAGTGCTCCCCGAAGCTCCATCGCCCGTCCAGAGTGAGCCCTAAATACTTGAGGGCTCCCCGCACTGGGACCCTCTCGCCCCGGACGGGGATGATCGCGCCCCGGGGTGGACCCCTACGGGGTCCGTGGAAGAGGAGGGCCTCCGTCTTCGTAACGGAGACCCTCAGACCCAGCTGCTCGATCCGGTCCACCACCAGCGACGTGCTAGTGGCGGCCAGATGAGCAGACTCGTCGTAACCTCTCCCCCGGGCCGAGACGAGGGTGTCGTTCGCGTAGTATAGTACCCTCGTCCCGGGGAGGACCGGCTGCCGCAGCAACCAGTCGTACGCGAGGTTCCACAGCAAGGGGCCCAAGACTGACCCTTGTGGAACCCCGCTCTCCACGCGCCGCCGATGTAATTCGCCACTGCCATTAACCCAGACGATCGTCCTGTCCTGGAGGTACGCCCCCAACAGCCTGACCATGTAGGGGGGAGCCGGAAAAACTCCAGCGCCCCCCTGATCGTCGCGAATGGCAGGCTGTTGAAGGCGTTCTCGATATCTAAGGACACCCCCAGGACCACCTCGCCGTCACCGAAGGCCTCCAGACAGAGGCCCTTCAGGTCGAGCAGGGCGTCCAACGTGGATCGCCCTGCCCGAAATCCGTACTGGGCCTCATGGAGGCCCGGTCTCACCTCGGTGAGGTGCCAAACAAGACGGCTGGCCAAGATCTTCTCGAAGACCTTACCCGCCTCGTCCAGAAGGACGATCGGTCTGTACGCGGAAGGGGAGTCGGGGTCACGGTCCCCCTTCCGCAGCAGGCTAAGCCTGCCCGTCTTCCAGCGCTCCGGGAACTGCACGCGCCGAATGCAGGCGTCGTACAGTCCCTGGAGCTCCTTGCGCAGGTGACTGGCGGCCACCCAGAGGGCCCTCGATGGGACCCCGTCGGGCCCCGATACCCAGGAAGGCCTAACGTAACCCGTCAAGAGGTGGGGTGCTGAGTCGGATAACCACCTCGTGTGCCCGGGGGACGCAGTTACCCTTCGGACCTCGGCCCGGGGGTAAGGGCATTTCCTGGGATTAGTGTACCCTGGGCAACGGCAGCTGCTTTATGCTCTCGGGCATAGGGCAACTGACGGCTAATAATCCGAGAGCACTGGCGTCAGAAAGTGACGATCCCACCGCCCGCTGAGGGGAAAACTGATATCCCTCGTGGATGCAGCTTTCTCTTCGGTGCAATCAGTCGAGTCGTGCGGCGAGTCCGCACCTAGGGCGGCCGTTGGCTTCGAGCACGCCGGGCGCACCCGTAGTCCGCTCATAGCACTCCCCGAGCGGAACGGGGACTGCGGTCACTGCAACCGGAGTCAAGAGGAAGACAACCTCTCAAATTACCCCAATCCTAAGGTACAGCGCGCCGTTGGGATGAATGGCCAAGGGGAACTTAGTCTCGAGCGCCCAAAGCTGTGGATCAGAAAACCAAAAAACTCACATGATGAACAGTTCAAAAGACTTTAGTCCCCAGGTGGGTCCCGGCCGCAAAGCTTGGGAATCCCATACGCCGCCAGCGGGCGCCGTCTGCCC
This sequence comes from Troides aeacus, assembly GCA_033220335.2. Classification (NCBI taxonomy): domain Eukaryota; kingdom Metazoa; phylum Arthropoda; class Insecta; order Lepidoptera; family Papilionidae; genus Troides; species Troides aeacus. The sequence goes on from CM067270.1 coordinate 229,329, forward strand.
TTCGTACTCTGGGGTGGGCACAACTGTTGTAGGAGGTAATGTGAGTGAGCAGCGGAGCAACGCCAGCGGATCATCGTCGGCAACGGCTTCTACGGCGGCAGGAAAGCCGCGCCTCGGTACGGCCGCAGGCAATACAGATTTGCCGGTGCTGTGGCCAAATCTCTCGGACAGGACGGGCTCAAACAACGCGCCCCAACACCGATCGCGTTCCCGAGGGCGCGAGTGGTGCTGGAGCGACGCGCTTGGAGCGTAGCGAGAGCGAGGGCGATGTAGACATGGCCTTCGCTCACACCCGGACGGAGTTAAGCGAGGCTGCGTCGTTTTCCGCCTCCAGCCTCGCTTCGATGTCGTCGCGCGACTCCAGCCTCGGGCGGGAGCGCAAGCGACGCTGCTCGAGTGGGGACTCTATGCCGTCTTCCTCAGAGGAAGACGACATAGAAATGGCTAAAAATCCAGACAGTCGTGGACGCCCGCCTACGATCGGGAAATACGTCGGCCGTAGCAAGGCCAATGCTGCGTTCAACGCCGAAAGGCGTTTAGAGTTTTAGCTCCAGGCGGAGGAGGAGCTCGCTGCGACAGCGACGAGGCTCCTGCGAAACCGGGAGCGGAGACTCGCGCAGTCTCCTGCGCTGGAGTCTAGAACGGCTCGCCCACTCCACCTCCCTTGGAGGAGGCGTGGAACGCGGTGTTACGGAAGGTGCCCAAAGAGGGGAAGGATAGTGCTCCTCCTCTGGCGAAGAAGACTATCCTGCAGGCCACGCTGCAGCAGCGGCCGAGGCAGTGACAGCGGTCGCGGCCGAAGCCGCAGCAGCAGCAGCGACAGAGCGCCGCGGCAGACGCTAAGCGGATGCGCCTCCGCGGTCGCAAGGTGGCGCCGCCCCGTCGTCGCGGAGGACGAATCGATCCTTCCGATCGCCGCGGACCAGAGTAGGAGTGCTGGCAGACGAGGCGTGCGACGATCCGTCATCCCACACCTCGGTCGCCAGCTCTCACCGGAGAGCCACGCTCGTGGCGGTACTAGGGAGTGGCCGCTCGCTTGCCGGTTTTGGTCGCAAGAGATAGGTCACTAGCGGCGGTATCCCAATTTCGCGACTCTATTGCGTCGCGGGAACGGGAGACCGCTCGAACTAGACTGCGGTTGCCGTGGGGCGAGACGGGGTAGTCGCGCGATGACGGTTCACCGTCACCGGGCGAGACTCGAGCGCACTACCTACGACCGCCTCATCCGGCAGAGGAACCTGGCGTCGCGACCGACACGGGCCAACGGTCCGGCGCCCCTCTTGGAAAGGGTTTCCGAGATGGCTTCGACGCATCCCTGTGTTCAGATGCTTCGTCACGTAGGGTTTGTTCGATGGGAGAGGTGCTCACATCCCTCCCTGTGGTGTACCCGTTCAATCGGGCCCCAAAGCGAGGGCGGCGAAAGAGTACTGCTTCTTTACCGCCTTCCCTCATCTCTATTGGCCGATTTGGAACACTGTGTGAAGCTTTTTAGTCGGTTGGAGTCCGATAATACCTCGTCGCCGCGGTCCTTTCGGCGACGGGGTGTGCGATCCGTTAGCATTTTGTTACAAATGTTATTAAAAAAAAAAAAAAAAAAACCGTCAAGAGGTCGGCTGGTGTCCTGACGGAGGACATCGCTAGCAACTGAACTTCCCATCAGCCATGCATCCCTTTGCGGCGAGCCAACGCTTGGGATTCCTGTGTTTTTTTAAGAGGTTAATAACATCTTCGCAGCCCTGGCGATTAAGCCAAGTCTCTCGTTCCCTAAGACGCCCTAAAAGCGTATATAGGGTTTACGAGATTTGAGACGGTAGCAGAGTCGACATTGGTTCTTCCCCGCCTGCTCGGCGACCGAGTTAGGGAACACCGAGCCCGCCATCGCCTCACCATTGCGTGTAGACCCTTCCCGCCGGGTTATTCGCCGCCAGACGGCAACATCGCAGCCGCCCGGCGCCCAGGGCGCACCGGCCTGACTGTTGTTCATCCCAGAGGGAGTATTAACAGGCAGGGACACGTGGAGGTTACCCGGCATAGCGCCCCCGGGTCGACCCGAACCTACCCCAAACGTTCCGAAGTAGGACGACTTCAATCGATACGAAGGTACTTTGATTTGCGTACCCACGTACACACCTATGTTACTTTACACTACACAATAACAGTAATACACAACTGAATCAATCCAATACATTATTAAAAAAAAAAAATATTTAAAAACTCTTAAGTGTTTAACATTTTAATATATTTTCATTTAACTATACACATATATATTTATTTATATATGATAAAGAAAATAAAACCTATTTTCTTTGCAGTTAATTTTTTTTTCTGACATTTTCAATGTCACTCGATTGAGAGCATTGTGTAAAAATAATTTTGTAAAATAGATATATCTCTTTCTTAGTAATTGTATATAATTATTAATTTCATATAAAAGAGAATCTGAATAAAAAACTTTAAATGTCGTTTCTCTATTATTAGACAAAACTCATGGTTTTATTTTATTGGATCGAAGTTCAAATAAATATCTTATACATATATAAATTAAAACAGGAAATATTTATCTACTTTTAAAGCATTAGAGGTTCTATAAAAATTCACTTTGCCATTTAAGAGTAAATATTAAAATAATGTTTTTGATGTTCAGATATATTGAGGGTATTCAATTATGAATAGGATTCTTTCAAATATTACAACTCTAACATAAATTGAAATCGAAATCAGATATTCATAAATATTAAACATAAATTGTAAAGATTTTTTTCCCCTTTGAAGATGTCTATCGACATTTAAATAATGTATAATTATGTACTGAATAAATTACAATTAACAATATATTATTCACATAAAATAATTCGTATAGTGGTAGGTTTTTTCGATGACTAGCTACCATCTTCACATTGTTAATCAGCCGCCATATTGCTTTTTCTGACTATCAATATATTGAAGCCGAAGTATTATGTTTGTCTGATCTTCCACGACCTCTATATCACTAATACCATATAAAACAGAGATGAACTGTCAGTCCGTTGTAAATAAAAAAAGGTAGACGATGTGATGGCAGCATCTAATTGCGAATATTAAATTCGGCACAAAGCGAAACGCAAACAGACGCGTATTCGTTTACGAACACAAACGCGGCGCGTATACTCAGCCGCGAGGCGCGTCGCACGACCATATTCTTGATTTAGATCGGGCTGGAAGCCACAGCGGCTCTTACAGCTCATCTGACACTGGGCTCGTGGACCCGGATCCACGGCCTGAAAGCGCGTCGCACGGCAACGTCCCGGGCGAAGGGCTTTCCAATAATGGTTCTAGTCATGTTTACAAATTAAATAACGTACAGTAATCTAATTAGTTTTTATATTTTTCTTTATACGACGCAGCTACGAGATGTAAAGGACGTTCTACGTCTGCCTATCACATTAATATACACAGCAATAAAGTCTTAGTTAGGATGTTTTTATGGGCAGGCGTACCATTTACCATCAGGTGAACGTTCCGTTCGTCTCGTCGCTTAATTGAATAAAAAAAATGTGTTGATCACGAGAGTCCTAAAATCAATAAAGTAGCCTAGCATCAAATTAAGCACTAATGTATATTGTAAAAGAAAAAAATATCTCTTCTATAAAGTAAAAGTACAATGGACACGTCAAGGTGCCTTTCACCTTGAATAGGCTATGACGGGAGACTGTATTGTGTATATTCTATCGAATGAACCTGAAAAATGCGTGTATTATCTTTTGTTGTCTGCGTACATTATGAGCAATAGATATAATAAATATATATGTAAATATATTTCCAATATCGTCTTAGAAAAGAAATTTCTAGAAGCAACTAGTTATGAAAAAAATAACGATGTAACCGAACGAGAAACTTTCATGGAATAATCTGCACAATCAAAAGGTAAGAGCGTCTCGGAAATCGTGAGCTTTGGTCCCTCCACAAGGGGAGGCTTATGGGGGCGAGGGGTTGATGTTGCGCCACCCCATTCAGACGGCTTTAAACGTGACTAATTGACATATAATATTAATATTATATGAGAACATCGACATTCAATGTTCATTTTTGTTACCAATGATCAGCTGAGGATTTCATTGTTTGTGATGATGATGATGATGTTGATAAGGATTACGTTCAGTAAATTCAGATTTTAAGTTTATGATAAACTACTTATATACAGTAGTTATAGTACTATTTATAATAATACTATATTACTGCAATTTATTAAGTAATAGAACATGCAATTTATTTTGCCAGTTTGTATTGTTTTACGTTTGCCGATGTGCGAGTATGTCACGCGGTCCCCTATTCTCTGTTTCGGAGCACGGCGAGTTTGAAACTTTTCAATCGTCTCTATGGGAACGGTTAGGATGCCGACACCTTCACAACTTTCCGTGCTCATCCAATTACCAATTATACTCCAAATTATCAGCTGCACGAAATATTATTTCAAACATATAAATTACGTAAGATTTCTTTGTTGCATGCTTTTGAATATTACTCATAGGAGCTTCGCATTTCATGTTTTATCATAGACTTGAAGTGTCAACATCTTACTCATAAATATGATGAGATACTAGTTAACGAGCCAGTGAATCGGAAAAGCGTTAACGTTAGTTAGTTTGGTGCAGTCAATCGGAATATTTAAGTAAACAGTTCGCTAACGAGATTTTATTATACGAAATGTATAATACTGACGTCTTTCATGATAGGAATTAAAGCGATTTACTTCATTTGCCACATTATATTATAACTTGAAAGACGTACTGTAATATCCATATATGATATATGAAAGTCGAAAGAAGTATTTTTTATCACATAGGGATGGAGTATAAAATTGTAGTTTTTCTAATGTTATTCATCATACATAAAAATATAGTTTACATTAGTGTATATTAAATCTGTGACAAACAATTATCGATGAAAATTTTTGGTCGTTAGTACTAAAGATCACACTGAAAGTGGCATTATAGTCGCCATTTATTTCAAAATGGCGACTATAATGTTATGATGCGTGAACATCCCCACTAAAGACTCTGCTGTACTGTAAACGTATCAGTTATGATCACGTAAAACGTATTCATTTTATCATTTCGATGTACAATGTTTTTGTTATTCCGGGTTCATTTATTTTATTTCCTTTTTCCGCTTTAAAACCGGCATCCGATTTCATTTCCTTTCCAGTCTAGACGCCCCGACGAAGAGGATGTTTTTTTTTTCTGTTTTAAATATTTGATTAAACAGTTTGAGTGAAGAGTGTTTTGAATTTATTGCCCTGTCACTGCGAAATAAACTGAACAGGTGGTTCAGCATCCACGTCTTGTTTTAGTTTTAAACGTTAATACTTTTCATACAGTATTTTTCAATGAATTTTCTATATTTATCTCGTGAAACGCTGTGTATATTTATAAAACACCATACAATAATGTTTGTTCATTATTTATCATTACCAGTCGATAGATGTCCACTGCTGGACATGGGCCTCCCCAAAGATCTCCTTGTTAGAGTTTATCGAAGGGAATTGGGTCTTAGCCCACCACGTTGGCCCAATGCGGGTTGGTGTATGGTCACAGCCTTGTCTGTTACTCAGCAAAGTGCACCGCGTGCAGGTGAGGCTGGCTTGCACTCCTTACATTATTATGTAATGTAAAGTGTTAAAAAAACAATAGCGAACATATTTACTTATCGACCGAATAAAGTTTTTAGCTACTGCATTTCTGACACTTTTTCTATAGTAAAATATTTTAAAAATACCTTTACCAAGCAATGCTATTAATATTGATAAATTCATACAGATAGATGAAATCTAAACGGATCTTCGTTTAGATTCATTCACCCCGTCTAGGGACCCCTCAAAGGACTCCAGTGAAGCGAAGCATTGATCGATCAGACATCATCCACTTTGAGTTTATTTATTAAGCAATATCTCTTAAGTTTTTAGTACTAAAAATATTTTAGCTTATACTAGTTCATCGTTTAAGATTGGTTTTCATCATGTTTAGTGTCAACAAACATTATTATTATCAATTCCAAATGTCACAGACATCCACCAAATATGTGTAGAGAATAGCTAACTAATATATTTAATCTCTTCATTGTGTATTTTTTATTTACGTTTATGTTACTGAAAGATAACTTACCATTATTTATTTCATTGTTAGACAATTAAACACAAAAAAATAGCTAGATTCCTTTCAACACTCGACAAAAAAATTATAACTTTAGGCCAGTTTAAAGAGAGCTGGAGATGAGACTTCTATGTCGAGACCTGACTCCAGTATGCGCAATATGGTACTTTGTAAACATACTGTTCAACACTTCATCGGTCACGGACGGGTTATGCCGTGGTCACCCTATATGTTTGACTGTATTAAACTCTTTATAATTTCAAACTATATTTAAGCAAATTGAATAATAACATAATGCCAGTTAACAAAGAAACAGTGCGTAAATATCTACATACACAACGAATGTAAAACCGCAAATTGATTTTATATAAATTACTAACTAACCACTAAGCTGTTGCAAAACCACCTTTCGACCCCCTCGTGTCATTGAATAGACGTACGATAAAAACATTGAACGTATTATTTCGCTCTATTAACATACGTAACTTTGCAATTCTTTATTGAGCCGTATTTCCGTTCAAATTCAACGTGTGCAGAGGTCAAGTTACAGTGGACTATTTTTTAACATGTTTCGACAATGAATAAAGAGTGATTGAAAATCACATCAAGTTAACATGTGTTGGGAAATAAATGTACCATGCATAAATGGAGCTTGGGGTTTGCGTCGATACATTAAACGTTTTAATTGAATTCTTTCAACGTACTAGAGTCTTTTTTGTTGCATGCATAATATTCAGTATTCCCTCACTCCATGCACTCTTAAAATACAACGTTATGTATCTATATATAACGTTATATTTTCAGTTACATACCTTACATGTGTAAGGTATATATTTGAAGAACAACAGCTTTCTACCAGCTTACACTTGGACAGCGTGGTGGAAGAACAGCCTTCGTTTATTTTGTGTGAGAAAAAAAACAGTTCATCTGTATTTTTTTTTATTGTATGAAGCGATCAGACGAACTAAACGATCGCAACTGTTTATAACAATAGAGTTGTTAGTTCAGATGATAAACACTACAACAAATTGTATATGTATAATTGTATACAAACAAACTAAAACACCACATTACCTAGTGGCAACGTCTCTATTTCCGGAGACCGCATAGGTAAACTCCACCGCAGCTTCTATTTCCGCCGCCAAACAGTACTGTGCAAATATTACTGTGTTCCGGTTTGAGGGGGAGTTAAAGCTAATAAAACTGTTATGAGCATTGCTCCAAGTTTTGACATCTAATGTTTTAAGACGACGAATACAATGCAGTACTGTGTATGTCAATTTAACGAGCGCCATTTTATGTGCAGGTGTGTACTTACCATCAGGTGAATATCTTGTGTTGTCGCTTCGTAAAATGACATAAAAAAAATTTGTGATGTCACCATTATGTAGGTTAATTTATGTAGAGAACCCTTAATAGTGAATAGGTACAGCCTCAAACGTGTGTAGTGTATTGAAGCTGGGTTAGTTACACCACTTGGATGCCCTCTATGCGCCAGTCGTCACCGGTTGAATGTAACCCCCTCGATTCCGGTACGATATTAATTGCATCCGGTTTGTCTTTGTGACGCAAACCGCTTTGAGCTCTCCTGTTTGAATGAATGTGTTAATATTGAAAATGAAATAAAACCATGTATCCATTTTCAACCGACAAAAAGAAGAAAGTTCTCGAAGATACAATATATTATTAGAAGTATAATCTTTACACTTTGTAACCTTTATTCCTTTCTCTTAAATATAATAAGTTTTAAATATTTTAAAACAATATTTAGTACTCAGATAATCATATTTTACGTGACCAGGTTGATGCACACTATTACTTTGTAGTATGATTAATGTTTATGTTTTGGCCATTAATTATTTATATTAATTTGTGATCATCTCGATTAGGACCTTGTTCTACGTTGTGTTTATAATAATATTTAGTTCTTTTAGGTTTATATAGAAGGATAAATATTTGTTAAGATAGTCTGATGCCGTTTGTGTGGTTTATTTCCTTATTTACAATCCCTTCACGCTTGTAAAGGTCTTCACATCTTGTTACGGGTTTACAATATTTATTAATTCTTAAGACCCCGACACAAGTGTATAAGTTCGCATCCTAACATTTTAAAAAAAAATGTGGGGATGGCATACGGCTCCAGTAAACAGACCCCGCCGTATGCGGTGAGCGCCAACCAAATATTGCGCCCCCCCGTAACAGGGAGAGTTTAATTGGCCTCGGACCGCAGTCCACAGCAAGGTTTACTGGCGAACCAGTAGAAGAGCACTCGGCTCATTGTTAGTGCGTAAGCACAAACTGTGATCAAATTGCGCATGGCAATGTGAGTAGGCATCTCACAAGATACAACCGTAACCAGATATACAGTGTAGGGTCAGCGCACATTCCAGGACACATAATAGATATAAAGGGTACTCTGACCCAAAGATTAGTCCTTTGTACGAGCCACCACCTTCACTAGTCAGGTGCACTTGCAGACACATTGTAAAGTGTTGGAATTGACTTCACCACCAACTACGTAGTCAGCACGGATCGCAGTCCGCGGAGTGCATTCGAGAGCTCATTGCTCACCTCATAGAATAGCAAAGCGATTACATCGCAGCCTTGAGAGATTGTGCTCTCACCAGCTATCACCGTTCATGAAGTAAATGCATAACTCCACCAACCACTGTAGTGGATATAGCCAATAAATATTATTTTTATTATGAGCCATCAGGCATAGAGTCTTTGTAGTTGAGTAAAATGCTGTTTTGATCAAGTTTGTCTCGCCCACTGACAACTCGCCACATATTTTAAACGATGGGGAGCTATTGAGGCCTTTATTTGCAATTTCCATAAAATAGGGAGGGCAGACAGTCTGCAGCCCCGTCATCAAGGGACCCGACTTGGGAAAAACTAATAAGATAAAATGTGAAACCATAACGCAAGGCGCAACCTTCAAAAATGACATTTAACTCAGAGATCGTCGAAGACGTCGTATCACCGAACTGCGACAGACATTCAATCAACTATCATCGGCACACATCATCATGAAAGGCACACAAGACATCACAGCAGACATCAATATCTTGTAAAAGTCCTCAGTCTACCAGATCTGTAAGACGCATCAGGTCAGTAACGGTGCAAACGTCCCGCTACGACAAGACGTAATATCAATGTTTGATAAGCATCGAGGCAGTAGCTCACGTCCGCTTCCGCTACCTCATAATGCATCGACACAGTTTGAGTTGACTTTGGAATAAACAAATATTATTAAACACGACGTATCACAGTGGCAAGCCACTAAGAAGCCGAATACCCACGTATCATAGAGCCGAAGCTCTAAGACATGGTTCTGAGAATTTCGATATCACCGAAGTGTCACTTAACACTCTTCCCGAACCGGAGTATAATCAAGTAGTTACTCAAATAACCACCAACTACACCCGGCTGGTATCTCACCTCCTCCACCAACATGATGTTATATGTTAATTTTGTCATGCACCATTTTACACGGTTTCAAATCCATATGCTTTATAAATTTTATTTGAGCTATTTAATACTTGATATATTTGTTTAGAATCATTAATTTTATTTTTATAAATTAATGTATCTCGTTACAACTTCACGCTGAGTAGTCGAACGTTAATTTTGATGGATAATTTCTTACTCATAGAGAAGGGATCATTAGAAATATATTATTTTTTTATGTTTATTTTTAACTCATACAAAAAAATCTCTGCTCACTACTGTTTGTCAGCTGCAATAGAAGCTGGGGTGGTATCTACCTAGACGGTATCCGGTAACAAGGACTTACCACCAGTGTATTCATGTATTACTTGTATACTATAATGTAACATTTATCTTGTGTATGTAGGATAAAAAAAAGGTGTAAGGGGTTCCGCCCAACATTTTACGGAACCCAAATAACCTCACCTGCACGCGGTGCACACTGTTAAACCACAGACGTGGCTCTGGTCACTTAATAACCCGCACTGGGTTAGCATGGACCCTAAGGCCCAATTTTCTCTCCATGATGAGGAGGCCTATGCCCAGCAGTAGACGTTATTCGGCTGATAAGAAAAAGAGTGGGATAAATAATTACTGTCGTGCCCTGTCATCTTTAAAATGCTGAAGTTTTGTGATTGAAACTCCAGTGTCCTCCATTCAATCTCAATCTCAGCTGTAATCAGAAAATCAGATTAATTGCCTGAAAAAAGTTTTCAATTAAGTATTTGTTCAGTTTATAACTTAGACCTATTTCAGTACAGGTCTAGCTGCTATTTAATAGTAGGGAAATATCTTAAAGGTTTATTTAATTAAATTAAAACTTCACGCCTGAAGAATAGACACAATGATAACTCAAACGCAGTAAGAAAAATCTTTTATGTATGGCACATTTAATTGTATACGATATTAATAGTAACAACACTATACAAAACAAACATAATTAATGTAGCTAATTAATTGTTTCTTTATGCTTTTCTTTTCGTTTGTCTATGCCGAACATCAAAATGTCCGATCTACAATGAATGTAATGAACTTACTAGTTAATGCTATGTAATATATATATAGAAAAAAGCTATTGAAGTAGATTTATTTAACAAAAAACTTACGAACATATATAATAGGTTGGGGAAAAAGAAATCCATTATTTTTTCGGTAGATGGCTGTAGTGATAAATTTCTCGTAAAGTATCGATCAAACAGTTTCAGATTGATGCTCGTTGGAAAGGTGACAATTCGCAGTAAAAAAATTCTCTTGCTGTTTTTTGTTTGGTGCATTCAATTGTGAGTTACAGGGTGTTAAAAATGGAAGTGAACAAAGAGAAAATTCGGTACATTTTACAGTTTTTCTTTGACAAAGGCGAAAATGCAAGCCAGGCGGCTAAAATTGTGAATGGTGTTTATGGACCCGATACTGTAACAGCCAATTATGTGCAATTTTGGTTTCGTAGATTCCGTTCAGGAATTTTTGATGTTAAAGATGCACCTCGCACAGGTAGGCCGGCCGCCGAAAATGTCGATAAAATCGGAGAAATGATCGAAGTTGACCGGCATGTTAGCAGTCGTAACATCGCCCAGGAGCTAAAAATGGACTACAAAACAGTTTTAAACCATTTACACAAAGCTGGATTCAAAAAGAAGCTCGATGTTTGGGTGCCACACCAATTAACAGAAAAAAACATGATGGATCGAATTTCCATCTGCGAAGCCTTGGCCAAACGGAATGAGATAGACCCATTTCTTAAACGGATGGTGACTGGAGATAAGAAATGGATCACATATGATAACCCTGTGCGAAAACGATCATGGTCAAAGAGCGGTGAAGCACCTCAAACGGTGGCCAAACCAGGACTAACGGCCAGGAAGGTTCTGCTGTGCATTTGGTGGGACTGGAAGGGGATTATTTACTATGAGTTGTTTCTATATGGCCAAGCACTAAATTCTGATCTCTACTGTCAACAACTGGACCGTTTGAAGATAGCAATTGACCAGAAACGGCCAGAATTGGCCAACAGGAGAAGTGTCGTGTTCCACCAAGACAACGCTAGGCCACACACGTCTACAGTGACTCGCCAGAAACTTCGGGAGCTTGGTTGGGAAGTTTTAATGCATCCGCCATACAGTCCGGACTTGGCACCAAGCGATTACCATCTTTTTCTTGCATTACAAAATTTCTTTAGTGATAAAAAATTGGCATCTAAGGAAGATTGTGAAAATCGGCTACTAGAGTTTTTTGCAAATAGAGACCAGGACTTCTACGAGAGAGGCATTATGAAGTTACCTTTAAAATGGCAACAAATCATAGAACAAAACGGTGCATATTTGACCCAAATCGGACAATCCGAAGCATGTTAAATAAAGTCCTGAAGTTCATATAAAAATAATGGATTTCTTTTTCCCCAACCTATTATATACAAATAAATGATTTCGTTTGTTCGCCAATCACCTGAAAACTAGCGAACAATTTGTAGATGGATGCGGGCTATTTATTTTTTGAATGTCATAAATCGTTAATTATGTCATTTCTAATTAACTTTCATAAACAATTTCATTTTGTATTATTTGTGCGGTTGCTATGGTAACAGTTGTTATTAAAGAAATTTTACATTCCGGCCAGCAAAGCGGGCTCGGAGCAGCTTGTAGGGCATAAAAAACCTCTATAGTATATATATATATAAATAACATAGTCCAACCGAGTTATGAACTTTAAGTATGGTCACTTAACTTAATATTTTTTTTTATTTTTTTATATATAGTCACGCCTTTTTCCCAGTAGGGGTAGGCAGAGGTGAATAAACTACCCACATTTCGCCAGATGTGGTCAGATTAGATCCCATGTAACAGGGGGCGAGCCTGTTGCCACTTTATTGGGACCACCACACACACACACAAAGATGATATCAGTGTGCGGGTTTCCTCACGATGTTTTCCTTCACCGTTTTTGTATCTCGCTGTTGTAACTAAAGTTCACAAATGTACATAACTTAAATCTTAAGTCATTGGTACATGCCGAGGTTTGAACCCGCGACCTTCGGAATGAAAGCCGCACGCTCTAACCATTAGGCCAGCGAGCTACTTAACTTAATATACGAACATTTTACTCATGTCTCTATAGATGCCAGCAATGTGGTTTGTGAATATAAGTAGTTTCAAGTTAACGCAGCCAAACGATGGAAGCGCCATAGAGATGTACAAGAAAACTGAACATTTTAAAATGTATAACATACAGATGATGATATTAACATCTAACATTTTTCGTCATAAGGTCTTTCTCGCGAGGGAAAAGCTTACGCGTACCCGTCCCAGTGGAAACTGAAACGGACTATGTCGGACTCGCACCGACCAAAACCCTCATGAAGAATGATTTACAAAAGAACAGCGTCGTATGAGCCTTCAATCAATACTGGATACTTCCAACCCTCTAAAACACTAAAAAGAGTACAAGTGGTCTTTCGCTACACCGCTTACCATAATTTTAATCCAACTCATCATCGACCAACCCTGAGCCCTTTAATAATAACTTAACCCTACAAAATGTATACAGCTTATAACCTTAAATATTTAAATGCACTTTGTACAACCTTATTATATAGATGTAATCTTATTATATATTATTATTATGTGTTTCAAAAGGATTCAAATGAATAAAGATTAGACAAATACGTTGAAAGTCAAGCGTCGCCATTAAATCATCATTAGCCGATAGTAACCCACTGCTGGACATGCATAGAATAATGCGCATAAGGTTATATTGTGAAATATCTAACCATCAATTTTGACGTCATCAAATTAAATGTTTCTTTTTATTATTTAACTAAGCGACGAGACGAGCGCACAGTTCACCTGAAGGTAAGTGATACGCCAGCCTATTATAACGTGGCGCTAGTTAATATGATATATACTGCAGTATATGCGTTCTTCCCCTGAGACATGAGTCCGGTTACCCCAGTAATTATAGTAGCTAGCTACAGGGCCCTTCAAACTGGAATACAGTAATGTTTGCTCAGTACTGTTTGGAGAAAGGATGTATAAAGAATCGCTCGGAGGCACTAGATTGAAACAGCGCAATACCGTGCTTTGTAGAACTAATTACAAGAGACCTATGTCCAGCTGTGGACATTCATCGCTTGAAATGATAATGATGATGAGTATTGTTTAGTGGTAGCTACCTAGACGGTCTCCCCCAGACACTTACCACCAGTAACCAATAAGTACCGGAAGTACGGTAGTAGTTCTGGTAGCACCGGTAACCGGAAGTACTAGTGTCTAACCCAATGAGGCAAAGACTTCGATATGTTATATATAAAAGCACAGAATATATATATATACAAAAACATGTTAATAAATAAATAAATAGCTGAATATACTGCACAGAGTCCCGGACGGATGCTTAAGAAGCTATTGAACTTAACTAGCTTTAGTCATATAATCTTTTTTTACACTATCTTTCACATTAATACTGCAATAGTTATTTGTTCATGGCCCTTATGTACATTTTACAAAATCTTAGGTACATTAATTAACCATATGTTAAAATTTATAACTTATTTATTATGCTTATTACTTACTTGTAAATAAATATATCGATTTTATTAAAGCTTTGTATGCAAGCAGAAATATAGACATTCAGCATGAAGCAGAATATAAGGAGTCCCACACAAGCATTCACAGGCCCCAAGCTAACCCCACCTGTTTGTGGCGCAACAGTCGAGGAACGAAGCTGTGGGCCCCACAAACCCGCATTGGGCGTCTATCGGCTGATGATGTTGAAGAATATCAATGGGATTTTACAAATAATTTTATCCTAAAAAACTAAGCTATTCACACTCGTTACTGGTAACAAGTACACGTTCAGCCTATTTCAAACTGTACCGCAGTAATATTTACCTTACTGTTTGCGGGGAGAGAGAAATCACGATATCTTCAGAAGACTTACTAAGCACCAGCAAGTTGTAACCGTTTGACGACAGAAAAAGACGACGTAACGGTTGTGATGACCTTCAAAGGAATCTATCACGAATATGACGCGATACAGAAACAAATATGTAAACGAATGAAGTTTTTAAATTAATAAAGTTAATAAGTTAAACTCTAAGTTTATCAGCAGCAATGCAATGTATGTGATGCCATGATTAGTTTCTTGTGAGTATCTAAGGTCGATTGTTTTTATTTACATCTAAATCTTATCTAGCATTAAAATAACAATTAATTCTTATAATTTTTTCTTGTAACATAAAGCTATAATTACCATTTCACTAAAATAAAGCTTTTTGAACTTTTGAGAGTAAAAAGTTAATGTGCCAAGTAATTCAAAGAAAAGCTGAATTAGTAAACTATTCAATCTCCGTAAACTTCTTTTGTATTTTTTTCACCAAATAATCATTAAATGTATTCAATGTTATCTTTTTTTTAGTTTTTGGTAATTTTTAAATATGATAATAAAATATTTGCTTGCAGAAAACCTAAAAATATTATTAAACTTTCGATACACGAACGTATACTTAAACAAAAATTTAACAATGTCCAGTTTTTAAACAATATTCAAAATTTGTATTTATAAGAAACTTAGGTAATATACATTACAATACTACATTTATACTACTGCACGTTAGTAAGGACATTTTTAATTTTATTTTTACAGTTTACTTGTATATCACTCTGCTGCTTTTGATTTACATATTATTATACAAATTGCGGTAATACTACATTATTTTTAAATGCGAAAAAGCAACTATTAAAAACAGTTTAAATGATACGTCTGTTTGTAATAATGAGGGGGTAGTTAGGGTGTTTATACAACAATGCACTTCACTTTGAGAGACGGGATCTGAAGATTTCCTTCCGTTTCCTCATTTAGGGGCACCGCAATACTTTCACACTAGTACTCGACTGCAAAAATAGATGCTGTGAAGGTTTCTGTGTGGACAGTGTTCGGTACTTTATTGACTATATATGGGGGTGATCTGATAATTTGTTTCATTATGTCTCTATACGCAGAGATTTGTTACTTAAGAAACTTTAGACAAATTCGCAATCAAATTCATATATAATATTTCCTCTACTCGTCGATGGCATGGATTAGCGACGCCAACAATTCCAATTCTTTAAATCTAGTTTCTAGTATTTACATATATATACACTACATGTACCGTGACTATGACCATTTGAAATATATGTACATATTAAGCAGTATACATCAATGTTCTCTTTATAACACAATCAGCTTCATAATATAAATTGACAAGGAATTGTAAAGTTAAAATATTAAACTATTATCACTATCCGTAAGTTTTACTTATATATATATATATATATATATATATCTATATATATATATATATACTTAAAGTTGTAACTTTGTTACGCTAATTATTCAATATTTACTTACAGTTATAATGATATTTTACAAAATTACATTTACGCTAACAGTTCGCGTACGCCATTTGTTTTTTATGTATAACTTAATTGTAATTTATTTATTCTACATGTATGTACATCCGTTTGAATTAAATACAATACGTAATACAAATGAAATAGAGACATCACAAAAGTAATAGATAATTTAGAGCTTATTTACGGAGCTTTTCATTTCAATAAATATTACAATGTTATAAATAAAACTTTAAATATATGGTTGTAATATATATATATATATAATCCTTCTTATTTTCCCAATCAGAGTTATACTTTTTAAGACCTGTCTCTAAATTAAACTTATGGCTATTTAATCCTCCAGGATGAACTGATAACATCACTGTTTACAACATTATCATCATCAGCTTCCAATCCACCGCTAGACACAGGCCTAACCTAACTTACCCACAGTTTACATGACGGTCTTAAATAGCATCGAGTCTAAATTTAATCCCTAGCTTCACTTCCACCTCATTAGACGGTGCTTTCCTATACGAGTTGTTAACTAAGAAAAAAACAATTTTTCAACATACATTAAAAAAATACGGAATGTCAAATCATATATGAACTAATATCCAAAATAATTATAAAGTTAAAATTTTTAAATGAATAATTAACTAGACCACAAGTTAAACTATTAACGATAAGTATTTACAAGGGTTAAATATTTAAGACCCCTATAGTAGGGTAAGGGACGGAAAGAAGTATCTCATTGATCGATGTTAGATCTGAGGTCCGTTAATCTATCGAAGACCCAACTCAAGGTAGCCCGCAAATATCCGGAGCGAGATAGAAGGTTCCTTAATTACTATGCAATCTTAATTTATTATGAGAACCTATATACATTGTGTGCGGACGTATAAGAGTTCATTCTAGGAAATTTACATAGTAATTATAAACTTAAAATTCTAAGATATAAATTACTATTTTAACTATTTTACTATTATTTAACTTAAGTATTCTTAAAGGGTTCCAATGGTGGCAGAGGAAGATCCAGGTTTCTTTGCTGACGATACGAGTGCAGTGCTAATATATAATAATATGGTGTTATGAAGTACATAACCTAATCGAGCTGGTCCACTGACTCAGTAGTTACCTTATTTACACATAAATATATATTGGCTATGTACATATATATATATTAAGAAAACATACATAAATATATAATTATATAAAATACATACACAAAAAGGGTATAAAAAAGTAAATATGCTCCAAATAATACAAAGCCTTCAATTGTGCTCTTCCGACTTATTAAATTTCTGTTAGCAAAGTCCCAATCGTCATAATAAGCTGATAGATGTCCACTGTTGGACGTCAGCAAGAAGTGAAAATTAGAAAAACACGTAAATTTTTTTTTTCAATATTCTTATCGAAGAAAACATAATAATATGTAACTGTGTACCTAACCTAACATTTCGTATACAGTTGAAATGCAATCGCAGATCGCGGTGAGAGGAGCCGATCCTGTTTTTTATACAAAGAAACTGGTACTCCTCTCTATTGTTGCATCAACTAGCCTTAATTAGTTAACTCTCTTCCAAATTGTATGGTTTTTATACGAAATTGTTACAGTCGAAGTGTTCGTGTTGACAAATTAGAAACGTAAAGCGTTAAATAAACATGATAAAGGTTATATTTCTGTTAAATATTATCACAAAAAACATATCTACGGATTTAATAAAAAAATATATTTATTAAATCAACATCTTCGTCAGATTATTCTGTCGGAGCGACGGAACGAGCTAGACATTCACTTGATGGTAAGTGATACGCCGCTAGTTACGAAGGCATACGGAGCCCCACGTTTTGCTCGGCGCGTTGAGACATATGTTAACCCTCGTTACTCCAGTAATTACACTAGCTACAGCATTTCGAATCGGAACACACTAATCTATACTGTTTGGCGGCGGAAATAAGAGCTGCGGTGGTGCATACCTAGACGGTCTCCGGTAACAGAGACCCGCCGGCAGTTAAGCCTGTCACTAAGTTAAATTTTATAAGAAAGACACTTGTAAAAAGAGAAATATAACATTAAGAGGCTTTCCTATGTCCATGTTTCTTTCACTATAAAGTCACTAACTAGATTACATAGCGGTAGCTTTAACTATTAATTAACCAGATATTCCTTGTGCTTAGCAACACAACCATGGTAAAGAAAGGTTTACTAAGTTAACTTATGTCTTGAAGTCATAGTTATGTAGGAATACCTTCACGATTTCCATCCGATACACGCAGAATGAGCCTCGCAAAATTTAGTTTTATAAAATTTGTAATACAGGGTGTCTGGTGGCAGATTTATGGTTTCAAATTGAAATAAAAAATAATATGTTTGACATATAATTTTACTAAAAGTATTAAAAGATAGACTACAAATGCGGATTTCATTTTTTAAAGATAATGTCATCCAAATATCTTCCATCCTGTTGCACACACTGTTCGAAATGGAGCCTCGTATTCCGTGCCACACGATGCAGTAAACTTGGTTCAATTGCGCTGATTTCTCGCCGAATATTTTCTTTTAAGTCCACAACAGTTCGCGGATTGTTAGCATAAACTCTCTCTTTGAGGTAGCCCCACAAAAAAAAATCCATTGGAGTTAGGTCGAATGACCTCGGTGGCCACGGGATGTCCCCAAAGCGACTAATCCGTTTTTGAGGGAGATTTTCTCGCAACAAATCCATCGAAGCTCTGGCCGTGTGTGCGGTCGCACCATCCTGTTGAAACCACGTGTGTGATGAGAATGATGAATGAGCTCGCAGGTTCGGCAAAAAGAAATTCGAAATCATGAGCCGATAATTCTCAACATTGACATTCGTCGCTTGGCCCCGTGCATTTTCCAAAAAAAATGGTCCGATTATCCCATTCGTGGATAAAGCGCACCAAACAGTTACCCTTGGGCAATGTAATGGTTTTTGGTGCTTCAGTCGAGGATTGCGAGTTCTTAGAGCCCAGTAACGGCAATTTTGCTTGTTTACGTGTCCGTTTAAATGAAAATGAGCCTCGTCGCTCCAAAAAATGGAATTCACAGTGCGAAAACGCTCCAACATGGTTTCACAAAAAAATTTGCATGACGCAAAGTCATTTTTTTTCAATTCTTGAATTATTTGAATTTTAAAAGGATGAAACTTCAAATCTTTTTTCAAAATTTCATGCACAATTGCTCTTGGAAGTCCCAGTGAAGCTGCCCTTTTCCGTATCGAAAGTCGTGCATTTTCACATAAACTGCGTTCAACCAGTTCAATGTTTTCGGGGGTCCTTGACGATCGACTAGGTCCTGGCCGTGGTGTGTTCATAGCCGAAGCAGTTGCGCGGAACCTCTCCACCCACGAACGAATTAAATTCACACTCGGCCCATCGCCTATCCTTCGAATATTGAAATGTGAACAAAACTGTCGGCGAGCGAGTACGTAAGAATCGTTACTCTTGAAAAATTCTTCAATAGCGAACGCGCGATGCTCACCCGACCACTGCACCACTGCGACATCGTGACTAAGAAATCCGCACGATCGGTGATTCTAATGACACCACCTTCCCCCCGCACTGTTTATAACTTATTGAGATGTTGCCCCTCTGATGAGTGAGGACGAAAGTCGCTAGATATTTATAAGATATTGTAGAAAAATAATAGAAAAGGTAATAATAAGGAACAAATGTAAAATACTATTAAAGACAAATCAAAATTGAAACAAAAACCAAAGATAGAATAGAATAATGAATATAAAAAATTTAAAATAAACAGTAGATAATAAAAAACAGAAATCAACAAACGAAAAATTGGAACAAAGTTGGATGATTTATTTCAGAAAAAGGACGATGACATGTTCCAGGACTGACGAGGCGACGGTGTCTTCACTCAGCGAGAGGTATGAAAGAAGGAAATGGAATGGAGTATGAGAGAAAAGAGGAGGAGAATAAAAAGAAAGAAAGATAAGAATAGGCATGATAGAGAAGATGGACGAAAGGAGAGAATGTAGTACTAGAAATAAGAAAATTTGAATGATAAGTGATAAATGTAAAGTAAAGCTTAAAAGTGCAATTAAAGGCCCTGACCCGCCATACGCAGGGGAATGACTGTAAAAAAAAAAAAACTTATTGAGATATTCGTTCTTTAAAATATAAATCTGCCGCCAGACACCCTTTATAACTATAAAAAAAAATCAATGTCATTATGCGGCGTTATTCAAACGCCGCAACAAATGATATGATAAGCTGCGATCTCAAAGAAAGTGATGTTCCAAATAGAGCGAAGTGGAGTGAGAGAAGTAAGAAAGCAGACCCTGTCTTAAGACGGGACAAATGCTAAGAAGAAGAAGAAGAACCTGTATTGAATTAAGCTATCAATATATAAGGTTGCCAAATATCTCCCTTCCGCTTTTTTGCTCTTTATTCAATGCTTTATAAAAAGTGTTACAGTGATCGGATTTAGTTCAAATATGCGCCATTTTGTTCGATAATCTGTTTCCATCTAGACGGCAACTTCATAATACCTCCCTCGTAGAAGCCCCCCTCCTTATTTGCGAAGAACTCGGACAGCCACTTTTCACAAGCCTCTTTTGAGTTCAACTTTACACCACCAAGGGCGTTCACCATGGACAGGAACAGGTAGTAATCACTTGGCGCTATGTCCGGGCTATATGGTGGATGCGATAAAAACTTCCCATCCGAGCCCCAGTAGCTTCTGACGAGTCATCAACGAAGTGTGTGGTCTGGCGTTGTCCTGGTAGAACACTACACCCCCCCTGTTGGCCAATTCTGGACGCTTCTGGTCGATCGCCTGCTTCAAGCGGTTCAGTTGTTCGCAGTAGATGGTAGAATTAAGAGTCTGGCCATATGGGAGCAGTTCATAGTGGATGATTCCTTTGCAATCCCACCAAACACACAGCAAAACCTTCCTGGCCGTCAATCCCGGCTTGGCCACTGTTTGGGACGATTCACCGGCCTTCGACCACGACCGTTTTCGCTTGATATTGTCGTATGTGATCCATTTTCCGAGAATGGGTCGAGTTCGTTCCGTTTCAGAAGCATATCGCAGGCGTTGATTCGGTCCAGAAGGTTTTTTTGCGTCAAATCATGCGGCACCCAAACATCAAGCTTTTTTTTGTATCCAGCCTTCTGCAGATGGTTTAAAATGGTTTGGTGACTAACTTCCATCTCCTGGGCGATGTCACGAGATGCCACATGCCGGTCTAACTCGATGTAGTCCATGATTTGATCGGTATTTGTCGTCACAGGTCTTCCGCCGGCTGGCTTATCCATGGTGTCGTTTTCACCGGCTCTGAATCGTCGAAACCATTCCTCCGCGGTTCGAAGTGATATAGTACCATCCCCCAAAACACCATTAATCTCACGGAACGTTTCTCTAGCGGATTTGCCTTTAACGAAGGAAAACTTTAAAATTGCGCGAATTTCGGCGTTAGTGAACTATATGTTTACACGTCTATAACTGTTGAACGCAATATCCAAACTAATTATGCATAGCGTCGTTTTGTAGGTTATGTCAAGACCTTTCAAATTATGTATAGTATTGCCAGATACGAGCTCTGTAGCGCTTTGGACATAGCCGCGAAATTCAAAAGACAAAAAGGCGGAAAGGAGATATTTGCCAACCTATTATTATCAATACTATACATTCACAAGCGTTATCGCCTTTCCTATTTTACAACTTCAACTGTACAGAATTTATAATTACTTACTTATGCTCTAATAAACTCTTTGTACGGGGTTGTATATTTTATTGTATTATTACTTTATAACTTAACCCTTTGCATGTATACACGACTATTTCTACATAAACAAAATCAGCGAACAAAAAAATCTGATAGTTTACTGAAATTGATTTAAAGCATTAGAAAGTTCTCTTTGTATTATCTAACGAAGTGACGAGACAAGCGGGATGTCCACCTGATGGTAAGTGCCTGCCTATAACAACGTAGCGCTGCCTAGGATATACGTCCGTCGCCTTGACACATAGGATGTTAAGTCTCGTTACCCCAGTAATTTATCTAGCTACAACTTCCTTCAACATGGAACACAGTAATGTTCGCACAGTACTGTTTGTCGGCTGCAATAGGCGCTGCGGTGGTACCTACCTAGATGGTCTCCGGCAACACTGACCCACCACCAGTGAATAACCAATGAAAGCGCTTAAATGCCCGTACCGAAAAAGATGTACTAGAGATAGCTTATAGACTTTACTATCTCTCTTAGGTCTATCCATCCATATGTAGAGATGTAATGAATTCCACTACTGAACAAAGGCTGAACAGAAATAAACATTCGCTTCTCTCCGCGTGTTCTGGTATGCTGGTAAAGGTCATTGGAAAAGCTTATGTGCTATCCCTGGAATTGTTCCTCTTTAGTCGCCTTTTACGACACGCCAAGAGTTGAATAGCAGTGGGGATATTCGAATCCGTCCCCCACACGGGATCTTTTGCAATTATTGAATGAAATGTAATCCGTTTTTATTCAAGTTATATGGAAATAATGATAAATTATTTTTTTATATTATATTATCTCACTGGATGTACGTTGACGGTTGAATTAATTCCTGTGGCTTTTAGCAGTTTTTTTATATGTCAACATAATATAATGATTAAATTAAGAAACATTCACAGAAAATGCAAAGTACACGCAAAAATAATCAAAAAATAAACATATATACATATATACAGAACGCATACAGAGTATTAAATGTATATGCCAGAGCAGTACATGAAACAAAGAAAAGGTTCTGAAGTACATAACGAAAGAAAAAATCTACTGAAGAAAGATGTACTAAATAAAGAAGTAGTTACTAAATAAAGTAGAAGAAAACGCGTCACTTAGAAAATTATGAAATCCCATAGAAAATATGGTTTTTGGTATTTTGATATTACAGCTCTGAACTGTGTACAAACTTATAGTATGCTGCTAAGTTTACTTGAAATAATTCATACACACTTATATTTGTAATCAATATTGTCCTTATCAAAATATTCGCGATAGCCGCAACAGATTCAAAAATGTTTTATGCAAAGAACTATAAAGAGACTTCAGTATATTTTCTACATGTGTGTATATATATATATATATATATATATATATATATATATATATATATATATATATATATATATATATACATGTAGGAAAAAGTAGTACAAAAAAACATTTAAATCAATATCGTTGTATCTTACATATACTTTAAATAACCTTATAAATATTTATGTTTAGAAGTCCTTATGGTTTTTTGCTTTGTTCCTAAATTTTATTATAATTACCTTAATTAATAATTACAGATTCTAAATCAAGTTAGACTGATATTAAGATTCGCTTAAGCTTTGATCTTTCTAACAAAGCTATCATATACATGACTAGCGATATTTTATATATATAAAATATCTCACGCTGTATACAGCGTTATACAAAGCTATTATTTATCTATTTAACTTTAATGTATACTATTATTTAAACAGTAAATATATTTACGTACAATATTGTTATATACAATGGCTTTTCTAAAAAGCAAAATTGCACACCCTTCTCTTTTCCCGATCACACGCTGCTTTGTATATTCGAGAATTTTATTAGTCTTTACTGTTTCATGTTGTATATGTGGCCTTTGGTAATTACTAATTATAGTAATAAGATGTGCGTTGTACTGTTTCCGTTACTAAATGTATGTTCACCTGCGTTGAAAACACGTTTTGATTTACCACGATGACACTGATCATTCCGCAATGATCATGAGAAACGCCTCCCATGCGCGTGCGCATGCTGCAGATGGTCTCTTCTGAACGCCTGAAGTCCACTTCTAGAAAAATGTATTGATTTTAATATTCCGACATTATCCAAGTTAAAAACATTTATAAATTGTTGTAAAAATTCCGTAAATATTATTCTTAGTTGTTTGTAGTAATTTATTTCCATATACAACACATATTGAAAATTTCCAAGTAATATTAATCTCAACTTCATATCTAATTGCCCAAAATATATTCCTTAAGGATGAAGGCTTCAAAAAGTAAGAACATAAAAATAAACAAAAATATTAATGCTTTGAACAATGAAACAGAACTTCTCTTCTGATCTCCAACTCATGTCGTTGTACGAGAAATCGTGATGAGGACTTTTGAACTCATCGATCTCCATGATCTATGGCTACGATATATTTAGACCTAATAACCGAAACTTAAAATGCTTAGACAAAATATAGAAGTATAGCAATAGTAATAAAAATTATAGTAATAAGATAACCGTAAATATTTCATTGAGAAAAACGACTAAATAAAAATAAAATTAAAAAATGTTATTTTTAATTACTGTTTAAATTTACGCTCGCATTTTAACAAAAGATTTTCTAAATAATTTTTTTCACAATAATATCAGATTCCGACGTATATTTATTATATATGAAATATAGTGCCGACAAAATGCCGTCGGCATTCTGTCTGTATTAAAAACACATAAAATTTCAAATACGTTTTAACCGATTAGATTGACAATATTTTATTAATAATAATTCTTTTATAAAAACAATTAATTATTGAAACGTAATAATTAAAAAATAATCATTTTTCTACCCGTGCCGACGCATGGAAAAGCAACCAAAAACATTAATTATAATCATAAGTAAAAATAAAATCTGTTAAAATAACAAATAATAAAAAAAAATATAGTAATTATTTATTGCAATAGTTAATCAAAATTTTTACATTTGTTTATATCCATATTTCTGTTTTCTTTATTTCATCAATAAGATGTAATAAAAATTTTAAGAGCAACAAAAGGAATTGCGTCGGTTCGCTTTACAAATTTTTTAACTTAAATGGTAAATTATACATAAAAGTAAAATAAATTAAAAATAATACTTAAATTATTTACTTACATTTCAAACAGGAATCAAGGATTTAGCTGGGTGTTTTGTATTTTCTTCCGCTGATATCTTCACCCGGAGTTATAGCAGCTCAATTTACAAATTCCGCTTTGCAAACAGCCTTTTTAATATCAATTTCACTTTATAACGTTTTAAATTCTTTTACTAAATGGCTCCATTTATCAATTGCGGCTTCATTATTCATTGTGCAATAATCACAATGAATACTGAAGCCACAATTAATTTCTTATGACGTGAAATAACGAAGTTTGTTTGTTTTCCGTTGAGTGTTCGGGTGCGACTGCCGTACCTCCGCGCGCGTCGGCGGGCGGTGTAACAGCTGCGCACGCCCAACTAGTGGGCGGTACACAATCGGTTCCGCCCTCCTCGTAAATCAAAAACGTTTACTTGCTTCTATAACACATTTATCTATTAAATATAAAATAGTGACGCCATGTTTTATTTTTTAAATGGGATCTGTATTCCTGCTTTATCTTCTATTGAGAATAATAATGTTTTTTATTATAATTAAACAATCTTATGCTTGAAAAAAGTCCCACCTAGTGTTAAATGGTGATGTGGTAGGAAAGTGGCTAACCTTGTAATTCCCTATGTTTATTTTTCATTTATTCGTTTGATTTTGTGATAAGCACTGTTATTGGGAGGCTATTATTAGATAGTAATTTGTTTAACCCGAGCCAAGTCTCATTATCGCTATAACGGGAATATCCTAGGCAACACACATTTTGTACATCATTTTTGCTTATGAAAGTGGAGGAAGCGAGAGAGGTGTGCCAGGATCGTAGCAGGTGGAGAGAGGTGGTCTCTGCCTACCCCACTGGGAACGAGGCGTGATATATATGTATGTATGTTTTACTTAATATAATTTTAAATTATATTTAATGTCGAAAAAATAGAGTAAAAAAGGCGCTCTACTAATAGGAATAATATATTATACAGAATAGAAAAGCCAGAGAAATTACTCCAATAACACTCATCAAATTTACATTATTTGTAGAAGTGTTATCTTAAATCGACAAACTCGTAATTCAGGCTACACTGCTCTGGAACTACTTACTTTTAGATAATCAAATTATATCTTTGTCAGCTTTGTAAAACATTAACCTAAAAAACTGTTTCTTCTTCTTTGTGCTATTTTAGCACAGCGATGATTGTAACGACGATGATGACGATAACCTACATACCTCTGTAACTATCATATGAACAAAGACGCAGAGCTGTCTCGCAGCGTTCTGCGTCAGATCATTGAGGGTTAATTTGAGAAAACAATATCATTCTAACTTTTTCTACTGTACATACATCCAATCCAATCCAATCAGCCGGAAGACGTCCACTGCTGGACAAAGGCCTCCCCCAAAGATTTCCACTCAGACCGGTCCCTAGCCACCTGCATCCAATGGTTGCCAGCGACCTTGACCAGGTCGTCGGTCCACCTTGTGGGGTTCTGCCCACGCTACGTATTCCGGTACGTGGCCGCCACTCGAGAACCTTTCTGCCCCAACGGCCGTCGGTTCTGCGAGCTATGTGCCCTGCCCATTGCCACTTTGCGACGGCGACCCTTCGAGCTATGTCGGTGACCTTGGTTCTCCTGCGGATCTCCTCATTTCTGATTCGATCTCGCAGGGAAACTCCGAGCATAGCTCGCTCCATCGCCCTCTCAGCAATCTTAAGCTTGCGGACAAGGCCCACAGTAAGCGGCCACGTCTCTGCTCCGTATGTCATCACTGGCAACACACACTGGTCAAAGACTTTTGTCTTGAGACACTGCGGTATATTGGACGAGAAGATATTTCTTAGCTTCCCGAATGCTGCCCATCCGAGTTGGATTCAAGGAGAGATCTCTTTCTTGAAGTTGGACCTACCTAGTTGGATAGTATGTCCGAGGTAGACATATCTGTCAACAACTTCAAGTGTAGAGCTTCCAACTGTTCCTGGAGTGGGTACAATATGGACATTTGCCATGATTTTGGTCTTGTCCATATTCATTTTAAGACCCACTCGTTGTGAAACTCTACAAAGAACATCGAGCATTGTGTTGAGGTCCTCCATGGTCTCAGCCAAAACCACGATATCGTCGGCAAATCTAAGGTGCGTGATGTACTCGCCGTTGATATTGATGCCATATCCTCCCCAATCCAGAAGCTTGAAGACATCTTCCAATGCAGCGGTGAACAGTTTCGGAGATATGATGTCTCCCTGTCTTACTCCACGCTGCAATCGGATCGGTTTCGAGCTCTGGTCTTCGAGGCGGACTGACATGGTGGCGTTCTCATACAAGCACCTTAGAACATCGACGTACCGGTGGTCTATTTGTCACCGTTGGAGGGCCTGCAACACGGCCCATATCTCAATCGAATCGAAGACTTTCTCATAGTCCACAAACGCTAAGGATAGGAGCTGGTTATACTCATGGGACTTCTGTATAACCTGCCGCAGCGTATGAATGTGGTCTATGGTGCTGTAGCCTTTACGGAATCCAGCTTGTTCGGGAGGCTGGAAGTCGTCGAGCCTGATTGTGAGACGATTCGTGATGGCTCTGGAAAACAACTTGTAGACATGACTCAAAAGTGAGATGGGTCTATAATTCTTCAACTGGGTTTTATCTCCCTTCTTGAAGAAAAGCACCACCACACCTCCGTGCCATGCCCGAGGCGATCGGCCTTCTATTATGACGGAATTGAACAACTTCTGCAGGACTTCGAGGATCGGCTTTCCACCAGCTCTCAGAAGTTCAGCTGTTATTTCGTCATCACCAGGTGCCCTGTTGCCTTTAAGCTGATTCAGAGCCACACTAATCTCGTGTAGGCTGACAACCGGGATATCTTCAGAGTAGTGTCGGGCTAGACTAGCTCTTGGATCTGATGCTAGTCCACCAGGAGAACATGTAGTCGTGTACAGCTGTCCATAGAACCGCTCAATCTCCTCCAGAACCTCGGCCCTTGACGATACGATCCTGCCGTCCTCTGTCTTCAGCAACGTCAACCGGCTTTGCCCGATAGACAGATCTCGTGCGAATACTTTAGAGCCTTTGTTCCGCTCTATTGCCTCTTTAACACTGTCAGTATTAAATCGGCGTATGTCGCAAGTCAGAGACTTAGAGACCTGCCTATTCAGCTGCCGATATTTGGTGGCATCTTCAGGAGACTTCAGGACCAGTTCTCGTCTTTCGGTCATGAGGTTTAATGTGTGGTCAGAGATCGGCTTCTTCTTTCTGGTACGGGGGACTTTAAAAAACTTAAGTCCTGCCGTACGGACAGCATCTACGAACCTGGTGTTGTAATCGTCCACATCAATGCACTTGCCTAAGGATGCAAAGCGATTTTGTAGTTCAAGCTGAAAGCTCTCGGGGTTTTGGAGTTGGATGGGCGCTGGCCGGAGCGTGGACTTCACCAGTCGAAATCGTTCGAGCTTTATGTTGATATTCAAGATGCCTCTTACGATTCGGTGATCGCTGCCCATTTTCAGAGCATTGATCACTGAGACATCCTTGAATATCTGCCTCTTCGTCGACATGATGAAGTCTACCTCATTTTTAGTGGCTCCATCAGGACTAATCCACGTCCACTTACGGCTGGCCCGCTTCTTGAAGAAGGAGTTCATTATATAGAGGCCCTCCTTCTCCATGAAGTCGGCGAGCATTTGGTCTCGTGGATTTCTCTGTCCATATCCAAATTGCCCCACTTTCGCTGCCCTAGTTTTGCATTAAAGTCTCCCATGACAACGGTGTACTGAGTTTTGGAACTGTGTATGGCTTTAGAAATATCCTCATACACAGTTACCACCTCCTCATCAGAGTGTGCCGTAGTCGGTGCGTATACCTGTATGACCTCCAGCGAGTAACGCTTGGTAACTCTGAGTATCAGGTACGCTACCCTTGCTGACACACTAACGATGTCGACAACGCTATTCACAAGAGACTTGCGGACGATAAACATGACGCCACCCTGGGACTGCTGGTCGCCCTCCCGGAAAAAGAGCAGGTTGCCTGATTTAAGAGTTATCGTGTCCTCCCCCTCTCTTCGGACTTTGGATAACCCTACTATATCCCATCTTAACCTGCTCAATTCCTCCTCCAGCTCAATTATCTTCTCGTCGGTCCGCAGTGTACGCGTGTTGAATGTTGCCAGGGCCAGATGTCGTTGGTTTTGGTAGCCTGGCCGCTTCCGGAGATTCTTCGCACCCCTTGCCCCGCCGTTACCGTGACCGCTACCGTACATACATATACCTAAATAAAAGAAAACGTCTGGTATTGTTATACAAGTATAGATCGGTTGGCAAAGTCTCACCCGTTTTCTAACAAACCTGACTTCCCCGCAGGTGCAGGTGAGCTTAGCATTAGGATCAGTGATGATGATATGCACCACTTTCTTCCCACTCCCAAAATACTGATTCGATAATTGCTACATTATCTCATTACCAATTTTCTATAATTTCCTTATCTACATATATTTATATATTCAATATTGTATGTAGTTGTAATGTATGTAAATTTATTATAAATAAACAATACATATGAACAGTATGTTTATTTTGCGATATAATTTGTTGTATTGGTATTTATTTAGGTACTGTGTATTTATTTCTAAAAGATATTTTTTTACTGTTTCATCAATAATATCCCGTTACATCATACTTTGTATTCTATACAATAAAAATATATTAATTATAACACAAACTCTATAGAGTTTGTATGACTTTGCAAAAACTAAGGGAATGTATGTACCCGTATATTGTATGGGTAATTGATTGGAAGCCCCGCGCGCCCTTTAAACGAATTGACGTCCAGCTCAGTCCGCTTCGAGCAATGCCATCGTTGGAGGAATAGTCGGTACCAATACAAAGCCGGCTCGCTGAAATTATTGTTGAAATGCTGCTCTATTGTGAACATTGCGCATTTGTATGGATTAATTTGCTTTCTCATTAATTAAATTATTTTATTATATATGCTAAATATTTATCGACGTTGCTTTTTTACATTTTATATATTGGCGTTTCTCTAATCAATAATATACGTAATGAAGTAATCCTTCAGAGAATGAAGATTACCGATACTCTTCCGAATGAGCAAGCTGAAGTGGCAATGGGCTGGTTACATCTCGCAGAAATGACTACCGTTGGAATAGATGCGTCATGGAGCGGAGACCGCGTTTAGGTAAACGTAACACTAGGCGCTCACTAACCAGATGGAGCTACTATCTGCTCAAGTTGGCTGGCAGCAACTGGATGAGTAAAGCCGAAGATAGAGCTTAATGGCATTCCGCGGGAGAGGATTATGTCCACCAGTGGCGTAACATCTGCCGCGGATTGGTAATGATGATGAAGATATCATATGTATTATACGGCGTCCACAACATATTTCTTTTACCTGTGACAAAGCAACACGACGAGCAGGACGTACCTTGTATAATAGTTTTCCACAGCAATTCCTAATAAGCACTGTAATGGTTGTAGCTTTTACGTTACATTGTTATAAAATGCTCATTCAAATAACACAGACTGGTTTAAGTAAAAATTCATTGAAAGTGTGTTTTGTCACTGTTATGTCTGTTACATTGTTACTATTACATAGATATTATTATGATATTTGTATATGATTTAGGTGCTTCCCTTTCACTTTCATATTTTAGATATTATTTATTAGGTTTTTGTGTAGTTTAAAAATTTTATTTTCACTTTTTACGCCTAATATATATAAATATATCACTTACGAAATTATCTCATATATACATACATATAGGCTTTTGTTAATTTGACATTGTAATCTCTGTAATTAAATAAAACAATCAGTAATATTTACTCACTACTGCATGGTGGTTAGAAAGTGTTAATCTCTTTTTTACCCTACTACTGCCCAAACACAAAAGGGTAGAAGTATATTTTAAATATTGTCGAAATTTGTTCGAGTGTTTACTTCACTATTCCATTATTACAACTTAATAAGAAATCTTACTTCTACACTATGACATGTAGCGACTGCTTTTATATATTCTAATATCCTATAAACAATTTTTAGTTTTTGTTCTATAATTACATTTATATTTTTACTAAAGATTTTTGTTCTTGCTATATAATCGTAATTATCATCACCAGTGGATAGACGTCCACTGCTAGACATATGCCTCTTCCAAAGATCTCTACATTGATGGCCCTATTTACACTTGTCATGTGATGGTTCTATAATACATAATTTGTATAAATTAATGAGTAATATTCGACTTCCTCAAGGTCGCAGGGAAACCATAGATGCAAGTGGCCACGGACCGGAGAAGGGTTCAGCAATAGATATCTAAAGAAATGATGATGATGATGAAAATAAATAAAACTTGGATTAGGTCCGTCACGTTCATCCAGTATATAATTAATGTATAAACAAGTCATAGCTGTTTATACGGGTGTAAGGGTCCCCCGCACAACAATTCCCGGGACCCAAGTCCCCAATTATGTTTAAAATTTTCTTAAAAAATGCGTAGAAACTTTTTCCCCAACCTAATATACATATGGATGTCATCATATATCGTTCATATTGTTCAGAGATATTTTAAAGGGGTGTAAGGGCTCCCGCACAATAACTCATGGGATCCGAGTCAACCTCACTCGCTTGTGATGCACCCTGCTAATCAATAGACAAGGCTCTGGCTCCCACCAACCCGCATTGGGCCAGCATGGTGGGAAATTACTCAAATCCTCCCTTATGAATCCAGAGATCGTGGACCATGCTGATTGTGTACCAATCGATGTAAAGATCTTTGGGAGAGGCCTATGTCTAGCAATGTACGTCTATCAGGTAATGATGATGATGATAACTTTTTATATACTACATCAACTTAATTTCAGATATTGTCAATAAACTAAAGTACAATAAACAACAATAAACAAAATAACTAAGATTACAAGTTACAGAAATAAAATAATTCACAAAATAAAAATTTACATGTGTTTTCCTCCACAAATCTCCTTTAGAGTGTCGGACCTTAGAGCACCACCTTTACTAAAACCCACTCCTCCCTCGTCCACACAGCTTTGAGAGAAGGCACTCTGCAAATGAACAAACGAGGCTCAGGCTCCCACCAAACCGCATTAGGCCAGCGTAGTGAGAAGTGGCCCATATCCCCCTACATGAACAGCCACACGCGTGGGGATTTTTCCACTGTGGGCATGCTATAGATGTCCTAACGGAAGATGTGATGCTAATGGATTTAAAAATTCTTAATAATTGGTTTTTGAATAAACTCCTAACAATGAATGTTAAAAAAACAAATTATGTAATTTTCGCTGCTGTAAATAAAAAAAAATAATAATAATTTACATTTGAAAATAAATAACGAAATTATTAATAAGAAAAGTCATGAAAAATATTTAGTACTTATACAAGATCATCAATTAACATGGGAACCGCGAATTGAAAAAATCAACACCAAAATTATATCCCCGTTAGGATCATTACGACGTACAACTAGATGTTTACCAAGTCAAGTGAAATATACAATATACAATTGTTTAGCAAAACCCCACATAGAATATCTGATTGAAATTTGGAGCACTTGGAAACCCCTACCGGTGTGGAACTAGAGATCACAGAGTCACAAATCTAAATAGCCACGCCACGCAAATAGTCAAAGAGCCAGTTAGTTGTTACGATGCTGTATGAACTCGAAAGTAATATGTAAGGAATAAAAATTGTGAAACTATTAAATCATCATCAGCTGATAGAAGTCCACTGCTGGACATAGACCTGCCCAAAGATCTCCACATCGATCGGTACTGCGCTGTCCGCATTCAGCTTCGTCTTGCGACCTGCCGGACACCAAGAGCCGTTATTTGTACGGGTTTATATGGGGGGACTTGAGCTATATCCCACCACTCTGGCCCAGTGCGTGTTAGTGGAAGCCAGAGCCTCGTTTGTTGATTAGCAGGGTATACCACGAGCAGATGAGGTTGACTTCAGTTCCGTGCGTTGCTGCGCGGGACCCCTTACGCTTGGCTATCAAATCATTGTCTAAAAACATAATCATACATTATACATTAGCATGTTCCGCTCGATACCAATCATCTCTTAAATTTTGATCAAACATCAAATTTCTAAGTATCTTAGGTTATAGCATAGCAAGCTATACCTTACCCGCTAAAAGGATACGGTAGATAACATAATATATATCGTACACAACCATATTCAGCAATCATTAATTCAAGCAACTCTAGAACGCAGCTTCTATCGATTCCTCTTGTAACACAGAAATCATAGTTCTGTTCGGTTCTTGCTTGCTTTTAAGAAATTGCATGGCTAGCTACCATCCTTGTCAATCTAACGGCATAACACCGTTACTGCGTTCAGCCAATATTCTAGATGAGTACACTCAACAATCTTAAACCTCTGTTAATTAACATTATAGTACATAGTTTGTAAATTTGTGCCATTATAGTTTGTAAATTTGTGCCATTATTGTGAAGTTTTGACCGAAACTGTATAACGTTTATTCATATACCCGCACAGTGCCCGCGTCCGTCGGCGCAGCCAAGGCGGTAGTTGTCGCTTGCGGTAAACTTATAATTTGTGCCGTGTTCATAGTGCGATTGCAAGTAACATATTTATTAAAATAAATAAATATGTCAACAAAAAGCTTTTTTTGTGCCGGATGTTTAAAAATTATTGAGAACAAGCCATTAGTGAGCTGTTCTACGTGCAAACAAAACTATGACCTCACGTGTGCCAATGTACCTGAGCAAAGGTTTAAGGATTTAATAACAGCTGAGAAGAAAAAGACATGGAAATGTGCGACCTGCGTCAACAGGCAGCCAAAAAACGATAACGTGAACACACTGGTCCACCCCGCCGCGGGGGTGACAATCCGACGTGGAGCAGCACTGGTAAGCCCGCCGGTACACAGTGAAGACACATCTCCACCTCACAAACCGGATGCAAGTGTGAGGTCGCCGGAATCATTTCAACTCTCTGATATCCATCTCCTTGTTACGGAAATGCGAGAATTTAGAAATGAAATGTCAGCTACACGACGGCAATTAAGTCTGTTGAACGAAACTATTAACAGTCTGAAATTGAGGATGGATAATTGCGAAGGTTCTATTACAGAAATATCAGTGCGCGTGGATTCTCTAGAGACTAAATTTACTGAATTCTCCTTATCGAGATCCATTGACGCCGCCGTAGTAGATTCTATTCAACAATTAAAAAATGAGATGAATGATAGGGACCAAGACCTGTTATCGAATGATATTGAGTTATCTTGCATTCCGGAAGAAAAAGTTGAAAACCCTATACACATTACTCTCACGTTGGGTAACAAACTTGGTGTAACACTAAGAGAGGAAGATATAGTGAGCTGTAGACGCGTAGGACCTTTCCTCGACTCATTACAGTCAGCCTCTAGCACTAAAGCCAATCCTCGCCCGTTGGTGATCCGCTTCGCACGTCGCTCCATTCGAGACCAGTTGTTGCGTGCCGCTCGTGTCCGCCGCGGTACAACTACCGAAGGTACCGGGCTGCCAGGACCTCCACGACGATTCTACGTCAATGAAAGACTCACGCGTGTTAACAGACACTTGTTCAGGAAGGCACGTGAGCTGGCAAAGCAGTTCAACTGGCGTTTTACCTGGACCGCTGATGGCAAAATATATGTTCGTGAACATGCAACTCCTGACGCTCGACGTCATCGTATCAGATGTGAAAATGATTTTTTGCGTGTTTTTGGCACAAATAACGTTGGTGCTTGTCCACTCTGAAGCCCCTGGCAGTAGCTACAAGTTTTTTTTTATTTTTATTTTTATTTCTTATTTTCAGCATTGTAGCCAAATTAAATATATAAAAGCGTTCGTAACATTTTTCACAATTTTTAATGCAAAAGTTAAACTTTTTCATTTAAAAAACTATTTATATTTTTCGGTTTATTTTGTTTTACTCACTGATTCTTTGAACTTATTATTTTTTGTGAAAAATCTTATAAATGTTTGTTTTGTTCTAATGCAAGGAGTACACGTGATAATCTTGTTGACCTTCACAAAAACACATGCCTTGATATCACAAAAGTTCAGTCACGTACTTCTGCTTTTTCATGTACCTATAAGATCTCGCTCCCAAAGTATTCGTAGCGTAACTAATCATAAGTTGGCTTTTAATTCTTATTTGGATTCTCTTAGAAAATGTTTTAAAAACCGTTTTAACATCTCAACATTGTTTGTCGCCTTGTTAATGATTGAATTTTATTATTCACTAAGACCATTACTAAAGGTTAATTTAAGAAGTTTTAGCATTAACAACGATAGCAAAACTGCTTGTTTATGTCTTCTAACATTGAGTACTTTTAATTACATCAACACACATTATAAACATACTGATTTACTCAGTTTTCAACTTAGACTTCTGGCAGCGGTGTGTGCGGCAATGGTGCAATGCTCAGGCTCATTAAACCGATTAAATGTCATTTTGATTTTTAGACGCAATACTACTGTACAGTACGTTATAATGGGCAATCAACGTACCGATGGCGCCTGGCACTGAGCACCTCAAGTTAGCGCTATACAATGCAGGATCATTACATACAGGGCAAGACGATTTTGTAATTGCAATAGACAGTTTTGCTCCAGATATTGTTGCAATAAATGAAACATGGTTAAGACCAGGACAGCACAAATGTGCACCGACTGTTCCGGGTTATAGAATGCATAGCCTACCACGTCCGCTGGCCATGCGTGCAGGTCGAGGCGGTGGATTAGCATTTTATGTTAAACACGGTATAAATATTCGTCTAGTCAACCAAACAAACGAAAATATTGAGCAAATGTGGTTTCATACGCGTATAAATGGACTCCGTATTGTTATTGGTACTGCATACAGACCTCAGTGGATAAATGTCGACTTGTTTATTGACGAGCTCACGGAAGCTATCACCTCTATTTCCAATTATGATTATATTGTATTGATGGGTGACTTCAACGTTAACATGCTAGATATTACTAATAAAAATACTATAAAAATGAACCAATTTTTACATACTATGAATCTCAAACAAGTCGTAACTGAGGCTACTCATTTCACAGCTGAAACTGAAACCCTAATCGATTTGGTATGTACTAATGCAATAATCAGAGATATTTCAGTTTCAAATATCACTTCTTCTATTGGTCATGCACTGGTTAGCGTGACTTTCTTTATTAAAAAACTAAAAGCCCGCCCAAAATATGTCAACTACAGAGCAATTAACAGAATAAATTTTGATAATTTTAAAAAAGATTTAAATCTCATTGACTGGGAATCTGTTACTTTGCTAAAAAATGTTGATTTGATGGTTGAAAGATTTAATAATTTTCTCTCATTCCTCTTTGATCTACACGCCCCAATCCAAAAAATCAAAATTACAAATCGTAAGATTCCCTGGATAACAGACACATGCCGACTGATGATAGATTTACGTAACAAAGCTTACAAAAGATATCGGAAAACTGGTTTAGAGGTCCACAGAAAATATTACAAAAACTTGAAAAAAATAGTGGTGAACAGTATCTATAACGAAAAGCGTGCCTACTTTAATGAACACATAAACTCGCAAGTTAACAATGGCAAAATTTTTTGGAGGAATCTCAAAGATAAAATTTTATCTGATCCCACTAAAAGCAATCACCTGCCAAACTGTTTTGATAACCCAAACGATATTAATAATTATTTCTTAAATATTCCTTCTACAAGCAATATCTCTATTTCAGATATGACATACTACGAATTCCATCGATTCTGTAACAACACTTTTAAGTTTCAATGCATTTCTGAATTTGATATTGCTTCTTATATTAAATCTATAAAATCTAATTCACTAGGAAAGGACGGAATAAGCCGAGATATGATTCTTTTGACGCTTCCTCGTACATTAGATGTCATTACACATATTATAAATTTTTCATTGTCTACTTTTACTGTTCCTAGTCAATGGAAGGAGGCAATTGTGACACCACTACCTAAAACAGAAAACCCTAAACATCTCAAAGATCTACGTCCCATTAGTATTTTACCATTTTTGTCAAAATTACTGGAAAAGGCAGTGCATATTCAACTTACAAAATACATTGAAAAAAATAATATTTTACCTTTGTACCAATCAGGATTCCGTAAAGGCCGAGGTACAATTACTGCTTTGCTTGACGTTACTGACAATATCCTTGCTAACCAAGACCTTGGCGAAGGCACTATTTTAACGTTATTAGACTTTTCCAGGGCTTTTGACAGTCTTGATATATCGTTACTTTTATCTAAATTGGCTTATTATGGGCTGGACCATAATACTTTGAGTTGGTTTCATAGTTATTTGTCGGGACGATCGCAAGCGGTACAATTGACTAGAAGCGATGGCTCTATCGCATTCTCTAATCCAAGGATAGTTGAACGAGGAGTTCCTCAAGGCTCAATTCTTGGTCCCCTACTTTTTATTTTATACGCTGCAGATCTCGCAAAAGTTATCCATAATTGTGAATTCCATTGCTATGCTGATGACGTCCAACTTTACATATCGGCAAAACCATCAGCTATCGGTAATGCTGTTCTTAAAATGAATGAAGACCTCGATCGTATTGCTAAATGGTCACGCAGAAACTCTCTACTTCTAAATCCTTCAAAATCGATATCTATGGTTCTTGGAAACAAACATCATCGTAACACAATTTTAGCTAAAAATATTAAAATTGTAATCGAGGGAAAAGAAATAGGCTTTACAGATGAAGCCAGGAATCTAGGCATCACCTTTGATGGTTATTTACGTTTTGAAAAACACGTTAATAATGTGGCCAGAAATTGTTTTTATCGTTTAAGAGTCTTGTATAAAATCCGTCATCTCATTTGCATTAAAACTCGTATTCACTTATCCGAATCCTTAATTCTCTCAAAATTAAATTACGGCGATGTTGTTTATGGACCTCGTCTTCTTTCTAGGACACGCCGAATAATTCAACGTGTGCAAAATGCTTGCTATCGATTCTGTTTCGACGTTCCAGCTCGTAGTCATATCTCTCCACATCTTTATAAATCGTCCATGCTTAACATGGAATCGCGCAGGCAATTACACTTAGCTTCTCTTTTTTTCGGAATCTTAAAATATAAGACACCAGAATATCTATATTCTAAAATAAAGTTTTCTCCTCACCAAGACAGATTAAACGCAAGAAGTGCGCATACCTATCTCTCCTACTATAAGCATAAAACTGTATCATTTACCGGCAGTTTTCGACATCAGGCCACCAAGTGTTGGAATAATATACCTCCGCCTGTAAGGCAATGTAACTCTGTTTTCAGCTTTAAAAAATATTTTAAACAATTTTTATTAGAAAATCAAAACAAAAACATTTGATAGTGGCTTATAATTCAAATCTATAGTTAGTAGTAGCACTCTTGACTATGTCATTAGCAACATACATATAACATATTTATTCACATGAATCTATTGCAATTACAAGTACAATTATAAAGATCTATGGTTACCAATAAGAGCAACATATCTCCTTCGCGATCGCGCCGCGGGCGGTAGCTGAAAATCAGTGTGTTGTTCACTACGTGGCAACAGTTACATTGAGCTACGGCCATTTTGTACCATTGCAGTACACACGGCAGTATTGATTACCTAAAATATTACTTTGTCAATATATTTTTGTTCATCTGTGTTCTTTGATGTAATGTTTTTGTCTTTTTATAAGTGTTCTGTACTGCGTGGACAAATAAACTAATTTATCTATCTATCTATCTATTATGTATAAATAAGGTAAAGAGTTAACTAGTTAGGCTTAAAGGTCTTAAAGGGCTTAAAGTCAACAGTCTGCAGCTGAAGATAGCCATTCGTATCGCACGGGCATATCGGACGATATCATTTGAGGCGGCCACTATCCTGGCCCGGTTCCCACCTCTGGATATTCTGGCGGAAAGGGACGCGCGGATTTATACGCGTCTACGTTCTCATCTAGAAGAAGCCGAACCCCTGGATGTGGTGGAAGTGCACAGGCATGAGCGCCGCCGCGCTTTTGAGGTGTGGAGAGAGAGGCTTGCTGAGCCGCGGAACTCACGGCAGCGTATAGTAAGCGCTTTTCTGCAGAACCTCAAAGCCTGGCTTAGATCGGGCGGAGTGGCGCATGTCACCTTCAGGCTGACTCAGGTACTCACAGGACACGGGTGTTTTGGTTAGTACCTGAATAGGATTGGACGTGAACCAACCACGCAATGCCACCACTGTGGTGGAGAGCTGGATTCCGCTCAGCATACGCTCGCAGAATGCCTTACGTGGGTGCCTGAACGGAAAATTCTCATCCACAAAATTGGGCATGACCTTTCTTTGCCAGTAGCGATATCAACTGCACTGGCAAAAAAAAATGGGTGGGTAGCGTTGGTTTCCTTCTGTGAAACCGTTATGATGCAGAAGGAGTCCGCCGAGCGAAGTCGGGAGAGGGCCGACTCCGTCCATAGACGAGGACGTCGGGGCGATAGCAACAGACGCCCCAACCCGTCAGCCCTGTAGTGCCGGGCCATTTAGAATAGGACTAAGGTATTCTCTGCCTGTCGTACAAGGCGACTAAAAGGGTCCTCGGTTTCATAGGCTTTGAGGGTGGGGGCCCTCAGAGCTTAATAAGCGAGCCTTAGGAGGACGGCAAATACATTGTGGTCTTGTATTTGCCGTAGCAAAGTGTGAGGTCTAGGAGGGCTTTGCCCTTCCGTGGAATGTTTAATCTAGAGTGCAGGGGGGCACCAGTGCGTTCCGTAGGAGATCCCAGAGCCCCTCCTAATGCACTGAGGGAGACAACCGAGGGGGTTTTAGTGGGTAGAAGCCCCACATAACCTTGTCTTCCCCCAGAAGCAAGGTATCTTTTAAGAAGATTTCCCCCGCGAGAAAAAAAAAAAAAAGGTACCACCGCAGCGCCTATTGCATAGTACTGCAAACATTAGCAGTATCCGATTTG
Source organism: Troides aeacus (assembly GCA_033220335.2). Lineage (NCBI taxonomy): Eukaryota > Metazoa > Arthropoda > Insecta > Lepidoptera > Papilionidae > Troides > Troides aeacus. The sequence continues at coordinate 269,174 of CM067270.1, forward strand.
AAGCGCGCTGTAACTGATAATGCTGCTGGGTCTCTGTTGCCGTCGACCGTCTTAGTAGGTACCACCGCAGCGCCTATTGCATAGTACTGCAAACATTACTGTGATTCGGTTTAAAGGGCGGTGTAACTGTTAATGGTGCTGGGTCTCTGTTGCCGGCGACCGTATTGGTAGGTACCAGCTCAGCACCTGTTGCATAGTACTGTAAACATTAGCGTTATCCGGTTTGAAGCACGCTGTAACTGATAATGCTGCTGGGTCTCTGTTGCCGGCGATCGTGTTGGTAGGTACCACCGCAACGCCTATTGCATAGTACTGCAAACATTAGCGTTATCCGGTTTAAAATGCGCTGTAACTACTACTGCTGGTGGATCCCTGTTGCCGAAGACCGTTTAGGTAAGTACCACCGCAGCACCTGTTGCATAGTACTGTAAACATTAGCGTTATCCGGTTTGAAGAACGCTGTTACTGTTAATGCTGATGGATCTCCATTGATAAAGACCGTCTAGGTAGGTACCACCGCAGCGCCTATTGCATAATACTGCAAACATTACCGTGATCCGGTTTAAAGGACGCTGTAGTCGGCCCGGGAGTACTCAGCCGTCTGTCCGGCACTGTTTTGAGTAACGGGTATACGACCCCAGCTTCCTGAGCTACTACTGTCTTTTTTCTGCTCTTTCCGGGTCAGTAGTATCCCTCTTATTATTAATACCTTCCCAAAGTCCGCATAGCCTTACTTTACACATCTTTCTACCTTATCCTTCTCATTTCATTTCCGCCAAGCCAGTGGATAGCCGTGCCCAAGTGCTGCGTGCCTAGAGGCGAATCTAGGATTAGCGTGCCCTGGAACCGGGTGACCACCAGAATAAGGCTAACCTTGGCCAAACATGCGGGGCTCTGTTTGGGTCGACGATAATTTTTTCCTTCTTTACTCGCGGGAACGCTATAGTGATATACGTTTTATGCCAGAATGGCGGCGACTAGGTTCGCAACCCGTCACGTCTCGTCTCCCGTGGGAGCGAAAAGTGGGCTGCCGATAGCCACGTATCTACTTTGAATGTCAGAGGAGGAATGAAAAGATAAAATTGATGATGTATGTGAGATGATGAGGAAAAGAAGAATTGATGTTCTATGTGTGACCATGCGGTAAGGATGCGACACCACCATACATGGACCTTACACAGCCTACTGGTCAGGAGTCCTTGAAAGCAGCAGAGGCTGTCAAGGAGTTGGTGTGTTGCTTTCTGCTTGAACGCACGAATGTGTTACTGACTATGTTTGTGCGAGTCCTCGCCTCATCAAGGAGGGGGGCTTCTACGAGGGAGGTATTATGAAGTTGCCGTCTAGATGGAAACAGATTATCGAATAAAACGGCGCATATTTGAACTAAATCCGATCACTGTAACACTTTTTATAAAGCATTGAATAAAGAGCAAAAAAGCGGAAGGGAGATATTTGACAACCTTATACAAGCTCACTTGGTAAAATCAAGAACCAGGATGGAAGCTTTGTGGCAGTTGAAGAATGTATCCTAAAAAGGAAGAAGGAATATTATGAAAGCTTATTTGATAAAGAGGACATGCAAGTGCCAAACCCTGTTAGGGGTCAAACTGATAGTGGGGATGAAAGTAATATTAGTTATAAATGTTGCGTTATGACTTACACTCGCAAAACTCATTCTATGTTACACTTTTACAATATAAATAATATTATATAAACTTAAGACGGGTACGCTACATCAAAACATTACGGTGATCCTGTTTGAAGGACGCTAGTACAGCGTCCTTCAAACAGAGACCCAGCAACAGCATTAGTTACAGCGACCTTTATACCGGATAACGCTAATGTTCGCAATACTATGCAATGGGCGCTGCAGTGCTACCTACCTAGACGGTGTCTGACGACAGCAGTACTTACAACGTCCTTTAAACCGGATAACGGTAATGTTCGCAATACTATGCAATAGGCGCTGCGGTGCTACCTACCTAGACGGTGTCCGACGATAGCAGTACTTACAGCGCCCTTTAAACCGGATAACGGTAATGTTTGCAGTACTATGCAACAGGCGCTGCGGTGGTACCTACCTAGACATTCTCCGGCAATAGAGACCAGCTAGCATTAACAGTTACAGCGCCTTTCAAACCGGATCACGATAATGTTTGCAGTACTATTCAACAGGCGCTGCGGTGGTACTTACCTAAACGGTCTCCGGCAACAGAGCCCCGCAGCAGTAGTAGTTACAGCGTCCTTCAAAGCGGATCACGGTAATGATTGCAGTACTATGCAACAGGCGTTGCAGTGGTACCTATCTAGATGGTCTCCGGCAACAGAGCCCCGCAGCAGTAGTAGTTACAGCATCCTTCAATCCAGATCACGGTAATGTTTGCAGTACTATGCAACAGGTGCTGCGGTGGTACCTACCTATACGGTCTCCGGTCACAGAGATCCACCAGCAGTAATAATTACAGCGCCCTTCAAACCGGATCACGATAATGTTTGCAATAGTATGCAATGGGCGCTGCGGTGGTACCTACCTAGACGGTCTCCGGCAACACAGTCCCACCGCCGACGCGCTAACCTTGTTTTCGTTGTGCCCCGTACTGTTACACCTGAGCCGTGTAAGGGTTAGTCCAGACCTTGCATTTCCTCCTCCTCTTCCCTAGCTAGATAGTCTGCCATAAACAAAGCTCCGATATCGTCCTAAACACTTCACTCTCCCAGTCAGTCAGTCTGTATCCATTCTTCAATCAGAGCGGTTGCCAATATATATTCAACATCGGTTTTAAGTTAAATTTTTTTATTTATTTAATAAATTTTGTATACACAGCTGTTAGAAGAAACGACAATAAGAATACAGAGTACAAGGACACTACTTTTTGTTTATATTAATTAAGTTCTGAAATAATATCATTTTAATATTCAATAAATTTTTAATAAAATCTTTTTTAAAAACCCTATCCGTATCCACGGGTTAACAGTACGCAACAAATCGCGCGACAGGCGAAAGTACTCCGATTTACTTCAACAAGGTACCAAAAGTTGCGTGCTTCTACACTGGGTGTAGTGCCGCAAAATCGGTTAATCGGTAAGTGGCAAAAAAGAAAGTGCGGATCTTACGTTGGTACCCCGGGCAAACGAGATCGGTGACCCACCGTGTTTTCGGTGCCTCCCGCTGCCTCCAACCTAGTGCTACGTCCCGGAAAGAATCTAGATTTTTCCTGTCAAGAAATACGGACATTCCGAAGAAAACAGAAAAAGACAGATCCAGAAGTGTTCTTAGGCGGAGGATTAGAGTTTCGTTAAACACACCACCGGAAAGAGGGCGCCGAGCCGAATTCAGAGGCATCTCGGACGAGAAAATCTGACTTTCCCGCTAGTGGGAAACTGAAGTGGAAAAAACGTCGTATTTCGCCCGCAAGTCCAGGGAGAAATAACTCGTGACCAAAGGCGAGGACCCCCGTTTTCTTCGATGCATTTCATCCGGCATCTCGAGACCTACATGAGTGCACATACAAAAAAAGGTGTTACTCCTGATAAATCTCAAGAAAACAGCTAAAAGCCGAAGCGGAAGAATTGGCGTAAACAGCAGCGTAAAACATTCTCGCAGGTGTATATCTTTAGAACAAAAAGTGACTAGCGGTGACTCCCAGGCTCTAGTTGACGGTATTCCGACGCCCGCTCGCGGCGCGTTCTCGGGGGCCGAGCGCAGCTGTGATGGTGGTGGTGGTGGAGGGGGACCGAGGTGCCGACGGAGACCTTTTTTTTTTTTTTTTATATCGGTGGTGGAAATGCTGTTACCGCATACCCAACGTCCTTTTCAAGGGGGGGGACGCCGGGTTATGTGGGGCTCGGGGCCACTGAGATGTTGTGCGTGACCCCCATACCCACTAAAACCACCACCGCTTGTCCCGCCATACGCATACTGGAGACGCCCGGGTTTCAGTCAAGCAACTCTCCGGGCGCCTATGAAACTCCTCCTGGTGGGTGCCCGCGGGGAGCAAAGGCACCCACCTGCCGTCCCGTACCGGCCCCTCGCGGGACCGGCACGTTGGGGCCCCCCGACCCCACAGACGACCGCGCGCGCCCACGACGGAGCGCATGCCCGGCCGCCGCCCTCCCGTGAAGGAATTGGGCGGCGGCCTCCTCCCTCCAGACTCCCCCCCCCCACTTCGACGAGGGAGGGGGGACAAAAACCAAGACTCCCCCGGGGGACGCACCCCCAGGGGAAACACGACAAAAGGCCCAAAGGGCCACGCCTAACGGCCCGAAGGTCCCCTCACACCGTGCCCCGCTAGGGGCCCGTCGCTCACGGCGGGAGGAAGCGGACGGCGTGGTTCTGCCGCCGCGCTCTCCCGCCGGCCCGCCGCCGCCTGCAAGGTGCGGCAGCGGCGTTGGCCTCCCTCGTGCGCTCGGCGGCTTCCTTCTGACGCATCACTGCGCCGCAGAAGGAGGCCACCGCCTTCCAAGACCTCTCGCTGCTCAACATACGATCGATTACAGTCGGCAGCGAGAGGTCACTGCCGACTTGCACGACGAGGAAGTGGCGTTGCGGCCCCCATGCCGGGCACTCCGCCAGAGTGTGGTGCGCCGTGTCGATCGGCGCACCACACTCGACGCATTCTTGCGTCATCTCTCTACGAGCCACCTGGTGCAGGTACTTGCCGAAACATCCATGGCCTGTCAGCACCTGCACCAGGTGGAACGTCAAATGCCGACGGAGACCTAAACTGACCGTTCGCATGCCGACCGCGCTTAAGGAATTAATAACCAAAGCGTCGCGACCCGGAGTGCGGGCAAGATATAAACTATAAAAGTAATTAAAACTAGTAAGTACATAATATAATAAGTGTTTGTTTAGTCTTTGGGTTGTTCTTTCGGGGGAAATGTCGCCTCCGCCACGAAAGCAAAGACACGCGCCGTGCTCGTGGAGGGGCGGTTGCCGGCGGGAGCGTGCGCCGAAAGACCCTCGAAAGAGGCAAAACCAGCGCCCGCCGATCGCGTTAAGGAAGCGCGAGCTTGCTTAAATAAGGCTAAGCTTTATTTGGACAACTCGCGCAACCTTAACAACGAGATAAAGGTGGAGGTGACCGCTGCGATTAATAGGCTCTATGAGCTTGTCAAGAAATCAGAAAACGAAAGGAATCGAACCAAAGAGTCGATCGATATCAGAATCGAATCGAGTAATAAGCGCGGGATTAAAGTCCGCCGAAGTTCGCTTCATAAGGAAGGCGCGAAACTCGCTTTTAAAACACGTGGTCTTGCGAGTATCGCCGAAACTCCAGGCCTGCTTAACTGACACGGGCATAATGTACGTGGACCTCCAGTGGGTTCAGATGCACGACCAGTCCCCACTGGTACAGTGCACGCGCTGTCTGGGGTACGGCCACAGTAAGCGGCTGTGTGCCGAACGTGAGGATCGGTGTACCCACTGCGGTGGACCATATCTCAGGGGCGAGTGCCCGGACTGTCAAGCCGGGAAACCTCCCGCCTGCCGGAACTGAAATCGTGACAGACCCGCGGTTTAGGGATATCGTTATTTATCGATTGTGAATAAACATCGATATTCAGCTGGAAAACATCGATGTATTGGTTTCGATAACATCGAGACATCGATGTCATAAAAATAAAATATCAAAACGTCAATATATCTTTTAGGATAACAGACCGTGGATCCGGGTCCGCGTGCCCAGCAACAGATGAACTGTAAAAGTCGCTATGACTTGCAAGCGCCTGCATCAACAGAATCAAGAAGTAATGTCTAAATCTAGCGTTAGATGTACTAACTAGGAACTATTAACTAGCAATTTGAATTATTTTAGTCTAGATGACACTGATCAATGTAATCGTACGTAAGCTGTACGAATAGTTATTTCTTTGCATTTCCTAAGAGTTTAAAAAAACTACCAATTTCAATGCTCGTGTGATTCTTGTGTTGTGAGCGAATTTGTGAGGCAAAAGCGAATTCAATTTGATAATGATATTATTAATAATGAAACTTCGGTAACGAAATAACAGGTATGATAAATATTTACTCTTACACTGTTACATAGGTAAATTTTTCCATTCCAACTTGAGAAAACTGAAAAGTTAATCACATTGTTCTCATTACTTTTAAGTTTGTTATTTGTGGGCCGTTTACCGGTTTATATATAAATTATAATAAAAACATAACTCTCATTTACTTTACAAAATTACATAATTATGGAAAATTTAACTACAAGAAAAATAAATAAATCATCAATTAGTTCTTTCCTATCAAGATTTATTGATTGTGTAACAGCACGAACCTCTTTAATCAGTTGTTCGAAATATTTTAAGTTGTTCGCTAAAAAGAAAGAGAAACATGTCATCGCCAACTCTAGATTTATTATTTTCTGAATTACAGTAACGAATATCTGCGCCAATTCTATCCTCATCCTGCAAAATAGTATGGTAAAGTGCGTACATTTCTTCGTGCGTATTATTCAGTGTATATAGTGTATTATTCTTTAGGAGGCTGTCAACACCAATGAAACAGATTTACTATCTACGATAGAAACATTTTCTCTAAAATGTCAGTCTCATCTTGTATACAATGTAGCTGAAGTACTAAGAATGTTGGCTTGACTTTACCTACCAATGTAGGCAGATAATATTTTAAGAATCTCAGCGACTGTTGTCGACTTGTAAAAACTTGGATATTTCTTAATCAGTACGTGTCCAGTGTCGAGACTTGTAAAGCGTCGCCGCTGTTGCGTCCGCCATCCGCAACGCTTGTCGTGCCGGCAGACTTGCAAAGGATCGAATAACGATTAGTGATGTATGTGCTAGCAACCTTGCTTGAACTTGTTTGAATGTTCACTAAAAGAAATACGAATGCCAAAGATAAACGTTACTCATTTGTTTCCAGAATTTTGAATAGAAAAGTAGAGTGAATCAATGTTAGTGTTTGCTAGTGTCGAAAAAGTAAGTATCTGCCTGCCTATTTGTTACGTTACGTTAGGTATACGTACGTATTTTTTATTTAATTTTTAATATGTATATTTGTGATGTTTGCGTGTTTTAGGTACTTATTAAAATTTTATTACTGAATAGAGCTTAGAATAGATATTTCCACAAAATTGAAATTTATGTCCCTACTTTATTAGATTTTTTTTACCCAACTGTGTGGTACTTCACTAGAGAAAAGAAATATGATTGACCTGCATGACTGTAAATATTTCAGGCTCCTTGCTAATGCTAAATGACTTAGGCTGCATTGCTTGAACCATAGTTATCTCTAACTAGTGGTCTGACTTCAGACATAATTTTGACATTTCGGTACAAAACTAATCATTCGTAAAGTTAACTATGGAGCAAACAACTCAGCCTTAATTAAATATATTTTCCTAAATTGTATGTGTGTTTATTATGTACTAGTGACATGTATCAAAGTAATAATTATGAAAATATTATTTAAAAGTATTTTCTATCAAATTTACAGAAATGTCTTAAAATATACCTAATTATTGAGAAATATTTTACATTACATTAAAATTGGTTCCGCAGTTCTCATAAAATGATTTCTGAAGCTTAGCGATTTATTGCTTTTTATAATTAGAATCAGTTTGCCACCAGTAGATACATTGTTTCTTTTGTTGCAGTAATTAACTAATTTTTATTCAATTATCTTAAAACAGCCCTATCCTGTTAAGTAATGACACCCTATGATTACTAAAACAAACCTTTTTATTTGCAGGTAAGTAGGGAACTGTTAAGAAAAATGGCTGAATCTAAGAAGAAATGTCAACAGTACAATGTTGATTATTTAAAATTTGGTTTTCTGCCATCAAAGGCAGACATAATATTGCTCATATGCGTTTTATGTAACAAAGTTTTGGGCAATGAATCCATGAAACTATCTAAGCTCAAAGATCCTTTAAAAAGGTGTCATCCTCATAAAATAGGTAAAGATTGTTGAAGGTTGAAAGAAAAATGTGGAAAAAGACCCACTATGCATGGTGTGTTTGCTTCAATGTCTGAAAGTAACCATAGTGGTTTGCGGGCATCTTATTACTTATAGTAAAATCTAGAAAACATACACACCATTGGAGAACAGTTAATTTTACCAGCTGTTGAATAGGTTTTAAAAATGTTCTCTACAAGTCTCCCTTTGAGTGACAACACTGTACAAAAACGAATTATTGAAATGAGCTCTGATATTGAATGTTTCTTGTGTAATTATCTGCAAATAACTCATTTTTTAATAAACTGGATGAGTCAACCTAGTAATGAAATGTTATCATTGGCATATGTTCAATATGTTTTGGAGCAAGAAAGTCATGAAGAGCTACTATTCGCGAAAGAATTGGAGACAGAGAATAAAGGTGAATCAATATTTAATGTCCTGAGTTATTTTTTTAAGGAAAAACCAATTCCGTTACTTTTGTGGCAACAGATGGAGCTCCTGCCATGGTTGGACGATATTGTAGGTTTATAAGTCATCTTAAAAGAATTATACCAGGAGTAACTGCCATGGTTGGACGATATTGTAGGTTTATATGTCATCTTAAAAGAATTATACCAGGAGTAACTGCAATTCACTGTCATTCACCGACAACACCTAGTAGCAGAAAATTTGAGTAAAAAATTCCATAAATCGCTTCAATTTGTGATTAATGCAGTGGACAAAATAAGAAGCAATGCTTTGAATACGCGTTTATTTGCTCAATTGTGCGATGAAAATGATGAAAGTTTTCAACAATTACTCTTACACACAGAAGTACGCTGGTGTAATAAAGGTGAAAGTTTAACAAGATTTTACTCAATTTTTGAATCGGATTTAGAGTTTCTGGAAAGTAAAGATCCAGATTTAAAAGAAATCCTGATCATTTTGAAAGCAGACATCGTGCGTATTTGACAGATTTGTTCAAAAAATTTAATGAACCTAACTTACAATTATAAGGGAATAACTTCAATTTAATACCACCAAAGGGTGTAATTTCAGGTTTTTTTGGAAAGTTTAAATTTATTTTTTTTTTTTTTTTTTTTTTTTCCTTTTTTAATCCTGCGATCGGCTTAGAAAGCCCTTAACAGATATGTTGTAGGAATCATTGGCAGGAGAGCACTGTTCCTCCAGCGAGGAAGCCGTCTCGTATTGAGTTAGGACTTGTTAATCAACAAGATCCCAGATGTGTTGCCGCTTGAGCCTTCTGACATTTATTGGTTTATATAATGCTGTTGCAAGGGGATTAGTATGAGCTTTTATACGGGCTTTGTAGGATTTTGCTCTGTGTTCAATTTCTTCCTTCACAGTTCTCATTTTTGTGTATTCGTGAAGTTCACTCGTTTTGATAAACAGGGGTGCGTTTGTTATTATTCTCAGTGCTTTGTTCTGAAATCTTTGTATGATCTCCACATTTGAGTTCTTTGCTGATCCCCATAACTCAAGGCCGTATGTCCAAACTGGCTTGATTATAGTTTTATATATGAGTAGTTTGTTTTCCATGGTGACGTGAGATCTTCTACCTATCAGCCAGTTTAGGTTTCGAAGCCGCATATTTAATTCGTCCCGTTTCTTTTTAATATGAGTGATCCACCTTTGCTTCCTGTCAAGATGTATGCCTAGATATTTTGCAGAATCTTGGTGGGGCAAAACATCGTTTCCGAATTTAATTGGGGGGCAGTTATCCTTTCGCAAACTAAATGTGACATGCACTGATTTGTCTGGACTGGCTTTAATACGCCACGTCTCCATCCACTTATGTATTTTGTTTAAGTGATTCTGTAGCACCAGGGACGACACATTAGGATTCTCATGGTTAGAGAGTGCAGCAGTGTCATCGGCGAATGTAGCGGTTAATGTGCTATCTGTTGAAGGTATATCTACAGTGTATATGAGATATAGAGTGGGACCTAATATGGAACCTTGTGGCACCCCAGCTTTGATGTCTTGGAAGGTTGAGTAGGTGTCGTTGATTCTGACTCTAAACATTCTGTCTTCCAGGTAAGATTTTAGAAGAAGGTAGAAGTTGTGTGGAACATGTTTCTTTATTTTATAGAGGAGGCCCAAATGCCAAACCTTGTCAAATGCCTTTTCCACGTCTAAGAAGACAGCAGAGCAGTACTGCTTCTTCTCGAGAGCTTCTCTTATTTTGTCGACTACACGGTGAACTTGTTCTACAGTAGAATGGCCAGTTCTAAAACCAAATTGATGTTGTGGGATGACATCCTTATCGATAATTACTCGTGTAAGCCTTCTTAAAATAATCTTTTCAAATAACTTCGCCAAGGTCGGTAATAAACTAATAGGTCGATAAGAAGACACGAGATGTGGGGGTTTACCAGGTTTAGGGATCATTATTATTTCTGATGTTTTCCATATCATTGGGACATGGCCAATTCTAATAATGGAATTAAAAAGGATTGTAATACCAACTAGGGCTACTTTAGGAAGTTGTCGTAGTATTTCAGCTGTTATTAGGCAAAAACCAGGAGCCTTATTTAATTCCAGGTCTTTAATTTCTCTATGGATTTCGCGAGGTGAGCAGCTTTGCATTGGTAGACATAGCTGCAAATCGGTTTCTAGATATTCTTGTACTTCTTGTTCGATTTGTGCATCACCGCCATTTGGGGTGAAGACCTCGTGCAAGAACCGTCCAAATGCCTCAGCTTTTTCTTTGTCAGTTTTGGCCCATGTATCGTCACTTCTTTTGATGGGATAATGTGCAGCCCTAGGGGCCATTTTGCTACTCTTTACTGCGTTCCAGAGCGAGTACTCATTTTTAGCCTCAGGTTTTAGATTCGCCAATTTATTCTGTAAAGTTTCCTCCTCAATATCTTTAAGGTACTGCTTTAGGTCAGTAGCTGCTTTGTTAAACGCTTTTTTGTCTTGGGAAAGTCGACTACAATGCCACACTCTTCTGAGTCGTCTCTTTTCCAAGATCTTTATTTTTATGTCCTGGGGTACATTCCTACTACCTTGTTTTAATGTGTCACCTGGTGTAGATTTCCATGCGGCTATTTGTATTACATTTGTCAGAGTTGTTGCATATTTCTCAATGTCATTTTTTGTTTTAAGTGACACCTGTATGCTCAGATTGTCGCTTATGTAGGACCTGAATGCATCCCAGTCAGTGTTTTTGGTATGAAGTCGCTCTTTCGTTGGTCTTTCAATTATGGTTGTACTTATCGTGGCTATTACTGGCGTGTGGTCTGAGCTGCTGTCTAGGGAAGTCTGCACACTTAGGTAGTGATTCGACAAACCTTTATAAATAAAGAAGTCTAATAGATCTGGCATTTTATTTGAATCTGTGGGCCAATATGATGGTTGTCCTGTACTTAGTATACACAGATTGTTTATATCTATACTTCTTTTCATTTCTCGACCTCTAGGTAAAGTGAGCCTTGATCCCCAGTAAACATTTTTAGCGTTCCAGTCACCTCCACATATGAATCTATGTCCAAGGGTTTTGAAGTAGGTTGAAAAAGCTTGTTCCTTCAAGGTGTGCTTTGGTGGACAATATACAGCCGATAATGTTATAGATCCACGTTTATCTTGCACCATAACTGTAGTCGCTTGTATTGGTTCTGTTTTATACTCTGGAAGAACCACATGCTTAATATGTTTTCTTATTACTACAGCAGTACCTGCATGTGCCGTTCCATCTGGGTGGGATGTCGAATATATGACGTAATTTGGCATAGTCGTATTGTAATTTGGTATTAGGTGTGCCTCGGATACAAGAAGTACATCAATATTTTCAAGTTCCAATAGGGCTTGTATGTCGAACTTGTGTTTAAGAAACCCATTAATGTTCCACGTTGCTATTTTCAGAGTGGCCATTTCAATGGACAAGTTTATTGATAACTGTTGTTAGAAGGTTCATCATTGTTGACATTTGATCTAAAAGTTTATCTAGCTTTAGAGCTTGTTGTGTGAGAAGTATTTCTAAGTTATTGTTAGTTGTGGGAGTTATCTTCAAAACGTCCGCATAGGTCTTTGAATCCATGGGCTTTTTGTTTGTATGTCTCGATTGGTCAAATCTTAGATGTTGATTTGATTCTGTAGCTACGTTTGGCTGTTTCTGAGTATTTGTTTTATATTGCATGGTGCTGTGATGTGGGATAGCTTTTGTTGGCTTCTGTCTACCTGTTTTTCTGGCTAATATTTCTTTGTACACCTCACATCCTTTGTAGTTAGCAGGATGTGCTCCATCACATAGGGCACAGGTGGCTGGTGAATTTCGGTCTTTTTTTGAGCAATCAGATGTTTTATGATCTTGTGCACACTTAACACAGCGATAGGGCCGCATGCAGTAGTTTTTAGAATGCCCGTATTGTTGACACCTTTGGCATTGAGGTATTATATTCCTCTTCTTGGGCTCTTCAATTGTGACAATTTGGTTGTTTATAGATTTTATTGTTTTTGCAGCATTGTTGTTTTGACTAGCCTCGAGATTAACAAAGAATGTCGATGTTGGCTTTTTATCTGGGCCATACTTTATATTTATAATCTCTCCTAGTACTTTATTGCCCGTTTTTTCTACTTCCTCTATGATAGCGCTGTGTGGAGTAGAGTGATGGAGCTTTTTTATTACTAGACGATAGCAGCGTTGGTCTTTTCTATTAAAAGTGTGGCCTATAAGTCCGTTTTCACGTACTATAGTTATAATTTTCTTGTATGCTTCTATGTCTATTGAGTTTATTCTTAATTGATTTTTATTTACTGTTTTGAGGAGAAATTCATTTTTATCCGCGACAGTTGCAATTAGTTCAGTTAATTTATTTATGTCCTCAATACCGTACAAGATAATCGGTGGAGGTTTGTTTGGACGTTTCTCTTTAGGTTTTGCCTCATCGTCTGTCAGATCAATCTGTAGGCCATTGTATCTATTGGTAGTCTTGATTGATTCTGGAGATGGCGATTGCGATAATTTTTTTCGCTTGTTGCTCCTAGTTGTTGGTACTCTCTGCCATTCGGGGGGACAGGGTGTGTTGTCGATAGTGGTTGGTGCCTGGCTTTTCTGTTCTATTATAGAGGAAGTTGTGTTGGTAGTTGCAGGCTGGGGTTTACTCCCAAGGGACTGACTTCGTTGTCTACTTATAAATAAACTCGGATGAAAGGCTTGTTGAACAAAACGTTTTCCAGTAGCCATCACTGACGTAGATGCCTGGTCACGCACATCTACGTAGTCTTCGGTAGCCAATTTCACACTCTCTGACCCGGATATCAGAGAGCGCCGGGGGTTAGCCGGATCGCACGACATATCGCATTCCATATTAGACTTTTCCATAATTTAAAAGAGGTTTGGGAGATATTTCAGCAGCACTTTCCCAAGGTACTACCGCCGCTCTTTTTGGGGTTATTTAATCCACCAAGGTCTGCTGAGGCCTGATGACAAGCTATTTACCGCCGCTTGTTGGTCGACGTTGGGCAAGGCCCTGTTACTCGTTTGGCACCACCCGGGGGGCACGTGTAGGGTGGGTCTAGGAGAAGATGGTAAATCCTACGGACGCGAGTAACTTCCACCCCCCTAAAATTTATGAAGCAAAATATTAGTCGGCGCGCATGTTCTCAGTTTTCAAACTTGTCACATGTAGAATACGTTGATGAGGATTTTCAGGTATAGCGCCCAACATTTAATTGCACTGCATGATGACTTCAAAATCAGATTTGAAGACATTCTGACAATGGAAATACTACCATGGATCATAAATCTATTTAATGAAACAAGTGGAGAATGTGATGTTACAATAGGAGCTACTCGAGCTTAGCACTAATGAAGAGGTGAAGGTGATATTTAAAAGAGGGTATCAAATATTTTGGCAGCAGGCAGAAGTACCCGAGAAATATCCTGGACTGTGGGAAATTGCAAGAAATCTTTATTTGTATGTATATATATATATGTTTCCTTCGTCATATCTTGTCAAAAAAAGTTTTAGTCTCCTTACAAGTCTTAACAAAAAAAAGGAGCAGATTAAATATCACAGAACGGGAAGATTTGCGGTTATTCCTGACAAAACTGAGGCGAAATATTGATAATTTGATGTCAATCCATCAAGTACATCCTTCCCGTTAAAGTTATGACTATTTTGTGATTGTCATTGAAGACGTTATGTTACTTTATTGTTATTTATATTTTATTATAACTACCACTCTGAATGAAGAGTTTTCTAAATAAAAATAGTAAGAATCAAAACACGCGCGTCCCCAGACACAATTAAGTCAATTGCTTCTCAAATTCGCAATTCAAGACATCAATTGATTGTGCTGTGAGTGGATGTCAAAAAAGTAAAGTTGGATGGAATCACTTTTTTGATTGGAACGCGAAATTCAGACACGATTGATATTTAATTGTGTCTGGGAAAGCGTGTACCTTACGGCAGTCTAGAGTTTAATTAATTAACCAATCAATTCTCACTTTTTTTTTGTTCGAAAACTGTTACATCTAATCTTCACATTTTTTGTCGAGTTTTGGGAATATGTTCGTAGTATTGAACCTGCAGAGAGTCCACCGGAACCAGTAAAACTTTGAAGGGGTCAATGAGAAAAAAAATTTGGGACTCTCTGCTTCATCATGTTTGGTGTTTCGCTTCTCACTTTATCTCATTCAATATATATGATGTTCATATAGAAATGGTGGAACTGTTGTTGTGGTTATCAGTATTGTTCGTTGGTTTACCCAGGCACTACCGGTCCATGGCGATCTGCTAGCAGCGCTGAAGGCCAGAGGTCGGTGCAATAGGTAAGTGGTTTACAACATATTGATAAGTCTGGATTATTAATTAATCTAACTAGGATGATTACCCTCATAATTACCCTGATAATAAATTCTTCTCTTAAATAAGGAGTATAACCTGTATGAGAGATCGATTAGTGTCGGTACTGTGGAGTAAAAAGACAAAATGTCGGGTAAAGTATTCTATTGTTTATTGGTGGTAATGCTTACAATGAACCTTTTAATTTCAGTAATAATAATCTTAAGTGCAAGTATGTTGATCGGGTGGCTTCGGTTTCTTCAATGTCCGGGTAGACCTGAATGAAGATGGTGTGGAGGGTATAGTCGACATCGTCAGTTTGGTGTTGCAGGTAGAGTTCCGATTGTTTCATTGTAACCCGGAGGTCCCTGATTTGATTAGAAGAGTACATCTAGCAGTGTTTGGATAGTGGTATATTATTGAACTCATCTAGAAAGATTCCACTACTTTATGGTAAATCTGGAGCCACAGCAACATTACTTTTTTCTATTCTATGCAATGATGAGATGAGCGGGAAGGTCATCTGATGGTGAGTGATACACCCATCCGTAGCAATGTGGCGCTAGTTAGGATGTTACGCACTGCAACATATTGCACTCGTTGTCTTGATAAGATGTATTTTCGCTCGTGGCCGTGTCCTATTACATTTTTAATTTTATTCCTTGATGTAGATTAGAGTTCTTTTTGACCTTATGTTTAATTATGTTTCTTGTTTATTAAATTGCTATTTAGACATGAGATTATTACATTAAGTCTCGTTACCCCAGTAAATACTTTAGCTAAAACACCCTTTAGACCGGAACACAATGTGTGAGTGTTTGCATATTGTTGTTCGGCGGTAGAAATAGGCTCTGCGGTGGTGGTACCTACTTAGACGGTTCCGGCAACAGAAACCTACTACTCAGTAAAATGAAATTGTTCATTAAGTCGTGCTAGTGTTTGGTGAGTCTACCACACAGTGTTTCGACTGTCATTGTTTGATAGGCGCGGGTATTTACCATATTTATGACCATGCCTTAATTCGTCCAGTTAGAATGGTGATAGATTTTCTGATACGTCCTCCACTATAATTTTCAGTATATCTCGATGGTGCGGGTGGCGGGCCCCGAGTGGTGGCAGTGAGTTGATCTGCGCGACCTTAAGTCGACCCAGGTCATCTTCAAAGACGTCCAGAAGAGCCCACCGGCTTAGTTGTAGGCCGCACCCACCTACTTCGGGTACGTACGTTCGTACCCAAAGAAGAATATTATTTATTAAATTGGAGTTAAATTTAGTATAAAAAATTTCAAGTAAGTTTAGCTGGTAAGCGATCAGATCAGTTGCAGTGATTTGGTGAGTTGGTAGTGTTTTTGAGTAGACTATAAACAAACAAAAATCTATTAAAGGTGATTTTAAAAATTCCTTAAAAAAAAAACAATTTATTTGAATACAAAGTTAATATACACTTTTACAATTATAAGTGATTATTGGATAAAGTAATTAAGAAACCCTTAAGCTGCCGTTCGGTACTGGGTCGGGGTCGTGCAACAGACTGGCTCTGAAGAGGTACTGAGGTACTTAGGTGGAGAGGTTTTGATGACTAAGAGATTGCCTGGATAGAAGTAATAAGATAAGGGTTGAAGTCGGCAGTATACCCTACAAAGGCCGTGTATAACATTCCCACCCAATAGAAGAAACTGGACACGGTTCCAAAGTTTTTGGACACTATAGGCATGGTACGTCCTTAGAGGGGCTGGAGTTGACTATATTGAGCATTAGGAGGTGACTGTCTGAAGGGAGTAAGTACTTGAACTGGAAGTGACTGCGTGTGTGTACCTTGTATATGTAAAACTCGAGTGCTACTAGACTTACATTTTATTACAAACATTGAATGTAACTTATTTAGAAAGTGAAGATGGATTGTGTGAAAGATGATATGTGTAAGAAAAGTGAATTCAGTTATGACTGCTGATAGAGGGATAGAATAGAAAATTCTTTATTGCACACCAAATAATATTACATCATAGTATAGAATATATATAACAATAAATGCGCAATGGGCGGTATTATCGTTAAAAGCGATCTGTTCCAGACACAATCTTTGGGTGGTAATGACGCTGAAATACTATCTCTTCCGAGTAAGCCCGGACTCGTTTAATTGCATCAATAGTCGAACGGTCTGCCAGAAATCCGAATTGCCGTCGCTTATATATGGGAGTATTGCGATCAATAGCTCTTTACGATGCCTTTGTATGTGCAGGAATTCTAAAGGAGCAGCATGTAGCCTTATTGAGAAAGCCGCAAAGAGCAATGGCTATTAGCGTCATTCACGGGTACCGCACAATCTCTTATGACGCGGCGTGCGTTTTGGCGGGTTCTCTACCGTGCGACTGGAAAGCGGAATTCCTCGCTCTTATTTACAATCACCGTACGGAAATCCGCTTCCGGAATGAGCGGCTCTTGCCTAGGGATTGGAAAACGCGGGGATTCCATACACGGCATCTACTGTTACAAAGCTGGAAGGAACGACTAGCACATCCTAGAGTAGGTAACAGAATTGTCGAGGCTGTGCGTTCAATTCTAGAGGAATGGACAAATACTTTCGATAGCGCAGATACTTTCCGGACATGGATACTTTGGTTGCCACCATTGTGGGCACAATGAGGACACCGCGCAGCATATACTAGAATAATGCTCAGCGTGGACTAGTCAGCGTCGGAAACTTACCACTGCTATGGTTGACAGTCAAGTGTCGTGAAGTATTAACTTTTGCGAATCGGTGATGTCCCAAAAGGGAGCTGCAGAAACGGAAAGAGAGAGGACTACACGTCTCCCTATTTGCATCCAAACACCCGGACATCGCAAGAGCCCGAACAGGTTCCTGCTTTGTTGTGGCGGTGGGGCTCAGTAGCCGTGGCATGTTCACCCATGGTGAAGATAAGAGTAACCCAAGACCAGATTCGCACCAGGAAGTCGGGAGAGTTTTCTCTTTTGGCTGCTATAGCCTCTGGGTGACGGATTCAGGTGGATCCGTTGCCCAGGTAGCTGTAAGAGGCCTAGAGGAGGGCGCGCTGTGTGTTCCGGCGCACCTTTATAAAGGTGGAAAGGGGCGGTTCGAATTCCCATGTGGGGCTGCATGATGCAACCGGCACTGGCCTGGTCGCGGACGAGTGCGAAGGCATTCCCGTGACCCCGCCATAAAGCGACGACGGTGGAACATCTTGGGCTTTTAGTCGGTGCAAGTCCGACATAACTTGTCATTGCCCCCTCGAGAGCAGGTATACGAAGGCATTTACCCCACGTAAAAAAAAGAATAGGATTAGGAGACTTGGGTGAAGTATCACTAGAATTAGTATAGGTCGGTTTGACTCTGTCGATGCTGACGACAACAGTTTTACCTTTGATATTAAGCACCGGCTTTTTCCGTTTATAACCCTTTCAATAACTGGATGAGATCTAGGTATGATGTTAGACACCTGCATACAAAGTAGGCACCTAACAATATAGCGCAATTCCGGGAATCTATAGTAATAAAACACCTGCAGCAACATTCATACAAATCATTAATGTCACTGTATCGAACTTTACGAGCACGCAGCGCTGTGCAGACGTGCGATCAGGACGACGGTTCGATCAGAACTCTTAAACAGTAATATTTGCGCACTACAGTTTTGTAATAAGCTGCGGTGATACATACCTAGATGGTGTGTTGTCCGGCAATGGAGATCTACGAACATGTAGCGATCTACGAACGGTAGCCATAATCACAATCAAAATATAAAGGGAATCCAACCACTTTAACCAATTTTGTGGACGGGAACTGCGAGTGCCGCGCAACTATTTCGCCTCGCAAGAGACAGAGTTAAATTTGGAGAACTGACCGCCAACCTTCGCTAGTCGGAGAGGTACCTTAAGAAGAAGAACCACTTTAATGGTGCAGTGTATACCATCTAACTAGCACCACGTTGTGGGATAGAGTTTCACTTACTTTTCTTTATTTTGTTATCGGCAGCTATACGGGAGAACTGATTCACCAGCGTCGTGAAGCATTCGGAACTGGGTGCGCGTTATCACCGCATCCACATCAGCGGCCTGGAGAACGATAGGAGTTGTAAAGCGCCCGTCGCCGAATTGTAATTCGAGTTGGTGAGTCTATTGCAACACCTTGGATTTCACACGGTATTAAGTGATAGTGAGACTGGTGACTTGAAAAAAGTTAAAATGTTAAAAAAATACCGAAAACGATGCGTTCGCGTTGTTTATGGCGCAAGGCCTTTTAGCTATTCCCCGCCCGCTTTGCTACTTTCCCCCCATCGCCCAAACTAGTTTTTCGGTAACATTTCGTAAATTCTGTTCTTGGATGTCCTGTATTGATTTATTTATTTATCTTGGAGACAAACAGAAACAAAAGATAAAATAAAAGTACATAGAATATAAAACTATTTACAATTGTTCCCTTTAAAATGCCTCATTGCGAACATATTAGGTCCTTACATATGAATTTGGCGTTTTGTGCGGGAGGAATATAAAGGTATTTTTTTTTTGTAAAATATATTTAATTAATTAAAGTATGCACCATTATCTATGTAC
Organism: Troides aeacus; assembly: GCA_033220335.2. Taxonomy (NCBI): domain Eukaryota; kingdom Metazoa; phylum Arthropoda; class Insecta; order Lepidoptera; family Papilionidae; genus Troides; species Troides aeacus. The sequence goes on from CM067270.1 coordinate 288,458, forward strand.
TTTTGTAGGTAGTTTATTGATTCCTTTACTAAAAAAACCATGGAGACGAGGATCAATAAACTCTTTGAAGGCGGTTTGGAGTACTGTTACATCGTAGTTGAATTTTTTTCCTTGTAAGAAGTTGTCCAAATTTCGGAAAAAGTGGTAATCAGTTGGGGCAAGTTCCGGGGAGTGCGGTGGTAGTCGCAGACTTTCGAATTGTAGGTAATTTAACTTAGTGTTTGTTTGTTGTGCAGTGTGTGGTCTTGCGCTGCCGTGAAGCAGCAGTGGCCTAGAGCGATTGACCAATCTCGGTTGTTTAGCAGCTACTTTTTCCTTCATCGTTTGCAGTTGCTGACAATATATATCTGCCGTAAATTTGGCCAGATTTTAGAAAGCTGTAGTGGACAACACCGGCGCTGGTCCACCAAACACTCACAAGTAACTTTTTCTGAGTTAATTTTCGTTTAACGTTTGGCTGGGTCTCCAGGGTTCAGCCATTGCGACATAAGCTTCCGATTATCGTATAGAATCCACTTTTCATCACAAGTAATGATTCGATTTAAAATCCCTTCATTATTGCGTCAGTCGAGCAAAGAAAAACACAGCAGTCGACGCGTGTTTACTAGTTCGATTCACTCAATGCATGAGGTACCCATCGTTCTAGTTTTTTTTACTTTCCCGATGTCCTTAATGTGGATTAATACGGTTTTGTCACTTACTCCGAAGCCTGCAGCTATCTTTGTAGTGCTTTGTGATGGATCCGCTTCCAAAATAGCCGTTAATTCTTCATTTTCCATTTTGGTTTCCGGCCGTCCACGTGGTTGGTTTTGAAGGTCCAAATTTCCAGAACGAAAAAGTTTGAAACCAAAAACGTACCGTGCTTCCTTTGCGACACCAGCGCCGTACACATCATTAGTCCTTCGAGCTGTTTCTACAGCACTGGTGACACGGTAGAACTCGTACTCGTAAATATACCGATGTTTCATGTTTTCCATTGTGCGGTAATAAGCGTCGCCAAAGAAAAAAATAATGAGGAAAAAACAAATGAATGATCATTTTCAATATTTAAATGTACCAGCTAAATGAGTTTATAAATTTGAATTTGAAATTCTTAATCAAAGAGTAGATATTTTAGATCAAATTTGTCAGTGCGACAAAACGCTAATTTCATATGTAAAGACAGACAGACAGATATTTATTATTTTATAATCTTTCGCATGTTTTTGTTTGACATGTAGAGCAATTGCAGCGATCAATTAAGTTCTTAAAAATATTGATAAGAACAGAAGGAGCAACAATACAAAGCAATCATGGGTATTTGAGTTTACAGAAAGAAATGAAAGTGTGTTCAAACAAGAAAAGCAAAAACACAAATTTCAAATTTGAATCAGAGACTGTATAAATCGTGGAGCAGCCTTTTGACACGGGGTTTATAAGTGGAGCGCGAGCATGAGAACATGTCTACACTGTTGAGCATTTTATTGTGGATGGTATACATTCTATAAATATATGCGCGGTGACCGTTGTTGGTTTTGGTCGTAGTTACATGAAATAACTTTTTTGATCGAGTTGTTTTAGACACAATTCGAAAGTTTATCTGGGATAATAGTGCCTCGCATTTTACGTCTCCTATACAGATGTTTCTAAAGAGTACGTGCATCTTTTAATGAACGTCGGTGTTCTAACGATAAAATATTGTATCTTTTTCAGAGAAAGTCGCAGGAATTCCCAGGATATGACAGACGATAATTAAGAGTGCGCAAGAACTTTTTCTGTACATTTTCATTTTTAACCTCATAAACCGAGTAAAATTGGCTCCAAATTGGAGAGACGTATTCTAGGTGGGGTAATATCAAAGATTGGTAAAGTACGCCTTTACCAATCTTAATTTAAGGTGTCTTTACGCTTGAAAGATTTTGTTATAGGGGTATTAAACCCTAGCATGCGGTATGATTTACATATTAACTATTCAATATGTTTATCTAGCGTAAGTTTTTGTCCAGAGTCACCCTTAAGTCACTTATTTATTATTTAGAAACCAACGGCGTTATTGTTTGACAAATTCACAATTATTTTAAGTTTATTTATAAGGTTAATATAAAGGTTTCTATGTAAACAGTATCAGTACATTTAATCAGTACGTTGGTATGCGCAAATAAATAGTTAAAAGGAATGAGAGGTTAGAATAAAAGAGATAAAGAGAAAAAAAAACTAATTGATCAAGGCTACGACAGTAAATGTGGAAAATCAATGTCAGTTAAAATGTCTAGGTAAAGAAGACAAGTAACAATACACAAACAGATACCTTAATGTAATGGATAGGTAAGCGTGCGTATAGCAACATGGAATATTATCTGTTGTTGTCTTATCGGAACGTCTCAGCGACGTGTTTCTTGAACAAAAGTTTATTTATACTCATATTTTACGTTTAATTACACTTATACTCAATTGAGATTCTAATTTATGGGGTCCTAGATGTAAATTAGCAGGAATAAAATTCTTAGTAAACTTTACATGTTTGCATTATTATACAAATAATTTATAGGTTAAGCAGTAATTTTCAAGTCTATCCAGGTCTCTGGATTAAATTTGTCATTAGAAAAAGTGACGATTGAGTATAATAAGAACTTACACTGCTCAAAAAATGAGGAAATGTCATTAATAAAAATTACGAAAAGCAATGGCCTAAGAACAGAACCCAGAAGCAGCTATGAGCCAGAAAGAGCAAAACCATTAATAACGATTCTTTGAGTACGATTTTTAAGTAAGAGGCAAACCAGCGAAGTGAGTTGCCTTTGATACCATTAAAACCTAATTTATTCAATAGAAGCAAATGATCAATTTTGTCAAATGCCTATTTTAAGTCAGCATAAACAGCTTCTATTGGTGCTTTACGATCCAAATTACTGAAAAGATAGTGAAAACCAGATGATTTTTCAAGGTTGACCTACCTTGAACAAATCCGTATAATATTTTTTAAAGGAGAATATATGTGAATGTGAATAAGATTCTGAAATATTTTAGAGATTGATGAAAGAATTGATATTGAACGATAATTCTTAATGTTACTCTTTCAATTTGATTTATGAATTGGTGTTACGAAAGTCGCTTTCCACTCATTTGGATATTTCCCAGACGCCAAACTTTTGTTAAGCATAATTCTCAATGGAACACAAATTGTTCTGCGCGTATGCTTTAGAATACAGGGTTTATTATGTCAGGCCCAGCACCTCTATTAGAATTAATATTTTAATATCTACACGAATATCCTTTAGATTGATGTTAGTGAGGTTGTCTTGAGAGAAGTTTTGGTCTGAGAGAGTGGAAGCACCAGTAACAGGCAAAGGCTCGAAGACAGAATCAAAATAATGTGTAATCTGATCTTATATGGCCAAACTTCAATTCTTTTGGATATCCGGAATTTGTCTCTTTTAGTTCAGACGTGTATTTCCAAAATGATTTAATGTCAGTTTTAATTGAGTTTTCAACGTTATCTATGTATATGTTATAGCATTTAATTATAAGTATGTAACCCACTCCCTCTTTTAAATATGTGAAATTTTAAATAAATCTTGAACAATATTTGGGATCTCAAAGAATCATAAATTTACGTGACCAGGATGATGCATACTATTCTTTTTAGTATGAATAATATTTATGTTTTGGCCAGTAATTATTTATAATCATTCGTGATCGTCTCGAATAGAACCTTGTTCTACGTTGTGTTTATAGTAATAATCAGTTCTTTTAGGTTTATATAGCAGGATGAATATTTGTTAAGATAGTCCGATGCCGCTTGTGTGGTTTATTTTCTTATTTACAATCCCTTCACGCTTGTAAAGGTCTCCACATCTTATTATGGGTTTACAATAATTATTAATTCTTAATACCCCGACACAAGTGTTTATGTTCGCATCCTTACATTTTAAAAAATATGTCGGGATGGCATACGGCTCCAGTAGACAGACCCCGCCGTATACAGTGAGCGCCAACCAAATACTGCCCCCACCCCTCCCCCGAAACAGAGAGTTTAATTGACCTCGAACCGCAGTCCACAGCAAGGTTTACTGGTGAACCAGTAGAAGAGCACTCGGCTCATTGTTAGTGCGTAAGCACAAACTGTGTTTGTGTGTGTTTTAACACCTTCCATACCTCCACTGGTATTCCATCCGGCCCAACAACCTTTCCATTCTCCATACCTTACACTGATTTTCTTACTTCATCCATAGTAATCTTACTCACCATATCCATGTTGGCCGGCACGCTTTCTAATACTCCGCTCCAGACATTTTCCTTGTTCATCAGTCTTTCAAAATATTCCTTCCATCGTCTTTTAATATCGCCGTCATTCGTCAATACTTTTCGTTCATCGTCTTTTATACATTTGATATGATTTATATCCTTTGCACTTTTTTGTCTCTTTTTTGCTATCCGGAACAGTTGTTTTTGTCTTTGCGAGCTGTCCAGAGAATGGTACAGCTTTTCTTGTACCTATGCTTTAGCAATCGCGATAGCTCTCTTTACACATCGTTTACGCTCCTTGTATACTTCTCTTTTATTTTGATTCAAATCTTCACTTTCTTTCACACCTTGCCATTTCTTAAATGCATTATTATTTTCTTTCCAGGGCTTTTACACTTCTTCACTCATCACCTAGTTTCTCTATCAATATTTCCTTTACCTTTCGTGTCTACTAGCACACATTTTCCTATTCTAATGCACCCAGCCATTTTATCTCAACATTCATTTACTGTCATTCAATCAAATCTTTCATTTCCAACATCTTATCCACCACCTGCTTTCGAAATTCTTTTGCATGTTCGTATTTATCTAACATATACCATTTAATCTTAGGAGGTCTTAGGTTTTGGTCTGCTATTGTGTAGCCTAATTCTAATTTCTATTATCAGGAGCCTGTGTTGACTAATTAGATTTTCACCGGGTATGACTTTACAGTCTTTCGCTGACGCAATTCTAGTTCTTCTTAGGAGAATGTAATCAATTAGTGTTTTGTAACTACCGCTTCTGTACGTCATGATGTGTTCATTCTGTTTTTCAAAGAAGGTGTTCACAATGGCCAGGTCAAAAGCAACAGCCGCTTGGAGCAAGGCTTCCTCTTCACTATTTCTGGTTCTCCATGCACTTTCTCGTATCCTGTACTCATTCTTCCCACATGTCTATTGTACTCTCCTCCCACATACAATTCCTCATTTTCTGGAACATCCATCACTACGAAATCTAAGTTTTCTCAAAATTTCACTTTCATTCTATCATCACATCCATGTTGAGGTGCATACGCACTTACTACATTAAAATCATCTTCCCCTTTATTATTTTTACTCTTTTAACATTCGTCTCATACAAGGGACGCCCTGACTCGGTCGCAATCATCATATTTGTTGTAGTCCATAGTGCAAAAGTTTTGGCTAGTTTGTACAGTCGGTCGCCTGCCTGACACCAACCCTCCTCGGGAATCATTGCTAGTGGAATAGCCGCCACCTTACGGCTAGGGAGATAAAATGTACAAACCCCTTATGGTCGCGCATTGTGCATCAGTATTGATAATTTTCCATAGAATACTGCTGCACAATCCGCGACTTCCCTTAGTCGGCTCATACTACAACCGCGGGATGAGATGGAGCTGCCCTATTCTTAAGCCGGGAACGGCACGGCAAATGATGTTCACAAATTAAATAGAAATACAGAGATGAACATCATACCAAGACAGCGTAAAGGCTCGACCCAGCGAGTCAATTTGCACTTGGCTTATAATATTACTTTTTTCCAATCTTTATTAATTTCTATTTTTTTTTATTGTCTCCGTGGCTACGTGGTTGCCTCGTAACGCGAAGGTTACCCTTTCCCTGGTACGATTCCCTGGCCTTACGTGGACTTTGGTTGGTGATAAGATTTTTCTAATACTCCACCCCTTCGCTATCTACCACCCTCCATCAATGTGATGATTATACCACAATTGTCATTACCGTGCATTAATTTTTCAAGTTAGAATGAGCATAATAGACGTTCCGACACGTCCTTCGCTACTATTTTCAGTATATATCGATGCCGCGGGTGACGGGTGTCCAGCGCTGAGTGTCGGACCTGTAGCGCGATCTTATATTGACCGAGGTCATCATCGAAGACGTCCAGAAGCCCGGTAGCTTCGTTATAGGCCGCGTCCATCTACTGCGGGTACGTAGCCAAAGGAGAATGATATTAAATTGGTGGTAAGTGTACAAAAAAAAGCTCAAGTGCTGGTAAGTGAAGCGATCAGTTGCAGTATCGAGTTTTGGATGGTGGTGCAACACTGAACCCGGCTGGATAACTTCCACTACTTCATAATAAATCTGCCGCTAGAAAGCATCGCTTTTCTTTTTATTCTACGCAGCGGCGACGAGACGAGCGCGAAGATCACCTTATGGCAAGTGATACGCTCGCCCATAGCAACGTGACGGTAGTTAGGATGTTATACATTGCGCTCATCGCCTTAAGACATAAGATATTAAGTTTCGTTACGCGTTACCCCAGTAATTACACTAGCTACGGCACCCTTCAAACCGGTACACAGTAATGTTTGCACGCAGTTATTTGGCCGCAGAAAAATGGGCTGTGCGGTGGTACCTACCCAGACGGTCTCCGGAAAGAGAGACTTACCGCTGGTGTTTGACAAACCTACCACGCTGAGTTTCGACTGCCAGCGTTTGAGAAGCGCAGGTGTTTCGGACTGTCATACATCACCATTTTTATGACCGTGCTTTAACCCATTTCTTCCTAAAAATAAAAATTGTGAAATATTATGGTTTTTTTGTCATCAATTTCACTTTAAAATAATTGAAATAACATTATAAATATTAAAAACTAGCAATATTTGTTGCCGTTTGTACCAAACATAATGTTGCGCTCGTGCAATGTTGGGAGTTTCCTGGTAAAAAGTAAGAAAATTTTGATATTTCGATCATATGCTTTTATTAGATCAGCATGTACAAAACTGTTCATTATATGAATAAACTGACCAAAGTTGATAGCATCGCTCATGAAATTTGGAAAAACTGTGAAGGTAACTGACATTTCTTGACTGTATGTAGATCGTTTAGCTTTTGCAAATCTTGTTTCTCTTCCGTGCATTTTGTTCATTATGGACTATAATATGATCACTTCTAACCTCAACTGCTCCTGGCAATCTGTTTCTGTTGGAGCATCTTAGGTCGGTAGTTTCGCTCCAGCTCAGATTCTTCGTCAATTTCCAATAGACTTAATGCAACCTGGGATCTGAAATCGATTTTACTAATAGTAGAACCTGTTGCCAGTTGGTACACTTTCCAGGCATTATTGAGAATACCACTGTTAATAGCATTAGAGAATAATAGCCACCACTATTTTTTGCCTCTAATTCAAAATAAATTGCAATAGCATTGTCATTCTAATCTACACCACCAATGTCTTGGCTGTACTGGTGGACAACATTTGGTTGAGAGCTATGTTTGCTTTTCTTTCCGGTTGTATTTCTTTACATTCATTATTAGCTCAAAGGCACGAAAGTTGGTAACTACTACCGCTGCCCGGCTCCACTCGAGATCAGACGCTTGTTCGTTACTTCCTTAATCACAGTGCTTCTTAAACTCTTGCTTTAATTGCTAAAATGTGCAAATCTTCATTTGTGCCAAGTGTCATCAACACCACACCGACGGATCTATATGTACTGCATGCTATCGCCAATATGATTTTCAGTGTGTGGCTATTAGCAAAGCTGGCTTTTGAAAATTAGGAGACCGAAAGAACACGTGGCGATGTCTCAAATGCAAAACCTCCGCACTATCTCGTGCCTCAATCCCAGAAGCGCCGTCAAATCAGTTGGACACGATGCAGGAAAAGCTTAATAAGATCTCGAGTTAGCTATCACCATTGGTATCATTGGTCTAAGACATCCTGTTGATCAAATCGGATCTCGGCAATCTTAAGCAATCAGTGGTCATGGCACACGATCTCATTCATAACTTCTCAGGCACAATTAGTACATTCGAAGATAGGATAAATAAAGCCGAGAAAGTAGCTGCAGATATTCCTAATCTTCAAGGTGAAGTATCAAGACTACATTGTGAAATTAAAATACGTGGTCTACCCCAAAAAAACCATGAAAATCTTTAAGAGATCTTTGAAAATCTATCTAATTTGATAAAAAGAAGCCGTTAACTACATTGTCCGCATTCCAACACGTGTACGAAGTACAGAGAAACCGTTAATAATAGCCTTCAACAATCGCTATATTAATGAGGATTTCATGTCATCGACGCGTAAAACCAAGAATCTCACACTTGCAAACATGGGTTTCACTTCGACCAGAACTTTCTATGTGAACGATCATCTAACGCAACGCAATAACATTTTACTAAATAAAGCAAGAACACCAGCTAAGAAGTACAATTTCCAATATATCTGGGTGAAGTATTCAAAAATAATAGCCGTGAATTCTGACACCTCACCACCATTTCTTATAGAAAGAAGAAAAAAAAGATCTTTCACAAATCTCATTGGCAACATTCTACCTATATAACCATTTAAAGAACGTTTATTACCAATAGTTTGAGAACCTTGTGCAGTCTTCAAATCCACAATGAAGTAGACAACTTTGTGATTCACGAGGCCGAAGTCAACCATTTCTCGTACGTAAGTGACCTACTACTACCTATGCATTTCTTAATTTCGTTACAATGCTGTCGCAAAGTCATAACGCTTATGCTTCTATTGGCTTGTCGCATCCTTAAATGCAGGCGAAATTTCTTTAAGAACTGTCAGAGCATAGTCGTTTTGCGTCAAAGTTTTTGTAAAACTAGCCTATTCTTTTCTAAAAAGCTGAGAGCAATACAATATAATTCTTTTGTCTTTTACAGTGCAAAAATGAGGAGGATATATCATACTTTACAGTTATTTGTTATATTGTAAGGAATACGTATTTTAAAAATTATTCGTATAATTTTCTTACCTTTTTCAGTCCATAATACATATTTATGCCATGTTAATATTGTTAACATTTTGATCGCCGCCTATAATCTTATATTTGCAATATTATTACCACGTGGTACATTACGAGAATTTACAAATGGCTATCTCTAACTTAAGTATATTCTACAAAAATACTCGAGGGCTACGATCAAAAACACACAGTACATTTAAACGTAATGTCGACTTGAGCTCATATGACATAATCTCTCACTGAGATCTGGTTACTAAAAGGTATAAATGATTCCGAGCTCTTCGATGATAAATTCATTGTGTGGAGAAGAGATAGAAACTACTTAAATACGCAAGAAAAGTATGGCTAAGAGGTGTACTATTCGCGGCACACCGCTGCGTAAAGGCAGTTGAACGCTCAGATTGGAGATCATCCGCCGAAAACTTATGGGTCACCACCACCATGAAGAATAAAGATTATAGCATTATAAACATACATTTGTACTTATATCTCTACGCAGAATGTAACGTAAATACATTTAACTCCCAATCAAATAACTTCAAATAATTTTTTTTATGTTATTACGCCTTTTTCCCAGTAGGGATAGACAGAGGTGATTAAACCACCACTTTTCGCCAGATGTGGTCAGAATAGGTCCCATGTAACAGGGGGCGTACTTCAAATCAACTAACCTGTAATTTCGTGACCGAATGATACGTGAATAGTAACGAGAGATTTTAATTTAAACAATGTTGATTGGCAATACGTGAATAATCTATTGCAACCTTTTTTTTTTTTTTTTTTTTTTTTTTTTTTTTTTTTTTTTTTTTTTTTTTTTTGATATCGGTGGTGGAAATGCTGTTAACGCATACCCAGCGTCCTTTTCAAGGGGGGGGACGCCGGGTTATGTGGGGCTCGGGGCCACTGAGATGTTGTGCGTGACCCCCATACCCACTAAAACCACCACCGCTTGTCCCGCCACACGCATACTGGAGACGCCCGGGTTTCAGCCAAGCAACTCTCCGGGCGCCTCCGCGTATAAAACTCCTCTTGGTGGGTACCCGCGGGGAGCAAAGGCACCCACCTGCCGTCCCGTACCGGCCCCTCGCGGGACCGGCACGTTGGGGCCCCCCGACCCCACAGACGACCGAGCGCGCCCACGACGGAGCGCATGCCCGGCCGCCGCCCTCCCGTGAAGGAATTGGGCGGCGGCCTCCTCCCTCCAGACTCCCCCCCCTCGTCGAAGTGGGAGGGGGGGACAAAAACCAAGACTCCCCCGGGGGACGCACCCCCAGGGGAAACACGACAAAAGGCCCAAAGGGGCCACGCCCAACGGCCCGAACGCCCCCTCACACCGTGCCCGGCTAGGGGCCCATCGCTCACGGCGGGAGGAAGCGGACGGCGTGGTTCTGCCGCCGCGCTCTCCCGCCGGCCCGCCGCCGCCTGCAAGGTGCGGCAGCGGCGTCGGCCTCCCTCGTGCGCTCGGCGGCCTCCTTCTGACGCATCACTGCGCCGCAGAAGGAGGCCACCGCCCTCCAAGACCTCTCGCTGCTCAACATCCGATCGATTACAGTCGGCAGCGAGAGGTCACTGCCGACTTGCGCGACGAGGGCGTGGCGTTGCGGCCCCCATGCCGGGCACTCCGCCAGAGTGTGGTGCGCCGTGTCAATCGGCGCACCACACTCGACGAATCTATTGCAACCTAAACTAACCTAAACGCAATAGTTTGATACTACTCTCAGAATGTAATCTTAAACAATTTAACTTATGCCGAAATGCCAATAATCGACTATTAGATTTAGTACTATGTAATAGAGATTTAACCGTAATCCCTAGCGATGACTAATTTTTTTTTATAATTGTTCCCCTGTGTGTGTTGGGTTAGTGCCTTGCTATACATTTTATTTAATTTAACTTAGTTTTATACATTTTTCTTTTCTTTTCATACTCATATTTTATCCTCTATTATCTTTATTACTGCACTTATCTTCCACATTTCATTTCTCCTTCCATACAGCATCCCATTTCCTTCTTTCATACCTCCCTCAAGTGAAGACCGTCGTGTCGTCATCGAATCTGAAACAAATCATCCCATTTTCGTTTCATTTCTTCTTTTTTGTTCTTATTAATTTTTGATTTTTACATTTTATTTTTTACCTATTTTACATTTTCTTACATTTTTAGTCTGTATCTTATTTTTTATTTTTGTTTTCTCATGTTTTGTTATCACTTAGTAGTATTTTCACTAGTATTTCGAGGGCCAATTTCCAGTCGCACCTTCCTTTTTGCGTACAGCTGTTATTTACCCTTCCTTAATGTTGTTTCACCTTATTAATACTTATATATAGTATTTGGTGTAACAGTTTTTTATAACAGCAGTACCTATTACGACTGGTTTAGGAAAACCACAATATCTGTGTTTGTTTGCGGTTCATGGCTTCCTTCGTGTTCTTTATAGCCTCCCCTTTTTTTTTTTATTAACGTGTGTAACAAAATGCTAACAGAACGCACACCCCGGGACCAATAGTCGGCCGGTACCGGGGTAGTATCGGGCTCGAACCGACTAAAAAGCTTCACACGGTATTCCACTCTCTTCCACATGCTCGAGGGGTCGCGGGATAACGTAATTCAGTTCCTCCGCGACTTATAGCTTCCTCTAGGAGTGGGCTAGTGTCCTCGGATAAACACAGGTGGGTAGGGGATAAATTTCCGAATCCAATCCAATATGAAGCGGATTTTTTTTGTTTTTATTTAATATGTGTAAAAATTTTCCAAAGTTTTAATTTTGAATTTTGCAGCTGTTTTTATTTAATTTCCAAATAATATTCCAAATTTCTAATAATATTTAGGGGAAAGTGGAAGTTTTAAACTATAGCCAAAAAATTTTTACCCACCTGTGTTTCCCCGGAGCACCCAGAGGTGGGCTTTGGCCCCCGCGTGACTTCTCCCAATTATTTAATTTTCATAATTAAGAAAACTACAACAATCCCTATCTTGTGTGTTGTCGTGGGATAGGTTTTTCTTCGCTGCTTTTAATGACCCAAAAAAGAGGGAGTCGTCGCTTCAGGTATCCAGATTTTCTGCTCCGAAGTTAGGGGTAGTGTTTTGTTTTATAACCCCTAATTTCTCGCGTCTCAGCAGTCGAATCACCACCTCCGAGGTAGTGAAAAATAAATTACTAAAAAAATAGCGCACTTATAGCAAAAATTTGGACTGTGATACGTTTTCTAAATTACGACGAAGAGCTAAATTACTAGAAAAGGAATATTACATAGCCCATATTAACAAATCGGAAGAAATAGCAAAAAATCCATAAACTTTCTGGTCCTTTATGAAACATTTTATCATTATGTATATTATGTGTTATGTATATATCGTTATGAACAACAATCTGCTGATACTGGCGAGCATATATGTAACTTGTTCGCCTTACATTTCCAGTCAACGTTTCGTCCACCAACACCACCAATACATGCCGATCAATTACCACAGATGTAGCAACAAGTGACCGCAGATCTTTGTACTAATCTTAGTCACATATATAAGCAGACACAGTTTATAAACTATTAAAATCGTTAGATGTCGCCGAAGGTGCAGGACGAGATCATATATCTCCTGTATTTATCGTAAAATGCGTAAAGAACGTAACCAATCCTTTATCTATTTTATTTAAACGTTCGATTATCGAAGGAGAACTAATATACAAAAATTTGGAAATCGGCTTATGTATCTCCCATCCACAAGTGTGGCAGTAAAAGTAACCTTAAAAATTATAAACCAATTTCTAAATTATGTGTCTTTGCCAAGGTCTTAGGAGGAATCGTAAATACACAAGTATACAAAGCTCTGGTTCACAGTATTCCTGAACAGCATGGATTTAAAAAGAAAAGGTCCACAACCTCCAACAATCTCATATTTGTAGACTTTGTCATCTAAGATATGGACGCAGGCGGCCTGGAAAATGCGATATTTACTGATTACAGCAAAGCCTTCGACCGAATTGACCATCATGTGTTGTTGCAAAAAACTCTTAATGGCAGGGATACATGGTAACCTATTCAGATGATTCTGCTCCTATATAAATAACCAATCGTAGGCTGTTGTGGTTAACAGCTTCATTTAGAACAAGAACTGCATCTCATCGGGAGTTCCACAAAGGTTATTAATCTATCTTCTATTATTTAATATCTACATAAATGAGATTACAAGTTACTTTAAACATGAAAATTTTCAAAAAAATTACCGACATTTCAGATTTTACTCTATTACAGGAAAACTTACAAAGATTTGAAGACTGTTGTAACATAAATAGCCTAGACCTATACCTAACTAAATGTAAATTTATAACTTTTACCCGGAAACCAAAGTTCATAAAATACATCTACACAATTATTGGAAGTTTCACGATTAAAAATCTTGGTAGAACTCACATTAATACTCTTCTCAAGTGCCCTGTTCATAAAACACATGCTTACGCAAAATCCATACTAGCAGTTATAATGTGGAATTCCCTCCCTACAAGCGTACGAGCGTGCAAAACCATAGCAGCGTTCAAGAAATCTGCCAAGGAACACTGTTTATCCTTACCATTTTAAATAAAAGTATATATATTTGTATAAAGTATTATAATATAAAAGTAAGCATATATATATATATATATATATATATATATATATATATATATAGATATAGATATATGTATGTATGTATGTATATGTATTGTTTTGTATCTTGTGACGTGTATATATTATTATAAGCAATGAGTACTGCATGCACTGTGTGTTCCTAATTCTTCATTCCTTCTGCAGGCCTACTGGAAGAGATTTTATCATGAAATAAGTAGGCCCTAGTACTCTGTATCCTTATTGTCGTTTTATTTTTCTAACAGCTGTGTGTACAAAATTTATTAAATAAATAAAATAAAAAAAAACACCTATACTAGACACCATTGACCATTTATGTAAAAAAGCTAATAGGATGATGGGACTTGTCTTAAGATCCAGCTCACAATTTACCGATATTAAAGTATGCAAAATGCTGTACTGCTCTTCCGTGTACAGCATCCTCGAGTATTGTTCCCGGATATGAAATCCAGCATCAATCAATTCTTTTTTTTTTTTTTTTTTATATAGTCACGCCTTTTTCCCAGTAGGGGTAGGCAGAGGTGAATAAACTACCCACATTTCGCCAGATGTGGTTAGATTAGATCCCATGTAACGGGGCGAGCCTGTTGCCACTTTGTTGGGACCACCACACACACACGCAAAGATGATATCAGTGTGCGGGTTTCCTCACGATGTTTTCCTTCACCGTTTTTGTATCTCGCTGTTGTAACTAAAGTTCACAAATGTACATAACTTAAAAATATTAAGTCATTGGTACATGCCGAGGTTTGAACCCGCGACCTTCGGAATGAAAGCCGCACGCTCTAACCATTAGGCCAGCGAGCTACTTCAGCGTAAATTAATATATCAATCAATTCAGCGTAAATTTTTCGAATTCGTGTAGTACAAATGTAAAAAATATGATGTAAGTTATGAAGAGAGGTGCAAAATGACATCATATCCTCCCATTCCAAGAAAGACAGAAAATCGCTGACATTGCATTTAAGATAAAATAGCTCAATCACACATGGACTCCCCGTATCTACTCTCGAAAATAAATATATAATAAAAAAAATAAAATAATTGTCATGCCACCTAACAACGAATACTTTGTTGTTACAATCAAATCAATAATTAAAGTTCTCTTTTGTTTTTTTGCTGTGGCTTTTGTTGTTTGAAGTGGACAGGAAGTTTTCTCTCACTGTACCAGCTCCAAAGAATTTGTCATTGATAATCATAATTTCATCTTCTGTTTCTTGTTCATCACTAAGTTCGTCTACTTCAGGAGTTATGATCACTGCATCAATGGCTTCTTCTGTCTTTAATATCTCAAGAACAGCTATAATTTCCGCATTTATTAGTATTTTTTTTGTAGAAGGCCATTTCTATGTTCTATAATCCGTATCCGAATAATCTTAAGGTCTGCTTGGAGTGGAATTTTGTGGTAACAAATACAATGTTTGACCACAAAAAGATCCACATGTACACAACAAAGGAAGGAAACCAGGAAAGTATGATTAATTTTTTAATGGTCGATAAAAGATTGAGAAAGAAAGTGCTAGACACTAGGGTATACCGCGGCACTGCCATCGACACTGTTCACTTCCTGGTGTTGTGCCGAATAAGGGGGATCTTTAGGCGATGGAAGCATCGTGTTCAGGAACCGATTAGTGTACTAGAAAGAGAGAAAGTCGAGGTTTTGCAAGATAATGAAGTGAGAGAGAAGTATAAGAGTAAATTGATTGATGAGTTTAACAGATTAGAAGAAATGTGTGAGGTTGAAGACTTATGGAAATCGATCACGGATGGAGTTGTGAAAGCGGCTAGTGATGTCTGTGGTGTGAGTAAGAGAAGAAAAGGAAGTATGTTGAAGACTGTATGTGCAGAAGTACGGAAGGAGGTGTCTGAAAAGAGGAAAGCATGGCAGGAATGGTTGGCAGTAAAATTCAATCAAAGAATGGACAAGGCAAAGATAGAAAATGTATAATATGCAAAGAATAAGTATAAAAGATGTAAGACCGTAACAAAGGAAGTGGTGGAAAGAGAAAATGAATGATAGAGATGAATTTGAATGAAGGTTATTTGATGACTTGGGGACGAACATTAAGTTCTTCTGGAAGTCCGTAAGAATAGCCAGAGCTAATAATGCAAGCTAACTTGGCAAAATCAGGAACCAGGATAGAAGCTTTGTGGCAGGTGAAGAATGTATCCTAAAAAGGTGGAAGGAATATTGTGAAAGTTTATTCGAGAAAGAGGATATGCAAGTGCCAAACCCCGTTAAGGGTCAAACTGAGAGTGGGGATGAAAGAAATATTAGTATAAAAGAGAATTTAGATGTAATGAATAGTATAAAGTTGGCTAAAGCTGCAGGGTATGATAGGATTGCGGTCGAGATGCTGAGAGCTGGACAGGGCGTGGTAGCTAATCAGCGATACTACCTTTTCAGCCTTTGTTGGAGGAGTGGCAAAGTGCCAGATGACTGGTGCAAAGCCATAATCGTTCCAGTATATAAAGGAAAAGTGTCACAGCAAGACTAAAAACTATCGTGGCATTAGCTTACTGAGCGTCGTCGGCAAACTGTATGCAAAGATACTGATTAAAAGAGTGATGAATGAAACTGAAGAGAAAATTTGGGATGTACAAGCAGGATTTAAAAGAGGAAAGGGATGCATGGACCAGGTCTTTTCCTTACGTAGCATAACCGTAAAATGTTTAGCACATTGCCAAAAGGTCTAATGCGCTTTCGTAGATTTGGAAAAAGCCTATGACAGAGTGGTGCGGAATAAATTGTGGTTCATATTGTCTGCTTGTGGGGTTGACAGCACGCTGATACGAGCACTGAAATCACTTTATGAGGGTTCTAGTGCTTGTGTCAGGCAGTATAAACGGGGATTAATCAAACTGGTTTAGCATGCAGAAGGATGTTAGACAGGGATGTGTGGCCTCGCCGTAACTGAATAACCTATTTATAGACAATTGCTTGAAAGATTGTGAGTATGGATAAAGAATGAATGAGTTGACCTTCAAGTGCCTCCTATACGCCGATGATCAAGTTGTATTGTCGTCATCGGAGAGGGAGTTGCAAGCGATGATTGACATGGTGCATGGTGCTTTAACAAGCAAAAGAATGAAAGAGAATGTAATCAAGACGAAAGTAATGGTTTTTGAAAGAGAAGAATGTATGACAAACTGTGACATTATGATTGAGGGACAAAAAGTGGAACAAGTGAAAGAATTTGTATATCTGGACTCACAGTTTACGAGAGATGGCAAGTGTGATGGTGATATTGAAAGAAGAGTTTTAAAAGGGAATCAAGTCAATGGGGCACTTCATTATTTTATGAATAGCCGGAACGTATCACAAAGACCACAACTGGCTGTGCATAGAGGCGTGTTGGTCTCCACACTGATGTATGGTTGTGAAAGTTGGGTATAGCAGAAGAAGCATGAAAGTAGGATTAATGCTGTGGAGATGAGAAGCCTGAGAAGCGTAACTGGAGTGAAGCTGATGGACAAAGTGAGGAACAGTGTGATAAGGAAGCGGTGCGGCGTGGTCGATGATGTAGTGACAAGGATAGAGAAAGGGATGCTTAGATATTTCGGCCATGTTGAAGGAATGGATGAAAAGAGATTAACGAAAGAGATATACAAGGTAAGAATGATTGGGAAAATCGGTGCAGGTCGACCTAGGCGAACATATTCCGATCAAATCGGAGATGTCCCAAAGAAAGGCCGGGTCAAGAGTACTCGCGACCGACGGGCATGCATGAAGACTCTCATGTAAGTGAAGGAAGCGAGAGAGGTGTGCCAGGATCGTAGTGTGGAGAGAGGTGGTCTCTGTCTATCCCACTGGGAACGACGCGTGATATATATGTATGTATAATCCGAAAATAAAGTAATAATACAATAAAATTACAAAGTTACAGTAAAATATTATAATATGATGTACTTACAACAGAGGTCCCATCCCTCAAAGGTGACACAAACCCAGACATAATTGTTACAAAGCTTTTAGTCACTTGTCAATAAACAGAACTGAGCTAGGCAAATGCCAATGTTGCGCCAGAGCAACGGATGTATGAATCATTCGCTGCAGTGACGTAAAAAATATATATCTTTATTCCACATATATAACATCCAGGAATATGTATGTGGCGTGTATCCAACATCACAAGCGTCATGTCTTAACGCCGCTCTGGACAGACGTTCTATGTTATTCCGCCAACGTCCTCTCACCTAGCACTCTAAGACTTAGCAATTGAATCTGTCGCTTATATTTGTAACAAATGTTAATTTATAATAATGTAATAATTATGTTATGCATATATATGCATAATAATGTTATTAATTTGATTATTTATACAAT
Source organism: Troides aeacus (assembly GCA_033220335.2). NCBI lineage: Eukaryota > Metazoa > Arthropoda > Insecta > Lepidoptera > Papilionidae > Troides > Troides aeacus. The sequence continues at coordinate 306,360 of CM067270.1, forward strand.
GCGTTAAAGGAACAAGAGCGCGGTGTCGAGTCGCGACTTCAAACAATCAAGTATAAAGGACTGGGTGTCTAGCGGTAGAAGTCACTCAGATTCCTATTACAGCGGAGTTAAGGAAGTCCGCAAGGAACCCAGTTGCTAGCAACTAAGTTTCGAGCATCGAAAGGCGGTGTGAAAAAAAAAATCTGGAGCACCAATTTGTTGTTTGACACCTTGATAATAGTGAGTCATGCGAAACGGTGAGCGATATTGAAATAATACACAATGAGTAAAACAAATAGTTGCCCTAGTAGCAAAGGCGATGTCCAAATGATCGTCACACCCGAAATGTTACACGTCGAAGTGAAAGTATCATCGTTTTGGCCTGAAGAACCGGCCTTATGGTTCGCTCAGGTCGAAAGAGGATTTATGTTGTCACGAATTACTACAGATAAAACTAAATTCTAAAAACTTCTAGCTTAGTACGAATCAATAAAATACATCTGATACATGATGACACTGACCATAAGCCGTTAACATATGATTCCTCCTTGACCAAAAAAATGCACTCCGAGGCAATTCAGGTACCTAGACTATATAGCACAATACACCATAGATATTAGATACATACTTGGCAATCGCAACGTTGTAGCAAATGCTTTATGTTGCTTCGAAGAAATCTCTCCTGCTATCGACTTTCAAGTTATTGCACACCTTCAGGAAGACGATGCTGAACTGCAAAGCCTGCTCCAACTTGGATGTACCTTGAAGCTTAAAAAGGTACAAACGATGGACAGTGACTTACCTTTCTCTTGTGATATAACTATTCAACCTCCGCCAGCTTACGTCCACCCTTAGCCTGAACACAAGTGTTGGACTCCGTACACAATCTGCACCATCCAGGAAACACTGCTACAGTGCGACTGGTGACACAAAGATTTCCTTGGCCAGGGATTTGAAAATACTAGAGAGTGGGCAAGGTAATGTATAAACTGCCAGACCAACGAGGTCACACGACATACAACCTCACCCCTTTCATCCTTCGCGAACCCCTCCTCCAAGGTTTTCCCATATATATATTGGTATTGTAGAACCATTACCGTTGGTTTCTGATTACAGGTATTCCGAGGCACACTATCGCAAGCTTTTTCCAGGTTAACAATGTAAAAATACAACTGGCGATATTGTTCTATGCTTTATTTTTGCAAATGTCATACTGAGAATATTAATATACTTTGCAAGTGTCTCGTTTTGGACGAAAGCCAAATGTGTTTCTGGTAAGATTACCTCAGATAATTTGAAAGTCGGTCTAATAAGATTCGAGCAAATATCTTTTCGGATACCGACAGAAGCGAAATTTCCCGGTAAGAATCACAATTCGATCGATCACCCTTGTTTTTATAGACTAATTTAAAGGAAAAATTAAAGAAATTTTAAAATCTGATGGTACACATTCTTTCTCCCACATACGAGCATACAACTTCGATATCGACTTATGCAACTCTTCACCACCGTACTTAAGTAGTTCTCCGGGTAGAAAGTAAATGCCAACTGCATGATTATTTTGCTGCTAATTAATGGTAAGAATAACCTCATTACGTGACAGTCGCTCATCAAAGTCAGTGTTCAAAGAAAGGTGAGAAATTGAACCTATATGCTGTAGATTAGCTGAACCATCTACATTTAGAACGGAGGGAAAATACTCTGTCCACCTTTGTAGCACTTCTTAGTTTTAAAGATAATTACCTTCTTTAGATCTTAATGGCACCGTTACGAGGTAAGAAAAACCAAACCGCTTTCGTAATTCACAATAAAATTCACCAAGCTGTTTTATATCAAAGATATATAACATGCCTTATCTCTCCACCACTTATCCGTTATATCTCAACACAACTAACGGAGGTCATGGTTACTTCGCTTCAACCGAATCAGACTTCTGTGTTTTGCAATTGCATCTATTAAGACTTTTTCATTTTCATCGAATAAGTATTTGTTTTTACGTGATTTCATACCCAGGACATCTTTAACAGTAACCTTGATGTGAGAGGATAGAGTCTTCCAGTCTTCATCAATTGCATTGGCCTCCGTACTAATTCAATAAAGCTTTTTAGATAAAGTTTCGGTATATGCTTCTCTTGTCTCAAGATGTTTAAGTTTATCGAGATTGAAACCCACCGCCTTAACTCTTCCAGATCAGCACGGACGGTGTAGGCGTATCTTTAGCTGGTAATAACGAGTCAGTGATCCGCCCACCAATGTGCACCGCGCATAACACGAGTAATACTAACCTGGGATACATCTCTCTGCCGTACAATTATATAATCTATTAAATGCCAATGCTTGGACCTTGGATGCATCCAGGTAGTCATACACTTTGTAGGAAGTCGAAACATGGTATTAGTTATTGCCAGGTCAAACCCAGCACTCATCATAAGTAACCGTTGCCTGTTACTATTCATATTTCCTTCGATACCGTGTCTTCCCAATGCTTTTGTCTAAGCCTCCCACTCACGTTCAATCTTGGCATTAAAATCACCCATAAGCGATAACTATTTTTTGGAGTTTACACTTTCAAGAAGATTGGTTAGTTCTTCATAAAACTTATCCATACATACACAGTAATAATGTTGAGATGGTTATTATCGTTTAAGTGAATACGCGTGGATGTAATGCGATTAAAAATGTGCACCGGAAGATCTTTAAGGTGTTTTGAGTGGTTGTTTTTATAGACATATCACATGCCTAACCGTCTGGGTTTAGATGCAGAAGTATCTTTCCAATAGAAAGTATAGCCCCCACCTTGCTTTATTAGTTGCCCTTCATCAGCCAGATGTTTTTCGCACATTCCACGCTCCAATTGTCAATATTGGTATTATTGTGTACGTTTTAGTCTTATTGTTGTGTTCGGTCGACCTCATAGAAGAGACGCAGGAGGCAGCCGTGGTTACTACCGTCCATTAGTAATGGAGTGAGCACTTTTTTGGAGCACATATTCTAGCCCCCTCCCCAGTTAAATAGGGAAAGCAGTGCCTCCCTAAACAGAGCTACTTTATCACATCAGGTGCTACCGAATCTGCTCTGTCGCCCCCGTGCGGAGTAGAAGCGGCCACAATGTTCTTACCACATACCTAGAGCCGCCTGCGTGCAAGTCTTAGACAGAGTGGAGTTGGCATCAAACTACGCCCTTCGACTTCAACCCATCGTCACCGGCCTTTTTGTCAAATCGAGGTCCAGTAACTGACACTGTCCAATGCGCAGAATATATTAAGGTGCACAGACATATGCGCAAACGGATGTGTACATACTCGTCTTTACTCTTCTGAACCTAGTGGAACGGAAAACCGATACAACCGGTGAAGAGTTCGGATGTTGTATCTAGCCAACGATAACTATATAACTATGTGCCTTCTATCGTCGCCCTAAGCCATCAACGTTGCTTTGCTATCCGCCAGGTACGCTATTTCTGCTGCATGTCTGCGATGGATTGCCAGTCTAGACTTGTGTGCATTTAGAGGGAAGGAACCGCTATTAGACCTCACCGCCGAAGTGGCTAGATCCCCTTCAATCAGGTTTAGCCCGCGAGCTGACGCTGTTTACTGACATGTGGCCGCTCCATGCATTACAGTTACTTGGAGCCACTGGTGAGAGATGGGGGAAAGCCAAAATTTAAGGACAACGCAATGGGCCAGCCATGGGATTTTTCGGATACGAAATAAGCATTCCTGTACACCCCTTTTTGATATACCATTTCTTATGACTATCATCGACAGGAATTTTGAATATACGGGAAAATCAGCAGTTGATATTTCATATGGAGTACTAAGAGGAAGACCTTATGGTGAAGTGGCGATCCTATGGCGTAAGGGCGTCTTCCAGTCCGTGTCGGTGGTGAAATGCATCAGTGCACTTATTACGGTCATAAAAGTGACGATGAGCGAGTGTTCGTTTTTAGTGTTCAGCGTGTACATGCCCGCAGACTCATCAGACAACATACCTGTTTTCACGGAGTGCCTTAGTGAAATTAGAGCGGTAGTGGAAAGTAGTGACGTGGAGGTAGTTTATATGCTTGGAGACTATAACGAGCATCCAGGTGAGCCGTTTTACAGTGAACTACTGAATTTCTGAGCTGAACAATCATGGGTATGTGCCAATGTAGACTTTTTCTAAGGCACCTGGCTTCGACGGATTCACTGCCGACATCTGCCGGGCGGCCATCGCCGTGGATGCCGAACTGTTTTCTCGCGCTCTCCAACCGGTGTCTCGCTCTTGCCTACTTCCCCACGAGATGGAAAGAGGCAGCGGTTGTGGTGTTGCGGAAGCCTGGTAATGACGACTACACGCACCCGAAATCCTACCGGCCCATCGGACTCTTGCCCGTCATGGGCAAGGTCCTCGAGAAGATGATGGTCCGGAGGATATGGTGGTACACTGCACCGTATATCAGTAGCCGCCAATACGGCTTTATGCCGCAAAGGTGTACCGAAGACTCCCGGTATGACCTGATCCAGCACATACGCTCTCGCTTGAAGGAGAAGGAGATCGTTGTGCTGGTATCCTTGGACATAGAGGGAGCCTTCGACAACGCCTGGTGGCCTGCTATACGGAGCAGACTGGCCGAGACTCGCTGCCCCGTCGACCTGCGGCGCCTTGTCGATAGCTATTTTAGCGGTCGCGAGGTGTCCATCAGGTACGCGGGGGCGGAGTGTGCCAGGAATACCACCAAGGGGTGTGTGCAGGGATCCGTGGGCGGTCCAACATACTGGACTCTCTTCCTAAATCCACTCCTGGAGATGGTGGTCAAGAGCGGAACACACTACCAGGCGTTTGCAGACGACGTCGTGCTGCTCTTCTCCGGGCAAGAGACCGGGGATATCACGAGGAAGGCGAATGCGGTTCTGGCCGATGTTCACGATTGGGGTGTCCGAAATAAGTTGAGGTTTGCACCACACAAGACCAATGTGATGGTGCTTACCAATAAACTTAAGTACGACAACCCAATATTGAATATAGGCGGGGAGCCCCTCCGTCGAACTCGTGAAGACGGATACTCGGCCCGACAATTGACGATAGGCTCACGTTCAACACGCACGTGAAGAACGTGAGCAGCAAGGCCCAAGGCATCTATCGTCAATTGTGTAGGGCCGCAAAAGTATTGTGGGGGTTGAACTCGGAGGTGATCAGAACGATGTATCTGGCGGTGTTGGAGCCGACTATTTTGTATGCTGCGAGTGCATGGGCGCCGGCGGCTAAGAAGCTGCTGATCCGAAGGCAGTTTGATGGGGTTCAGCGTGGCTCCGCGTAGAAAATGGCGCGAACTCACCGAACCGCATCGTTGCATTCGGCCCTAGTACTTGCTGGGCTGCTTCCTCTAGACCTTCGGGTCCAAGAAGCGGCCACTTTATTTGAGGTAAACCGCTGCCACACCCGGCAAATACTGGGAGACCGAGAGCTGGAGATTCCAGTCAGATACTTGAGACTTCCACACCCGTCTGTGCAGATTGGTGTGGAATTCTCGTGCCTGGGGGAAAGTGCGGAAGAAGTCCAACTTGTCACCTCGGCTGCCGACTTGGTGATCTACACCGACGGCAGCCGAATCGACGACAAGGTGGGTGCGGCGTTCTGCGTCATGCAGGACGCCGCAGAGGTTGCGAACAAAAAACTCAAGTTGGGCAACTTCTACACCGTTTACCAGGCAGAGCTGCTGGCTTTAGCGAGAGGGACAGGGTACGCGGCCAGCGGGTCGGCGCATTCATCCGCCGTACTTAGCGACTCGAGGTCCGCCCTGGAGACTGTCGCAAAACCGGACACCCTTCATCCCCTGGCGATCGCAGTAATAGAGAATATTATGAAAGCGCGTGGGAAAGGGACGGATGTGAGGTTGTATTGGGTGGAGGCGCATGCGGGGATGGAGGGAAAGGAAAGGGCGGACTACGTGGCCAAGGAAGCGGCCCTGAAGAGTAAAAGAAGACCGGAGTACGAGGATTGCCCCGTTTCCTTCGTCAAGCGTCAGCTAAGGCTGGGGACGCTTGACGAATGGAACAAGAGGTATGTGCAAGGTATATTACAACGGCTTCAACAACGAGGATATTTTTCCCAGACGTCAGGTCGGCGTATCGCGTGCTTCGCAAGCTCGCTCTCGACACGGTCTTGGTCCAGATGTCCACCGGGCACGGGGGATTCTACGAGTACCTACACAGGTTCAAGCTCAAGGAGTGTCCCGCGTACCCATGTGACCCGCAGGTGGACCAGACCGTGGTGCATATCATGCTCTCCTGTCCCTTATTCGGGAGAGAGAGGGCAGAGGCAGAGATAGAGATAGGAAAAAGGTTAAACACAGTAGCGGTTGCCTCTCTGATGAGTGAGGACGAAAGTCGCCAAAGCTTTATAAAGTTTGCAAGAAATGTTATAACTATTGCCATAAAAAGAAACAAAAATAACAATAATTAGAAAATAGAAAAGTTGAAAGTAAGATAGAGAAATAAGAATAAAAAATGTAAACAGGGAATAGAAATAAATGTAGGAAAATTAATAAATATGTATGATAAATAAAATTAAAACAAAATTGTAAAACAAGTTAAAAGAAAAGACAAAAAACTGAAACACGAAAAAATGGCATGATTCTTTTCAGCTGAAGCAGTTCCAGCTGAACCCGACGAGGCGGCAGTCTTCACTGTGCGAGAGGTATGAAAGAAAGAAATGGAATGGAGAGTGATAGAAAAGAGGAGGAAAAATTAAGAAAAGAAAGATAACAAAAGAGCGAAAGATTGAGAGTACGAAAGAAAGGAATAAGGAAATTAGAGTTAAGAAAAATAGATCGATAAGTGATAAAAATGTAATGCTTAAAAGTGCAACGAAAGGCCCTGACCCGCCATAGGCAGAGGAATAATTTAAAAAAATAAATCTGACCACATCTGGCGAAAAGTAGGTATTTATTTCCCTCTGCCTGCCCCTACTGAGAAAAAGGGGTGATAATATAAAAAAAAAGTTAGGTTTAAAAAAAGTTTATTGTAACAAGTGAAAAAGTTAAAAGTCCAATAGGTAAGTGTTTGTAAAACGCCCTAAGGACGTAATAAGGAATTATTCGTGTAACGACCGACCGTATGGGCGCGCAAGCGCGTGGTGGAGACGCACGCACACACGCGCCCCTACGTACACATGGGCTCCGGACATGTACTGCGTATGTGTTGAATGTAAAAATTTGCTTCGTGTAAATTAATTGAAATATTGATTGTAGGTTATTACTGACCTTCAATACATACTGATAGGATACATAGGGATAGTGTACTGTATAGCATACCGATTGAAATCCTAAAAATATAAAAATGTGTTTGTGTGGTGAAAATTATGAAACTATAACAGTGAAAAAGCCTCTAGTGATGAGTTATAAAGGATATATCGGTTCGAATCCCGGATAAATATGAAAATGAAAATAATAATATAACATGATAGAATATGATAAAGTAAGAGTATGAAGGTCTTTATTAATGAGATTTATTGTGTACGGGATCGAAACCGTATAAAATGGTGCATGGAAATTTTAACATATAACATCAAGACAGTGGAGAAGGTGAGATACCAGCCAGGTGTAGCTAGCTGGTGGTTATTCAAGTAACTGCTTGATTATACTCCGGTTCGGGAAGAGTGCTCCCCATGTTATAAGATATGTGGCGAGTTGTCGGTGGGCGAAATAAACTTGATCAAAACAATATTTTACTCAAAGACAAAGACACTATGCCTGATTGCACATAATGAAATTGATATTTATTGGCTATATCCACTACAGTGGTTGGCGGAGGTATGCATTAACTTTATGAATGTGATTGCTGGTGGGAGCACGATCTCTCTAGGCTGCGATGTAATTGCTTGTCCATCCTATGAGGTGAGCTACGAGCTCTCGAATGCACTCCGCGGAATGCGATCCGCGCTGACTACGTAGTTGGTGGTGATGTCAATTCCAACACTTTACAATGCATCTGCAAGTGCACCTGTCTGGTGAAGGTGGTGGCTCGTACAAGGACTAACCTTTGGGTCAGCGAACCCTTTACATCTATTATGTGTACTGGAATGTGCGCTGACCATACACGGTATATCTGGTTACGGTTGTATCTTGAGAGATGCCTACTCACATTGCCATGCGCAATTTGATCACAGTTTGTGCTTACGCACTAACAATGTGCCGACTGCTCTTCTACTGGTTCGCCAGTAAACCGTGCTGTGGACTATGGTCCGAGGCTAATTAAATTCTCCCTGTTTGGGCAGTATTTGATCGGCGCTCATCGCATACGGCGGAAACTGTTTACTGGAGCCGTAATCCATTCCCACATTTTTTTAAGTATGAGGATGCGAACTTAAACACTTTTCAGAATAGGAATCTTAAGAATTTATAAATATTGTATACTCATAACAATATACGTGATGGAGCGTGAAGGGATTATAAATAAGAAAATAAACCACACGAACGACATCAGGCTGTCTTAACAAATATTCATCCTTCTCGATAAACCTAAACGAACTGAGTATTGTTATAAACACAACTTAGAACAAGATCCTAATCGAGACGATCACAAATGATTATTGAATAATTAATGGCCAAAACATAAACATTACTAATACTAAAAAGAATACTATACATCATCCTCCACGTAAGGTATGATTATATGAGATCATAAATATTGTTTAAGGATTTATTTTATAATTTAATTTATTTAGAAAGGGAGAGGGTTACAACAGCCTAGCAATTTTGATGACTTCGTACAGGATATATCCAATAACTAAAAAAACCTAAGCTACTGTTATTCCCTCTAATGGAGAGTGTATACCAATAGTACCACGATGTATTATAATACAGTCGTTTGACATTATTAATCTGGTAGAGGGTTGATTCACGAGTGTCATAATAATGTAGAAGTCAAAAGATAGGTTTGGATGAAATCAGTATAACATTGTAGTCTAGTTTTTTGCGTATGTCATTTACTTGTGTATACTAGGGCTTTATAACGTTCACCCTGATGGTAAGCGACAACATAGTCTTTGGTAGTAAAGCGTGGTAAAACGATAAAACGCACTAGTCTAGACGTAGCATATTCATAGTATTATATCTAAAAGTAGATAGGGAGTTGATATACACAATTATGGTTGAGAATCAAACCTGTCTGGTATCGATCGTGATACGGTAGATGCGACCACGCCCTGCATCTACCGTATCACACTTGATATAGTGTACGTACGTGATGTTTTATAACGACAATAAAGTAACAGCAGACACGATGGTAAGTAATCACCGCCAATCATCGACAAACAAACATTATTGTCGAGACGATTGGTTAATATCGACGACAAAAATTATATAAGGAGTAACGACTTTTACTGGTACCACAGCAGCACCCGTTTCTGCCGCAGAACGGTAGTGTGGAAACATTACTGTGTACCGGTTTGAATTGCGTTACAGCTAATGAAATTAAAAAATAATAAATTAAAAAAGTAACGGGATTTAGCATCACAGGCGTTCAGATCAGATCAGATCAGACAGTTCTTCATCACCACCAGAACGTGGTGCTTATCTCGTCAGAAATTTACGCATTTAAATGTAGATTTAGTTCTAGTATTAGTAAGTATGGGTCGTAGTCAAAATATTTGGTACCGCAGGGCCTTGGCTGCAACATGTACATAAACTATATTAATACCCGTCCCGTGTTCCAGTGTCTCGCACTGAAGGCTGCTGTGGACAGTTAACCTACGTACAGCAGCTCACTAACTCTCATTGTCTAATAGTTTTCGACACTTTTTTTTTACTGGTAGGTCTCTGTAGCCAGATACCGTCTAGGTAAGTATCAACATAACTTTTGTTTCTCCCGCCAAACATTACTTTGCAAACATTACTGTCTTCCGGTTTGAAAGGAGTAGTAGCCAGTATAATTAAGGTAACAAGACTTAACATTTTATGTCTTAAGGCGATGAACGCAATGTGGTGCAGTGTACGTCATCTTAACCCGCTCCGCGTAGTTATGGGCGGGCGTGTCACTTACCATCTGGTGAACGTCCTGCTCATCTCGTCGCTTAATTGTGCAAAAATAAAACCTCTTGAGTTTGAGTGCCTGGAGGACTTAAAAAACATCCGCTTCCATGGACACATCGTAACTTGAATAGGATAAATAGCTTTGAGAAACTCCTTGTGAGATCTTGCATCCCAGCTGTGGGAATATTAAGAGAGCTGTTTATATATATTCCCTATTCTATTAATAGATATTCAAATGAACAGGACGACATCGCAAGGCGTGGCTCTGCATCGATCGAAGCTAAACGAATGCATCATGTAACTATATATTATAGTTATACAGTAACGTGGCTAGGTCATAATATATTAAAATGTGGCGTAATATCCTTTGTTCCTATACTTAATTTGATTCCTACGCCACTGCGTAGGAAATGCCGTACATTTGCGTACATTTGTGAACTTTAGTTACAACAGCGAGATACAAACGGTGAAGGAAAACATCGTGAGGAAACCCGCACACTGAAATCATGTTAGTGTGTGTGTGTGTGTGGTGGCTCCAATAAAGTGGCAACAGGCTCGCACCCTTTTACATGGGACCTAATCTGACTACATCTGGCGAAAAGTGGGTGTTTGTTCACTTCTGCCTACCCCCACTGAGAAAAAGACATGAAAATATATATAAAAAAAAAATGTTTCCTTCTCATCTAAATGTAAAAGCAAACGTTTTAAACAAGGATACAATTTCAAAATAGAGGCCGTCATTTTGTTTATCCAATAATTTTACTAGATATTGCAAATCGGTATGTTTGTACGTTTAAAGAAGTAGGTGCCCGTTATTAACGGATCTTCAATATGAGGCGTTCAGGAAGGAGTTTTATTCTTCATCATCATCATCATTTTCATCCGACAGACGTCCACTGATGGGCACAGGCCTCCTCCAAAGATCTGCACGTCGGTTGGAGTTCATTGTGGGGAATTGGACCCACTACTCTGGCCCAGTGCGGGTTGGTGGGTGGTCAGAGCCTAGTCTGTTATTCAGCAGGGTTCACTGCGTGCACTGAGTTCCCCCGGAGTTTAAATAGGATAAGTGATACTCCTGCGGATAACAATGTGACGCTAGTTATAATTGTATATACTGTACCATATTGTACTCGTCGCTTTGAGACATAGGATGTTGAGTCTCGTTACCCCAGTAATTTCATTAGCTACAGCGCCTTCAAGCCGCAATATAGTAATATTTACACTGTACAGTTTGTCATTTGCAATCGGAGTTGCGGTGGTACAGTCTTTATAAATAATAGACTCCCAACCCTTTCGAACACCCACCCACTGTATAAAAAACAATGAATTTTCGACCTTTTATACATTGTTGTCCCAATATTATATCTGTCTATTATCTATTAATAACCACAAATAAAAAAAAAACTTCTCTATACTACAATAAAGAAACAGCGCCCACCAGAGTACTTACCAGAATCATGATGGATTTGATTTCTAATGTATCAGCAGAACAAAGAATCACAGTACAGTATCCCTCCGCCGCGTGGGTGTGGTCCAGGCATGCGGCAGCACTATATCTAGATGCAGCTGCAATCAATAGCAGGCACTATGGGCGTCGCGCTGTTTCATATCATTTGAATGTTACATCACATTTTTTTATAGTAAAAAGTATTTTGGTATAATTAGTAAAATATAATGAAAATAGACCTTGTTCGCCAATCACGTGGACACTGGTGAACGTACCGATAAACGCGTGCGATCGCTGCAAGCAATATGATAAGGTGCTATACGTGTAGAGCGAAGCGTTATTTACGCGTATATGATAGGCACGCGCACGTGCACGCGCCGGCCCACCGGTCGGTATTGCAGCGACCATTATGTCCCTACATTTTAAATTCGTAATAACTTCGAAAATTAATCTTGGAAATATTCATTTAAATTATATGCTGTAAAGGGCCATATAGGGCTATATTAAATGCACAATGTATTTAAGGTACATAATTGGATAAGTATTAATGCTGTATTGCTTAAAATCGCTTGGTAAAGAAACTATAATTTCTCGTACAAAGTATAATACTGTAGTTTGTTATTTTGATCTATCTCGTAGCGTTGAGCTAGCGTTTGCAATATAAGCGCAAAAAATGTGTTTATTTACGAAATCACATTAGAAACCTCGAAAACTATCAGTGTTCCTCTGTTACATTATGCATGGATCATACGTATAAACCTTCCTTAAGAACTACAGAATCTTTTTATAAAAATCGCATCAAAATCCGTTGCGTAGTTTTAAAGACTCAAGCATACATAGGGACAGACAGACAGCGAAAGCGACTTTGTTTTATACTATGTTAAGATATAGTTTTCTTTGCATTTCTGTAATGCTACTGCCACTCCTGCGTCTTAACGAGTTAATTAGTGCGCTAAATTGTCATTACGCACCTAGCTTTAGAAGAAAATGCAAATTTCCTTGTAGCAACACTAAACAAAATGCCGGTTGGGCTTTGTTGTTTGTTTTGTCGTTTATTCATTTGGTTTTTATGAATATCACATTGAGTTATTTAAAAAAACTAAATGGAATTTAAATCTAACCTCTTTCTCGAAAAACATCAACGTTTATATGTTCACGTTGATTTCTTTTTTTTTTTTATTTGAATTCTTATTGCGCGGAGGTTATAACTCACTTTGCGTTAAAACTTTGAAGCAATGTTACCTGAGTTTATTCGATGGTATTGATTTATGACTCGCTCCGACCAACGGGGGGATGAAGGTTGAATCTGTAAATACGCAGTTTCGTCATTGAATATTCTAGAAAGTCTAGATAAAAACATTTGCATTTCTGTTCTGCTCTTAACGCAGTATGGTTCAAATTTTCTTTGAAGTTTAAGAGATGCGATTATTCAAAAGTATTTCTTGTGTTAAAAGCTTTTATGGTTCAATTTTTTTTTAAATTGTTACCAGCGGCGACTATTATAGTTACCTCAGGAACATCCGATGGCTTCGATTCACATCTTCCCACGGTGGGCTAGGATTTAGGGGGTGTATCTGAAAATAAAATCTAAATCTAGGGCATGTATTTTGCGCAGTTAGAGTTTAGGTCCTGGAACGTTCTAGAATTTTAAAGTGCCATTCAAGAGCGATCCTAATTGTAAAAGCGATACGGTTTAAAATGGTCTTGTTATACCAATGACAAAGAAAGCTCTGAAACGCTCGAATAACAAATCGATGGTTCAGATCCTGAAGCGCTCGGCGGCTGAAGTGAGCAGTGAGGGAGCGTGAGTACCTGTACTCACGCTTCGAGGGCAGTGGTCGGAGCGTGATGGTCAGATGACTGAAACGTTCCACAGGCTTCAAGATATTTACGGAGTTTGGAGAGTTCTCGGAGTTTTGGGTAACATACGCAGATGGTGTTATGGATTAAATATTCTGGACGTCGGTTGCCTTTGTTGTAGCTCTCGCGAATGTCAAGCCGATTTGCAGTTGCAAAGTCAGAATTTTCAAATATCTGCATCTTATAAACTTTTCAAAGTCGTCGTCAATTTTAAAAGTCGCCTCGTGTTGAATTTTACCGAGGTTAATTTCTTGTTTTAGGTAACTTGATATCACAAAGTCAGCAAGCAGACTACTTGGACAAAGAGTAGAATCGATTGAAACAGGATGTTGTTGATTACTCCAATTCTACTCAGGTGTCACCTACTGCTGAAGATGAAAAATCTGCGAAGGCTTTAGTGAAATACGCCCTTTACAGCGCTTCTGGTAGATCGTCTTCAATCAATGTTTTATATAAAAAGTAGTTATGTTTATTAACTGTATTTATGTGATCAGGACCTCCCGACAAAGCTGCTCTGCTGTACTCATCCGGTTAGCCGGAACTGCAATAGCCAAACGGCACGGTCACCATTCTCGGTACACCGATCGGTGTACTAACAATTAAGCCGACGAGACTATACACTATACTGGTGGTTCGCCTCGCTGATGGAGTCAAAACCAGGGATAAGGGCACCATGCCAAAAATTCTATTTATCTTATCCGTTAACAGTAATTATCGACTAAAATTTTAACCTTGGTATTAGATAACATTGAAGTTCAGCTTCAAGCAGTTGGCAGGGTGATGGTCTGCAGCTGGAGTGGAGACGCGTCACGGACGAGGACCATGATGGTGGCTACTTCTACCAGCAGGCCTCGCTGCTACTGCTGCTGTATTAGGACGTGCTTATCATTGCCCACAGACCCTCGTTTATTCGTCGGAGAAAGCTACGTTAATATTTCCCGACATTCTGGTGAGATAGATTTCTATCTGACAGAAGATATATAGTATTTATCTATAGTATTACATAACTATGATTGATGATGTCTTTTTAGAAATATCAAAGGAAACGATAGAAATTAATATCATTTACAAAAGAATTTTATCTTTTAGTTTAATTGTTTTCATGAACTTTTGTAGTAACATTCGCGTACTTTTCCAGATGCAGCCTTGCATGGAGAATACCCAGAAGTTTGCAGATTCTCTCGACTGCATCGGCTTTACCACAGGATCAATATGGTTAATTTATTTTTAATATATAGTCGTTCATTATGTAGTTCTGAAATTTAAAATTGTTAAAAAGCTGATATTTTTTTTTTAAACTTGAAGATATTTGATGTTATTTTTTTTAGCTCGGACTTGATCACGTCATCGATATCGGCGATAGGCCTGGCTCTATCTATCTATATGATTTTGAACATTAAGGGCATGGAACACTTCGAGAACAGCCGGGCCAAGCCATTACCTATAACCGTCAGTGAATAAGCGAACATGCTGGGTAGGAGTTTGATTATTTTTATTTAAATTATCTAAAGGTATGTTGGTACTATATATAGTATTAGTTTTATCGCCAGATATTAATGTAGTTTGTTATAGTATATAGTTTATGTTATCTATGTTACGGTATGCACAATATGGCAACACGAGTTATGTAAATTCATATAGGATATGTAATTTTGTACTTCTTCTTGTTTAACGAAACGATGCGACAAGTCAGGCATTCACCTGATGGTGAGTGAAACAACTGCCCATAACAACTTTGCTCTTGTTAGGATGATATACACTGCTCCGGTTAATCGACTAACTACTACGCCCTCCAACACGGAACACATTAAAGTTTGCACAGTACTGTTCGTCGGCAATAAGAGCTGCAATGGTACCTACCTAGATGGTCTTCGTCCATAAAGACCTACCAATAAACTTAGCGGCTTGGAGAGGCAATTAGACGGCTGTGTGGCAACGGCTTTAGAATATTGCCATCCTATGTGTTACCGTGGGTATCGTAAGAGGCAACTAAGGGAGCCCGGAGCTGTTCCATCTCATGGAGCTTGTTTGTTTTGGCAGAGAGCAGGGTGCGGGCGGCTCCCTTGCACCATTCCCCACATATCACGAACACGGTGTTCCGGCGGATTTTTGAGGTGGAGTTTGCGTTTAAGTATAATGTTTCCTTGCATTTTACCAACACCTTGACTCTTATATGCGGGTAGCGTGACGGGGGACAGTTATCCTCACCGTCCACTCCGCCAAGACAAACTTGTCCTATGATGCCTCAATCCCGCGCTGTTCTGGGATTTCAAAAGAATGCAACAGCACCTTCTCATCCTGGCATGTCGTAGGAAGCGACTACGGGATATCATAAGGGATGAAGACCACCAGTGGGACCGACAGGCTCATCTTACTGCCTAGGTTTTTAAAACATCCCGGCCCTTATTAGGTTAAGTTTTAGATAAAGTCATCTAGATTAAGCGAGATTCAGTCCTGGAAATTACTGAACATTCGAGAGGAAAACTGTAAACACCCAAACAACATAAAAAATTTAGACGGAAAAGACTCCATTAATGTCGGGGGTAAGGGGTAAAGGATCCCGCACAACAACTCAGAGGACTCTTTTTTTTTGTTTCGGAGGGAAATATTAGAAAAGGTACTCTGCCCTCTGGGGAGAAGTCAGAGTTATATGGAAATTTTTACCTACTAAAACCTTCTCGGTGGTCACCTTCGGCGTGTGGAGAGTTCGCGGGATCTCCGTTCGGAACGAACCGCTGATTCGCGAATGCTACGCTGGGATAGCCCATCCCGGGGTCTGCTTTATGCAAATCCTACCAACCTCGTGAGTACTACTTAAATGACTGAAGACCACATCTAAATATTGTCCTTCTTAGGATCATTTAGATAGCGATGAGAACCCCTATCCTGACTACCAACGACCTTAAAGGCACCATTAAAGTAGGGGAACACCATTCACCGGTACCACGTGTTGACGCGCGCCACGACGGCTTCGTCTGAGCACTCTCCTTTTGTACCATAGCAGTTTCACAAAATAAGGCTACAGCTCTCCATGCATACTGCCAACGGGACCCAAGCCAACCTCACCTTTTTTTTTTTTTTTTTTTGATATCGGTGGTGGAAATGCTGTTACCGCATACCCAGCGTCCTTTTCAGGGGAGGGACGCCGGGTTATGTGGGACTCGGGGCCACTGAGATGTTGTGCGTGACCCCCATACCCACTAAAACCACCACCGCTTATCCCGCCATACGCATACTGGAGACGCCCGGGTTTCAGTTAAGCAACTCTCCGGGCGCCTCCGCGTATAAAACTCCTCCTGGTGGGTGCCCGTGGGGAGCAAAGGCACCCACCTGCCGTCCCGTACCGGCCCCTCGCGGGACCGGCACGTTGGGGCCCCCCGACCCCACAGACGACCGCACGCGCCTAAGACGGAGCGCACGCCCGGCCGCCGCCCTCCCGTGAAGGAATTGGGCGGCGGCCTCCTCCCTCCAGACTCCCCCCCCCCACTTCGACGAGGTAGGGGGGACAAAAACCAAGGCTCCCCCGGGGGACACACCCCCAGGGGAAACACGACAAAAGGCCCAAAGGGCCACGCCTAACGGCCCGAAGGCCCCCTCACACCGTGCCCGGCTGGGGGCCCGTCGCTCACGGCGGGAGGAAGCGGACGGCGTGGCTCTGCCGCCGCGCTCTCCCGCCGGCCCGCCGCCGCCTGCAAGGTGCGGCAGCGGCGTCGGCCTCCCTCGTGCGCTCGGCGGCCTCCTTCTGACGCATCACTGCGCCGCAGAAGGAGGCCACCGCCTTCCAAGACCTCTCGCTGCTCAACATACGATCGATTACAGTCGGCAGCGAGAGGTCACTGCCGACTTGCACGACGAGGGAGTGGCGTTGCGGCCCCCATGCCGGGCACTCCGCCAGAGTGTGGTGCGCCGTGTCAATCGGCGCACCACACTCGACGCATTCCTGCGTCATCTCTCTACGAGCCACCTGGTGCAGGTACTTGCCGAAACAGCCATGGCCTGTCAGCACCTGCACCGTG
Organism: Troides aeacus; assembly: GCA_033220335.2. Lineage (NCBI taxonomy): Eukaryota > Metazoa > Arthropoda > Insecta > Lepidoptera > Papilionidae > Troides > Troides aeacus. The sequence continues at coordinate 323,674 of CM067270.1, forward strand.
GCCGGGTCCGGCCGACGCTCTCCGGCATCCCGCAGGAAGAGGTACACTTCCGCGAGCGACTGCGCCTGTAGATGCCAAGGCGCATCGCCCGCGAGAAGCGTACCCGCCGTCCAGGACACCGTAGGGTACGCCCGATAGGCTCGGACCGCCAGGATACGTTGGGCCCTCTTCAACACGGGCCCGTTCCTGGCGGTCTCGCACCTATCCACCCATACGGGCGCACCGTACAGTGCCATACTCCGCAGAATGCCAGAGTATAGGTGCCGACACAAATGACCCGGCCCCCCGACATTGGGCAGCAATCTGCCCAGCGCAGCGGCGGTGGCGGTGAGCTTCGGGAAAAGCCGTTCGAAGTGCTCCCCGAAGCTCCATCGCCCGTCCAGAGTGAGCCCTAAATACTTTAGGGCCCCCCGCACTGGGACCCTCTCGCCCCGGACGGGGATGATCGCGCCCCGGGGTGGACCCCTGCGGAGTCTGTGGAAGAGGAGGGCCTCCGTCTTCGTGACGGAGACCCTCAGACCCAGCTGCTCGATCCGGTCCACCACCAGCGACGTGCTAGTGGCGGCCAGACGAGCAGCCTCGTCGTAACTCCTCCCCCGGGCCGAGACGAGGGTGTCGTCCGCGTAGCATAGTACCCTCGTCCCGGGGAGGACTGGCTGCCGCAGCAGCCAGTCGTACGCGAGGTTCCACAGCAAGGGGCCCAAGACCGACCCCTGTGGAACCCCTAGCCAACCTCACCTGCTCTTAGTGCATCCTGCTTATCAACAAAGGAGGCTTTGGCTACTACCAAATCGCATTGGGCCAGCGTGGTGGGAAATGGCTCATATTCTCCGATATGAACGACGGCCCCTGGTGTCCAGTTATACAAGAGACCATACTGACTGTGATAGGCGTTAGAAAGGCGCTAGAACCAGGGCAACGCATGACTGATCGATGTGGAGATGTTTGGCGAAGTCAATGACAAGCACAAGATAGTGTCGGTGGCCTTTTGCACGACTATCAAAGTGATTAATTTGCTCGGATAAGAATAAGAAATACTTAAAGTTACATTACTTAGTCGTAGTTACCAGTGTCGCAGAAACATCATCTTTGTACTTTATTTCTTTTTAACGAAGGGTCGGCCTAACTTATCGTATTCACTTCCATAAACCACCAAAACACTACCACTCATGTTACTCCGTATTCATCGATCTTTGGTTTGATGTTCTTTTTGCTCTTCCTACCATCGGTGAAATGTTCCCATGTATGAAATAATCTTGTACCAATTGCTTTAGAACCATCAGGTAAGGGTTTTGAAGAAGTATTATATCCAGTAGTTGATAAATGATGATGATCATTACTCTATGAAGAATAGTGATAATGGTAATTGATGTGCTAAATAAATGTGCTTCCGATAGTATATATTGAGGGTCTTATCAAACCTATGAGAGTGATAAATGAAAATTATACAGTTGATGAATCCTGTGAAAATATATATCTATGAAAAAATATAATATAGCTATGTAATTATGTTAATCATCATCATCGTCAGCCGATAGACGTCCACTTCAGGACATAGGCTTGCTCCAAAGACTTCCGCGTAGGTAGGTTTCAAATTGGAGGGATTTAGTCCATTTGCTACCACGCTGGCCCACGGGTTGGTAGGAGCCAGAACTTCGTTTGTTGATTAGCAGGGTGCACCACGAGCTAGTGAGGCTGGCTTGGGTCCCGTGAGATGGGCGGGACCCCTTACACCCTTATGTTTATATATATATATATATTAAAATTTTATTTATTAAGAGATTTATAGACAGCAGATTGAAAAAAGGATTAATTGCAATGGTACTTATACATTTTTGTTATGAATTTAATAAAAACTAAGGCTGAAGGCATAAGGGTAATGAGGCTGGTCGCGATCGCAGCAATCTGAAGTAGACGACATAGAAGTACCGTCTAGATAGGTACCATCACAGTGGTTTCTTCCATTTTTGGTCTGAAAGACGGTGTAGTTAGTGAAATGACTGGGGCAACGGGACCTAACATCTACCTTAGATAAGCACAATGTGGTGCAGTGTATATCATTTCAAATAGTGCCACTTTGTTATAGGCAGGCGTCTCACATGTCATCAGGTGAACATCCCGCACGGGTCATCGCTTCGTACAATAAATAAATCATAAGTATTTCTAATTTTTGTGGAAAAGCTAAAAATTCATCTGTTTTGGAAGTACATTTTATAGATGCTATCAGTCTTCTAGAAATAGTAATTAACGCAAATAATCTGAAATATGAATTATTGTGTCATCTTACTTCGGCAAATCCACCGAACCGTTTTAAAAGGTGGCCTTTAGAATTTGGTGGGGAAATTCTAAAACTCTATATTGGCACATTAGATGCCAATGAGGCAAGAAAGTATGATGGAGCAATTTCTACCTGTGAACAAAACGAAGATCAACTAATTCCGTTAATGAAAGACAATATACATATTGTCCATTCGACTATAAATAATTTTAATGTTTTTAATATATAAATAAGTTAAATCATAATGAATTAAATAAGTACACTGAAAAACTAAATTGTATACTTCAAGAAAATTATAAAACTAATATTAAGTTAGTCAATGTTGAAAAACTTAATTCTGTATTAAATATAACTGATAGTTTATTGTTGTCTATATCTAATATGTTAAATATACAATTTTTAATTCTATTTTATTTGCAAAAGCTAAAAATTATGCTTCCATATGTGTTAACTCCTACAAAATTATATAACGAACTTTACAACAGCAAAATCATAAGGAGACATGCAGAGTTTTCTGTTTCGTTATCTTTAAAAAATATTCATAATATTATTGATCTGTCTAAACTTATTTCTTTCTTTTGTAATGACAAATTAACTGAAATATGTGAACCAGCAACATTTTATGGTGATGTTAATGTATGGCAAAAACTAAGCGATGGAAGATATATCTATGTACAATCTAAGCTTAAGAAGCTTACTTAGGCTAAATGTAACAATATAATAATTTTTTAGAAACTTTTGTATTACTTAGATTAACTTGATTATTCTATAGAGATTATATTGTCAACGTATTTTACTTTTATATAATCGATAATTGCTGTAATACTAATTTTTACAACATACTTTTATAATTCAATTTTAATATTTCATTTATACATTTTGTATGTTATCAACCCTTCGACTTTCTTAAGAGATAATCTCCGTCTAAAAGGGGGGGAAGTTATGTACAATTCACTGTATTGAGCCTCTGCATACGTCAACAATCTTGATTTATATCTTATAAAAACGATTTGTTTAGCTAATTTGAAGCAGTCAACCTCCATACTCGCTCCGATGAACGGTGCGTTCAGAACGACGGTTCGATCAGTACTCTTAAACAGTAATATTGGCACACTGCTGGTCTGTAATGAGCTGCGGTAGTAAATACCTGCGTAGTGTCCTAAAACGGAGACCTACCGAGAGGAGCTAGCCGTAATCAAATACACTATAAAGGGAGTCCAACCATTTTAATAGTGCAGTGTATACATTCTAACATGCACCACCTTGGCAAAGCGGTGAGCAAGAGTTTCACTTATTTGTCTTTATTTTGTTATCGACAGCTATGCGGGAGAACTGTGTAGTGACACAGCGTACTGAGGCATTCAGAAACGGGCGCGCGGAACCACCGCATCCACATCGGCGATCTGAAGAATGATAGGAGTTGCATAGCTCCCGTCCCCCAATTGTGATTCGAGTTGGTAAGTCTATTGATTGTTTATACTGTCACATTCGAGCAACACTTTCAATTTCATACGGTGTTAAGTAATAGTGAGACTGCGATGTCTTCAATATACGTATACTGAAAATGATGCATCTGCGCTGTTTGTAGCGCAGGTGCATTTAGCCGTGCCCCGCCCGCTTTGCTGCTGCCTCCCACCCTCCAAATTAGTTTTGGGGTAACATTTCGTAAATTCCAGTGTTTAATGACCTAGACTGGGTAAAGTGAGTATTCCTAACAAATTTCAAGTGCCTAGGCCATATGGTTCCAGAGACATCGTTACCGAGTCTCTACACAGGTGGAAGTTTCTTATATATATATATATATATATATATATATATATATATATATATATAAATATATATATATATATATATATATGTGTGTGTATGTGTGTGGTGTGCATCAGCAATGGTCTGAAATAAAGTTTAACATATCCCACTGCTGAGCAAAAATTTCCGAGAATATCTACTCTGTTTAGCATTATGTTCACCTCCAGTGATATCTAACGACATTCGCCATATAGTCCAAACAGCCCTACTATCAACGAAACCAATATATGGCACTAGATTCGAACCTGTGAGTTAACCACTGAGCCACAGAGACACATTTAACTTACTGAATACACTATCAATATACGTAGTTTTGTTCATGAGAAAATATATTTTTTTACTGTTTTATTATTGTTATAATAGGTTGGGGAAAAAGTGTTTTCGCATTATATTATAGTATGAGTATGAACTTGTAATAAAATCTCTTTGTGTCTGCGGCTTGTTTTCGTGTCGTTGAAAGTTAAAATTTTAACGAACACGACTCCAAATTCAAATTAAGAAAGTGTGTGATTTTCATTTGTTTTTCGTACTGAGTCAAGATGAGTCAATCTAATGAAGAAATTCGATACATTTTAAAATTTTTCTACATAAAAGATAAAAATGCAGCGCAAGCCGCGAAAAAATGTTGCGATGTTTATGTACCTAATGCAGTGTGCAGTGTGCAGTGTCTGTGAGAGTAGCACAAATTTTGGTTGAAGCGTTTTCAATCCGGAAATTTTGATGTCAAAGATGCACGTCGCTCTGGTCGCCCTATTACGGAAAAAATGGATGCTATTTTTGAAAAAATGGAGCAAGATCGGCATATCAGTAGTTATGACGTAGCTGAAGAACTGGAAATTGACCACAAAACAGTTTTGACGCATTTGACAACTGGGTACACAAAAAAGCTCGATATTTGGGTACCTCGCGAGCTCATTGAAAGAAACCTAATAATGTACCGTGTATTCGTTTGTGAGTCTTTATTACGACGTAATGAAATCAACACATTTTTGAATAAGAAGAAAAACTGGCGATGAAAAGTGGATCACATACGTGGTCACGACAACGTGCGAAAAAGGTCGTGGTAAAAGGCCGGTCAGGCTTCTGCCGGTCAGAATGTGGCGAAATCCGGGTTAACTAGCAACAAGGTGATGCTGTGTGTGTGGTGGAAATGGAAGGGCATTATTAATTATGAGCTGTTACCATGAGGCAGGACCATCGATTCTGAACTCTACTGCGAACAACTAATGAGATTAAAGCAAGAAATTGAGAGAAAGCGGCCGGAATTAATCAACAGAAGAGGTGTGGTTTTTCATCATGATAAACTTCACACATCTTTAGCCACTCAGAAAAAATTAAGAGAGTTTGGCTGGGGGGTGTTAATGCATCCGCCGTATAGTCCTGACCTTGCACCTTCAGGTTTCCACCTGTCTCGGTCTCTTCAGAATGGTCTGCCAAAACCACTTATCTCGGTATTTTGATCAGAGATCCAAAAATTTATATAGCATTGGGATCATGTCCCTACCTACAAGATAGCAAAAAGTTATCAAACAAAATGGTACCTACATACTTTAGTTAAATATAAATAAACTGGTATTAAAATATGTTTTGATTTTTCTTAAAAAACGCTAAGAAACTTTTTCCTCAACCTAATATTAATAGATAGTTTATTTATATAATTTTTTTTTAAATTGTCCCTCCTGCGTATTGTGGGTCAGGGCCTGTATTTTTCCAATTTTATACACATACCGTCTCATTTCCTATTAACATTTACCATCATCTTTAGTTTACATTTTTCAGCTTTACATTTGTCTTTCCATTTTCACCTTTTCCAATTTTACATTTATCTTTATATTTCTTCATACCTATCTTTCATACTCTGCTCTTCTTCCATACCTCATACTACACTTTCATTCTCCATCCTATTTCTTTCTTTCATCCCTCCTCTCTGTGTGAAGTGAAGACTCCTCGCATTGGTGGTGGGGGGTGGGGAGGTGTGAAACCTGAAAAGTTTATTTATATTGCAGGTGTTGCTCGCGCACGCTTCCGAAAGAATGTCAGGAGACGGCAGATGAGGCTTTGGAGGAAGAATCCAGTGGACTCGATCGATAGAAACATTAAAGTGTTTCTAAATAGTTTGTTGAATAATATGATACAATAGCAAATGGTTGTGATGTTTTAAATAACTGGCGAAGGATTATCGGTAGGAAGGATATGAAGTTTAAAGAGAAATTGTAAATCATGTAGATAATTATTTGTATTTGTACCACACGTGGTCACTGACACCACTTCACATGGGTGGGGAGCACTGTGAAAAGCGTACAAATACAGCTTGATCCAACCACCAGTTCGATTCTTCCTCTTCTTCAAGGTAACCCGAGGCAAGGTCTTTGTTACCGGATCGATGGGTGCTGTGGGTAGTGTAGCTAGTGTAGTCACTGGCGTATTGAGACTTAATCTTCTACGTCTCAAGGCGAAGATAATACTGTGCGACATTGTATATATTTTAATTACTAAATATTATAAAAGATCGCCATCCGAGTTTTTTGCTGTGTTCAGATCAGAGACGAGGCTAGGTTAGGAAACCGGCAGTAAAGTATAATAATATAATCTATTTTGAGTACGCAAGTTATTCATTTTGTCCCCAATTTCTGTCCCTAGAAAATCAACTTCAGTTTTAATACCTGACCTTGAATATTCATATTAGTCTATTCTAGTTTCGAATCTAGATCTTGCCGAAATTCAGTTAGGAATTTCTTTAAGTCCGATTTAATCTCATTGATTATTTAAACGTTTCACTTTAAAACTCATTACTATAATATGTTGGCTCTACACTGTTATACAACTGAGTATTAGCTTCATAGAAGTTCTTCTAATTGACACTAGATGCCATTTGTTTTAATGATGAAGTTCGCGCCGCTAGTTGACAACTGTAGCAGCTTCACCGGACTCGAGGCTAAATACTAGATGGCGTAGCTTGTGGTGTAGTAGTTGTAGCTTGCGATTGTGGACACAAATGTTTACATATTTTCAGTGAGATAAACAAAAAGAAAAAATGTATAATATTGCAATAAAAAAATAATTAATGGCAACCAAAATATATTATTACAATAAATTCTCACAGCAATGATGTTATTAAAACTACATAAATAACGTAAATCGTTTTTTTGTTTTATTTGCCAATCACGTGAAAACTAATGAACGGATCGTTCGGGAACAGAAGCATACGCCGCGGAATGATTTATAGACTATTCATTTTTCGAATATACTATATATAAATTTTATATACATTTTCGTTTGGTATTATTTATACGGTTGCATCGTCATTGCCGGTTGCGGTTATTCAACTCTAATTCTATATTACGGCCAGCAGTGCGTGCGGGGATTAGTTAGTGTGAAATGTTTTAAAATTAAAGTATTGATATTAATCATTGATTGCATTGGCCTATGTCCAGCAGTGTAACTCTGTATGTGTGCACCCGCACGTCTCATGCGATCGTATTGTGAAAACCTTACGAACTTTTCTCCATTCCTTATTCACTCCACTGACGTGAACACTTATGATAACCGGTTCGTGTAAACTGTCCGTTTGGCGGGGTCTAGCTTTTTTAAACCTTTTTTTTTTTTTTTTTTTTGATATCGGTGGTGGAAATGTTGTTAACGCATACCCAGCGTCCTTTTCAAGGGGGGGGACGCCGGGTTATGTGGGGCTCGGGGCCACTGAGATGTTGTGCGTGACCCCCATACCCACTAAAACCACCACCGCTTGTCCCGCAATTCGCATACTGGAGACGCCCGGGTTTCAGCCAAGCAACTCTCCGGGCGCCTCCGCGTATAAAACTCCTCTTGGTGGGTGTGCCCGCGGGGAGCAAAGGCACCCACCTGCCGTCCCCTAGCGGCCCCTCGCGGGACCGGCACGTTGGGGCCCCCCGACCCCACAGACGACCGCGCGCGCCCACAACGGAACGCATGCCCGGCCGCCGCCCTCCCGTGAAGGAATTGGGCGGCGGCCTCCTCCCTCCAGACTCCCCCCCCTCGTCGAAGTGGGAGGGGGGGGGGACAAAAACCAAGACTCCCCCGGGGGACGCACCCCCAGGGGAAACACGACAAAAGGCCCAAAGGGCCACGCCCAACGGCCCGAACGCCCCCTCACACCGTGCCCGGCTAGGGGCCCATCGCTCACGGCGGGAGGAAGCGGACGGCGTGGTTCTGCCGCCGCGCTCTCCCGCCGGCCCGCCGCCGCCTGCAAGGTGCGGCAGCGGCGTCGGCCTCCCTCGTGCGCTCGGCGGCCTCCTTCTGACGCATCACTGCGCCGCAGAAGGAGGCCACCGCCCTCCAAGACCTCTCGCTGCTCAACATACGATCGATTACAGTCGGCAGCGAGAGGTCACTGCCGACTTGCGCGACGAGGGCGTGGCGTTGCGGCCCCCATGCCGGGCACTCCGCCAGAGTGTGGTGCGCCATGTCAATCGGCGCACCACACTCGACGCATTCCTGCGTCATCTCTCTACGAGCCACCTGGTGCAGGTACTTGCCGAAACATCCATGGCCTGTCAGCACCTGCATCAGGTGGAACGTCAAGGCCCCGTACCGCCGGCTCATCCACCGGGACAGGTGGGGCCTGATGGCCTCCACCGTGTCCCGGCCGGCGGCAGGGTTACCTAACTCCGTCTCCCACCGCCGGATCAGGGCGTCATGGGCAACGCGCCTGATCCGGCGGACCGTGGCCGGGTCCGGCCGACGCTCTCCGGCATCCCGCAGGAAGAGGTACACTTCCGCGAGCGACTGCGCCTGTAGATGCCAAGGCGCATCGCCCGCGAGAAGCGTACCCGCCGTCCAGGACACCGTACGGTACGCCCGACAGGCTCGGTTCGCCAGGATACGTTGGGCCCTCTTCAACACGGGCCCGTTCTTGGCGGTCTCGCACCTATCCACCCATACGGGCGCTCCGTACAGTGCCATACTCCGCAGGATGCCAGAGTATAGGTGCCGACACAAATGACTCGGCCCTCCGACATTGGGCAGCAATCTGCCCAGCGCAGCGGCGGTGGCGGTGAGCTTCGGGAGAAGCCGTTCGAAGTGCTCCCCGAAGCTCCATCGCCCGTCCAGAGTGAGCCCTAAATACTTGAGGGCTCCCCGCACTGGGACCCTCTCGCCCCGGACGGGGATGATCGCGCCCCGGGGTGGACCCCTGCGGGGTCCGTGGAAGAGAAGGGCCTCCGTCTTCGTGACGGAGACCCTCAGACCCAGCTGCTCGATCCGGTCCACCACCAGCGACGTGCTAGTGGCGGCCAGACGAGCAGCCTCGTCGTAACTCCTCCCCCGGGCCGAGACGAGGGTGTCGTCCGCGTAGCATAGTACCCTCGTCCCGGGGAGGACCGGCTGCCGCAGCAGCCAGTCGTACGCGAGGTTCCACAGCAAGGGGCCCAAGACCGACCCCTGTGGAACCCCGCTCTCCACGCGCCGCCGATGTAATTCGCCGCTGCCATCAACCCAGACGATCGTCCTGTCCTTGAGGTACGCCCCCAACAGCCCGACCATGTAGGGGGGGAGCCGAAAAACTCCAGCGCCCCCCTGATCGTCGCGAATGGCAGGCTGTTTAAGGCGTTCTCGATATCTAAGGACACCCCCAGGACCACCTCGCCGTCACCGAAGGCCTCCAGACAGAGGCCCTTCAGGTCGAGCAGGGCGTCCAACGTGGATCGCCCTGCCCGAAATCCGTACTGGGCCTCATGGAGGCCCGGTCCCACCTCGGCGAGGTGCCAAACGAGACGGCCGGCCAAGATCTTCTCGAAGACCTTACCCGCCTCGTCCAGAAGGACGATCGGTCTGTACGCGGAAAAGGAGTCGGGGTGACGGTCCCCCTTCCGCAGCAGGCAAAGCCTGCCCGTCTCCCAGCGCTCCGGGAACTGCACGTGCCGAATGCAGGCGTCGTACAGTCCCCGGAGCTCCTCGCGCAGGTGACTCGCGGCCACCCAGAGGGCCCTCGATGAGACCCCGTCGGGCCCCGGAGCCGTACGTCGACCCCGGAGACGACCCAGGGCCACGTCCAGCTCCTCTTCCGTCAGAGGAGTGCCCTCCTCTGTGGTCGCCGCGGGGGCGGTGGTGGACATAACCGGGGGCTGGAATGACGCGTCAGCCCCCGGGAACAACCGGTCCACCACCCCTTGGAGGAAGTCCGGGTCCAGGGCCTCCGTTAAGGGGGCGCCTGCGGCACAGAGCTTCTTCCGTGCCGTCTTGAACGGGCGCCCCTATGGATCCCTGTCGACCCCTGCCAGTAGTTCCTCCCAGGCAAGGGTCTTCGCCCGGACTATGGCGAGCCGCAGGGTCTTGCGGGCTTCGGCATACTGAACCTGCAGCCGCTCCTCCTCCCCCGTCACCTGCGTGCGCCGACGCCGACAACGCTGCAGTGCCCGGCGACGAGCCTGGGCCGCCGCCCGGAGGCCGGAGAGCTCCTCCGACCACCAGTACAGCTGGCGGCGGTCCGCAGGACGTCGCCGCATCCTAGGCATGGCCGCATCGCACACCTCCTGAAGAGCGCTGTGGATGCGACCTTCCAGCTCGTCGACGCCGACGTCGTCTGAGCCTCGGGGCATGTTCCATCTCTGGAACAGCGCCGCCTCCTCGGCGAGCTCCTTGTCGAACTTGCCGAGGACCCAACGAGGGAAGTGGAACCCGGGGCGCGATGATGTTGTGCCGCGCCCCTGAGGAGGGAAGACCTCGAACCTGATATATCGGTGATCCGATAAGGTCTCCACCTCCTCTTCCACCCGCCAATTTGCCACACGGCGCGAGCGCCGGTGAGGCAAAGGAGAGGTCCACGATGGACCCCCCCGACCCTCGCACGCACGTGAGCGCGTTTCCCTCGTTGAGGAGGCTCAGACCGGAGAGCAGTGCCCATGCCTCAACTGCTCTCCCTCTCGCGTCGGTGGCGGTGCCGCCCCAAGAGCGAGACTTGGCGTTGAAGTCGCCGAGGACCAAGATCTCCCTCGGTGACAACCTGCCCGCGGCGGCCCTGACAGAGTCGAGAAACACCTCGAACTCTGCCAGGGATCGGTTGGGGGAGAAGTACACCCCGATGACAGCGTACCTCCCCCAACCTGCCGCCGCGTAGCCGTGCCCCCTCTCTAGTGACTTGAAGAGGGGGCAGGCGCCCGCTCTCGCCAGCACCGCCACCGTGCCGTCCAGGTCCCCAACCCAGGATGATTGGGCGGGAATCCTGTACGGCTCTGATGCCACGCCAATGTGGCATCCCCACTCCGCCAACGACTGCAGGAACAAGTCCTGAGCGCCGGCGGAGTGGTTGAGATTCGCCTGCAGGAGTGAGAAGTGGGCCATCAATTAATTGATGACCATGTTCTCACCTCCTGCAGGCGCACTATTCTTCTCCGCGACGCGGGAAGGTGTCCCGGCCGCAGCCTTTCCCTTGACCCTGGGGGGGAGACAAGTTCTCCCCCCCATCAAGTGGTTGGACTTCCGACCAGAGTCGGCGCAGACGGAGCATCGGAACTCCGACTGGCACTCGCCGGCCCTGTGACCCACCTTCCCGCATCGGAAGCACTGATCCTTCCGGCATTTGGGGGATGGGCACGTAGCGGAGGTGTGCCCGATCGCCATGCAGTTGAAGCAGCGCAAGGGGCGCTGCTCCAGAGCCACGATCCTGGCCGAGGTCCACCCGACCAGGACGCGGCCCTTCTCCGCCAGCAGCTTCGCGGCGGCGACCGGACACGTTACGATGGTGGTGCCCATCCCCCCGGGCCCGTCCCTTACGGACAGGGCCTTCACCTGCCCGGCTGGGCAGCCCGTTGCTGCGACGACCGCAGCCTCGACCGTCTCTTTGGTGGCCGAGTCGTCCAGCTCGGTCACCCGCAGATCCGCGGTTTTGACCGGCCGGACGACGTCGGCCACCCCAGCCAGCGAAGTCTTCATCTTCTCCGCTAGCTGGTCTGCAACGTCGTGGCCGTGGCTGACACCCAGCTCGAACAGGCGGGCCCCCGCCATAGTGGGCCGCACCCGCACTTGGCCCACGAGGCCCAAGTCCTCGAGGGCGGACGTCTTCACCAGGGAGCTCATGATCTCCCGGTAAGACGTCCCCTCGGCCACCGCCTCGGGCCGCAGCTTGACTATCACTGCGGCCGTCTTGGGCGGCGCAAGCTTGGGCCCCTTCTTGGCGGGGGCCGCCTTCTCGGCGGGGGCCGCCTTCTCGGCGGGGGCCGCCTTCATGGCGGGGGCCGCCTTCTTGGCGGCCTTGGCCCGCGCCTTCCGGCCGACCACCTTCACCCACGAGCCCTCCTCCGTGGAGGGCCCGGGCAGCGGCACGTTTTCCACCTCCATCTCTCTCTCAGCCGAGGATATTGTTGTTGGCTGAGGGCGGGAGGTCAAGGCCTTCATCGGCGCCCGGCGAGGTAGTGGTGCCGGCGCCGGCGCCTGTCGGGGCGCCGAGGGCGCCGCCGGCCGGGTCCTAGCCGAGGTGGCCGCGTCTGCAGGCGCGGGGGCCTGCGAGAGGGGCTTGCCACCCCGCGCCTTCCTTCCATCCGCCGCCAGAGGCGGACGGATGATGGGGGCTGGAAGTAGGCGGTCTTCCAGCCCGGCGAAGCGACCCTCGATCATCCGCGCCGTGGCACCGAGCATCTGTTCGGATGCCCGCTCCACGGCCGCGTTGATGAGGGCCGCAAAATCCGCCGGCTCAGGAGGAGGAGGACGAGCCGGAGACTCTACTGGCACGGGCCCCGCCCCAGTGCGCAGTGCCGCCACCTGCTGGCTGAGCTCCTCGTTGGACTTTTTGAAGGCGAGGAGCTCACGCCTTATATAGTCCACCTCCGTCTCCAGGCGACGATTGTCGCAGCGGAGACGGAGGTTCTCCTCCGGCTCGAGTCGCGCCGCCAGGGCTACCACCGCCTCCTTGATGGAGAGGACGGCCTGGTTCAGCTTCTTCTGGAAGCCGCCGGACAGCGATTTGCTCGTCTTACAGACGAGCGAGATGTCATCGGCGGCTCCCTCCACTTTGCTGACCAGCTCCACGGTGGTCATTTCCCTGGCGGTCCTCCTCAGCTTTCCGGTCCCGCCGTCGCCCTCCGAAGCAGGCGGCCCCGGCTTGCTAGCTTTTTTTAAACCTAGCCGAACCAAAAGAGGAAAAAAATCTCTGAGCCGACTCTCAAGCTTATGGAGGAAAGACGTGGGATGGTTCTGCAGTATCCGGAAGACGCTTCTCGCCTTCGGCGGCTCAACAAGCAAATCTCTAAGTCACTGACTCGCGACCTGCGATGATTTAATACAAGTTGTATTGAAGAGGCAATTGATCGTAACCAAGGCTCCAAAGTTTTCGCTAGAGTTTCTGCTGTTGGGCTAAGTATGGTGACTAAGATGAAGACTGGGGATAGCAGAATCATTACCTCTCGCCCTGAGCTTCTGGCTGAGATAGAAGACTTCTACGGACAACTTTACACGACATCACAAGCACCTGTCAACAATAAGGCTACCGATCCAAGAACCAAATTAACCCGACACTATACCGAAGATATCCCGGACGTCAGCCGCTACGAGATTAATATGGCTCTAAAACAGCTGAAAAATAATAAGGCGCCGGGTGATGATGGAGTTACGACTGAGCTTCTGAAAGCAGGCGGGCGACCAGTGCTGATGGTCCTTCAGAAACTATTTAACTCTGTCTTACTCGAAAGCAAAACGGCAAAAGCGTGGCGCAGGGATGTGGTAAAACTCTTCTTCAAAAAGGGTGATAGGACCCAGTTGAAGAAGTATTGACCCATCACACTTCTGTGCCACATATATAAGCTGTTTTCTAGAGTTATAATGAATAGTCTCGAACGCAGCCTTGACGACTTCCAGCCTCCCGAACAGGCAGGATACAGAAAAGGCTTTAGCACCAAAGACCACATACATATGCTGCGGCAAGTCATACAAAAGACAGAGGAGTATAACTTGTTTTTATGCTTAGCGTTTGTGGACTATGAAAAAGCCTTTGACTCAGTCGAGACTTGGGCAGTGCTTCAGTCACTCCAGAGGTGCCAAATAGACTATCGATACATCCAAGTGTTGCAGTCGCTGTACGAAAACGCCACCATGATAGTCCGTCTCCGGGACTATTTTTTGAAACCCATCCAGCTGCAACGAGGTGTCAGGCAAGGCCATATCGCCGAAACTGTTTACAGCTGCGCTGAAGACGTGTTCAAGCTTTTGGACTGGGAAGGACTTGGCATGAATATAAGCGGCGAGTACATGACTCACCTACGATTCGCCGAAGATATCATAGTCATGGCTGAGACCCTGGAACACCTTGGCAAAATGCTCGATGACATCTGTAAAGCATCTCAACGCGTGGGCCTTAATATCAATGTGGAGAAGACAAAAATTATGTCAAATGCCCATATTGTATCCACGTCAATTATGATTGCAGGCTCTACACTGGAAGTTGTTGACTAATATATTTACCTGGGACAAATAGTTCAGCTTGGTAAGTCCAACTTTCAGAATGAGGTCAATCGACGACTCCAACTCGGCTGGGCAAAGTTCGGGAGGCTTCGCAGCATATTCTCGTCCGAATTACTGTAGTGTCTAAAGACAAAGGTCTTCAATTCGTGCGTATTGCCAGTGATGACTTATGGCACCGAGACATGGCCACCTGAAAAGGCTTCAAGTCCACAGAGAGCAATGGAAAGGGCTACGAGAGAGAATGGAAAAGGCTACGCTCGAGGTTTCCCTGCGTGGTCGAATCAGAAATGAAGAAATTCGCAGAACTAAGGTCACCGACATAGACCAAAAGATTGCTAGCCACAAATGACAATGGGCAGGACACATCGCTCGAAAGATAGGTAGCCGATGGGGCACTAAGGTCCTCAAATGGCAACCGCGTACCGGCAAACGTAGTGTTGGCAGGCCACTCACCAGGTGGTCCGACGATCTAGTAAAGGTTGCGGGAAACAGATGGATGCGGGCAGCGTACAATCGATCGATGTGGAGGTTTTTGGCGGTGGCTGTCTTATGAATAAGCTCCTCTTTAAGTGTCCTCGAGTTTCGTGGATACTTAGAAGATTTAAAAAACATTATACAAAAAGTATAAAGGAAATGTTAGATGTGCAAAATATAAAGTAAGGGTCAGTATGATTCTAAGACGGGTTTTGTCAAATTATATTTACTTATAAAAGTAGCTCGCTGGTATAATGGTTAGAGCGTGCGGCCTTCATTCCGAAGGTCGCGGGTCCGAATCTCGACATATACCGATGACTTTAATATTTACGTTATGTACAATTGTGAACTCTAGTATCAATAGCAGCTCGCTGGCCTAATGGTTAGAGCGTGCGGCTTTCATTCCGAAGGTCGCGGGTTCAAACCTGGGCATGTACCAATGACTTAATATTTAAGTTATGTACATTTGTGAACTTTAGTTACAACAGCGAGATACAAAAACGGTGAAGGAAAAACATCGTGAGGAAACCCGCACACTGAAATCATTGTGTGTGTGTGTGTGTGGTGGTCCCAATAAAGTGGCAACAGGCTCGCCCCCTGTTACATGGGACCTAATCTGACCACATCTGGCGAAATGTGGGTGGTTTATACACCTCTGCCTACCCCTACTGGGAAAAAGGCGTGACAATATAAAAAAAAAAATAAAAAAAAAATCAATAGCAAAATGCAAACGGTGAATAAAAACATCGCGAGGAAACCTGCACATGAAATATAATTTATTCTAAAGTTTGTGTGAAGTCACCAATCAGCATTTGGCTCGCGCGGTGACTATGGCCCCATCGCCCTCGTATTGAGGGTAGACCTGTGCCCCAACAGTGGGGACGTAAATTGGCTGGTATATTATACATACATACATATAGATTACGTCTCGTTCCCAGTGGGGTAGGTAGAGACCACGTCTATCCACTTGCTACGGTCCTGGCCCACCACTATCAGTTCCTCCACTTTCATGAGCGTCTTCATGCATGCTCGTCGGTTGCGAGTACTCTTGATCCAACCTTTCTTTAGGACATCTCTGATTTTATCGGAATATGTCCGCCTAGGTCGACCTGCACTGATTTTTACAATCATTCTTAACTTATATACCTCTTTTGTTAATCTTCTTTCATCCATTCTTTTAACATGGCCGAACAATTTAAGCATCCCTCTCTCTATCTTTGTCACTACATATTCAACAATGCCGCTTCGCTCCCTCATCACACTGTTCCTCACTTTGTCCGTCGGCTTCACTCTAGTTATACTTCTCAGGCTTCTCAACTGCACACGCTTCTATGCACAGCCAGTCAGTCGTGCTCTTTGTGATACGTTCCGACTATTCATAAAGTTATGAAGTGAACCATTCACTTGATTCCCTTTCAAAACTCATCTTTTATTATCACCATTACACTCGCAACATGCACCATTTACCGTGTCTACCATCGTTTGCAACTCTCCCTCGAGAAAGATAATCGTCGACCCAAACAGAGGTCCACATATTTGGGCAAAGTTAGCCTTATTCTGGTGGTCACCCAGTCCCAAGGCAACAGCACGCTAATCCCAAACTCGCATCTGGGCACGCAGCACTTGGGCATAGCTTACCACTGGCTTGGCGGAAGGAAGGGAATAGTAAGAATTAGGCAGGGAAATGTGTAGAGTAAGGGAATGCGGACTATGGGAAGGGATTAATAATAAGAGGGGATACAACTGACCCGGAAAGAGTAGAAAGGAGACAGTAGTAGCTCGGGAAGCCGGGGTCGCATACCCGTTACTCAAAACAGTGCCGAACAGACAGCTGAGTATTCCCTGACCAGTGTATATCTTATAGACTAGACCGGTATATTATATTGTATTGTATTACTTTATTTTGGTCCATAAAGAGTTACAGCTAGTTAATATATATAACATACAACTTGGTTAGTTACATTCAGACTATATATTACAACTATGTGCCGTAACGTATAGTAATGTAACGTTTTATCCGTTCAGTTGCGTTTTTAAATAGAATGTAACTCAATTTAAATCTAATGAATTATATTAAGAAAACTAGTCACGATTTTAAAAAAAATGCGTTGGTTTTTTTGTTGTCTTCATACTGCTGTTTTAGTCCTAATAAATTAATTGTAACTTAATAACACAATGAATTAGTGTAATATGAATAATAATAAACGCTTAACATTCTACAATAGAAAGAGAAAACAAAGAAAACCACTAAAATTACTGCTAGTATTTTTTTTCATCAAGTCAACTTCCTCTACCTTAAAACGATAATTTTCATTATTGATATAAGCGCTGTCTAGTGATGACTATAGAAAGTTACAAAATATTATATAATTGTCTTCTAAAAAGCGCCATCTATTGAAAGTGAGTATAATTTCCTTTTCAACTGATATTCAAATAATATTACATTTTAGCATTAACTTAAGATTGATTAAAAATACAATTTTTAATATATTTAACCGCCGACATAACAAATTACTTACTTCATGTATCTCAGTATGTAGGCAAGCTCCTTCATTAAATTGTGTTTATCGGTGCTCTCAGCTGCTAGTCAAGAAATTTAGTATAGATGTTTAAATATGTTTAAATTTTTTTATTGTTGTTGATGAATATTGTACCTATTTTCTGTTTTACATATTATTATTGTAATTTATGTGTGTTCTTTAATACATTGTAGAAGTATTGAGGCCGGTGCGGGGTCTCTGGTGAAACGATAACGCATGCAGCAATATCTGCACTATATTGATAATGACAGAGCGTTTAAAAATACAGAGCAAGTTACTAAGTATAACAGTATTAAGAAGATCCAGTAGATGGATACAATTATATATATACTGCGTGATAGGCTACTGTCTGGGAACACAGAGACCGGGGTCCTAGTCCTGTCTTTCCTGAGACTTCTGTATTAGGTTCCTTCGATTTATCAAAATATACAATCAGGTTCTATTATATGTATATCCATTTTCAATACACAGTGTGAACACTTTTATTCCATATTTGGCTCTTTTGTTTAGAATATATTGGCGGAAAATAAGTTTGCCGCGTCAAGCGACCAATAACTCATCGACATAAACTTTTACTCCTTGTGTGTGGACAATTTGATAGTATTGTTATAAACATATCGACTACGTCTTTAATTTTATAGTTTGTCATCAGTATCAGCAGTTTAGTTGTTGGCAAAATGAATAAATTTTAGAATCAGCTCGAATCTATTCTGGGGCATAATAGTACGAGCTGGGGGTATGCCATAGAGTTTGTGGTTCGACAGTAATCTTTGATACTTGGTAATTTCACGAAACCCATCCGTCCAACTAGGGTCAAAAATTTCAACATATTGTCTCTGGTTACTGGAGTCTATAGGCGGTTTCTTGATCCAGCGAAAGAATCTGAAGAAAAGAGACACTGAGTTGAGTATAAGTTGGTTTGTTCTGTGATATATTCTAGAATGTTAGAAGTTAGAAATAAGTCATAGTAATCTATTGGATTCAGCATTAGCTAATAATCCGACATAAATATCCTTCATACCAGAACTTGGTACAGTATAATCTATGGTAGGAGGATCATCATGACTTTTCCCATTGTATGTTGGACAGTTTTTCATCCTTTAACTCTTGTTCAGAAATTTGAGCATCAGTAGTATCAGAAGTACTTGGCACGTTTGGCGGCTGGAGTCCTAAATCGACAGGAGGTGTCCTTGATCACCTACGCCGTTCTATTTCAAGCAATGGAGGTATACCACTATCTGAAAATGTTGACAAACACCTCGAAAACCTAGGACGGTACCTAATCTGACTGTCATTGTTGTCACTTGTACTTGTGTCACTAAAGTCTTCATCGGGCATAAAGTTGGGGTCTTGAACGGAATCATCACTTGAATATTCTATAGCAAATCATTTGTTTGAACGTTTTAACACTTATACTGTAACAATAGATAAAAAATATAAGAAAAAACATGAATCAGAATTCATGTCTTTTCTTATATTGTCTTCGAAACCATGTTTTTGAGTCCTGAAACAAAAAAACATAAAAGGTTTTTACGTGTGTATCTTTTCGGATATACATGGTCTGAGAAGTATAAATATAAAATGAACTATTTCCCAGACCACTGGGTATCTAAATGTCACACAGATAAAAATCCAAGAAAAATAAGGGGTGAAAAACAATATATGATTATAATGTAGTTATAAGCAATTCCGGTCAAAAAAAAATATTTTTTATTTTAAAACGATCACTTAGGGTCTGGCGCTGAGGGTGTTAATGGATATAATTGTATACTCCATAATGACCAGTTGACCGAAGACCTGCCATTACGAAGATCTAGCAGATAAATCCATAAAATGGATATAATTGTATACCCCGTAATAAATTTGTTCAACAAAGGCAGTATACACAAAGATGTACGATCCTTATAATGATTTGCACTATACTAAATGATAGCATGATCTTTTTTTCATAGTGTGGCCGTGTGTTGGGTTGCTTGAAAACTTCTAGTTACAATTTACTATTTTAGTTAATGCTTATATGAAAATATTAGGTCCTTAAATATGAAATTAGCCTTTTGTCGTACTGAACACTTTGATCTGAAATATCTCCTCTTTGGTTAATAATTCCAAATTCAAATTTATAAATTCATTTAGCTGCTATATTTGAGTTTTGAAAATAGTCATTGATATGTTTTTTCCTCATTATTTTTTTCTTTGGCGTCGCTTATTAGCGCACAATGGAAAACATGAAATATCGATATAAATTATATTTACGAGTTCTACCGTGGCACTAGTGTTGCAGAAACAGCTCGAAGGTTTAATGATGTGTACGGCGCTGGTATAGCAAAAGAAAGCACGGTACGTTTTTGGTTTCAACGTTTTCGTTCTAGAAATTTCGACCTTCAGAACCAAGCCCGTGGACGGCCCGAGATCAAAGTGAAAAATGATGAATTAATGGCTATTCTGGAAACGAATCCATCATATAGCACTTTATAGATAGCTGCAGGGTTCGGAGTAAGTGATAAAACTATATTAATCCACTTGAAGCAAATCGGGAGAGTAAAAAAACATGAACGATAGGTACCTCCTGAATTGAGTGAATCGAACTAGCAAACAGGCGTCGACTGCTGTGTTACTTTGCTCAACCGACACAATAATGAACGAATTTTAAATTGAATCATTACTTGTGATGAAGAGTAGATACTGTACGATAATCGGAAGCGCTCGTCGTAATGGATGAACCCTGGAGACCCAGCCAAATCCTATACCAAACAAAAATTTACTCAGAAGTAAAACTTACAGAAGAAAAACTTACTTGTGCGTGTTTGGTAGACCAGCGCCGATGTCGTTCACTACAGCTTTCTAAAATCTGGCCAAACGATTACGGCAGATACTGCATCAGATACTGCAATCAGCGACTGCAAACCATAAAGGAAAAATTAGCTGCTAAACAATCGAGATTGGTCAATCGCTCTAGGCCACTGCTGCTTCACGACAACGCAAGACCACAAACTACACAACAAACGACCGCTAAGTTAGAGAAGTTACCTACAATTGGAATGTCTGCGACATCCACCGTACTCCCCGGACCGTGCCCCAACACATTACCATTTTTTCCGGAATTTGAACAAATTCTTACAAGGAAAAAAATTCAACTCCAATGCGGTACTGCAAACCGCCTTCACAGAGTTAATTGATTCTCGACCCCGTGGTTTGCTTTAGTAAAGGGATCAATGAAGTACCTATGAAATTGCAAAAGTGCATATATAACAACGGTGCATACTTTGATTAATTAAATACATTTTACAGAAAAAAATAATAACTTTATATTACTCCCGTAAAAATCGCCAATTTCATATGTAAGGACCTAATATATCAGAGCTAATACTCCCCCCTTGGAGAGGGTTCCTGGGGTGCATATGGTGATGCGTCTCGTATCCGACGCGTCGCCACGTAGGGATTTTTAACGGCAGGGGTGCTTAACATCCCTCGTCGAGGTGGGCCCGGTCATTCGGGCGCCGTTCGGGGGGTCGTGGATGAACTGCAATACTTTATCCTGCGACCCCACGAACACGTGGATGAGAGTGGAATACCGTGTGAAGCTTTTTAGTCGGTTGGAGCTCGACACTATCACCGACGCCGGCCCAATTTGGCGACGGGGTGTGCATTTCCGTTAGCATTTTGTTACACACGTTAATAAAAAAAAAAAAAAACAGAGCTAATACTTCGGCGCCCGGAATGCGTCTCCGCCAGGAGCAGAGCTGACAGTCGGTGTGTCTTCCATTGCCGTCGCTACTTCGATGAAGTACTTGGGACTCGTCTTCGACGGCCAATGGAGGTCCAACGAGCACTTTCGGCAGCTGGGCCCGAAGCTCATTCGAGCGGCCGGTTCCCTGAGCCGCCTCCTGCCCAACCTGGGTGGGCCGAGCGTCGGATGCCGGTGACTGTACACGGGAGTGGTGCGCTCATTGGCGTTATACGGTGCGCCCATATGGGCGTAACACCTGTCGGCCCGTGGCGTGACGCTACTGCGCTCGCCGCAGCGCGTCATAGCCATACGGGTCGTACGAGGTTACCGTACCATCTCGTTCGAGGCGGCGTACGTCCTCACTGGGACGCCGCCGTGAGAACTCGAAGCGGAGTCGCTGGCGTGCCTTTACTGGCGGCAGAAGAGAGCCCTCGAGCGGGAGGGCAAACTTCCGCCACCGGTGGAGGTGGAGAGGTGGCGCCGAACGGCGTGAATGGAGGTGTTTCGGCGATGGGAGCGGCGACTTCTTGGACCGTCGCATGGTCGCCTCACCGTTGAGGCCATCCGGCCGGTTATCGGTGCCTGGCTGGACCGGGACTTAGGAGTCCTCAGTTTTTTTTTTATATTATAACGGAGGCAAACGAGCTAGCGGGTCACCTGGTGGTAGGTGAATTCGCCGCTGCCCACAGACGCAAATAACAACAAAAGTGTTACTAGGCCGTTGCTATCTCATAACATTTAAAAGAAGGGATGGGTAAAATATAGGATAGGTTTCGGAGGAACAGGAGTAGGAATAAAAGGGGACGGACCACCAGACACTAGTTAGTTTCTAACCAAATGCAACATCACACCTCCTAGAACACTGCAACGTTGCACCGGTCCATCTAACAAACGTCAAAATTCGGGTGGTCTGAAGGAAAGGAAAAGGAATGGGCATCCGACTCTCTCACTCACCAGACGAAACATGGCAGCCACTAGGAAGCCAGCCATTTCACGCTGATTTTCTGTGATAGGGTAGTGTTGCACCGGTCGATCCTGTCCAATTATGTGCTACAGTGAACTGTAGGCGTGGATCTACTACCATAGTTTCCGCTTGGTGCAGATATTCACGGGGCACGGTTGCTTCGGGAGATATCTGCACCAGAGGAACAGTAGAGGTAGGACGGACGAGGCTTGCGACGAGTGTGGTGGACACATCGTCCCACACCTTGGCCGATTGCCCGAGATGGGGGGTGATGGGGGGGGGGGGGCTCGCTACCGTCTATGGTCCGGATCATGGCTGGAAGCGAGGCGTCATGGAATTCGGTATCCCGATTCTGCAACTCTCTTATGACGCAGAAACGGGAGACCGAACGTTTCAGAGAGCGGGCGCCGAGGGGACAGGATGCGGTCGGAGCGTGATTACAGCTCAACGCCGCAAGGCGGGACTGAGCGCATGACCGCCGAATGGCTCCTTGGCAGAGGAACCTGGCGCCGCGACCGACAAGGGCCGTGGCCGGCGCCCCCCGTGCAGAGAGTTCTGGGGTGTATATGGTGATGCGTCTCGTATTCCGACGTATCGCCACGTAGAAATTTGGTCGGGAGGGGTGCTTCACATCACACCCCTCCCCGAGGTGGACCCGTTCATAAGGCAGGAATACCGTGTGAAACTTTTTAGTCGGTTGGAGCCCGACACTATCCCGGTACCAGCCTATTGGTTCCGGGGTGTGCGTTTCGTTAGCATTTTGTTACACACGTTAATAAAAAAAAGAGAGGTAATACTTGTACACTCATAACAAATATTTCCAAGGTGAGATGCTCATATGTTCTAAAAATTAACTTATTTATCGCCTGAATAAAGGTATCGGATGGAAAATTATTTAAGTTCGTATAATACTTTTTCAGAAAGGAAATCACGAAATCGTAATCGGAAAGATATTGTAAATTTATTAAAGGACTACTTTAAAAGATGCCCTTTGCAAGAAATTTTAATGTCATCAATAATCATCAATATTGGACACCGAAACAAGTTAAACCTATTTTGTACATAAACAATATACCAGCTAAAACAGAATAAGTTATAACTGGAATCAGAAATAAATATCAAAGTTAAAATGATTGAAGACATTTATATGATTTCATCGAGTTAGATTGAAGAAATTCAATTAATAAATAATAACGACACGAAGTCGCCTTTGTATGATTTACTTTCATTAATATTGCAGACATTGAGACTTCTCTGCTTTGAATCATAGCCGTAAATTTTTAATTTATTTCAAGTCTTGAAAACGGTGTCACTCTATTGGCTAGAGGAAGCCTTAAAAATCAAATTTCGTGTTGTACCACCAAGAATATTTTCTATACAAAATGTTTAATATAATTGGAAAAGGTAAGTTGTTCCTTTTAAAAGACGTTACGTGTTTTACTTGGGTTTGGAAGTCCGCTCGCTGTAACTTGGAATTGCTTTATGCTATTTCATTGATATGGCAACGATATACCGATATATCAATGTGAAGGTTAACATCTGACTATGTGACTTTATTTAAATGTTAATAAAGCACTAAATTATAATCATCGCTTTGTGATGTTTCATTAGTAATATCTATATTCTTGATGTAGATCGGGCTGCAAGCCATAGCGGCTCTTACAGCTCATCTGACACTAGGCTCATGGACCCGTATCCACGGCTTGTGGGTAGTAATATCGCTAGTTACAGTGTCTTTCAAACGAGAAGAAGACTATTTAGAGGTAGAAATAACTATTTAGACAGTCATCGGCGAAAGATATTTTTTTGTAACAGAAAGAGTATCGCAAAGATAATTTAGGCTCTTTTATAAAATACTTTAAATTACTTATTAAATGTTAAGTAACCAACTTTATAAACTTACCATAAAAATACAATGAACAGATGATCAAAAACCTACCACCAAGAGTTATACAAGAAAACAATAATCTGATAGTAATTATTGATAAGGTAAATTAAATTGGAATTATACCAGTGGTAGAACTCACCGTAACTCATTGTAACTGTAACTGTATATGTAGCACTGTTGAAACGTTAACGTATTACAGTGTGAATGGCGAATCAAAAATATTTCACTTTATTAAAACATCGTCCTCAAGAATAACTTACTTTTAAAGTATTGGCGGTAGGTCTCTGTATACACTACCTCTCGCAACTGCTAAACAATAGTGTTCAAACATTATTGTGTTCTGTTTGAAACGCGTTATAGCTAGTGAAATTGCTGAGGTAAGGAGACAACGTATATATTTTTTAAGTCTAAAAACGAGCGAGATTTACCCCAGTAATTATACTAGTTACAGTACCATAGAAACAGCAATTCAGAAATCTTAGCACACTTCTGTTTGTCGGCTACAATAGGAGCTGAGGTGACATCTACCTCGATCTACCTCGATGGTCACCGGCAACAGAGACCTACTATCAGTATTCTTATTCTCATGTTCTTATGTCTCAAGGCAACAAGTATATTATAATGTGGTGTAGTGTATGCCATCCTAACTAGTGCCATGTTATTATGGGCAGGCGTATAACTTGTCAGGTGGGCATAATCGCTTCTTTAAATAAAAAAAATAAAGTCGTTTACTTAGTTAATGATAAATAATATTGTTTATTTCGTTTCAAGCTTGTACTAAATCTAATTGCCC
Organism: Troides aeacus; assembly: GCA_033220335.2. NCBI lineage: Eukaryota > Metazoa > Arthropoda > Insecta > Lepidoptera > Papilionidae > Troides > Troides aeacus. Next base: position 348,575 of record CM067270.1, read on the forward strand.
TAATTCGTTTTGTTTAACAAATTCATTTCCTAGTACGATATTATTACGGTACACATTTCCTTGTAATCTTAAGTTTTTTTTTTCGCAATCTTCCCCCGTCGGGGACCTTCCATGTCCTTACACGTGGCGATTTCACCGTTATAATGAGCATAAAAACAGCACGTCGCTATGGATATTTAATAGGAGGGAATTGAGTACATTGTATTTGTTGCCGAGAGTGGATATAATTTAGCAATTATCTGGTACTTACCAGACCTGATTGTAACAAGCCTCGAACTTATTTTTAATGTTTTCATTGCACGTTATTTTTTATCGAATATAAACAGAGACATATATGTACAAAATTATAGATATCTAGGTTTAATAATTGAACACTTTAATTAGTAATGTCATATAGAAGAAGTCGGTAGTAATGATGAGCAAATCAAGGGTATGACTAAGACTTGGACAATATTGGTCTTATAAGGGTCTTGGACTTTTCTGTTCAGCGTTGGTCTTGATCTTTATTTGCGAAGAACTCGGACAGCCACTTTTGAGTTCAACTTTACACCACCAAGGGCGTTCACCATGGACAGGAACAGGTGGTAATCACTTGGCGCTATGTCCGGTCTATATGGTGGATGCGATAAAACCTCCCATCCGAGCTCCCGTAGCTTCTGACGAGTCATCAACGAAGTGTGTGGTCTGGCGTTGTCCTGGTGGAACACTACACCCTTCCTGTTGGCCAATTCTGGACGCTTTTGGTCGATCGCCTGCTTCAAGCGGTCCAGTTGTTCGCAGTAGATGGTAGAATTAAGCGTCTGGCCATATGGGAGCAGCTCATAGTGGATGATTCCCTTCCAATCCCACCAAACACACAGCAAAACCTTCCTGGCCGTCAATCCCGGCTTGGCCACTGTTTGGGACGATTCACCGGCCTTCGACCACGATCGTTTTCGCTTGATATTGTCGTATGTGATCCATTTTTGGTCGCCAGTCACCATCCGCTTCAAGAATGGGTAGAGTTCGTTCCGTTTCAGCAGCATATCGCAGGCGTTGATTTGGTCTAGAAGGTTTTTTTGCGTCAAATCATGCGGCACCCAAACATCAAGCTTTTTTTTGTATTCAGCCTTCTGCAGATGGTTTAAAATGGTTTGGTGACTAACTCCCATCTCCTGGGCGACGTCACGAGATGCCACATGCCGGTCTAACTCGATGTAGTCCATGATTTGATCGGTATTTGTCGTCACAGGTCTTCCGCCGGCTGGCTTATCCATGGTGTCGTTTTCACCGGCTCTGAATTGTCGAAACCATTCCTCCGCGGTTCGAAGTGATAGAGTACCATCCCCCAAAACACCATTAATCTCACGGAACGTTTCTCTAGCGGATTTGCCTTTAACGAAGGAAAACTTTAAAATAGCGCGAATTTCGGCGTTAGTGAACTATATGTTTACACGTCTATAACTGTTGTACGCAATATCCAAACTAATTATGCATAGCGTCGTTTTGTAGGTTATGTCAAGACCATTCAAATTATGTATAGTATTGTCAGATACGAGCTCTGTAGCGCTTTGTACATAGCCTCGAAATTCAAAAGACAAAAAGGCGGAAGGGAGATATTTGCCAAACTATTATAATATAAATTTCAATTTATTTTTTTATATCGTCACGCCTTTTTCCCAGCAGGGGTAGGTAGAGGTGAATAACCACCCACATTTCGCCAGATGTGATCAGATTAGGTCCCATGTAACAGGGGACGAGCCTGTTGCCGTTTTATTGGGGCCAACACACACACACACGAAATGTTTGAGAACTTTCGTTCCCGATGGTTTTATCTATGATATCAGAGAATGTATCTCCAATAACATTTCATGTTTGCATATCTTAACTTATTTGTATTTATAGTGTAAAAAACTTTTAAAAAGATAATTTGAAATGCAACTTTAATCAGAACATTGAATCGACAAAGCGAATATCGAAGTCGAAGTTAGATCACGCAAAAACAAATTTAAATGAATCCCACAGACGCGCGGATCTCTGGAAATGGTGTGATCACTACTGGAATTGGAAATAATTAAAACGGTCTTAATGACCACCACGTTCGAAAGACACAGTCCTATACTAAAATCTTATTCTTTAACCATGACTTCAGTGAATATAGTCCATTATACAGACGCACTCTAAATTACCGCACACCACATCAAACGCTCGGACAAACGCACTGTGTATACATATAATACATATTCAATAATTAATTCACATCTATACAGTCAACATATTATATCTAAACTGCATCTGTTTATGTCTAAACCATGTCATACTCACCTTCCAAATGATTTAATAAAATCAATTGTAGTACCTATATTGTTAGTGTCGTGTTACGTATTTGTATTGTTTTTATTATTCTTAAATAAATGGCGGGGTAGTCAGGAGGGGGCTCGTGAATTTACGTAAGTCGGTCGCCATCGGTCCGCGTGTGTGTAACTGCGCCCGCGCGCGCTTCAGCGAACGGACACTACCGCGCGTCGAACTATTCATTGTGTTTTTTACTGTCAGCTGTATATACCAAAAAACAATATAGGAGATATTGCCGACAAAAGGAATTATAGACCAATATCTCTGGCGCATATTCTCGCTAAAGCGGTGGACAGCTTGCTTAATGCTCAACTTGACGATTACTTACATTTCATGACGGACAATTTGGCTTTAGACCTGACCTCTCGACTGAAAGTGCCATTTTGGACTTCAAGCATACTGTCCGGTACTACACTTAGCGAAACACTACTAGATACGCATGTTTGCCGGTACTCTCTAAGGTCTCCGACTTAGTTTGTTATGATGTTCTATGGCAGAAGATGAGGAATAAAAATATCTCAACTGAGTTGACTATCACATTCGAATTCTGGTAAGCAAAACAGAGAAACAGTGTACGCTGGCCTAGTGCGCTGCCGGGCTCGTACGGGTTGGAGTGCGAGGTAAGGCTGGGCGGGCTGTCGTCGCCGAGGTCAGCAACACACGTGGGGGATGCCGCGCGAATGGTGTGTGTGAAAACAATATAAGCTGCGCAGTTGTTGCTGAGCCCTGCAGTGAAAACATTCCGGAGGCGCTTAAAAATATGTGAACCTTATGCAGCTAGTCACGGCTTAAGCTACATTCTAAACAAAAGTGTATATTTGATCTTTAAGTTCACCGGCAAGAGTCCTGAAATGATACCCGAAAACGTGCCAGAAATTAAGTTTAACGTTACACCTTTGCAAAGGGCATATCGTTTTTCCGACGCGGAATTCATATACTGCCAAAAAGATGAGAAAATCTGGTCGCTAGTGATGGCCAATACCTTGAATGAAATGTTTATGTTCCTTATAATTCAAATAAAGCTTTCATTCACATTCATACATTCCCCTGTCGAATTCCAATTATTCAGTTTACAAAAATTTCTTGTTCATCCGGTTGCAAATATCGGGCCTCTTAACACCCGAACTACTCTAACAAGAGAAAGAGAAGAAGATGTAGCAGAAGAAACTGAAGCAGCAGCGCGAGAAAGAGAAGCAGGCCGAAAAAATAAAAACGAATAAATTTTTACTATTGTCCGATGCCGAAAAGATTAGTTCTATTTGTATTTGTTTCTGTGCTGAATGTACTCGTAGCTCTTTCTAAGGTGTTCGAGCAATTAACTCAATAACCATCCGCATGAAAACTGTTTGGACGGTGGGGAAGTTTTAATGAAGCGGCATATTTTTGGACCAAGTAATAGTAAATTAAATATGAAAAAAACTTAAGAGGAATTATTTACATGCTAACATTACTTTAATATACGACTCGATGTTAAGTGATATTAAAAGGCGGATGGAAAAGAGGTGAAGGTGGGTGCGGAAAAACCCTAATGACCCCACAGAGACACAATTTATGCCCACAGAAACAACAAACAAACCTTCATGTCACTATAATCGTTTTGCAACAACAATATTTATATATATCGAATGATGTTTGAATGAAATACAAGCTTTTGTTTTTGTTTTCTTGTTTATTTGTAGCTTTCTAACAGTTGCCCGTTTGTAGGTTAGACGCGACGATTCTAGTACGACAAGTTCAAATTCTGCACTATACGGTGTCTCCAAAACCGCAGGAAAGTCAGGCCGCTGCACATGAGCCCGTAGCGACATAAACTGAACCATGTCATTGTCGTAATGAAGTTCATTTTGTTAAAACAACTCACCATAGATAATAAAAAAAGCGTGCTCTGTGGTTCAATTCGATAAAAGAATTTCTTTTGCAGTGGTTAATAATGATTACGAAAAATATATTATTTTTTGTCATATTTTTAAATAAAAATTCTTTATAAAAAAGTGTAAAATAATGAACAAGCTCTCATGATCGCGATGGGTTTTAGATTGCATTTATTTCAATAATAGACACCTCTTAATAATCCCATTATTGGGACTCGGGGGCCTTCTCTCTTAAGTAGAGTCAAGACCGTTTATCGATCACGCTGACAAAGTGCGGGGGTTGATGGATGACAAATAAAATTTATTCATACATTTGTATTAATTGTTTTAAAATAGAAGGGATAAAAACTGTTTAAAGTATAATTAAAAAGAACAAAACGTAATCGAAATTGTCATACAAACCGATAAATGCACTGCCATATTAGTTTGTGGTTAATAAAGATAATTCTGTAACATCCGTGATGTTCACATTTTTTTGCTCGGCCATCATATTTTTTTTAACCAATTTATATGGCATTAAATATAAAGAGATTGACTTGTAACTAAAACTCTTTAAGTAAACGCATCATCGAAATAAAACATCAATACATTGGGTTTCAATTTAATTATAGATACATTATATAATAATTATATTATATTTGCAATAGCTTTTGGAAACAATGCTAGCGAAGGTTTGCTATACATCGGCTGATAGACGTCCACTGCTGGACATAGGCCTCCCTCAAAAATCTCCACATACATTCAGCATTGCCCTCCGGTGACCGCCGGACACTACAGGTCGTCGTTTGTAGGGGTACATATGGGGTGATATTGCTATAACTATAAATAAATTTACTCTCAAATGATAACTTTCTTTTACAAACTCTTTAGACATTATTTAATAAATCTTATCAAACGGTGGCGGAATGTTAATGTACTTCAAAATTGTATAAAAGTTGAATGTAATAAATTATTTATTTTGTATAGTTTAATTATTATTTCAATCCTACTGCCATAGCACGAAAAACATTGTCTTTAAATTGTTTTTTTTTTTTAATATACTTGCAGTATCCACTTGTAATATATCAATAGCTTTTTTCTTATTGCATACAGACAACGCAACGTACCAAAAAAAACTATATTTTGTTTGTCTGACTGTTTCTGAGTACATGCGAAATGGTTAGATTTATACGGAAATCCGCTGTTGTATTAGTTGAAGGTATTAAACATAACATAAGCGATTTTTATTTAAAGAGTTGCACAAAAAAAACAACTAAATCTTAAAAAGAAAGAAATAAGTATTTACCTGGAACAAATACTATAAAATAGATAACGACAATCGTTTTGAATATAAAGTAATATTTAATGATTTTTACAACAAAAATTCGCGTCATATTTCAAGAATTTTGCGGCACAGAGAATTACCGTCGCACTTGTTTTTTCTTTTCTGTTTTAAAGGCTTTAAAACTTCGATTGTTATGCCAGCCCTATCATAGCCATATAACTACCGCGGTTGTCTATTGTATTATTAATAATCAGTTGTTTCTACGCAGTTAATGTAAGAATAAGAGCGTCGGGCGTGGGGCGTGGGGCGTGGGGCGTGGGGCGTGGGGCGTGGGGCGTGGGGCGTCGGGCGTCGGGCGCGCTTCGGTGCGAATACAGGGGCAGTCGGTCGTCTCTCGCTTCGCGTGCTGGTCCGCTCGTTTACGACTGCACGCTTTATCCAGTGAACACTCGCGAATTAACTGCAAGTAACACGGCGCTAAAAGTGTGTTCAACGGTTTAAAGTTTTATTAATTTGAAATTTATGACGATTGTCAAGATGAGAAAATATACACTACTCATCGGAACAATACTACTGTACATAACGGCGTGGGAAATTGGTATGTATCAATAATATACACAATTTTACATTAACAAATGTTTTGTAAGGGCTGAATATCTAATTTATAAAATATTCAATGAACCGTTTTTAAAAACTGAACCTACTATTGTATTAACGCGAAACACAAATTGTTTATGTATTTATAATAAATCGTTAATTTTATTATTTATCTTGAAGAAATATTTTTTTTTTAATGACAACGCTAGTTATATCGGCATAATGTGGACACCGATATAAAACACCAGGGTCATTTAGATAACAGTGACCCATTACACGCTTATCACGGAAGACATTAGAGACTAAGTACCCATTATATACTGTATTAAATACTATCTTTATTATATCAATTAAGATAAGAAACCATGTAATCCTAGAGTACAAAATGTAATCTTAAAACTAAATAAATCAGTCTACAGTAGCTTCTCAAGCCGAGAACACCTCGTGTTCCTTTTTAAAAACCCTGCTACCGTCACCCGCAACCTAACTGGCGCAGTCGGTATCTGGTGAAGAAGTCTGATTGAATATATTCGGTAGTTATCTCCGAGCTTCGATCAACGACACGAGCAAAGAACCTCAGCGGGCCTGACAACACCAGCAGCGGCAAGAGCAAGCAAGACTCAAAATTCTTTCAAGCCTAAACTTCAGCAATGCTCGTGGGGTAAGCATACACTTTGTTGATTCCCGAGTTTCCTCTCTTTTTCCTTATATTTTTTCACAAATTGTATTTTTTGTGTACTGTTTAGCGTATTCATTGGAGAATTTTTCCGTTTAGTTAGATAAAATGGCTACTGATAAGAAAATTTCCCTAGAATCACCAAAACCAGTTGTAATTGACTTCAGTACGTTGTCATTATTGTTACCTAGTTACGACGGGAACAAAAAGACACTCGCATTTTATATTGAGGGTGTAGAAAATATCTTAGATTCTATTACGTGCAGTGATGAAACAAGAATCGCTAGCCTAATTAGAAACAAATTAAAAGGAAAAGCGGTTGAAGCGCTTTCAGAAAGTAGTGGAGCAAAAACATGGCCCGAAATAAAGGCCATCCTCCAAAACAGATTTGGTGAGTTTAGGAACGAAATACAGCTAGTGCAAGAATTGATACTCTGCGAAAGAGACAATTCCTCGGTAGAGTTCTTTGAAGAAAAGATACGACATCTCTGTTGTGCTTTGATTCAGATCGACTTATCTAAAAAAGAATACTCTGAGCAAATGGCACTAAATACATTCCTAGACAAGTTAAACCCGATTACATCAATTATAATTAAACTTAAAAATATCACAAATCTAGAACAAGCAATAACTCTTGCGAAACAAGAAGAAAATAAACAAAAAATTAAAAGAATACGTGATAAAAACACAAATGCGATCAATAGATCAAACATCTCAGGTCAAAAAGCCAATTCTAACTTTACAAATCAAAACACAAAGTTTCAAAGTAGAAAACTAGTGAATAATTCGGCAAATACAAAAAAAAAGCTATTCATTATCAGGATGATATCATCCATGAGGAAATAGATCAATCTCAAACGGATTCAAACGATGAAACTCCGTTGGAGGAAGATATAGAGGAAAAATTTTCTCACGGATTTAGAAAATATATTATAATAAAAATATAGTTTTTGTGAACAACACACAAAACTATAGTCGTCTACCTTATATTTTTATTAATGAAAACGGCGGTCGATTATTAATTGACACGGGAGCCTCTCAGTCCCTAATAAATTCAGAGATTTTACAAAATAAAAGTGTTAACTGTCAAATAAAAAAGGAACTACACTATATAAAAACAGCACATGCTACTACCAAACATAACAAGGTAGCATTCGTAGAATTACCAAAACATTTATTTAAAAAGAAAATCACTCATAAATTTTTAATTTTTGACTTTGATCCAGACTTCGTAGGATTAACAGGATTAGACCTATTAGTCCCACTGAATTGTAAAATAGACATAAAAAATATGATGCTTCATACGGACGAAGCACAAATTCCAATAAGAGACGATATTAAGTCATATACAAAAATAAAACCAAAACACGAACAACTTATAAATCTATTATGTAATTATAGTGAAGGTGATTATTTCCTAGAAAGTAAATCAGTAGATGGTCTCATCTTCCCAGCATCATTAATTTCGGTTAAAAACGGAAATGCATTGACAACGGTGATAAACACAACGGATAAAGAAATACAAATAAAAAATAGTAATAAATTAAAATTACACAAAATTGAAAGTTCTAAGAAAAAAAATTCAACACCAACTGTATCATTAAATTCAATAATAAGTAATGCAAAATTAGACAGAATACTTAAAGATAACTTATTAAAATTAAGAACGGAACATTTAAATAACGAAGAAAAACGCGAAATAGATAGACTATGTTACAACTACCGTGACATATTTCATAGTGATGAAATCCCACTCACCTTTACTCATAAAATAAAACATAAACTCAGAATAACGGACGACAAACCCATCTTTGTAAGAAACTATAGACAAGCACCAAAACAAACGGAGGAGATTAAAAAACAAATAAATCAATTACTCGAACAAAACATCATTCAAGAGAGTAATTCTCCTTGGTCCTGTCCAGTACACATAGTACCAAAAAAGTTAGACGCATCCGGTGAATAGAAATGGCGACTAGTCATTGACTATAGGAAACTGAACGAAAAAACAATAGAAGATAAATACCCATTACCTAATATTGACGATATTCTAGACAAATTAGGTAGAGCTCAGTATTTCACCACATTAGATTTAGCCTCAGGATACCATCAGGTAGAGATGGATGCAAAAGATATAGAAAAAACAGCCTTCAGCGTAGATAGAGGACACTATGAGTTCTTAAGGATGCCTTTCGGTCTGAAAAACGCACCTAGCACCTTTCAGAGATTAATGGACGTATATTAGTATTACGCGGCATCAGTAACGTATTGACGTATTTAGATGACGTTATAATATATTCAACTTCCCTTCAGGAACACATAGAAAAATGTAAATTAGTTTTTGACAGGTTTAGAACACACAACTTAAAAATTCAATTAAATAAATCAGAATTCTTAATGAAACAAGTAAAATTTTTAGAACACACTCTAACAGATAAAGGCCTTAAGCCAAATGAAGACAAAATTCTAGCAGTAAAAAAATTTCCAATTCCTAAAACGCAAAAAGAAATAAAATCCATTTTAGGATTAGTAGGATATTATAGAAAATTTATACAAGATTTCGCGAAACTTACTAAACCATTAACAAAATACTTAAAGAAAGGAAGTAAAGTGAATTTTGAATCACCCGACTGCATCGAATCATTCAATAAGTGTAAAGAAATACTAACGAATGCCCCCATATTACAATACCCAGATTTCGACAAACCATTTATCCTCACTACAGACGCTTCAGACTTTGCAATAGGCGCAGTGCTATCACAGGGAAAAATAGGATCGGATAAACCAGTAGCATACGCCTCACGCACACTTTCAGACACTGAACAAAGATACTCAACAGTAGAAAAGGAACTGTTAAGTATTATGTGGGCAACAAAATACTTTAGACCGTATTAATATGGAAAAAAGTTCACTATTTATACAGATCATAGACCATTAACTTACATCATGTCTATGAAAGATCCATCATCAAAACTTACACGTTGGCGCTTAAAGCTAGCTGAATATGATTTCGATGTTCAATATAAAAAAGGTAAAGCAAATACAAACGCAGACGCATTATCTAGAATACAGATATTATATCACAATAGCTTAGATCCACAAATACAACCTAGTACTTCTCATGACAATATTGACATCAGCAATATTGACATCCGGACATTATTAGATATACCATTAACACCTGAAAACATAAACCAACAAGTAAATATAGAACAACCCCCAACACCCACTGAAACAAATAAAATACCTGAAATAGACGATGCAATAGATCGTCAATTAAAACAATTCCATATCAGAAAAACCCCTGGCGAAACTTATAGAGTAGAAGATAGGTCAAAAGGAAAAATTACAATAAAAGACGTTTGGATACCAATAAATAAAACAAGAGAACAAATAATACGATTTCTAAAAGAGCACACTATTCCCGATAGAACATTTTATTGTTATTTTCATTACGAAGATTTTTATACCATATTTTCAGAAGTATACAAAAACATATTTAGCAATCGCGGTCCAAAATTAATTAGATGCAAAAATAGAGTAACTTTAATTGAAAACATTACAGAACAAATAGATTTAATCAGAAAATATCATTGGCCAAACATGTTGAACACAATACAAAAATTCATTAACAAATGCGACACATGCTTAAAGAGTAAATATGTAAGAAACCCCTTAAAATTGTCTTTATCACTAACTGACACACCACACAAACCTATGGAACATATGTTTATGGATCTATATAGCAGCGGAGGCACAACCTTCCTCACTATAATAGATAACTTTACAAAATACGCGCAAGCCATACCACTGACGGCATCAACTAGTGTACATATAGCAGAAGCACTACTCAATATATTTTCAATAATAGGAATTCCCAACAAAATAACAACAGACTCGGATTCAAAATTTGATAACGTGGTCATGACAGAAATATGTACAATGCACAACATTAATATACACTTCACAACACCTTACAACCCCAATTCAAATTCACCTATAGAAAGACTTCATTCTACACTAGCAGAATTAATTAGAATTCAAAGAATTACTGATAGGGATGAACCAAGTAACTTAATGAAATACGCAATCATAGCATACAATAACACCATACATTCAGCTACTGGATTTACATCTTTTGAATTGTTATATGGACACACAAATAGCAGAAACCCACTGGAATTACATTTTCCAAAGGAATTTTATCAAGAATATGTAATTAAACATAGACAAATTATGGAAAATGTACAAAAATTAATTAACAACAAATTAGTAACAGAAAAACAACAAGTAATAGAAAAAGTTAATAGACATACTAAGTCCGCACCTTTCAGAGTAGGGGATATAGTATATAAACAGGTTGCCAAAACGGCTAGAAGTAACAAATTAGAACCAAGATATTTAGGACCTTACACCATCATTCATTTACACCCCGAACAAATTGCAGAAATAGTAGGAAAACACGTGAACGCTAAAACAATTAGAGTTCACTTTCGTTTATTAAGGCGCCCTGAAAATGTTTCAGGAACGCCATCGCCTGCCTCGCAGTGCTCCGGCTCGCCACAGCCACAGCAATCATACAGCCAATAGATAATCATAACGGAATTCTAGTAACAACTGAAGCAAAAGCAAAATATCAAACGGACAGTTATCAACTAGCTATTATATATAACACATCACTTATCCGAGAAGTATATTTAGATATATGTAGCACCTATTTTACGTTTAGACTAAAAAATTTTTTTCAAATAATTCAGTACTATTATACCAAATCAAATATTTAATAGATATAATAGAAAGCAAAATAGCATACTTAGGATTAGAAACAACAGGTTTCAGATTTACAAATAGACAAAAAAGAGGGTTGATCAATGGACTAGGGTCGGTAATAAAAGCCATAACAGGGAATTTAGACGCAGAAGATGCAGTAAAAATTGAAAAAGAAATTAAAGAATTACAAACATCTTCACATAACTCCGCATTAAATAACAAAAAAACATAAACAATCATGAAAGAATTCATGAATCAATATCAGAAAAATTTAGAACAGATCAATTATAATCAAAGACAGATAGAGATGTTTATAAACCAAATTACAGCACAATTATCGGTACAAAATTCATTAAATCTGTTAAATGAAATCGGACGATCGCTTCAACAACTTTACGATAAATTAGCATCACTAGAAACAGCTATTACATTCGCACATCTAGGTAAAATGCACCCCATTATATTAGATCGCAGTTATTTAATTGAAGAGCTCAAATTTTTAGAAAAAGCAATCACAGGAAATTTTCCATTTTAACTTAACTCAAAAAATATCCATCTGTGGGAAAAAGCTATAACTGTTAAAGCTTACGGAACTAATGAATCGCTAAATTGTATACTCTAAATACCTTTAGTTTCCTTACATTCCTATAAATTATTACACCTGTATCCCATTCCTAACGATAATAATGTAATGCTGATATCCAAAAATCCACACCTAATACTCGGCAACAAGGAGTTTGCATATCCTCAGGAGCCCTGCATCAAAATCACAGAAGACGAAGTCATATATAATCATTTAAGTTGGGAGCAATTACAGAATTCATATGATTGTATTGCACAGCTCATACAGCATCAAGATCCACACAATTGCACATACATAACAGCATCTTACGAAAATACAATAATACAACAAATCAAGGAAAACAACTGGATAATCTTTACAAAACAGGAACAAACTCGTCTAAAACATCGCATCATAGATAATGGCGACGGCTAAAACGGTTTCATAAAGAGCTCGTCAAAGAGAAGCTGCTTTAAAGAATTTGCTATAAATCTAATTTCCGGCCATTCTTCCATCCAATCACGAGAAGAAAGGCGTGTCTATTATTCTAAAGTCGTCTATATACCCTTTACCTTGACTAATAAGAGCGAGATATTATAATTATGTATCATATAACGAACATGGCCGTTGATCTTACGGATCTCGTATGTTTGGCAACAGGAACGATTGTTATGGCGACAGATTTGCAATATGTTTGTGGATATTACTGGTGGTATAAGGGTTCTCGCACAACAACAACTCACGAGACCCAAGTCAACCTCACCTGCTCGGACGATGTATTTGGCGGTGTTGGAGCCCATTATATTGTATGCAGCGAGTGTATGGGCGCCGGCGGCTAAGAAGCTCCTGGTACGCAGGCAGTTAGACGCGGTGCAGAGGGGCTTCGCTCAGAAGATAGCGAAGACCCACAGGATCGCGTCGCTGAACTCGGCCCTAATACTTGCCGGGTTGCTTTCCTTGGACCATCGAGTCCAGGAAGCAGCCCGTTTATTTAAAATTAAACGCGGTCATCGGAACGAGACCTGAAGGTACCAGTCAGCTTCAGGAGACTGCCATACCCGTCTGATCAAGTTAGTGCGGAGTTCTCCTGCCTGGGCGACCGTGCGAAGGAGGATCAGCTTCCCACCACGGCTGCCGATCTGCACATTTATACATACGGCAGCCGGATAGACGAGAAGGTGGGCGCGGCGTTCTGTGTAATGCGGGACGCCGTGGCGGTAGCAAACAAAAAACTCAAGCTGGCCAACTTCTGCACGGTCTACCAGGCGGAGCTGCTGGCAATAGTGAGGGCAACAGGGTACGCGGCCGGCGAGTCAGCGCAGTCTTGCGCCATAATGAGCGAGTCGAGGTCCGCCCTCCAAACTGTCGCACAACCAGACACCCTCCATCCCCTTGCGATGCGTATGAAAGAAAATATGAAAGAGGCTAGAGAGAAAGGGAAGGATGTAAGATTGTTTTGGCCGAAAGCGTACGCGGAGATGGATGGGAAAGACAGGGCGGACCAGCTGGCCAAGGACGCGGTCATGAGAAGCAAAAGGAGGCCAGAATACGAGGAGTGTCCTGTTTCGTTCGTCAAGCGTCAACTTCGGTTGGATACGATTGACGAATTGAACAGGCGCTACGCGGAAGGCATGACGGCTTTGACAACGCGGATATTTTTCCCGGACGCCGCCTCGGCTCACCGCGTACTTCGTCGAGTAGAGCTGGACATGGTTCTAGTTCAGATGTTCACGGGGCACGGGGGATTCTCCGGGTACCTGCATAGGTTTAAACTCAGGGAGAGTCACTCGTGAATCTGTGACCCGGCAGTGGACCAGACCGTGGTGCACCTGATAGTTTGCTGTCTGGTATTCGGAAAGGAGCGCTTTGAATGTGACTGAGCTGGGGAACGTTATAAGCGCGTGTAGTATCGTCTCTCTGATGAGTGAGGACAGCAGTCGGCTCACATTTTTGAACTTCAGTACAAAGATAATCAAAAGAGTGATAGAAAGGAATAGAGATTAAGAAGAAGAACAATGTAGATATAGATTGATACAGTATAGATATAGAAATGTGACAGTAATAAGACCAAAGTATAGAAATGTGATAGAATGTGATAAATATAAGACCAAAGTATGTAAAGAAAAAGGAAAAGTAAAAGTAAAACTAAGGAAGACAAATAATAATAATGTCAAAATAGGATATAAGATAGAGAATTGTACAGAATAAGAAATAAAAATGTGAATTGTCAAATATAAAAGCAGAACGGGTTGTCCTCACTTATTGTTAGAGACGAATGAAAGGAAGGAATGGGAGAATAATAAAGGGAAAAACAAAAAATGTAACAAAGAAAGAAGAAAGGACGAAAGGAGTGAAAGAAAGCAGGGAAAGAGAGAAGGCATGTGAGTATTTAAGTAAGAGAAATAAAAAATAAAGATACAAAGGGCCCTAGATTAGCCTAACTAGTGGAGAACGATTCTAAAAAAAAAATCTCACCTGCTCCTGGTGTACCCAGCTAATCAACAAGCACGGTGTGTCGTGCGGTGTTCCGCAGGGGTCGGTCCTCGGACCGCTCCTGTGGAACATCGGCTACGACTTGGTGTTGCGCGTAGCCAACCTCGGTGGAGTCGACGTGACTTGTTACGCCGACGACACCCTGGTGACAGCTCGCGCGCGCACCTTTAGGGAGGCGCGCGTGTTGGCGACTGCGGGCGTGGCCCACGTCGTCTCGCGCATTCGGCGCTTGGGGCTGGAGGTTGCGCTGGGCAAGTGCGAGGCCTTGTGCTTCCACGGCGCCCGGAATGCATCTCCGCCGGGAGCGGAGCTGGTAGTCGGTGGGACTTCCATCGCCGTCGGTACTTCGATGAAGTACTTGGGACTCGTCCTCGACGGCCGATGGAGGTTCGACGAGCACTTTCGGCAGCTGGGCCCGAAGCTCATTCGAGCGGCCGGGTCCCTGAGCCGCCTCCTGTCCAATTTGGGCGGGCCGAGCGTCGGAAGCCGGCGACTCTACATAGGGGTGGTGCGCTCTATGGCGCTATATGGTGCGCCCATATGGGCGCAACACCTGTCGACCCGTGGCGTGACGCTGCTGCGCTAGCCGCAGCGCGTCATGGCCATACGGATCTTACGAGGTTACCGTACCATCTCCTTCGAGGCGGCGTGCGTCGCTGGCGCGCCTCTACTGGCGGCGGAAGAAGGCCCTCGAGCGGGAGGGTTCGCTTCCGTCGCCCGACGAGGTGGAGAGGTGGCGCCGAAAGGCGCGTCGAGAGGTGCTTCGGGGATGGGAGCGGCGACTCCTCGAACCGTCGTACGGTTGCCTCACCGTTGAGGCCGTCCGGCCGGTCATCGGTGACTGGCTGGGCCGGGACTTCGGAGTCCTCAGTTTCTGCCTGGTGCAGGTACTCACGGGGCACGGTTGCTTCGGGAGCTATCTACACCGGCGGAACTGCACGAGTAGGACGGACGAGGCGTGCGACGAGTGTGGCCACCCGGTGGACACATCGTCCCACACCTTGGCCGATTGCCCGCGATGGGGGAGGGGACAGGGCCACGCTCGTAGTGGCGATAGGGAGTGACCTCTCGCTACCGTCCGTGGTCCGGACCATGGTCAGTGGCGAGGCGTCATGGAATGCGGTATCCCGATTCTGCGACTCTGTTATGACGCAGAAGCGGGAGACCGAACGTATCCGAGAGCGGGCGCCGAGGGGACAGGACGCGGTCGGAGCGCGATGACAGCTCACCGATGCAAGGCGGGGCCGAGCGCACGACCGCCGAATGGCTTCTCGGCAGGAATCTGGCGCCGCGACCGACAAGAGCCGTCGGGCCGGTGCCCCCCTTGGAAAGGGTTCCTGGGGTGGATATGGTGATGCGTCTCGTATTCCGACGCGTCGCCACGTAGGGATTTTTAACAGGAGGGGTGCTTCACACCCCTCCTCGAGATGGGCCAGGTCATTCGGGTGCCGTTCGGGGGGTCGTGGATGAACTGCAATACTTTATCCCGCGACCCCACGAACACGTGGATGAGAGTGGACTACCGTGTGAAGCTTTTTAGTCGGTTGGAGTCCGACACTACCACCGACACCGGCCCAATTTGGCGACGGAGTGTGCATTTCCGTTAGCATTTTGTTACACACGTAAATATAAAAAAAAAAAAAAAAAAGCTAATCAACAAACGAGTCTCTGACTAACCAACCTGCATTGAGTCAGCGTGGCGGGAAATGGGCTCATTCCCCCTATAATCGACGATCCTCTCTGGTGCCCGGCGGTACCGGGAGTCATGCTCACGCGGCCAGCGCAGCACCGCCGATCGATGTTTAGATCTTTGAGAGTGGCCTATCACTGGCAGTGGACGTCAATCGCTTGATGATTACTAGTGGTACATCTCTATTGCCAGATACCTTCTACATAGGTACCACCGTAGCGCCTATTCCTGCCACCGTATAGTACTGAGCGAACATTAGTGTGTTGCGGTTTGTAGGGCGCTGTACTACTGTGAAATTACTAGGGTTATGAGACTTAACATAGTATGTCTCAAGGCTACGAGTGCACCGTGGTACTATGAATACCATGTGTACGTTGTTATGGCCAGGCGTATCACTTAACATCAAGTGTACGTCCCGCTCGTCTCGTCGCTAAATTGAATAAAAACAAACTATCTAGAAATTTAAATTGAATACATTTTAAACGTTTAGTCTATTGGCAACAGGTTAAGTTTTCTAATTACATATACTGAATGGTAGATTAATTTATAGTTTATATCATTTACTTGATTAAGTACTAAACAAGTAACACATAAAGAATTTATTTTTTATTTTTCATCTACAACCGGAATTCCCTTGAGAGGAATACCTTTCCTTATCGATTAATATCATTGGAAAATAAATTTACGCAGAAGATGGATCACCATTAGTTAAATGGAAAATATAAAGTAATACTATACAACTTTAATATGACATAACTTAACAACTAAAATACTTATTCTTTCAGTTTTAAATGGAGATTTACAAAAAAAAAGTATTTATTGCATTTCTAAAAATTTTAAAAGTCCACTTTTGTCATTGCTTTAAACAACAATACTTTGTAACACAATATTACCTATTTTATGTATAATACCTTAACGGATTAATTGTCTTGGAAATGAGTATAATCATGATAAAATATCAAAAGCCCACTTAACGTTCCCACTGCTGGTACTCGATGGCTTGTCTCATAACAGAATCAAGTCTTTTCTATCTCAAATAATGTACCACATTAGGAAATTTCGGTGGATGTAACATATCTAACAAAGATGTATTTGGAACATGTCCGTTTCCTCATGAAGTTTTTCTTCACCGGAAGCTCAACCTCACAGGTCATCGAACTCAGCACTGTGCGGGAAATAAAGCTCTGTACGAACGCACTTAAAAACTATGCTCAGCTTTTGAAAATTATCAATTTAACATAATCTAATAATTATTGCCTTTACAGTATTTTTTTTGTTTATAATAGATAAGTAATACTATCCAATAGAAATTTAATAGTATTTTACTTTTTCTAGATTTAATTATTATAATAAGTGTTTTAGAAAATATTTAATTAAGTTGAGTGTGAGTTGGTGAGTTTACTTTTTATTTTATTGTTTTATTTATTTAGACACACCAACAGCAATACACACAAAACATTCAAGTTCAAAATCAACAAGTATAAAATTAAGTACTGGTATATAAGTATGGCCAATAACAGGCATGTACAGCAATCTTTTATATCGCACTATGACATGTAACAGCAACTTTACAAACAACCGAAAAACAGGTCAAATCTGAATGTTAACAGTACGATATGAGAAAAACAAAAACCCCAAAAAAGAAAAGAACACAAAACAAGAGTTAACTACTCAACATTTTTTTTTTTCATCAATTATAAGCAAAGAAACTTGGATACTAGTTTGTTTTTGAGACCAGGACACGTGTCGTAAAAATGTCGATGTTGTCAATTAATGCACATATTTGGTTATATTCATCACAAATCTTTGATAAAGGGCAATATTTAAGGAGGTTTGTTCTACTGGCGGGAATATGGAAAATTCTAGTGATAGGATGCCGTGGGCAGTGGTATGGAACGCTAAAGTTGATTTTCTGAAGTAAATGCTTACAATGCTTCCGGAAATTAGTTTTTTTAAGAACATGATATTAATTATTCTACGACGGTTGCTGAGCGATATTATTTTAAAATGTTTAAGACGTAGATCATATGTAGTACCGTAAGATATGTTAGAAGAATGGAATGCCAAGTGCCTAGTAAACGCACGCTGCACCTACCTACTTAACATCTCCAACCCCTTATATGAAACTATATTTACAAGAAGGGTTTGTAGTCCACCCGAGGGATATTTCTCAAATCGCGTCGCATCGGCGCAGGCGACACTTCGGATGTCGCTGCGGGTGCGCCATCTCGTCCCCTCTGGGTCCGAATAATATCCTGTGCAGGTGCCGTTGTAACATCCCACATTTGTTCATTGTTATCGTATCTGTTATGCAGTACAACACGGTTTTTGTGTATTTTGTTGACACATATGGAGATTTATGACATACACAACTCTTCCCAATTTTGTTATAAATTTAAAGGCAATTTTCTGAAGTCCCATAATACAACCATTTTTTCAAGACCGTTGGTTGCGACAGTTATGGAACGGTATTATTTTTATATTTGTTGCCTTCCGCGGCCAACCCTTCTGTGTAAATTCAATAACTTTTTATAGAGTTCTGTCTCTTTGTGTCTCCTCACGTAAAACTGCTCTAATGTTATCGGCATAGTCCCATCTAGTACGAAGCATACATACGTTGCGCGTTCGACGGTCGCGGCGGCGGAGGTGTGCGACTCCCTGCCCCGCTCCCGGCTTCGCTCCCGGCCTCGCTTTCAGCCCTGGCTCTCAGCCGCGGCCCCGACCCCGGCCCTAGTTCCGCTTGCAGCGGTCTGGTGCTCGGTCTGCGGGGACGGGGCGGATAGACTAGCGCGCGACAGATAGTCGCCGATATTATTTTCGCTACGTATCTACTCGAGCGTGAAGTTATATGCGCTCAGAAATAAAGCGTGATTGAGCAATCGCTTTGCGGACACTTCTGGTAACCCTTTATGAGTGAAAGCGAGAGAAAAAGGTATGAATGTTAGAAGTATATATTGGGCGCACGTGGGGATAGAGGGAAATGAGATGGCGGACCAACTGTCCAAGGAAGCGGCCCTGAAGTATAAAAGAAGACCGGTGTACGAGGATTGCCCCGTTTCATTCGTCAAGCGTCAGTTTAGACTGAAGACGTTTGACGAATGGAACAGGAGGTACGTGGAAGGTACGACGGATTCAACCACGCGGATCTTTTTCCCAAACGTAGCGGCTGCTTATCAAACATTGCGCCGGCTGGAGCTCGACACGGTCTTCTTCCAAATGTTTACGGGGCACCGGGGATTTCCTGAGTGCAATCACAGGTTCAAACTCAAAGAGTGGTCCTCGTGCCCTATGACCCCGCGGTGGATCACACCGTCGTGCATATTTTGACCTCTAGTCCCTTGTACGGAATAAACAGAGTGAATTGTGAGATAGAGATAGAAAAAAGCATAAATACGGAAGTCATTGCCTCTCTGATGAGTGAAGACGAAAGTCGTAAAAAATTTTTGGAATTCTGGACGAAAGTTATAGGAAAAGCGATAAAAATTAACAAAATATGACATTTTTTTTATATATATTATAATCACGCCTTTTTCCCAGTAGGGGTATACAGAGGTGAATAAACACCCACTTATCGCCAGATGTGGTCGGATTAGGTCCCATGTAACAGAAGGGGTGGTGGACCAGTTGTTCCCGGGGGCTGACGCGTCATTCCAGCCCCCGGTTATGTCCACCACCGCCCCCGCTGCGGCCACAGAGGAGTGCCCTCCTCTGACGGAAGAGGAGCTGGACGTGGCCCTGGATCGTCTCCGGGGTCGACGTACGGCTCCGGGGCCCGACGGGGTCCCATCGAGGGCTCTCTGGGTGGCCGCCAGTCACCTGCGCGAGGAGCTCCGGGGACTGTACGACGCCTGCATTCGGCGCGTGCAGTTCCCGGAGCGCTGGAAGACGGGCAGGTTTTGCCTGCTGCGGAAGGAGGACCGTGACCCCGACTCCCCTTCCGCGTACAAACCGATCGTCCTTCTGGACGAGGCGGGTAAGGTCTTCGAGAAGATCTTGGCCGGCCGTCTCGTTCGGCACCTCGCCGAGGTGAGACCGGGCCTCCTTGAGGCCCAGTACGGATTTCGGGCAGGGCGATCCACGTTGGACGCCCTGCTCGACCTGAAGGGCCTCTGTCTGGAGGCCTTCGGTGACGGCGAGGTGGTCCTGGGGGTGTCCTTAGATATCGAGAACGCCTTCAACAGCCTACCATTCGCGACGATCAGGGGGGCGCTGGAGTTTTTCCGGCTCCCCCCCTACATGGTCGGGCTGTTGGGGGCGTACCTCCGGGACAGGACGATCGTCTGGGTTGATGGCAGCGGCGAATTACATCGGCGGCGCGTGGAGAGCGGGGTTCCACAGTGGTCGGTCTTGGGCCCCTTGCTATGGAACCTCGCGTAAGACTGGCTGCTGCGGCAGCCGGTCCTCCCCGGGACGAGGGTACTATGCTACGCGGACGACACCCTCGTCTCGGCCCGGGGGAGGAGTTACGACGAGGCTGCTCGTCTGGCCGCCACTAGCACGTCGCTGGTGGTGGACCGGATCGAGCAGCTGGGTCTGAGGGTCTCCGTAACGAAGACGGAGGCCCTCCTCTTCCACGGACCCCGCAGGGGTCCACCCCGGGGCGCGATCATCCCCGTCCGGGGCGAGAGGGTCCCAGTGCGGGGGGCCCTCAAGTATTTAGGGCTCACTCTGGACGGGCGATGGAGCTTTGGGGAGCACTTCGAACGGCTTTTCCCGAAGCTCACCGCCACCGCCGCTGCGCTGGGCAGATTGCTGCCCAATGTCGGGGGGCCGGGTCATTTGTGTCGGCGCCTATACTCTGGCATCCTGCGGAGTATGGCACTATACGGTGCGCCCGTATGGGTGGATAGGTGCGAGACCGCCAGGAACGGGCCCGTGTTGAAGAGGGCCCAACGTATCCTGGCGGTCCGAGCCTGTCGGGCGTACCGTACGGTGTCCTAGACGGCGGGTACGCTTCTCGCGGGCGATGCGCCTTGGCATCTACAGGCGCAGTCGCTCGCGGAAGTGTACCTCTTCCTGCGGGATGTCGGAGAGCGTCGGCCGGACCCGGCCACGGTCCGCCGGATCAGGCGCGTTGCCCATGACGCCCTGATCCGGCGGTGGGAGACGGAGTTAGGTAACCCTGCCGCCGGCCGGGACACGGTGGAGGCCATCAGGCCCCACCTGTCCCGGTGGATGAGCCGGCGGTACGGGGCCTTGACGTTCCACCTGGTGCAGGTGCTGACAGGCCATGGATGTTACGGCAAGTACCTGCACCAGGTGGCTCGTAGAGAGATGACGCAAGAATGCGTCGAGTGTGGTGCGCCGATTGACACGGCGCACCACACTCTGACGGAGTGCCCGGCATGGGGGCCGCAACGCCACTCCCTCGTCGTGCAAGTCGGCAGTGACCTCTCGCTGCCGACTGTAATCGATCGTATGTTGAGCAGCGAGAGGTCTTGAAAGGCGGTTGCGCTCCGTCTTGGGCGCGCGCGGTCGTCTGCGGGGTCGGGCGGCCCCAACGTGCCGGTCCCGCGAGGGGCCGGTACGGGACGGCAGGTGGGTGCCTTTGCTCCCCGCGGGCAACCCACCAGAAGGAGTTTTATACGCGGAGAGTTGCTTGACTGAAACCCGGGCGTCTCCAGTATGCGTATGGCGGGACAAGCGGTGGTGGTTTTAGTGGGTATGAGGGTCACGCACAACATCTCAGTGGCCCCGAGCCCCACATAACCCGGCGTCCCCCCCCCCCTGAAAAGGACGCTGGGTATGCGGTAACAGCATTTCCACCAACGATATCAAAAAAAAAAAAAAAAAAGGTCCCATGTAACAGGGGGCGAGCCTGTTACCACTTTATTGGGGCCACAACACGCACACAAAGATGATATTAGTGTGCGAATTTCCTCACGATGTTTTCTTTCACCGTTTGTATCGCGCTGTTGTAACTAAAGTTCTCAAATGTACATAACTTAAATGTTAAGTCATCGGTACATGCCGAGATTTGAACCCGCGACCTTCGGAATGAAAGCCGCATGCTCTAACCATTAGGCCAGCGAGCTACAAAACAAATATAAAAGTATTAAAACAAAAAAAAAATTAATAAAAACTGTGGTAATTGATAATAATAAAGTACTAAGAAAGTAATTTGTAAAAATTTAAAAAAAGAGCTAAAACCAAAATTGAAGAAAGCCAAAAAGAAAAAATGGATGCTTTTCATACCTTTCAGGTCTTCCAGGAAACACAAGAGAAAAAGAAGAAAAGGGAGAGCAATGAAAGAAGGAAATGAATGCAATGCAATGGGAAGAGAAGTTTGGAAGAAGAGTAGAGGATGAAAGAGGAAGAGAATTAGGAAAATAGATATAAGATATGTAACGATGGTAAAGGAATTGTAAATAAAGGCTCTGACCCAGAACACGCAGGAGGAACAATAAAAAAAACCCTTTATTAGTCCCAAAGATGGTTATTGACGGCTTGTGATCGGTGCGCAGTATAAGGGGCTCCGATCAACCGTACAGGTGCTGGTGGTAACGACGGCCTCCAAACATTACCGCCGTCGCCTCTTTTTGTGTTCGCGCTTAACGCTTCTCGGCCGTATTTTGTAAGCGGCACGCAAATGGGATCGGCCGCTCTCGGCCTTCCCTGTCCATCTGCGACAAAATAGCATCTAACCCGTTACGTGAAGCATTTGCTTTAGGAACGAAATGCATTAAAATTTTGTCAGAAGTCAAGCAATTTTTTATTTCATTGAAAGCGTCTTCATGCTTGTCTGTCCATACCCATTTAACTTTAATTTTAATAAATCGTACAATGGGCTGAGTATTCTGGACGCATTAAGTATAAAAATTAACGGTAACACAGATAGCGCCCTGCTCGCGCCCACCTCACGCTCCGCGCCAGTTCTGCTTTCATGAGAGTCATAGATTGCAACTTCTCCGTGAACAGCTCGTCTCCCTCTGGCCCCGATCACGAATCGATCGCGAAGTGCTTTTTCTACGTTGCAGAAGCAGCAGTACGCCTTGAGGCCGCGCAGTCGCGCCGCCCACTGGACAAGAGGCTCCTCCCGGTTATTGTGTAGCAGTATAGAATTATATATTTCAGTTAAGCCGCGCATCTTCGGTATAAAAAGGTCATTCGGAATATTTAATATCTCTTCATACGGCACGATGTCCAGCTGCTTAGGCAACACCATATTTGTAGCAAGCTGGTAGGTACCGTCGCTGAGTGTACTTAATAAAATCGCCCGCCGTTTTGTGCCATTTTCGGCACTAACCGCGGTATATCGTTCCCAATGAACCACTGCGAAATGCGAAACTTGTTATATTACACCAATTTTGCACATTGTAGACGAATTTGCACAGAATTCCGAACGATGTGATGTTTTTTTAGTTTTTTTTTCGGATATTTTTGTCACACACATCGTCCCACACCTTGGCTGATTGCCCGCGATGGGGGGAGGATAGGGCCGCGCTGTTAGCGGCGATAGGGAGTGACCTCTCGCTACCGTCCATGGTCCGGACTATGGTCGGTAGGGAGGCGTCATGGAATGTCGTATCCCGATTCTGCGACTCTGTTATGAGGCAGAAGCGGGATACCGAACGTATCCGAGAGCGGGCGCCGAGGGGACTGGACGCGGTCGAAGCGCGATGACAGCTCACCGCTGTAAGGCGGGGCCAAGCGCACGACCGCCGAATGGCTCCTCGGCAGGAACCTGGCGGCGGCCCCCCTTGGAGAGGGTTCATGGGGTGTATATGGTGATGCGTCTCGTATTCCGACGCGTCACCACGTAGGGATCTTGTCGGGAGGGGTGCTGCTTCATATCACATCCCTCCCCGGGGTGGATCCGTTCATTCGGGCGCCGATCGGGGGTCGCGGAGGAACTGAAATATGTTATCCCGCGACCCTCGAGTATGTGGACAAGGCAGGATTACCGTGTGAAGCTTTTTAGTCGGTTGGAGCCCGACACTACCCCGGCACCGGCCCACTATTAGTCCCGTAGTGTGCGTTCCGTTAGCATTTTGTTACACACGTTAATAAAAAAAAAAAAATAGTCCTGACCATCACCTTGCCACCTTAAGATTTCCACTTGTCTCGGTCTCTTCAGAATTCTTTAGGCAGTGTCAGGTTAACATCACGATTTTTTTTTATTAACACCCGTTAATAACAAAAAAAAAAAAAGTGACGCTAGTTAAGATACTGTAAAGTGCACCGCATTGTACTCGGCAACTTGAGACATGAGAGCTTAAGTCTCATTAACGCAGTGATATCACTAGCTACAATGCCCTCCAAACCGGAACCGAGTAATGTTTGCACAGTACAGTTTAGCGACAGAAGTAGGATCCTGAGGTGGTACCTACCTAGACGTTGTCCGAAGAGAGACCTACCTACCATCAGTTAATTACTCTACTATACTTTAATTTTAACCAATATCCTACAATTACATTAAAGTGTCCTTACATTGATAAACAAGAAAAAGTATGTCGCTCATTATTGAAGTTTATTGCAGGTGCTGTACAACAATTTACGGAGGTGTCTACGTACACAGAAGTAGATCCTGGCGGGGACGCGCTGCTGAAGTGTAAGATATCTGATATAAAAGGAATTTGCTCACGACAAAAGGATAACAAGGTATGGTATATTTTTTAATCCAAATAATAAAGTAGATAGTTGGACTTCTCGTCTGTGTCGGTGATATCTTATAACCTTATGTTAGCTACAGCATCCTTCAAAGTGGAACCTGGAAGTTTTTGCACTTCTTAGCGGTATAAAAGAATCGCTGTACGAACTTCGACAAAGGACACTTGCTATTTTTTGTTCAACTAAGCGAGGAGACACCGCTGTGGTCACCTTGAAACAAGAAATTAAGTATCTTTATCCCAGTAGCTTCACTAGATACAGCGCCCTTAAAACCGGAACACAAAAATGTTTGCACAATATAGTTAGGCTGCAGAAATAAGAGCTGCGGTGGCACTAAGACGGTCTCCGACAACAGATTCCCTTTTTTTTCTGGTTTCGGGGGAAACATTCGAAAGATGCGCTGCTTTTGTAAGTCAGGGTTATATGAGATTCTTACTAAAACCCCATCGGTGGTTTGCATCAGTAAATTCAGAAAGGCCCCGGTATCTCTTACAGAACGCATCGGTGCCACTCTACACTTTGTGTTAACGCTGAACAGTACGCTGTCCCACGCAGGTTCGCTTGGTCAGCGATAATGGCCCCCACCCTCACGGCCCGCAAAACTCCTACACCCTTTTAGTCGCTTTTAACGAAAGGCAGGGCTTACCTTAGCCCGACAGCAGAGACTTACAACCTATAAAAGATAGTTGGTACACCGAAAAAAATGCACATAGAATCAATTTAAGTAGTTAGTTATTCTGCTTAGGTCTACGTCGATTTTGCTTCACCGCGCTTTGAGTTTTCTAGTGCGATTTGCTTTCAGAAGAACCGATGTTGACTTTTGATACCGGCGACGGATCTACCCCTTTCACTCCCATAGGCTTGAGCTCAATTTAACATTCATAAAAGTCTTTATTAATGAATATTAAACAGTTTGAATAACGTTTAAGGATTCATTATTAATTTTTGTATGATATTTCACAATTCATTCACTCGCTCTATAGGACTTTGTAATGAGCTGCCTTCAAAAGCCGACTGTGGGAATATCACCTTTCATTATAACTGATATTATGTTTCGTTTTCCAACTCTCGTCAACAATTATTAATGTTTTACTATTATATTTTCTCTGCTTAAAATAAATACATTATATCACTATTTTATGTAAATTAATTTCAATATGTTATGTACTTTGTTAAATCCTAACCAAATAACTTAGAGAAGAGCAGGAGTGGAGCAAAGATTCTACTACGAGATACACTGTGCGAATGTCCCTTGGCTTTAGTGTGTAGCAGTTTGTATAGTTACTCAGTGTTTAAAATAAATAAAGTAATGTAAACTTTTCAATAGGTCGACTAATTGCATTTGATTTCGATTAATATAAAAATATTATCAAAAATTTATTTATCTATGTTAAAGCTTCGTATTATTCAGCTGATCTAGAAATAGTCTATTCGGCATTCCAATGAAGATACTCGACGTCTTAATATAAGGTGGACACAAGTAAAGTAGTCGCGGTGGAATTTCAATCTTCAAAGAGGAAATCTGTATTGATGAGGGCAAATAAAATGCCTTACCGTAAATGTAATATTTTAGGTGTCTTTTTACACTAGGCGAAAAAAAAAGATATTATTGATGTTAAACAATTTGTCGTGTCGAATTTTTTATATCTTCTAGTAAAATGTTAGGAATATTCGCCATGCTTGGTCTTTCGGTCATAAAATACGCAAAAAATACAAGAAATAGTAGATTTTTTAGCATTTTTTAAGCACATTTTATTACATAATTTTTTCTATCTATCTATACAGCCTCATAGGGTCTATCTTCAAACATAGGCCTCTTCTCCATTTTTTCATTCTCGTCGTTTTTTGTGCGGTCATGGTATATGGGGAGGGGTTTTAGCAATAACCACTACGACTGCAACGGTGGTGATTGGCGATCACAGTATTACAATCGGACTTAACGGATATTATCGCTGCTTGTGGATATTCTTTTCCTTAGCAACGCTCCTTCTTTTGATGTCCGACCGTAGGAACCCCGGCTGGTTTGCTGTCCTCTCATAGGACAGTGAACTTATTTTAGTGGCGGTGTAACACTCGCAATGTCGTAGGGTACGTTTCGTGCTATGTGGTATTTCTTGAAAATATCAGTGCCACGAGATATCACACCACCCAGTGTCAATTTTTTTCCAATACAATAAATATTGTGATTGATTATCAGAGTGAGCAGTAGAGGAAGAATGAGACAAGCATTGGCTCTTACGGGTACTGCGAGTTAATCAGTTCAAGTGGAAATTCAGTTCACTAGCAAAAAAAATCGTTATTCCACTATTAGGTTGGGAAAAAGTGTTTTCGCATTATAGTATGTATGAACTTGAAATAAAGTCTCTTTGGATATACTATCATATTTGTGCCTGCTGCTGGTTTTGGTTTCATTGAAAGTTTGAATTTTAATGAACACAAATCCACATTCAAATTAGGAAAGTGTGTGATTTTCATTTGTTTTTCGTACTGAGTCAGTCTAAGATGAGTCAATCTAATGAATAAATTCGATACATTTTAAAATTTTACTACAAAAAAGGTAAAAATGCAACGCAAGCCGCGAAAAAAATGTTGCGATGTCTATGGAGCTAGTGCAGTGTGCAGTGTGCAGTGTCTGTAAGAGTAGCACAAATTTAGTTTAAGCGTTTTCAATTCAGAAATTTTGATATCAAAGATGCACGTCGCTCTGGTTTATTATTATTATTTTTTTTTTTTTTTATTTTACGGGTTAACTCGCAACAAGGTGATGCTGTGTGTGGTGGGATTGGAAGGGCATTATTCATTATGAGCTGTTACCGCCAGGCAAGATCATCGATTCTGAACTCTACTGCAAACAACTGATGAGATTAAAGCAAGATGTTGAGAGAAAGCGGCCGGAATTAATCAACAGAAGGGGTGTGGTTTTTCGTCATGATAATTCTGGACCTCACACATTTTTATCTACTCAGAAAAAACTAAGAGAGTTTGCCTGGGGGGTGTTAATGCATCCGCCGTATAGTCCTGACCACCACCTTGCACCTTCAGATTTCCACCTGTCTCGGTCTCTTCAGAACTCTTTAGGCAGTGTCAGGTTAACATTACGAGAGGACTGCCAAAACCACTTGTCGTGGTATTTTGATCAGAAGTCCCAAAATTTATATAGCAATGCGATCATGTCCCTACCTACAAGATGATAAAAAGTTATCAAACAAAATGGCACCTACATACTTTAGTTAAATATAAATAAACTATATTAAAATATGTTATGAGTTTTCTTAAAAAATGCGAAGAAACTTTTTCCTCAACCTAATATAATATAATATTAAATACTCATTGTATATGTTATGAATAGTACTTTGAATAGTGAAGAACTTAGATATGGATAATGAATAATTAAATATTTTTTATTCTATGAAGAGACGAGACGATCAGGACGTTCACCTCATGGTAAATGATACGCTTGCCCATAATAATACGGCGCAAGTTAGAATGGTATACACTGCACCACATTGTGCTCTTCGCCTTGACACATATTGTAAGATGTTGAGTCTCGTTACTCCATCAATGTTTGCACATTACTGTTTGGCGGCAGAAATAGGAGCTGCGGTAGTTCTTCCTAGACAGTCTCCGGCGTACAACCAGTAAATCCATCTAATGTAGTAATATATTAAAACTGGTAGGGTAAGGTAAAAAATTATCCTTAAACGTAATCGATACGAACGTTTGAAACCTTTTTACAATTTCGTCAATTTAAGTTATAATTGTTTTTCTTATTTCGTAAGTCGTTCACTTTGGACTTTA
The DNA here is from genome assembly GCA_033220335.2 of Troides aeacus. NCBI lineage: Eukaryota > Metazoa > Arthropoda > Insecta > Lepidoptera > Papilionidae > Troides > Troides aeacus. The sequence goes on from CM067270.1 coordinate 377,240, forward strand.
CAAATCGCAATGGAGCTTAAGCGTTTAGCTAACTTGTTCACTGCTGGTAGGTCTCTGTTGCTGGAGACTGTCTAGATAACTACCAGCGCAGCTCACATTACTACCGCCGTAAAGTACAGTACAGTAGTGTGCAAACATTCCTGTATTCCATTTAGAAGGGCACTGTAGCTAGTGTTATTACTGAGGTAGCGAGGCTCAACATCTCTTGAGTCAGGCGACGAGCGCTATGTGATGCTGTGTTTATCATCCTACCTAGCGCCACGTTGTTAAGGGCGGGCGTATCACTTACCATCCATTGAACGTCCCACTCGTCTCGTCGATTAATTAACATTAACAAAAAAGGTTAATATTTTACTCCTTTAGCTTTGCTAAATTGATCAATTGTAGTATTTTTTTTTTAATATAAAGATTGTAAAAGTTAATGTATTATATATAAAAAGAGGGGTTTTTTTTCTTTTTATACAAAATCTCTCTGTAAATGTTTTACTGGCCTTATCATGGATAAGATTTCTCAGTAAGATGAGAATTGTTCATGCTATTAAAAAACGAGTATAAGTTGCTTGATAAATGCAGCTAATTACATTTAGTCGCATTTAAAGGAATCTTGAGGAAATTCTGTTTAAAACATTTTGCATATTTTCATATAAGAAGTGCTTGCCTATTGTCTATTATTACTTAGCCATGAATACATTATTGTATACAATATTTTTTGATGTAAGAGTTTTCGTACAACAACCCAGCGGATCGATAACAACCTCACCTGCTTGTGGTGCATCCTGCTGTTAAACAAACGAGGCTCTGGCTCCCACCAACCCGTATTGGACTAGAGTGGTGGGAAATGCCCCCATGTAAATCCTGCAGATGCGAAATAAGCAATATACAGTAGCTTGCCAAATTATTAGACCCAAGGTATTAAAATTAGATTTTTTAACTTTAGAGGATATTAGTGTCATTATTTAGATGTCAGTTGTGTTAGTTTTTGTATTTTTATATTATGACAACATTATCAATATATTTTAATGCTTGTAACATAATAAAATAAAAAAAATAATGACATTATTGGCTCGTCAGTGCACTGAGTGATTTATAACCTAAAAAGTTGTGAAATTAAAGTGACTTTTTTTTTAATAAAAACGGTAAGTTTGTAAAGCTATTTTTCTTTTATTATGACAGTATATCATATTATTTTTTGTTTGTTACAATTATTTACAGTTGTAGCAATAAATTTATGAAAAAAATTGTTCTTTTTAAAATTTTAGATGGGAAAAAATTGTGACCTTTCTCCCAAGAAAGTTGGACAAGTACGGGGACTTTTACAGTCTACTAAGTTATCACAATATGATATAGCAGAAGCGGCAGGGGTGTCGAGAAGTTCTGTTAAGAATATTAAAAGAAAAATGGACCTTGGTATAAGTTTATCGCCAAAAAGAAAAGGTGCATGTGGACGACGACGCATTACGACGCCAAGAACAGATAGACACATCAGGGATACCTGTATACAAAATAGAAAATTACCGGTTCGTTTATTAACAAAGAACATCAGGGACGATGGTATACTAATTTCTCAGCGAACTGTGCAGCGACGTCTCGCTGAAAATGAACTGGTTGCACGTAAACCTGCGCGAAAGCCAAAGTTGACTCCGGCTATGATAAAGAAGCGACTTGACTGGGCTCGTAAATATAAAAATTTCACTATTCAAGACTGGGAAAAGGTAAAAATATATGCTATCAGTGCTATAGGTCAATATTATTAATGTTTCACATTGTAAACTCAAAACATTTTTATTGTAACAGGTTTGTTTCTCCGACGAGTCCGTTTTTCAAGTTTTGATGGAAAAATCGATGTTTGTACGCCGCAAACCAGGCGAGAAATACAAACCAGATTGCATCGTTCCCACTGTTAAACATCCACCTTCTATTATGGTCTGGTCTGTTATATCGGGCAAAGGGACTGGTCGCCTTTATATCGTAGAAAAGACCATGCGCCAGGACCAGTACAAAAAAGTCCTCGAAACGAGACTTATTCCTCAACTTAAGGACTGGTTTTCTAATGAAGAAGAACCAATTTTCATGCATGATGGGGCCCCTTGTCATAAAGCTCGCAGTATAACAAATTTCTTACAACAAGAAAATATCAAAGTTTTGGATTGGCCGGGCAACTCGCCAGATATGAACCCTATCGAGAATGTTTGGGAGCTTCTCAAGAGGGAAATCGCAAAATCCACCATAACCACAAAAAGGGAACTCATTGAAAAATTAATTTACGAATGGAATCATAACGCCCATTTGCAAGAAACCATCCAGGCATGCATTAAAAGTATGCCTCGCCGAATAAAAGCCCTTATTGCAGCTAAAGGAGGGTCAACCAAATATTGATCAGTTGAGAGTATTCCAAATAAAACATGTCTAATAACCGCATAATATAAAATGTTTAAAAAATATATGTTTTATTTCATTGTTATTATGTTTATTAATCCATACAAAACTGAAAACAGTTAAAATCACGTAATTACTTACCGATTTTTACTCTTGTGCTGAAAAATAAGCGTTTTTTTTGTTTGGGTCTAATAATATGGCAAGGTACTGTACTATGTAATACTTTAGAGTTTTTCGAAATTTAGTCGTTGCAAATTTAAGGATACAGACTGCAAACAGAAACGAGATGAATGTTGAAAAAAAAACGAGATGCTGTTCTGCGTTAAAGAAAGGATGCGATGCACAATACCTTTATAGTCCTTACTGCAGGCTCGTACCGATGAGCGACGAGAAATACCAATAAGTTCACTTATTCACGTATATTTTCGAATCAAACCGGTAGAGACACGTAGCGCGAGCGCGGTAGTTCCGACATTGCATCACTTGCGACGTCGCCACGTGATCACGTGATCTAGCTCGCACGCGTCGGTAGGTAATGTGCGGGAGAGGGACGGGGCGGGATTTGCAAATGAAATTAAATATTACTATCTTCACAAAAACTAACAATTCTAAACCAGCGCAACCAAATCCCTTCTCGATCTAGGGGGAATCTTTAGAGGTGGCCGATGTCCAGCAGTGGACGTCTATCGGCTGATAATGATGATATAATAATTTTAATCTTCCTTTACTTTGTAATACATTTTCTAACAATTAACATTGCGAATTATATCTCGAAATTTCTAGTCGAGTGTTATTAATAATAATGATTTTATTAATTCTTCTAATTTTATTTAGTACAAAACCCCGCATCTAATATATCTGTAAACATTTAAAAATTAGGACTGTTTACTGGTGGTAGGTCTCTGTTTCCGGAGACCGTCTAGGAAGGTACCACCGCAGCGCCAACTTCTGCCGTCAAACAATACTGTGCAAACATTACTGTGTTCCAGTTTGAACGAAGCTGTATTAGTAATTAATAGGGTACCGAGGCTCGACATCTTATATCTCAGGCGACGAGCGCAATGTAGTGCAGTATACATCATCTCAACTAGCGCTAGGTCCCGCTCGTCTCGTCGCTTAGTTAAATAAAAAAAGGACTATTTTCATTGAAAAAATATTGACGATATTGCGGTATTATATTGACGAATGAAATCCCTAGAACAGTATAACAATGAGTTAGGATGATTGTTAACAAAAAATTCAAAAATAATAACTCTTTTGTACCATTCCCAGCCGGTAAGTTTGTACCGCGGCAAGTACGAATGGGCCACCGTTCGAAGCATAGTGAGCGCTGACTGCTCCTTGATGGTCGGCAATGTAAAATTAGAAATTGACGACGGTCTGTGGCAATGCCAGGCCAATGCCAGCAACTTCGACATGCAGGTTTTAAAGATTTTACAGTCGTATTGCTAGAAACCTTACTTCTTGAAATACTTCAAATAATTTTCTCCGGATAATCCTTTTGGTGTAAGGAGTTAATACAGATCGTGGGTGGATATTTCAATTTCTGTATCAGCGATAACATAAAGCAGCTTAAAGATTTCATCATAAACTTTAATAAAGCCTGCATTCAATTTTAGGACGTCCTTTCAAGTCCCCTAGCGTTACTAGTCGTGAAAGTTACGCCTCAACCGCCCAGGATTATTTTCAATGGATCTCGTGTTCTACCAGATCAAAAGATAAAGCTGTCAGCTGGATCTAGAGCTGTGGTTATTTGTGAAGTCAAATATGCCAATTCACCAGCTTACATCGAATGGTATCTAGGTAAAATATTTTGTAATTATAGAAGCGAGACATTTTATTAAATCAAATCAAGCTGTTTAGGGAATAAGAAATCTTAGTTGCATTAATTGTTTTTCCCAATATTTAAACTTCTTTTGCTTTTAGAATCAGGACGACTCATACGCTGGAGTCAAACAAATGCTTCGGAAACAGACAGTCCAAAAGTATGGGCGTCACGCTCTACATTAGAGTTAGAGGCTACGAAGTCTACGCACGGGAGACAATTGATGTGTCGGGCGCACCATCCTTCCATCCCTGCGCCTTACTATCAAAATGCATATGCTACCCTGGACGTTACATGTGAGATTTATCAATAATCAACATTATTTCACCCTGTTCAAATATGTTTCTATTTTGATAAATTTTACATCCATTCTAAATAATTTTCATCTGTTCTAAAATTCATGCTTACGCCATCAAAATAATTTCAATCAAAAGATAACATGAATTTTTCAGAATTTAATCCTTTTTGAAATTTAGGTTGAAATACAAAGTGTAATATTTGAAAGTCAAATTATAAAGGAAAAAAAAATCTTAATGCATTGATTGCAGTCGTTCCATTTGTATCGGTTATTGGGTCTGATGCGAATCGAATCTCTAATCTACAAGAAGGCTTGAGTAATTTATCACTAAGCTGTACTGCTGAAGGAAACCCAAAACCTCACTCGTGGTGGACGAAAGATGGACAAGATATTGTTTCCAATGGTCCTAAGCTTATAATAGCTCCTGTGACGAGAAATCATTCAGGTGATACGAATAATACGAAGTAATGTATTTAATTAAATTGTGAGATTTAATTGTTTGTGAATATTTTAGGCATTTATGGATGTCAAGCAAAAAATGCTTTGGGGCAATCTGATCCAATTAAAATTAAGATTGATGTTAAATGTGAGTATTTATCATCTTTATTCTTTTCTTTATTATTTCTTCGTTATACCTATTCTTATTATTCTTTGTAGACGCTCCTCAAATAGTTTGGATTGATCCAAAACTAAGCATTGATGCAAATTTCCACCTGCAAGTAACTCTGGAATGTAAAGCAGTTGGGAATCCTCCTCCGTCGTACTACTGGTATCGTTGGTATGTATAGAATTCTTACCAAAGAGATATAAATTAGTTTCCAAAGATAATAAAGAAGTTTAATATAAACTGATCCGAGAGTACTCAGCCGTCTGTCCGGCACTATTTTGAGTAATGGGTATGCGACCCCGTCTTTCCGAGCTACTACTGACTCCTTTCTGCTCTTTCCGGGTCAGTAGTATCCCTTCTTATTGTTAATCCCTTCCCAAAGTCCGCATTCCCTTACTTTACACATCTCCCTACCTAATCCTTCTCATTTCTCTTCCACCAAGCTAGTGGTAGGCCGTGCCCAAGTGCTGCGTGACTAGAGGCGAGTCTGGGATTAGCGTGTCATTGCCCTGGGACCGGGTGAGCCCAGAATAAGGTTAACCTTGCCCAAACATGCGATTTTTCCCGTTGCTGCTCGTGGGAACGCTAATGATGAAACACTTTTCATGCCAGAATGGCGGCGACGTGGTTCGCAACCCGTCACGTCTCGTCTCCCGGGGGAGCGAAAAGTGGGCTGCCGATAGCCACTTTGCTACTTTGAATGTCAGAGGAGGAATGAAAGATAAAATTGATGATATGTGTGAGATGATGAGGGAAAGAAGAATTGATATTCTATGTGTCAATGAAATTAAGCGGAAAGGAAACGATACCACCATAAATGGACCTTACACAGCCTACTGGTCAGGAGTCCCTGAAACCAACAGAGGCTGTCAAGGAGTTGGTGTGCTGCTTTTTGCTAGAATGAACGAATGTGTGGCTGACTTTGGTTGTGTGAGTCCCGACTCATGTGGGTGAGGTTGAAGGTTGGCCTTACCCGCATCTTCATTCTAGGGGTATATGCTCCACAAGATGCGGGATGGAACCGGTCCTCGAGAGCCCAAACCGAAAGGGAAGAGTTTTGGCATAGTCTGAAAGATGTTCTGAATGAATGTAAGCGTAATGAAAGAATTGTAATGCTTGGAGATTTTAATTAATGTGTTGGAGTGCAGCGTGATAGAATTGAAACTGTGTTAGGGAAATTCGGTAATGAAAGAGTGAATGAAAATGGAAAGAGCATGCTTGAAGTCTGCTTGAAGTGGAATCTTGGGGTAACAAACACAATGTTTTACACAAAAAGATCCACAGGTACACAAGAAAAAAAAAGAAACCAGGAAAGTATGATTGATGTTTTAATGGTCGATAAGAAATTGAGAAAGAAAGTGCTAGACACCAGGGTGTACCGTGGCACTGCCATCGACACTGATCACTTCCTGGTGTTGTGCCGAATAAGTAGGATCTTTAGGCGATGGCGGCATCATGTTAGGGAACCCATTAGTGTATTAGAAAGAGTGAAAGTCGAGGTATTGCAAGATGATGAAATGAGAGAGAAGTATAACAGATAATTGATTGATAAGTTTGACAGATTAGAAGGAATGTGTGAGGTTGAAGAGTTATGTAAGTCGATCAAGGATGGAGATGTGAATGCGGTGATTGATGTATGTGGTGTGAGTAAGAGAAGAATAGGAAGTATATTGAAGACTGTAAGTGCAAAAATTCGGAAGGCGGTGTCTGAAAAGAGGAAAGCATGGCAGGATTGGTTGGCAGCAAAAGCCAATCATAGAATGGACAAAGCAACGATAGAGGATGTACAAAATGCAAAGAATGAGTATAAAAGACGTAAGACCATAACAAAGGAAGTGGTGGAAAGAAAGAAAATTAATGATAGAGATGAATTTGAAAGAAGGTTATCTGATGACTTCTGAACGAACCTTAAGTTCTTCTGGAAGTCCATAAGAATAGCCAGAGCTAATAATACAAGCTCACATGGCAAAATCAGGAACCAGGATGGAAGCTTTGTGCCAGGTGAAGAATGTATCCTAAAGAGGTGGAAGGAATATTTTGAAAGTTTATTCGAGAACGAGGATATGCATGTGCCAAACCCCGGTAGGGGTCAAACTGAGAGTGGGGATGAAAGTAATATTAGTATGAAAGAGATATTAGATGCAATGAAAAGTATGAAGTTGGGTAAGGCTGCAGGATATGATAGGATTACAGTCGAGATGCTGAGAGCTAGATAGGGCGTGGCGTTAGCTGTACTACCTTTTCAACCTTTGTTGGAGGAGCGGCAAAGAGCCAGATGACTGGTGCAAAGCCGTAATCGTTCCAGTATATAAAGGAAAAAGGTACAGCAAGACTGTAAGAACTATCGTGGTATTAGCTTACTGAGCGTCGTCGGCAAACTGTTTGCAAAGATACTGATTAAAAGAGTGATGAATGAAACTGAAGAGAAAATTTGGGATGTACAAGCAGGATTTAGAAGTGGAATGGGATGCATGGACCAAGTCTTTTCCTTACGTAGCATAACCGAAAAATATTTGGCACATAGCCAAGAAGTCTATTGCGCTTTCGTAGATTTGGAAAAAGCCTATGACAGAGTGGTGAGGAATGAATTGTGGTCCATATTGTCTGCTTGTGGGGTAAACAGCATGCTGATACGAGCATTGAAATCACTGTATGAGAGTTCTAGTGCTTGTCTCAGGATAAACGGAGCTTACTCAGACTGGTTTAGCATCCAGAAGGATGTTAGACAGGGATATGTGGCTTCACCGTGGCTGTTTAACCTATTTTTAGACAATTGCTTGAAAGATTTGAAAGATAGTGAGTATGAACTAAGAATGAATGAGTTGACCGTCAAGTGCCTCCTATACGCCGATAATCAAGTTTTATTATCATCATCGAAGAGGGAGATGGAAGCGATGGTTGACATAGTGCATGGTGCTTTAACAAGCAAAGGAATGAAAGTGAATTTAAGCAAGACGAAAGTAATGATTTTTGAAAGAGAAGAATGTATAACAAACTGTGACATTATGATTGAGGGACAAAAAGTGGAACAAGTGAAAGAATTTGTATATCTGGGTTCACAGTTTACGAGATATGACAAGTGTGATGGAGATATTGAAAGAAGAGTTTTAAAAGGGAATCAAGTCAACGGGGTACTTCATAACTTTATGAATAGCCGGAACGTATCACAAGGAGCTCGACTGTCTGTGCATAGAGGCGTGTTGGTTCCTACACTAATGTATGGTAGTGAATGTTGGGTATGGCAGAAGAAACATGAAAGTGGGATTAATGCTGTGGAGATGAGAAGCCTAAAAAGTATAACTGGAGTGAAACGGATGGACAAAGTGAGGAACAGTGTGATAAGGAAGCGGTGCGGCGTGGTTGAAGATGTAGTGACAAGTATAGAGAAAGGGATGCTTAGATGGTTCGACCATGTCGAAAGAATGGATGAAAGAAGATTAACGAAAGAAATATACAAGGTAAGAATGATTGGAAAAATCGGTGCAGGTCGATTTAGGCGCACATATTCTGATCAAATCGGAGTCGAAATCCTAAAGAAAGGCCGGGTCAAAAGCACTCGCAATCGACGAGCATGCATGAAGACGCTTATGAAAGTGGAGGAAGCGAGAGGTTTGCCGGGATCGTAGCAGGTGGAGAGAGGTGGTCTCTGCTTACCCCACTGGGAACGAGGCGTGATATAATGCTGCTCCCATATGGCCAGACGCTTAATTCTACCATCTACTGCGAACAACTGGACCGCTTGAAGCAGGCGATCGACCAGAAACGTCCAGAATTGGCCAACAGGAAGGGTGTAGTGTTCCACCAGGACAACGCCAGACCACACACTTCGTTGATGACTCGTCAGAAGCTATGGGAGCTCGGATGGGAGGTTTTATCGCATCCACCATATAGCCCGGACATAGCGCCAAGTGATTACCACCTGTTCCTGTCCATGGTGAACGCCCTTGGTGGTGTAAAGTTGAACTCAAAAGAGGCTTGTGAAAAGTGGCTGTCCGAGTTCTTCGCAAATAAGGAGGGGGGCTTCTACGAGGGAGGTATTATGAAGTTGCCGTCTAGATGGAAACAGATTATCGAACAAAACGGCGCATATTTGAACTAAATCCGATCACTGTAACACTTTTTATAAAGCATTGAATAAAGAGCAAAAAAGCGGAAGGGAGATATTTGCCAAACTTATATATGCATGTGTGTATGTATGTATAAAAATAAAAATTTTGTTCATAAGTTTTTCCGCTCTTTATCTACTAATTTAAAATATTTTTAAATAAAATTAAACAATTTTAACCAATTTCAATTGTTGTCTCTGTACAAGTTTATTTAATTTGTCTTAAAAACTTATTTATTTGCTGTATACTTTGTAATATTCTAGACTTCCAGAATTTTAAGCTCTTACTTTAAATTCAAAGCTTCACTTTGTTCATGGCAAATGTTTACAGTCCCAAATTCATCACCAATAAACCAGCTAAAAATGATGGATGCGTGGAAGGCTACGTTATTTCATCCGCGTCACGTTTGCAGCTACTTAACGTGTCGTACTACCAGCGCGGACGATACCTTTGTGTTGCCAAAAACAATATCGGATTTATGGAGAGGTGAGTCCTGAATAGATGCATTTACTAGAACATCAATTCTTAAATGGTGATCCTTGCAAACGTTGGGCATAATCGATAGTACACAGGGATTCTGTATTGTACAAAAACAAGTATTATCTATTTGGGTTCCGTTGATGAAAATGCAAACTGTTACTTTAGAAACGGCATTCCTTTCAAAATAAGCATACTCTGCACGACATCTTTGACTACTTCCCTACTAATCTCTTTTTTTTTCGTCATTATTATGCATTATGTTTGAACTCATAGAAGCTATCAGACAGAAGCTATTGCGCTGAATGTGTTTTGCCCTCCTGCGGACCAAGCTGTTAAAATCGCTCACGTATCGAGAGGTGATTATGCCATTATTCAAACAACCATTTGCGCTGATCCGCCGCCGAGGGTTGCTTATTGGGAGCGAGGTCCTCTCCGACTGGATGTCCCATCAAAAGACGGTCAGTCAACTTTTACTACGCTTAGTTTCTTTATATTTCTTTGATCTATCTACAGTTGAACTTTCTGAAGAATTTTTTCTAAGACTATTGGCATGTTAACTATATATTTAAAAGTATAGTAATGAATGAAACATATATGTACTATACATGAAAGTAGATTTAATTTTTTTTTCAACAAAGTGTAATTTCTTATTTACATGTTTATAAGAAATTTCCAATAAAAGTAAAATTTGGAAGATAATTTCAAAGATCCAAACAAATAGTTTCCACTATCACATCCCATCACTATTCATAAGATCAATACTCATGTAGAGCCTTATAATGAACATTGGAGATTTTCAGGCCGACGAAAAGCATTAGAAAAAGCCAACGTTGAAGACTGTTACCTTTATACTCTAACCATTGAAGGAGTTCAGACCTCTGACGCGGGAGTATATATACTGATAGTTGGAAATGACAGGGGGTTCTCTGAACATATGATATTATTGCTTGTTCACGGTAAGAAATACTTCTTTATATAATAAAAAAAATAGGTGAAAATATATTTTTTTGAAATATTATTTATGACGTTAATTGTTTTTTATTCACCGAGACGAGCAGGGTGTACTTTTGATGGTGAAAGATACGCCTGTCCATAACAAAGTGGCGCTAGTTAAGGTGATATACACTGCACCACATTGCGCTCGTCGCATTTAGCAATTTCAATAGCTGCAGCGCCCTTCAAACCGGAACACAGTAATGTTTGCAAACTATTGTTTTTTTGTTGTTGTTGTGTGTGTTTAAAATTTTTGTTTATTTTTAATTTAATTTTCTTTAATTTTTTTTATATTAGCTCGGAAATACCAGATCCGCTAGTCCCGCGCCCGATGAAACTGCATTAGTTGTCAATAAAACTAGCGGCGTAAATTTCATTATAAAAAAAAACTACTGTTTGTTGGTAGAAATAGCCTCTGCGATGGTACCTACCTAGACGGTTTCCGGCAACAGAGATCCACCAGCAGTAACATGTCAGACGCTGCCAACGGAGTATAATTCATTACAAAGTAATCTGTTGTTGACAGATACCGCGTACGTAGCGCTGACGATTGCCGCGGTGCTGGGCTCGGCGGCTGTCACCGTGACGCTGCTGTTGTTAATTATTGGTTATCGAAAGAAAAAAGGTAACATGTTTTATTTCAAAATCATATAAAAATAAATTATATTTAATTCCATTTCCATTATCACGCCTTTTTCCCAGTAGGGGTAGGCAGAGGTGAATAAACACCCACTTTTCGCCAGATGTGGTCAGAATAGGTCCCATGTAACAGGGAGCGAGCCTGTTGCCACTTTTATTGGGGCCACCACACACACGCACACACACACACAAAGACGATGTCAGTGTGCGGGTTTCCTCACGATGTTTTCCTTCACCGTTTGTATCTCGCTGTTGTAAATAAAGTGCACAAATGTACATAACTAAAATATTAAATCATCGGTACACGCCGAGATTCGAACCCACGACCTTCGGAATGAAAGCCGCACGCTCTAACCTTTACGCCAGCGAGCTCCATCTTTATATCGAATTTATATTCAATTATCATCTAAAACTTGATTATGTCAAATAAGTGTAATTACATATTCTAATCTGTATATTCCAAACGATACAATTTCTTCAAAAAAAAAAATAACTTTGTTGGATTTTAGCTTTAATGAAAAATGGGATTTTGAAGATTGACAGGTGAGATTTTTAATTAATTTATTTATTTATGCTTAGTCTTTCCCTACTTTCTTTTATCTTCTTTAACTAAATTATGATAAAGATTATAAAATTGAAAACAGCAGACAGATAGAGGGGTGTAATGGGTCCCGCACAACAACTCACGAGGCCCGAGCCAACCTCAGCAGCTCGTGGTGCACCATGGTAATCAACAAACGAGACTCTGGCTCCCACTAACACGCATTGAGCCAGCGTGGTGGGAAATGGCCCAAGTCCCCCCAATATAAATCCCTATCCGATGTGGGAATCTTTAGCGTAGGCCTATGTCCAGCAGTGGACGTTTGTCAGCTGATGATAATGATAATGATTACAGATCAAATGGGAACGTTCCTATGTTAGTGCACTTTACCATCACAGACCACATCACTTAACCAGGTGGGAATCAGTGGGAACCAAACATTAATCTATATAATTAAAAAAAAAATCCCAAATCACTAACAGATTAGTGAGCTTTAACAATTTCACTTTTGATGAAGATCAAGATATTATCTTTGCAGTTTTCTACTATTCTTATGCATGTTTTAGGTTATGTTTGTAAACGTTTTTCTAATATTGTTCAATTGTACACAATAATTATTCAAGAATGTTGTAGGCCGTTTTGGTAGTCTACATTGCTGGTTCTCTTCTCAATATCTTCATTTTGATGTTAAATATTCTTGTCGCAATGACAATAGACCTAAATACAATTATCATATGATATGAAATGTAAACCATCATCAGATCATACATCATTAACAATGTGTTTATGTTTGATTTTATTAAAGCTTTCCTTATGTTTGCTATTATTAACAGCGATCAAAAGAGAATACCCGGAATAGTTGCTTACAGTCACGAGCCCCAAGCGTACTGCATAGAAATGTTAAATATCGAAACGGAAGTGATAGCAGCCGATAACTCTTTTATCGAATTATCCACTCTACTTCCGGCTGAGGCTGTCCTATGGCCCGCTACCAACGTGTAACGTAATAGGAGTTCATCGATAAAAGCTTTGAAACTCTTTTAAAAGGCGTCTAATCGTTACAATAATATAATGAAAATAATTTATAAATAGTAATCGTTTTAAATAACCTTTAATCGGTGTTGTTATCCAACTATTTTTGTTAAAATTCCTCTTACTTTTCTTCTCTTCTCTATCTTCACTCGTTGTGACCTTGTTAACTATTTTATGTTTAATATACTAAATGGCTCAGTACAATAATTTTTAATTGTTTAATTTTCGGTCAGTAGGCATTTCTATCCCTTCGAGCCTTAAGTGGGCAATAAGGAGCGCTGGACCCCAACACTGCGAGGGAAACAAAAGCGGCACCTGCAGCTACATGAAAGTGTTCATAATCGGATGACGGCGTTGAAGTTCTCGTCGTGCAAAACTCGCTAACCTTATTCAATTCGTGTCGATTACAACTTAAATTTTAACTAAAACTTAAATATCTCGTAGATAGTTTAATTATTTAAAAATGTTATTGAAAAAAAAATTAGGATATTCTCCTATATAACTTAATGCCAATGTATATCTACTAGTCAAGAACTTGGGAAGATGTTGCGGTGGATCACATCTACTTCCTTCCCTAAATCACATAAAATAAATATAAATTAATATTTACTATAGTATTTTAATTATTTAAACAAACGCTTAGCTTATGTTAGTTTATATTCTTTATACTAAAGCTGCTATGGTTTAAGCTTTTCTAACATAAAATTATTTCACTATGCAATCAAAAATTACGTATTCACTTTGTATAATATAGGTTCCAGTATATAAAAGTAATTAAAGACACTTAAACTGATATCGAATAAAAAAAACAGTATTTATTACGTTAAGTATCCTATTATATCCAAAGTTAAGCTTTGCAAAATTATAAGAGCGATTTATGTAATGTTATAATAAATAATAAGTTACTAAGTATAAGAAACGCTTACATCACCATGTATCCATTATATAATAAATGCAATTTAAAAAGTATAAAAGTTTTTTTTTATTACATACAAACACTAATTTGAACACAATTCGTACGATTCTTCCAATTACAATAAATTCTCAAAGAATATTTCTTATTATTCATTCATTACTTATAATATCAGGCTTTAATAATTAAAATAAATTCTTAAAGCCTGATATTCAAATCCAGAAGCTTTGACATTTAAAACATGATCACAGTTTCAGTTGCTCTTACATCATCCCAGGCCCACATCCGTGTATTGCTGGACAAAAGGTTCACCAAGTGAATGTTACTTATGTTTCGCATCCAGTCTCAACCAGCACCTTTTTTTTTTTTTTTTTTTTTTTCATGGTGATGTTCTCGCCGCAGTTTTATTGACAACTATAGCGGCTTCATCGGACTCAGGGCTCGCGGATCCGGTATCCGCGAGCTAAACTAAATAAATTGATATATACACATATATGTAGATAAAGTAGCGTGTATGAGGGGAAGGAGAAAGATGAGAAAATATTGGATGTGGAAGGGTTGAAGAGCAGGACAGTGCTATGAGGGAAGAGAGAGGGGTGTATTAAAATATATACATAGATAAATATACATATGAATTTAAGACGCGCGCGGTGCGCGTCGGATGGCGGCAATCCTATGAGGTCATCGGAGGGGGGCACGAGCCCGTCCTCCGATCACCTTCGCCTGTAACACGGGACGAGGGCGGTGTGGACCGCCCTGTCGGCCGGGTGTGACTTGTGTGCGCGGTGTGCGAGCTTGACGGGCGCCGCAACCGACGGTGGAAGCGGCGCGTTCGAAATGTGGTGAGTGGATGTTTTGTGTCGTTGATGGGAGTGTCGTGCCGACCCTCTGTATCGACCCGGAGCGGAAGCGCGTTCCGCGGACGTCGATTCTTACTGGCAACCAGCTCCTACATACATACATACATATATATCACGCCTCGTTCCCACTGGGGTAGGCAGAGACCACCTCTCTCCACCTGCTACGATCCTGGCACACCTCTCTCGCTTCCTCCACTTTCATAAGCGTCTTCATGCATGCTTGTCGGTTGCGAGTGCTTTTGACCCGGCCTTTCTTTAGGATTTCGACTCCGATTTAATCGGAATATGTGCGCCTAGGTCGACCTGCACCGATTTTTCCAATCATTCTTACCTTGTATATTTCTTTCGTTAATCTTCTTTCATCCATTCTTTCGAAATGGCGGAACCATCTAAGCATCCCTTTCTCTATCCTTGTCACTACATCTTCAACCACGCCGCACCGCTTCTTTATCACACTGTTCCTCACTTTCTCCACTCCATCCGTTTCCCGAGCGACGACTACGCACCTGTGCCTCTTTAACTACCTGGTTAGTTCCTGTGCCCGAGCGACGACTACACAACCGGTGATGTGACTGAGTACGCGACCCGACTGCGCCTTTACATGACCAAAGCTGACTCCGCGACCTACTTCGTGGCACACACCATCTCATTGTAGTTACCTACCGACCTTCATTCATCATCTCACGTCTTTCTGCGACAGGATATGGTGCGCAGACCACTACAACCACCATACACCGGCCCTTACAAGGACTTCAAAAATACTTCACGATAGAAGTAAAGGGAAATCCAGTTAACGTTTCTGTAGACAGTCTGAAACCGGCACACATGATGAAGGAAGCGCAAACTGAGAATCACGTTCAACCACAACCATCGAAACCAGTAGCTGACGTGAAGATCTCACGAAGCGCACGACACGTACGATTCCCCGACTACTATCGACCTTAGCTACGGTCTGGCCAGAGGGAATATGTGGCGCGTATCCATCACCACAAGGGTACCGCCGTGCCGCCGCGCTGAACAGACGGCGTTTACCATTGTAAAGTGAATTTTACTAAATACATGCATGGGTACTGTTTGTACACGCGAATTAATATATTTACAATAACTAAACTTCACAACCCCCACATTGGTGACGCGACTTCAGCTGCAATAAAGCGCACAGGGCCACGGAGCATTTAGACTGCGCGCACGTGCGTTAATTGATCCGTGCATCAGCTGTTTTTGATTTTGAGTTTCATTGCTGTTTTTTTTTTAGTAAAGTAATGTATTTTTCATAAAACTATCGTTTCATTTAGCTGTACTAACATGACGGAGCGTAAATAATGCTAATAAAACGTTTTAAAAATATATTTTTTTTATCAGTATAGATTTTTTTTTCGTTCCATCAATCGTTCGTAGCAAAAGTGTCATTAGTGCCATCGTCTATCTTCGTTTCCGGAAGCGGTCTCCTAACACCTAGTATATCTAAACCACTTATACTTGCTTTTACCTCTTCCCTCCCCGTGACACGCGTTGTACACTGTCGTCAGACAGTGCAAAGATATTTTTCTTAAAAATAGGCTCGTTTTTTTTTATCAAGAATGCAAGTACTATTTATTGTTGGAAAGATATACTGTTGTGGCTCTTTAAAAACATAAAATTTTGTACATTGTAATTTTTGACTTTTTCTTTTCTAATTTTTCAAAAGGTTATCAACCCCTGGTCTAGAGAAATATTAACGTGGGATCAAGGGGCACCACAAAATTATTTAAATTTTTACTCATTTTTTTTTATTCTGTACATATTTTGCACTATCAAATTTCCTGTACCACGTCAAGAACAATTAGGTGCGAGTACAACGCTACGTACCTCATACAACACTACTAATACCGTGTATACCGCGCGATGCAGTAACTATGGTGTGAAGAAGTAGTGGGACTTACTGCTTATGATAATAATGATGTAATTACATACAACGCTGCCGTGGTAACTCATCGGTGATAACATTAATCGTTACTGACTATGGTTCATTTAGGTTCTGTTTTACAATGTCCGAGTAAAGTTACTGGTGGTACATCTCTGCTGCCGGAGTACGATAAATAGATACTACCGCAGCGCCTATTTCTGCTAACAAACAGCATTGTGCAAATATTACTGTTGTCCCGGATTGAAGGGCGTTGTAGTTAGTGAATTTACTGGAGTACAGAGACTTAACATCTTATGTATCAAGGCGACGAGCGCAATATGGTGCTGTATACACCATTCTAACTAGCGCCAGGTTGTTATGAGCAGGCGTATCACTTACCATTAGTTGAACGTCCAGCTCATCTCGTCTTGTTGTAAATAGCTTATTCCATCTTAGTATTATATTATTAACAAATTAGATCAATTTGGTTTAACAACAATTTGTAAAACATTACTGAAATATTTATATACGTAATATTGATAAACGTTAGTTATTGTATCATTATATAATTTCAGTATTACATAATTTGAACTTCAATAATTTAATGCGGTACATGATTTCAGAGAGGTCGCGAATATGAGACAAAAAGCTACCGATAATATTTTTGATGTTACACAAAGGGACACTGCACGCACTCATACTAGCGCGCCGCGTTGCACGCTGAACGCACACCGGCGCGCGTGAGCTGCTGCTCGGCGCGTCGCCGCGGCAACGGTCCGGGCGAGGGTTGCATAGGAACCGGATGTTCGCAGCGGTGTCGAATATAATAACAAGCGTGAAACTCAAGTCTGAACAACGCGCTTTCCGCTCTACATTTCCCTCCATTGTCGATTACTTTTTCTCTAAATAAAAGTTTGGTAACTCTTATTCCATTGAAGGCTTTATTTAATTCATTTAGTAATATGTTCAGCTACATGATCTTTTTACTGTTGATTTACAATTGATCTCACTGCCTCTATAGAGCCGTGGTTTAGTTCCCTGTTCAATTCCGATGCTATGTAATGTGGTGGCAGTAGTGTTTTTAGACCTGGCTACCACCGTAATATTGTAAGTCTGCCGCCGTAACAGCATCGCTGCGTTCCGATTGCCAAAGTATGGGAGTTAATGTATCCTAATCAAGTATGTATCAACTACTTAAATGTCACTTAACACCATGTGTTAATACACAGCAAAAATGGTAGCCCATTGTAGACAAAAGTCGAACGTTAACCGTCTTTGCCTCCGCGAGGACGTACGCTAAGGTTATATTTTCACTTATAACAACCACAACCTGGTAAGTAATACATCTGTTCATAAAAACACAACGCTAGTTAGGATGATATAAACAGCATCACTTCTGCTCTTAGCCTTAATATTCAAGAGCTACAAAATTAATTTCATTCGCTATAACGTATTGTTTAGCGAAAATAGGCGCTGCGGTGTTACCTACCTTTTTTAACCGCGGAAGAAATCTTAAAAGACACCTTGCTTCTGGAGGGAAGGTCTGTTGGGAAAGTTATTTGGGGCTTCAACCCGCTAAAATCCCTTCGGTGGTCTCCGTCAGTGCATTAGGAGGGGCGCTGGTATATTTTATAGAACGCACTCCGGCTAAAACATCCCACGGAAGAGCAAAGCCCTCCTTAGCACCCGCGCTGTGCTACGGCAAACACAACACCACCATGCATTTGCCGTACTCCTAAGGCTCAGTTATTGAGATTTGACGACCCCCACCCTCAAAGCTCACGAACCCGAGGACTCTTTTAGTCGCCTTGTAGGACAGGCACGGAATACCTCAGTCCTATTCTTAACAGCCCGAGAATGCAAGGCTGGCGATGTTATCTACCTAGAAGGTCGCCGGCAACAGGAACCTATCACCAGCAAATTTATAGATTTATATTAGCAATATGGCGCAGGCATTGGATGGTGACAAGAAACACTGTCAGACTCAATTTGACTGCCGCTGGTCGAGTTTAATTTCGATTGATGTCACAACGCGTCATGTCTCCGATACAAATAATTGTTACAAAGATTAAAATCGATAAATTTTTTTTGAGAGATTATTTAAGATCGTCTAGGCAGTTACAACTCTATTGCGACCTGATATCTTAGTCGTGGTTAAAGGGCTGAGTATGCCTGCCCTCGGTAAAGAAGAATAGCTGAGGATCGAATTGGTTTTCTTGATCTGATCGCCAAACTTCAGTTTGAAGAGGGCACCTAATGATGATGATGATGATTACTGACCTGATCTCTCATGGTGAAGTAAAATGTTTACTCACCCGACCAATCCAGAGAACTACTGCTCCAAATCAGTTATCTCGTTATTATCAGCTTTACCTCTTTCTTATATAAAAAAACTACATGAAGACCTTTGGCTCGTCATAAATTAAAATTTATCTATTTTTATAGGCTAGTTATCTTTATTATCATCATCATATTATCAGGTTTCATCATTGACATGAGACATAA
The DNA here is from genome assembly GCA_033220335.2 of Troides aeacus. Taxonomy (NCBI): domain Eukaryota; kingdom Metazoa; phylum Arthropoda; class Insecta; order Lepidoptera; family Papilionidae; genus Troides; species Troides aeacus. Next base: position 396,300 of record CM067270.1, read on the forward strand.
TAATTATAACAAAATAGTCATTTTAATCATAATATAAAGATTTTAATGAGTGATGTCGCTGCTGACGCAGAAGAAAAATACTTAAAAACTACTTCATATTTATGTTATTTCTCTGATCATTATTTCGGACTTGTGTCGATGTTGTAGGTTTCAGTAAAAAAATAGACGCTATTTATAGCAGTTCAGGGAAACTCTTAGAATAAGAAAAATATATCTCTGAAGATCGAGGAAAATCTGAGCCTTTACAAATAATACATCCTAACGATGTACTTCATATTGTATTCTGAGAATAGCTGAAGCTTACGGATTGTTGAAGCTCACAATTATGGACAGGATATATACATTGCTTGTAGATTCACAATATATATATATATTGCTTGTATATTCAAAGCTATCACATCGCTGTTAATTTACACTACTTAATTATTTTGGACTCAGTTACACTACTTAATCTGAACCCAACGGTTTATTAAGTAAGGATCTGTGAATGCTCTATTACTAAAATTCCCATTACTAATGGTAGTTCTCTGTTTTTTTTTTTTTTTTTCTTCCACTAGAGATTTTTCCACTGGCGGACATGCCAATGACACTATGGCTACAATGAATCCTCTAACTTGTGTCAGAGACCTTCATAGCGAAAGATATTTATTTATTGTTTATATTTGTAATAATAACTTTAATCTAGACTAATTTACTACTACTACAATGCAAGTTCCTTACTAGTACAGGGTGTCTGGTGGCAGATTTATGTTTTCAAATTAAAAAAAAAATAATATGTTTGAAATATAATTTTACTAAAAGTATTAAAAGATAGAGTACAAATGCGGATTTTATTTTTTAAAGATAATGTCATCCAAATGTCTTCCATCCTGTTGCACACACACACACACTGTTCGAAACGGAGCCTCGTATTCCGTGCCACACGCTGCAGTAAACTTGGTTCAATTGCGCTGATTTCTCGCCGAATATTTTCTTTTAAGTCCACAACAGTTCGCGGATTGTTGGCGTAAACTCTCTCTTTGAGGTAGCCCAAAAAAAAAAATCCATTGGAGTTAGGTCGGGTGACCTCGGTGGCCACGGGATGTCCCCAAAGCGACTAATCAGTTTTTGAGGGAGATTTTCTCGCAACAAATCCATCGAAGCTCTGGCCGTGTGTGCGGTTGCACCATCCTGTTGAAACCACGTGTGTGATGAGAATGATGAATGAGCTCGCAGGTTCGGCAAAAAGAAATTCGAAATCATGAGCCGATAATTCTCACCATTGACATTCGTCGCTTGGCCCCGAACATCCACCTTTGTTCCACATTTCACCTCCAGCTCGGACCTTTCTTTCCCGTACATAGGGCATTCGACCAGTAGGTGTACAATACTTTCCTCCTTGTTAGGTTCGCAGGAACATTGCGGACTCTCTTTACACTTGAATTTGAGCAAGTATTCAGAGAACCCGCCATGTCCCGTGAACACGGTTTCTGGGCATTATTTAGGATCAACATTGCAACTGGAAGGTACACCTAGACATGTTGTGTGCTAAATTAGACAAGTACGTGTACGTGCTGAGGCAGCTTCGACTGACTGTGTCGAAGGAAGCGGCGCTGCCAGGGATGTGTGTCCTCGATACTTTCGTATGGAATAGTCATTTGGGGCAACTCTGTACATTTCGAAAATGTTTTTAAAATACAGAAAAAATGCACTCGTGCTATTTGTGGCGCAAAGCCATTTGCTAGCTGCCGACCGCTTTTTCAAATATTAAATATATTACCCTCATTGTATATCAGTGAAATAAGCCTGTTTGTTAAGAAATATCCTTCATATTTTCACGTATATACAGAAAGAAAAACAAAGCCATCTCGGTACCCAAATGAACTTATGTACCTAAAGTGTTCCCTAGAAGTGTTCAGAGGCAATGCCTACCTCATGGCCTTTGCGATCCACAACGCGATACCGAACGAATTAAAAACACTACCTACGTAATATAAATTTAAAACTACCCTAACAAATTGGCTCTCAAATAAAATATACTATGCGGTAGATGATTTCTTTAATGACGCTGATCCTTGATAATTGCTTAAAATTAATTATATATTATTGCTTTGTCGAGTTCCTTTAGTTTAATCAATGGGTCAGTACTGTACGAGTATATACTTAGTGTATACGTAAACATTTGCATGCTTTACAATAAGTGGAATGTGCGCTCTCTATTCTGCTATAACCATCTTGTATTTTGAACTACATTTTCGCAAATAAACTTATTTGATTTGATTTGAAGATTCTCGCTAAGACTCTGTCGCGTATTATAAAACAAGACCTGAGGCTCGGTGCTTATCGTCGATATACAGGATATGCCCTAAATCAATCTTTACTATTAAAGAGAGTGGATCGATCAAAACGCCTTCTGTCGCGATACACAAGTGAAAGGCACAGAAATATCCTTTTTACCGATGAAAAAGTTTTCACGATTGAAAAACACTACAATAAGCGAAATGGTAAAGTGTACGCCCACAGTTCTAAAGAAGCTGCTCAAGTGATCGGAAAGGCACAACGTGGTCATCATCTTGCGTCAGTGATGCTTTGATGGGGCGTGTCTTATCAAGAATTCACAAAACTACATTTTTGTGAAAAAGGAATGAAAACTTCTGCCAAAGTTTATCAGGTTATAGTCCGACATAAACTATCACTGTCCAGAGAAGACGGGAGGACGTGAATAGACCGTTTTTCTGATAGTAAATAATACGCCTGGTAATAACAATAGCACCCTAGTTGAGGTAATATACAATGCATCACAATGTGTGGCATTGAGACATAAGATATTAAGCCAGGTTGCTCCAGTAAGTACCGCCCTTCAAAGCAGAAGACAGTAATGTTTGCACAATAACTACTATTTGGGGGTAGAAATATAATAATAACTGCAGTTGTACCTATATAAACAATCTCAGGCAACAGGCAACATGTATCCATGGTTTCATATTAATAAAAAAAACATTTCAGAAACTCATTGTTAAGTGTTTAACATTTTAATATATTTTCATTAAACTATATATATATAGGAAACATTTAGCTACTTTCAAAGCATTGGAGGTTATTTAAAAATTCTCCTCGCCATTTGAGAGTAAATTTTAGAAACCTATATTTGCGGTCCAGATATATTGAGGGTATTAAATTATGAATAAGCTTTTTCAGATTAGATCACCTAACCATTAAATATCCTCGTTGATGGTCAAGACTCACTTTGGACCGTTGTGCCAGAGATGTAAGTATCATTAAAAATTACATCTCCAAAATAACATCACGGGAGTCCTAAGATCAATAAAGTAGCCTAGCATTAAATAAAAGCAATAATGTACATTATAAAACAAAAATATATCACTTCTATGAAGTAAAAGTACAATGGACGCGTCAAGGTGCATTTCACGTTCAACAGACTATGATGACAGGAGACTTTCTATTGCGTATATTCTATCGATGATAACCTGAAAAATATGTGTGTATTATCTTTTGTTATCTGCGTACATTATGAGCATTAGATATAACAAACATAAGCGCAGCGTTGGCAGACTCCCACTAGGTGGATAGACGGCATAAAAAAAATCGCTGGGGGCCACTGGATTCAAACTACACAAGATTGTGGTTTCCGAACACATTACAAGAGACCTGTATCCAGCAATGGACGTCCAGCGGTTGAAATTATGATGACGATGAAGTGATTACTGCAATAAACTATTTATCTATGTCTATCTACTTAGGCTAAAACATTTTTAATTAATACTTTTTGATATTAGCTCCAAATATCAAAGGCAGACATTAAAAATTTGACATGTGTTATGTTTATAACTTAGACCTATTTCAGTACGGGTCTAGCTTCTATCTAATAGTCGGGAAATATCTTAAAGGTTTATTAAATTTAATAAAAACTTCACGCTTTAACAAATCAATATATTTCCTAAAGAATAGACAGAAAACCAATAATTTTTTTTATGTATGACACATTTAATTGTATACAATATTAATAGTAACAATACTACATAAAACATAAACATATAATTAATTTAACCAATTCATTGTTACTTTATGATTTTCTTTTCGTTTGTCTATGCCCAAAATCAAAATGTCCGATCTACAATATGATGATCTGAATGTAATGACCTTACTAGTTAATGCTATGTAATATATAAGGAAAAAAGCTATGCAAATAGATATCTTTAAATAAATATTACGAATATATACCTAAATATATAAGGTTGCCAAATATCTCCCTTCCGCTTTTTTGCTCTTTCGTCAATGCTTTATAAAAAGTGTTACAGTGATCGGATTTAGTTCAAATATGCGCCGTTTTGTTCGATAATCTGTTTCCATCTAGACGGCAACTTCATAATACCTCCATCGTAGAAGCCCCCCTCCTTATTTGCGAAGAACTCGGACAGCCACTTTTCACAAGCCTCTTTTGAGTTCCACTTTACACCACCAAGGGCGTTCACCATGGACAGGAACAGGTGGTAATCACTTGGCGCTATGTCCGGGCTATATGGTGGATGCGATAAAACCTCCCATCCGAGCTCCCGTAGCTTCTGACGAGTCATCAACGAAGTGTGTGGTCTGGCGTTGTCCTGGTGGAACACTACACCCTTCCTGTTGGCCAATTCTGGACGCTTCTGGTCGATCGCCTGCTTCAAGCGGTCCAGTTGTTCGCAGTAGATGGTAGAATTAAGCGTCTGGCCATATGGGAGCAGCTCATAGTGGATGATTCCCTTCCAATCCCACCAAACACACAGCAAAACCTTCCTGGCCATCAATCCCGGCTTGGCCACTGTTTGGGACGATTCACCGGCCTTCGACCACGACCGTTTTCGCTTGATATTGTCGTATGTGATCCATTTTTCGTCGCCAGTCACCATCCGCTTCAAGAATGGGTCGAGTTCGTTCCGTTTCAGCAGCATATCGCAGGCGTTGATTCGGTCCAGAAGGTTTTTTTGCGTCAAATCATGCGGCACCCAAACATCAAGCTTTTTTTTGTATCCAGCCTTCTGCAGATGGTTTAAAATGGTTTGGTGACTAACTCCCATCTCCTGGGCGATGTCACGAGATGTCACATGCCGGTCTAACTCGATGTAGTCCATGATTTGATCGGTATTTGTCGTCACAGGTCTTCCGCCCGCTGGCTTATCCATGGTGTCGTTTTCACCGGCTCTGAATCGTCGAAACCATTCCTCCGCGGTTCGAAGTGATAGAGTACCATCCCCCAAAACACCATTAATCTCACGGAACGTTTCTCTAGCGGATTTGCCTTTAACGAAGGAAAACTTTAAAATAGCGCAAATTCGGCGTTAGTGAACTCGCATGTTTACACGTCTATAACTGTTGAACGCAATATCCAAACTAATTATGCATAGCGTCGTTTTGTAGGTTATGTCAAGACCTTTCAAATTATGTATAGTATTGCCAGATACGAGCTCTGTAGCGCTTTGTACATAGCCGCGAAATTCAAAAGACAAAAAGGCGGAAGGGAGATATTTTCCAACCTATGTGCCCATAATTATGAAAGTGGTCTAAGTCATATATTTCTTGTTTCGAGATATTTAATGAATTGCGTTTGAATAAATTAAAAAATATTTTTACATTCTGCGACATTTTAATTTATAATTTTATTAGTCTTAATTAATGAAAATTTAGTATGAATATGAAATTTTGTGTGAATTTTATACGATAATATTATTTTTAAAGATTGAATTGACTTAGACCATTTTCAAAATTAACTGAATGTCCTATAAATGACTTAGAGCAATAAACAACTTTGAGTTTTATTTGAAACAATAATTTGATTGAAATAATTCGTGAACATTTATTACATTTATTAATTATTTTTAAACAGTAATCCATTTTTATCATTATTTCGAGTATTTAAGATTCTTAAAATGTTCCTGAAAAACTGGAGGGACGGTACGGTAGTAAACTCATAATATCTTTGTTTTTCTTCCGATACTGGTCTAATGGTGGTGTATAATGGAAGTAATTTAATATTTCCATATATTTTTGGTCTTCTTTTTTTAGGTGAAAGATCCAAAACGTGAAATTTAGAATCATCTAAAGATGTTTTATAGAACATTTTATAAGGTTCATTTCTCAAGAATCTCATCCATTGAATTTGTAGCCAAGAGACAGATTCACCCGCGGTATTTTTTACTCTTCGTGTTATGATTCTTCTAGTGATTTCGTTGAAATAAAATCCGGCTGCAACATTCGTTTTATCGAAAATGTATTTCTTCTTCTGCACTTTTCTGTCAATTCATAATAATGCTCAGGGTTGTATAAACACTTTCATAATTAACACTAAATGAATTCCATATAATGTTGAAATTACAACCACTATCTAATGGTTCATTTTTGACAATTTCATAAAAATTACATTGAATAAATTTAGTTTAAAATAATGTGCTATGAAATAACTGAAAAACTCATTTTTTTAAAATTTTGACTTAGACCACTTTCATAATTATGGGCACATATAAATAATGAAAAAAAGATCTCCTTTGTTCGCCAATCACGTGAAAACTAGTGAAAGTAAAAAACCTCTATAATATATATTATATGTTAAATAACATAGTGCAACCAAGTTATGAACTTTATGTAAGATCACTTAACTTAATCTACGAACCTTTTACTCCTGTATATGTTATACATACAAGCTATGTGGTTTGTAATTATAAGTATTTTCAAGTTAATAGGGGGACCGGAAAGTAATGTCGTTTCTGCGCATGCCAATACTTAATTGTCATTTGTCAGCTCATTGTTTTGTTCAGAGGCGTACCAAAGACATTGTGAGGTTATAGTGATTTCTTTACTTATAGACAATTGAATTACAATTTTTTTTTGTAATTTTGGGTAAAATGGCCAGCCAAATACCAGAAGAGGTACACATCCGGCATTGCATGCTCTTTGAGTTTCGCAAGGGAAATAACGCAACAGTTGCTACCAAAAACATTTGCGATGTTTATCCAAATGAACTGGACATTCGTAAATGCCAAAGGTGGTTTTCCAAGTTCAAATCGGGTAATTTTGATCTTTCCGACTCGTATCGATCAGGAAGACCATCAGCGTTAGACAACGACGTGTTAAGGGCGGAAGTGGAAGCAAATCCGTGTCAGACGATCGAGGAATTGTCAAACAGTCTCAACAAACCTTGGTCGACCATCCAAGAACATTTGAAGCAGATTGGAAAAGTAAGCAGAGCAGGTGTTTGGGTCCCGCATAATCTGTCCGAACAGAATAAGGCTAACCGATCAATCACATGCAACTTATTGCTTCAACGACACAACACAGAAGCGTTTTTTGATCGCTTGATCACAGGAGATGAGAAATGGGTCCTGTATGATAACCCAAAACGCAAAAGGCAGTGGCTCTCTCCAAATGAAATCCCTCGGAGTACTGCTAAGCCAGGTTTACACCCCAAAAAAGCGCTTTTGTGTGTTTGGTGGAGTATTCGCGGCATTGTTCATTTTGAATTACTGAAACCTGGAGAAACTGTTACTGCAGACCTCTACAGCGAACAATTGCAGCGAGTCAATCAATCTTTAATTGAAAAGTGGCCAGCGATTGTCAACCGAAAAGGCGTCATTCTCCAACATGACAATGCAAGACCGCACTGCGCAAGGCGAACTCTAGAAAAAATTAATGAATTGGGGTGGGAGGTGCTGCCTCATCCACCATATTCGCCCGATGTTGCACCATCGGATTTCCACTTATTCCGAGCGCTGCAACACTTTTTAAGTGGCAAAACATTTGCAAATTTGGATGATATCCAAAATGCCATCTCTAGATATTTTGCCGAAAAACCAATTAATTTTTATCGATCAGGGATTGAAAATTTACTCACTAGATGGCAAAAGGTTATTGACAATGATGGGGAATACATCATTGATTAAAAATAAAGACTCGTTAAAAATGTATGTGTTTGTAATTAGCGTAAGAAAACGACATTACTTTCCGGTCCGCCTAATAAAAAAGCCAAACGATAAAAGCGCCATAGAGATGTACAAGAAAACTAAAAATTTTTAAATGTGTAACATACAGATGATGATATTAACATAACATCTAACATTTTTAATCATTAGGTCTTTGTCGCAAGGGAATAGCTTACGCGCCGCACCCGTCCCAGTGGGAACTGAAACGCACTATGTCGGACTCGCACCGACCAAAAACCCTCGCGAAGAATGACTTACAAGAGAACAGAATCGCATGAGCCTCTAATGAACACTGGATCCATCCAACCCGCCAAAACACTCAAAAGATAATAGAAGTGGTCTTTGGCTACACCGCTTACCATAGTTTCAATCCAACTCAACATTGACCTACTCTGAACCCTTTAATAGTAACTTAACCTTACAAAGTATATACAGCTTACAACTTTAAATATTTATATGTACTTTATACAGCTTTATTTTAACAAATATATAATATAAAATATGTTTCAAAAACATTCAACGGAAATTAATAAAAATTGGACCAATACGTAGAAAGTCAAGCGTCATCATCAAATCATGTTTAGCCGATAGAAGCCCACTGCTGGACATGCATTTCTTTTTTTTTTAGTTTTACGTGGGGGAAATGCTTACGCATACTCGTCCTCGCAGGGGCAAGGATGGGTTATGTCGGATTTGCACCGACTAAAACCCCCACGATGTTCCCGACTCGTAGCCTGGTAGCAAGGGTCACGGGTACGGCTTAGTGTCTTCGTCCGCGACTCTCACCGGCGCCGGCCGCTTTCCCAGCCCCACTTCGGTAGGGAGGGATAAGCCCCTGCAGGTCGCGCCAGAACATGCTGCATAGCCCCACCTCGGCATCCATTGCGTGGACGACGGATTCCCCCGAACTCTTCGTCCAGAGGCCACGGGAACCCCGGGAGATATCCTCTCCGGGCTCCCCGCGGCGAACAGATGTTGAGTCCGCCGCTACCCGTTAGCGGCCGCGAAGGATAGGGAGAACGGCGCATCGTAATACCGACACTCTTCTTCCCCTGCGACCACACCGCCGCCGCATCGCCGGTGCGACACCGGTTGGTCGCGGAGGATACGTCCTCCGCATCCCCACCTCGGCTGCAGAGGCGGTGTAAAACCGCCCTTGCAGCCGGCCGCAGGGGGCAGCATAAAACCGCCCCCGGGCCTCGGGCCCCCGGCCGCTTTGGTGAGCTCCAGTTATCCCAACTCGAACCTGGAGCGGCCGCTGCGGCCAGCCTTTCGCCGCGGGCCGACCGGGTGGGTTTCGCTTAGCTGCACCGTGTTGAGCCCCACGGTTACTAAGCCCCTCCGCCACGACAAGGCCGGAACCCGTTGGAGTGGGCTGGACATGCATAAAGTAATGCGTATTAAGTTAAAATTATACTCATCAGTTAAGTTGTCAAATATCTAACCATCAATTCTGACATCATCACGTTTAATGTTTTTTTTTTAATTAAGCGATGAGACTAACGGGCAGTTCACGCATCGTGCACGCAGATGGTAAGTGATACGCCTGCCCATAACAATATGGCGCTAGTTATAATTATATATAGTGCACCATATTGCGCTCGTCCCCTGAGACATGATGTTGAGTCCCGTTACCCCAGTAATTATACTAGCTAGCTACAGCGCCCTTCAAACTAGAACACCGTAACGTTTGCACAGTACTGTTTGGACAGAGGACATAAAAATAATTACTGGGAACCACTGGATTCAAACAGAGCAAGAACATGCTTTGTGGAACTAATAACAAAAGACCTATGTCCAGTAGTGGACATCCATCGTTTAAAATAATGATGATGATGATGATGATTAGTACTGTTTGCTACCTAGACCTATCTAGACGGTCTCCAGCAACAGATTTACCACCAGTAACGAATAAACAAAATGTCGCTGTACAAAATTTAACAGAACGTCTTTATAATAAATTAATATCTTTTTTTTATAACTTATTATAATACTAAACAAGTATACATTTTATTTACATATATAAACAATTATTAACCATAGTAAACAAATCTATGTGTTTTATTATATCATAGTGTTTGACTATTTATTTCCTACATTCCTACAAAATATTCTTTATAGTAAGTAGTATAAAGAATACTGAGACAATCATGCCAGTAGTGGCATGATTGTCTCAGCTATTAAATCATTTGTTTGTAAAAAAAATCATAACCAACGTCCATAATCGTTTTGAAATTTTGCATTAATCACTTACTTTTATAAGTTTGTTTAGGTTTAAATATTTACAAAGTAAGTTAATACTTAAAAAATAAAACATATACTTAGGTGTACCAGTAAGAAATGAGCTTTTTTTGTGAAAATAAAACACTAATTATTAATGGGAAAGTAAAAAACATTTCATTCAAAGTATTGGCCATTGTTTTCTACACATTTTGACTACCTTTCTGGTAATTTGTGGATACCTCGCCAATAAAATTGTTCGTCTCTTAAAGCAAACCAACCAGACACCCAATTTTCGACCTCCTCGTAGGAACCAAAGTGCTGCTCAGCCAATGCGTGTCCCATAGATGAAAACAAATGGTAGTCGGAAGGAGCCAAGTCTGGTGAATACGGCGGGTAGGTAGCAGGTAGCAGCTCCCAGCCAAGTGTTTTGATTGTATCCTGAACCAGTTTTGCTTTGTGTGCAGGTGTATTGTCATGGAGCAAAATTACCTTGCCGTGTCTTCTGGCTCATTCTGGTCGTTTCTTGATCAATGCATGGTTCAAATCGATCATTTGTTGTCGGTAGCGATCAGTATTAACGGTTTCACCAGGTGGGAGTTTAGGAGCTCGTGGTACACTACATCTTTCTGATCCCACCAAACACACAGAATTGTCTTCTTGCCGAATCGACATGGTTTTGCAGTCGATGTTGATGGTTGTCCGTTGTCCCGGATTAACCTATGATTTTTTCCGTTTAGGATTCTTAAAATAAATCCATTTTTCATCGCCAGTAACAATCCGATGCAAAACCGGTTTTCTTTCGTGTCTTTGAAGCAAAATTTCACAAGTGGCTTTTCGGTTTTCCATCTGTCTTTCATTTAATTCATGTGGCACCCATTTTCCACACTTTTGGATCTTTCCTATAGCTTTTAAAAGGTCAGAAATTGTTTGTTGTGTTGTTGTGCAACATTTAACATTTCTGCCATTTGCTTTTAATTCAAAGTGTCATCTCCATCCAATATCGTTTGCAATTCGGCGTCTTCGAACTTTTTTGGTGGTCTTCCACGTTCTTCATTTCTCACATCAAAATCATTATTTCTGAACCGTTGAAACCATCTTTTGCATGTTGCTTCTGATAGAGCATGATCACCATATGCCTCGACAAGCATTCGATGCGACTCTGCAGCACTTTTCTTCAACTGAAAACAAAAAATTAATGCTTTCCGCGAATCATCACTTTCTGGTACAAAATTCGATATTTTTAACACGATGAAAAAATATGATGTTGTCTGTTCAATGACTTGATGTAGACTAAATATGTTTCACAGATGTCTCGTGATAGCTCGTTCAAAACAAAAGTTCCCTATCGAGACATTTGTATTATATTTTGACGCTCACTTCATACCGATACACCTAGTAAATGTATAACTCCGATAACCACTGTAGGGGATATAGCCAATAAATATTATTTTTATTATGAGCCATCAGGCATAGTCTTTGTCGTTGTGTAAAATGTTGTTTTGATCATGTTTGTCTCACCCATCGACAACTCGCCACATATCTGAAAACATGAGGAGCTATTGAGGTCTTCTTTTGCAAAATTCATAATATAGGGAGGGCAGACATTCTGCAGCCCCGTCATCAAGGGACCCGACTTGGAAAAATCTAATAAGATAAAGTGTCAAACTATAACACAAGGCGCAACCTTCAAAGGTAACATTCAACCAAATGATCGTCGAAGACGCCGTATCACTGAACTGAGACAGACATGCAATCGACTATCATCGGCGCACATCATCGTGAAAGGTGCACAAGACATCACAGCAGACATCACAACAAACATCACATCAGAAATCACAGCACACATCAATATCTTGCCAAATTCCTCAGCCAACCGCATCAGTTCAGTAACGGTGCAAACGTTACGCTACGACAAGACGCAATATCAATGTTTGATAAGCATCGAGGCAGCAGCTCGCGTCCGCTTCCGCTACCTCATAATGCATCGACACAGTTTGAGTTGACTTTGGAATAAACAAATGTTATTAAATACGAGGCATCATAGTGGCAAGCCACTCAGACACCGAGCACCCATGTATCATAGAGCCGAAGCCCTAAGACATGGTTCTGAGTATTTCGATATCACCGAAGTGCTATCTAACACTATTCCCGAACCGGAGTATAATTAAGTAGTTACTCAAACAACCAACTAAACCCGGCTGTTATCTCACCTTCTCCACCAACATGATGTTATATGTTAATTTTGCCATGCACCATTTTACACGGTTTCGAATCCGTATACTTTATAAATTTCATTTCTAAAGACCTTCACACTCTTACTTTAATATATTGTATCATAATACATTATTATTTGCATTCTCATATTTTTCTGGAATTCGAACCGATATATCTTTTATAACTCATCACTAGAGACTTTCACACTTTTATACTTTCATAATTTTTCGCCATACAATCATATTTCAATTTTTTATTTTTAAGATTTCAATCTGTATACTATACCGTACACCATTCCTATACACCCTTACAATATGTATTGGAGGTCAGTAATAATCTTCAATCAATAGTTCAATCAATTTGCACGAAGCAAACTTTTACATTCGACACGTACGCAGTATACGTCCGGAGTCCATGTGTACGTAGGAGCGCGAGTGTGTGCGTGCGTCTCCGCCGCGCGCCCGCTCGTCCATACGGCCGGCTGATACACGAACTGTTCCTAATTAGTCCTTCTTTTTTTATTTATTATAATAAATCTTTTTCATATTTAAGTTCTTTATATATATTCGCATTTCAGACATAGAATAAAGTTTGTATAAAATAATTTCAAATATTTTTTGTATAGTTTTATATTTTAGGAACACATCTATTTCACTCTTTAACTTTCGTTGAATTAAATTTCCATGTTTATAAATTTCAATAAATTTTATTTGAGCTATTTATTATTTGATATTTATTATATACTCATTAATTGATTTTTATAAATTAATGTATCTCGTTACAGTGTGTAATGGCTGCAACTGATTGGGAGAGGCTGTAATGAGTCCCAATTGTGGGAATATTAAGAGAGCTATTTATATTCCCGTTGTCGGTATAAGTATTATTTTAGTTTCAAACCTATGAGAGTATCTACGTACATATTAATGTAGCTACGTAATATATGATATACATGTATATAAAAGAGGAAGGACAAAGGTCAGATAACATTGGATGGGGAAGAGTTGAAGAGGTGGATAGTGATAAAGATGTAGAATAAGGGGGTGTAAATTAATTATTATTTTTTTTTTATATTGTCACGCCTTTTCCCAGTAGGGGTAGGCAGAGGTGAATAAACAACACCCACATTTCGCCAGATGTGGTCAGATTAGTTCCTATGTAACAGGGGGCGAGCCTGTTGCCACTTTAATTGGGGCCACCACACACACACACACACAAAGATGATTTCAGTGTGCGGGTTTCCTCACGATGTTTTTCTTCACCGTTTTTATTTCGCTGTTGTAACTGGAGTTCACAAATGTACATAACTTAAAAATTAAGTCATCGGTACATGCCGAGATTCGAACCCGCGACCTTCGAAATGAAGGCCGCACGCTCTAACCATTAGGCCAGCGAGCTAATCAGTTAAAGTTAACTACAATTACATTAAACTAAAACAGTTAAAGTTTAAACAGATAAATATACTAGCAGTTCCCCGCCCGGTTTGATGGTCATAATACAAAATTAGGCTTGAAATTTGTTTCAAACATTCCCTGAGGGTAACTGCAACCACAAATGAGTTTCTATAGCAACCGTTACTATAGCAACCGCATAAATAATATCAATTAAAACTGTAGTGATAAATTTCTCGTAAAGTATCGATCAAACAGTTTCAGATTTATGCTCGTTGGAAAGGTGACATTTCGCAGTAAAAAAATTCTTTTGCTGTTTTTTGTTTGGTGCATTCAATTGTGAGTTACAGGGTGTTAAAAATGGAAGTGAACAAAGAGAAAATTCGGTACATTTTACAGTTTTTCTTTGACAAAGGCGAAAATGCAAGCCAGGCGGCTAAAATTGTGAATGGTGTTTATGGACCCGATACTGTAACAGCCAATTATGTGCAATTTTGGTTTCGTAGATTTCGTTTAGGAATTTTTGATGTTAAAGATGCACCTCGCACAGGTAGGCCGGTCGCCGAAAATGTCGATAAAATCGGAGAATTGATCGAAGTTGACCGGCATGTTAGCAGTCGTAACATCGCCCAGGAGCTAAAAATGGACGACAAAACAGTTTTAAACCATTTACACAAAGCTGGATTCAAAAAAAAGTTCGATGTATGGGTGCCACACCAATTAACAGAAAAAAACATGATGGATCGAATTTCCATCTGCGAAGCCTTGACCAAACGGAATGAGATAGACCCATTTCTTAAACGGATGGTGACTGGAGATGAGAAATGGATCACATACGATAACCCTGTGCGAAAACGATCATGGTCAAAGAGCGGTGAAGCACCTCAAACGGTGGCCAAACCAGGACTAACGGCCAGGAAGATTCTGCTGTGCATTTGGTGGGACTGGAAGGGGATTATTTATTATGAGTTGTTTCCATATGGCCAAGCACTAAATTCTGATCTCTACTGTCAACAACTGGACCGTTTGAAGATAGCAATTGACCAGAAAATGCCAGAATTGGCCAACAGGAGAGGTGTCGTGTTCCACCAGGACAACGCTAGGCCACACACGTCTACAGTGACTTGCCAGAAACTTCGTGAGCTTGGTTGGGAAGTTTTAATGCATCCGCCATACAGTCCGGACTTAGCACCAAGCGATTACCATCTTTTTCTTGCATTACAAAATTTCTTTAGTGATAAAAAATTGGCATCTAGGAAAGATTGTGAAAATCGGCTACTAGAGTTTTTTGCAAATAGAGACCAGGACTTCTACGAGAGAGGCATTATGAAGTTACCTTTAAAATGGCAACAAATCATAGAAAAAAACGGTGCATATTTGAACCAAATCGGACAATCCAAAGCATGTTAAATAAAGTCCTGAAGTTCATATAAAAATAATGGATTTCTTTTTCCCCAACCTATTATTATGGTACGATGCAGCTGCTCTGATGATGGAGATGTAATATAGTCATATAGGAACACTACTTCGCGTGAACAGTCCTAATTCTTGATGTAGAACGGGCTGCAAGCTACAGCGGCTCTTACAGCTCATCTGACACTGGACTCATGGACCCGGATCCACGGCCTGAGTTTCTATAAACTAAAATGCGCTACGCGGGATGTAGCTGTCTGGCGGATGATTCTGTATATTGTGTGTGTCTCGTTCTTGTTGTGCTTTATCTGGTGATTCTACTCGGTCGTCGAGGCCGGGCGCGGGCCTGTTCCCCGACTACCTTCGCCTGTATCGGAATCTCTGGGCGGCGAGGACCGCCCACGATCGCGGGTGTACTTAGTGTACGCGGTGTGTGAGTAGCTGCGGCGCCGCGTTCTGAAGCGAGGGCGGCGTGATGCTGATATTCGGAGCGTGTTGGTAGTGTCCGAAGTGTGTGTGGTGACGTCGGTGCTGTCGGTGACTGTGGGCGTGTGTGTGGTTTGCGGGACCCCTTGGGATGTCGGAATAAGCGCGTGCCGCGGTCTGCGCTTTTTCGTCCTGGGGTTCGGAGGTAGTTCGTAGTTGGCCGCGCTGGCCACCTGAGGGTTGGGATGAGTTGCCGCCTTGGCGAAGTAGGTCACGGAGCACTCTCTGAAGTGCTCCTTGATCGTTGGGAGTTTAAGGTCGCTGTGGATGTCCACATTGCGCTGGTACCATTCGGCACCAGTCGCGGTGCGGGTGAAACGGTTCTGGAGGGTCTGTAGAGGTTTGAGACGGTCTTCGGACGAATGGGCGAAGACAACGCTTGCGTAAGACATTATAGGTCTTACGCATACCTTGTAAAGGTGAAGCTTGTGTCTGAGAGAGAGCTTACTCTTCTTACACAGCAGGGGCTATAGCTTGCCCAGTGCGTGGGCCGCTTTCCTTCTCGCCTCTCGGATGTGGGCGATGAAATTGAGTCTGGCGTCAAGCGTGACGCCGAGGTATTTGACCGATTTCTTCCATGGGATGGACTGGCCGAAGAGAGAGATTTGACCGAGTTCATGGCCGCGTTTTTTCGCGGCCATCTTGACAAGTGTCGATGGCTTTCGGTGGGTGAAGTGAATGGCTTCACTTTTCTCCGGGTTTACGTCGATTCGCCACGTCCAGAACCACTCGCCTAGGCGGGTGGTCGCGTTCTGAAGGCGCATCGTTATAAGACCCGGATATCTGCCGGAGTGATAAAGAGCGGTGTCGTCCGCGAAAAGGGCCATCCTGACAAAGGGGTCTCTAGGTATGTCGCTCGTGTAGAGCGAGAAGAGTAGCGAGGAGAGGCAAGAGCCTTGAGGGACGCCGGCTTTAATCGGCCGGGGCGAGGAGAGTGCGCACTCGGCGCGAAAGCGGAAGGAACGATTCGAGAGGAAGTCTCGAATGACGGTGACTAGACGGTCTGGCACTTTGTGAGTGTAAAGCTTGTATAACAAGCCTTCGTGCCAGACTTTGTCGAACGTATGTTTGTGCTCCAGACCGACCAGGATGTGCTCGGTCAGTCGGTGCACTTGGTGAACGTAAGTGCGGTTGCTCCTGAACCGAACTGTTCGTCGGGGAAGAGGTTGTGCTCTGCGGTGAAATGGCGCAGACGCTCTAGGATGATGCGCTCGTACAGTTTTCCCAAGGTGTTCAGTAGGCTGATCGGACGGTAGCTGTTGGGTAGGTTCCTCGGCTTTCCGGGCTTCGGAATACCTATCACTACGGCCTCTTTTCAGGCGTCTGGGAAGGAGCAGTCGGCTAGCAGGGCGTTGAATATGGCCACTAGCAGACCGACGATCGGGGGCGGGAGACCTTTCACAACTCTATTGGAGATGTTGTCGGGTCCCGGGGTTGATCTGGTTTTCAGCCTCTTTATGATGTCAACGACCTCACCGGGGGAGACCGGTTTTAGTGGAGGACCCTCTGGTGGGAGAGTTGCCCTAAGGCGCACCTCGTCCTCGACCAACTTAAGGTGATCAGGGTCCACTGGTGCGGTAGAGGGAGTGCATTGGCTCTCTAGACTGTCGGCGAGACAATCCGCTTTTTCGGCATCCTCCGACGCAAGGGAGGAACCATCGCTCATTACAAGGGGAGGCATGCGGGCCATGTTCTCCGCTTTGAGACTGCGAGCCAAACGCCAAAAGTTGGCGCTCGAAGGCTCCAAGTCGCAATGCAGGTTGTCCTATCTGTCGGATCTGAGATCGGATATGCGCTCTTTTACCTGCCTTTCAAGGCGGCGAAGTTTTATCCTGAGTTCCTCGGATCTGTATCGTGAGTAGAGTCTCATTGTGGCGTTTTTCGCTCTTATCAGCCGACGAATATCCGCCGGGAAGGACCCAAGCAGGTAGTCCGACTCGGGCACCGTTCTCGACGATTCCTCGACGGCTGCGGCGATGTGCTTTGTTAACGAGTCGATCGCTCGGTTTGCAGTGCCGAGCGAGTCGATCGTATCGGGGATTCCGTCTAGATGCTGGGGGTTCGCGGCCTTGAGTTTGACCTCTAGGCTGCGCCAGTTGACGATGGTTTTGGTCAGAAGGACCTCACCAGCGGGCCGGCCCAGCTTCATAAGAACCGGGCGGTGGTCGGATCTGAGATCGTCTATGGTCTCGATCGAGTGCAGCGGGATGGTGACATTGTTGAACAACGCAATGTCTAATGTGGATGGGTTGTAAGACGCGATGGTAGGGTATCGCGTCGGGGTTTGCGGAGCTACAATGTTAAACTTGAGCTTATCCGCGAGATTGGAGAGGATTTTACCATTTCGGTTTGACTTGTTCGGGTCCCAGGTGCTATGCCTGCTGTTGAGATCGCCAGCGAGGATAACAGCCGGGCCTAGGTCGAGAAGGGTTCTTATGTCTGTTTCCCGCAATTCTTTTGTCGGGGACAGATAGACGGAAGCTAGGACGATCGGTTGATAACCGGTGAGGGAGATTTTACACGCCGAGACTTCTATTTTGGCGAGGGTTGGACTATCAAGCGGTATGCAGTGCAAGAACCGCTTGAAGTAAATGAGTGTGCCGCCTCTTGGGGCGGTCAGCCTGTCGTGGCGGATGATGTGGTAGTTTGCGATTTTCGGGTCGCGGTGGAACGGTTTGAGAAACGTTTCCTGAATGAGCATGACGTCGACGTCATGGTTCCTGAGGAACAGGCTTATTTCCTCCTTTTGAGAGTGGATGCTGTCCGCGTTGAAGTACGTGACAGTCAGAGAGCGGGGTTTGATTCTTCCTAAGACCCTGTGGGCCTCCATAACGTTTGAAATGGAACACCAAAGGTCACGGACAGAGTCCTGGGTGGTGGCTAGACGAAGGGTTCTTCGAGTGCCGCGAGTGTGTCGGCGTGCTCGATGCAGGCCCTCAACCTATCATGCGAGCTTTTCGCGGCTCGCAGTTTTTCTCCTAAGAGGAGAATGTCTCGTATGCTCACCTTTTGGATGTAGGCGAGAATATTTTCGAGCTCCGTAGACGGAGGTGTTTGGCTGGGTATAGCCTGTGGTTTCGGCGGCCCCGACGAAGGGACGGCTGTGGGAGCCTCGGCGGCTTTCGGCTTGGGGAGTGGTTTGCTCCACGCCGACACCGCCGGCGGAACGGCCGGCTGGGCGGGCGGTGGCTTAGAGAGGCTGATGGCTGCGGTGTAGCCTTTGTGGGGGCGGTGGTGCGCCGTTGGGCGGCCCCGGTTTGCCTGCGCGGGGCTTTGGTGCACCCGCGATAATTCGCGGGGTGCCCCTCGGCTTCGCACAGGACGCAGCTCGGAGGGTTTGTCGCTTCCGCGGTGCGGGAGCACTCCTTCGTCCCGTGGTCCCCGGTGCATTTGACGCACCTTGGGCGGGCGAAACAATTTCGGGCCGAATGGCCGTAGTATTGGCATCGGTGGCATTGGCCGATGATGCCTTTTTTGTGCGGGACCTCAACGCTTACGCTGGTGAGGTTGCACAGGCGGGTGATTCCAAAAATCTTTTTTCCCTCTGGAGAGAGTTCAAGACTTGTCAGGATGAGTGGGAGTGCGGCCTTTGTTCGCATGCTAGTCATGCGACGGGCTTCCAGCACAGGGAAGTTTTGTTTTTTGAGGTCGTCGACGACCTCGGAGATGTCGATCTCCGTTGGGATTCCGCGTATGACAACGCGGAGGTGCTTCTCCTCGGGGAGAGCGAAGGTGTGAAAGCCGAGTCCGGCGTTCCGCAGGTGCCTGGTGGCAGCCCGGAAGTCGTCAACCGTTGCTAGGTTGATGCGGATACCTTGCGCGGTGTTCTGCGCTTTGGGGTATGCAATTTTGTGGTCCGCGAACCATCTGGAAACATCGTTCCATCTTGTTTTGTCCTGGAGGACAATCGGGGGAGGCGTCTTGGGGCCGCGTTTCTCAGGCGGGGCCGAGGTGTTAGGAGCGTGCGCGAGAGGCGCAGCCTTTTTTGCCGGCGTGCTGGTCGGCGAGGAGCGGTCCGAGTTTGACTCGGAGGGCCGCTTAAAAGTGCGTTTGCGCTTGTTGACGTAGAGGGTGAAGCCCTCTTCGTCGGTGGTCTTGGAGAGTGGACGGTACACCTCCATGTCGCTGCCGCTAGCGGTGCTCTCCGAGTCGGATTCGGAGGAGGCGGGCAGCTCGGGCTTAGAAGGCCCTGCTATGGGGGGCCTCGCCTTGTTAGGCGCTCGAGTCGCGGGGGTCGGGTCCGGAGAGGCCGAGCTGTCCGTGTTAAAGTTCACGGAACGCGTGGGAAGAGTGGAGGCCGAGTTGGTGAATTGTTCCTAGACCTCCGGAAACTGTTTGCGTGCAAAGCACGCGAATTGGGTGAGTAAGGCGTCCATTTGCACGGACGCCATTTTGTGAGCAGCCGCCCCGCCGTGCGGCAGGGGGTTGTGTACCTATTCGAGCAGGGGGCCTAGCCGTCGCCTAATGCGACAGACTCTATGTAATAACCTCGCCTCTGAGGCGATTAAAAAAAAAGCTACTTACAGTGCCGAAACCAGGCTCCGGCAGAGTTTTCGCGTTCTGGTACACTATAAATCACAGCACTTCACTGCACTGCACTGCACTGGCGCACGCGAGCGCAAATGGCGGCCGCCTGGGCGGCGTTGTGGCGCGCACGAGCACGGGCGAGTCAAACTGAGCGGGCGTAATTGTATCGCGCACTGGAAGCGGACGCATGGGACGTCCGATCGGTACGGCGGGCAGAACCCGAGTCTAACCTCCGTCTAACCTCTAACCGCGTGAACAGTTTGTGCTGAACTAAGGTATACCGAAGTTGTTTGTGCACTAACGGGGGTAGCAGCGCGCTTAGTTGGAGGGTCTACTTTGCATACGACCCCCAAGTTGCCAGTGCAAAAAGATGGCAGATCAGTGCAAATGCCTATTCCTACTGGCAAGTTTTTGAGATTAATGCGATAACAATGGCAAAACAGAATTTTTTTTCATAGATGAAATTTCTATGGTCCTCCCCTATGAAATGCTTTGTATGGTAGATTCCCGACTAAAACAACTTAAAAACAGCGAATGTCTCTTTGGTGGTATCAATACTTGTGTATTTGGTGATTTGATGCAGTTGCCTCGATTCCGAGGAAATCAAGTTTTTGATCAACCTGCGTGACTAATCCCAGCAACACATCTGTGGCGTTCGTTCTCTTTAATTGAACTAACCGAGAATATGCGACAACAGGGCAGCACTGCATTTGAAGATCTATTAAATGCATTGCGAAATGATGAGCTTCAGTCAGAGCATTTTTCTGTTTTAATGAGCAAACTAAATAAACAAGCAACAGGCGAGTTTGCGATCGAAAAGGGTCTACGTATTTATCCCACTAATCAACAATTGAACTCTCATAATCAAACCGTCCTAGAACATTTTCGAACTATAGGAGTAACCATACATAAAATAAAGGCACAGGATAACTTAATTGATGCAACGCGAAAAATTGATAACATTGATATCAATACTGTTATACCATCCGATATCAACAAAACAGGAGGGCTACCAAAATAATTACAAATATTCATTGGAGCCAAGGTCATGTTACGGTCTAATATAGATGTATCAAAAGGACTGGTGAATGGTGCTATCGGATGTATTGAAGAAATTATATGGCCATGCTTCCGTAGAGCACAAATGTACAATACTGATGTTCCATCAGTTCGTATAAACTTCGGGAACGATGGTATGCATGTGATACAACCTAAATCAGTGCAGTTTCAGACCAAA
Source organism: Troides aeacus (assembly GCA_033220335.2). NCBI lineage: Eukaryota > Metazoa > Arthropoda > Insecta > Lepidoptera > Papilionidae > Troides > Troides aeacus. Next base: position 417,740 of record CM067270.1, read on the forward strand.
TATAGTCACGGCATCGCGGAACGAAGAATGTTACCCATAGTATTATGCTGGGCTTCAACAGTACATAAAATGCAGGGGAGCACTGTTGAGCATGCCGTGGCATATTTGGGTTCAAAACTCTTCGCCGCTGGACAAGCGTATGTAGCTCTGAGTAGAGTTAAGTCTTTAGACGGTCTACAAATTGAAGAATTAGATTGCACAAAATTAACTGGAAAGAGACCTTGTAACAATGGAGCGTTAATAGAAACGGATCGACTAAGGACTATGTCCAACTAAAAAGTTAAAAATAAATAAACGGTAAAAAATACAACATTGTTTATTCTGCATATCAATGATTTGTTGCATACCAGTGGCATTCATTGCTATGCGGATGACAGTACCGTGGATGCACTGTATTTCGGCCGCAGCAATATCTCTCGGGATCACGTCGATGAGTGTCGGAACAAACTTGTGTCTGAAATCGAATCATCCCTTGTGAAGATTTCCGATTGGGGGGGACTAAATCTAGTCCAGTTTAACCCTTCTAAGACTCAAGTGTGCGCGTTCACCGCTAAAAAAGCCCCCTTTGTCGCATCGCCACTCTTCGGAAACACTCACCTTTGTGCCAAGCCGAACATTGGCATTCTAGGTGTCGACATTTCGAGTGTTGTCCAGTTTGGCGGTCATTTGGAGAGCAAGGCTAAAATGGCCTCCAAAAAACTCGGAGTACTCAACAGGGCCAAACAGTACTTCAGGCCGGCTCACCGCCTTAAACTGTATAAGGCGCAGGTGCGGCCTCACATGGAGTATTGTTGCCACCTTTGGGCCGGGGCTCCAGGTTATCAGCTATCTCCATTTGACCGAATCCAACGTAGGGCATCTCGGATTGTCGACGATCCTGAACTTGCCGATCGGCTAGATCCTTTGGCACTGCGTAGGGATCTATCTTCCCTATGCATACTTTACCGAATTTACAATGGGGAGTGTTCTGAGGAGTTGTTCGATTTAATAGAAGCCGCTGATTTTCGCAACCGATCGTCTCGCCAGAACTATCATCCGCACCATCTGGATGGTTGGCGTTCCACTACAGTGCGTTTTAAAAACAGTTTTTTGCCACGCACAGTAAGTCTCTGGAATTCGTTGCCATCAGCGGTCTTCCCCAACAACTGCGACATTGGGTTATTCAAGAAAAGAGCATACTCTTACCTGAAGGGTAGGCAACACACTGGCATCGCCGGTGACCGTGGGCGGCGGTGAATCACTTACCATCAGGTGACCCGTCTTGCTCGTTTGCCTACTAGATCTTATAAAAAAAAAAAAAAAAAAAAAATATATTTTAAAAACAAGCTTTTATTATGCACGACAAATTAAAAAAATAAACTAAGACATTCATAAAATTCATAGTTTTTTAAACTTTACAAGTAACAACCTGCAAAAGTGTACAGTTTTACTGCTCGATACAATTAGTGTCATCAGTAGAAGTATGATACATAAACATACATTATCTATAACCAGTATATTAATATTCTTAAGTGATCTAAAAGCTTGTCGCGCAATTTCGTTAACACATAGACCTCGGCCGCGAGCTTGTTTTTATAATATTTTTTTAACCTATGATACTTAGAAATTTGAATGTTTAGTATAAAATAAAATATCTTTTCAAAATATAAAAGGTGGTTGACAACGAGCGTAATATGCTAATACAAAATATATGATTATGTAATTTAGATATTGATTGGATAGGCAAGCTTAAGGGGTCAAGCACAACAACGCACGAGGTCAAAGCCAACGCCATCTGCTTGTGGTGCACCATGCTAATCGACAAACGAGACTCTGGCTTCCACCTACCCGCGTTGGGCCAGCGTGGTGGGAAATGGCCTAAATTCCCCCATATGAACCCGTCCCTATAAATAGCTCTTGGTTCCCGCCAGGTCGCAAGACAAACATGGATGCGGACAGTGCAGGACCGATCGAGGTGGGGAACTTAGAAGGAGGCCTATGTCCTACAGTGGACTTACTTTCGAGTTCATACAGACAGCATCATAACAGCTAACTGGCTGTTCGACGCGGCGGCTGACGATTTAGATTTGTGACTTTTTAATTCCTAGTTCCACACCGGTAGGGGTTACATAGTTGTAGTAGCTTTTGGTTATTTTTTCACAAAATCGCTTGGCTAGCCACTAAGCTAATATTTTACATATAGTAATTACTTTCTACTATCTATATTCCTTATTTACCTGCTCCTATTGTTTGTGTCGCGGTCAGCTCTCTCTGATTTCACAGCCGCAAACAAAGATTGGCCATCAAAGTGTCCAAATAACGCTTCACATAAAGAGCTCCGGTACGAAGTTCCTTCCAGGCTGACTATTTAACCTGTCTATAATGAATGAACAGGGAAGATACCCTACTCGTACTATATACATAAATGTTACTTTATACATAGATAATTATTAATTCTGCATAGAGAGTAGAAAAAAAAAGAAACGAAAGAAAGAGCGGGAATTGAAAAAACAAAAAGTATGACGGATATGGGGTCAAAAATAGACGTCGAGAATAGAAGGATGGAATTGATATTTATAACAAATACCCTACTAGCCGTTCCCACTGTTGGGATTCTGTGCCTCTTTATATAACAAAGGCATTTATCTACTAAGTTAGTCAAGTACTGCTTTGTGGTTGTGAAATATCCACAAAAGCTATAGTTTCTGGAACATGTCTGTTTTCTAGCGGCTTTATTTTTTACCGGAAACTTAAAGCTACGCGGGGATTGAACTCGTGGCCTCCAGAGACTTAGCGCTTCAATTAATATAAATAAATACACGTGCTTGAGTTACAGTACGTTTAAAGCCTTTTGGACATAGCATATTTATAAGCTTTATACGTCTATTACTATTTACAATCCTAATAAATATATAATTCACTATAGTTTATACGAAATAGTAAGTATTTAATAAATCATACTTCACATCAAACGATGCAATATCATAATGTGTGTCTGTGAAACTTAGTGTCGGCTGTACGTCATAGCCACCCTAAGCGTCCAGCAGACATGCCTCGGCTGTTGGCAGAGGGTTGAGCCCTAACGGACTCTAATAAAATATCCAGGTTTGGATTAACAACAAAATAAATATCACAAACTATGCGAAAGCTTTCCGAGTGAAATGAATATGACCTCAATTAGTGGCGCCCGATGTTCATAACCGACTCCCGGAGCGAGTTTTGGAGACGCAAGTACTTTTGTTAGTGGTCTTTATTAAATCGGCGAATCGTTAATAATGCTTCAACTTGAACGTTTTCAAATAGATTATATTTATATTTAGAAACACTGAAGAGAAAATTGCCAAGTAAAAGAAGTTTTTTAAAAACTAAAGTACAATACGCCTCGAAATCAAACTGGGTGTAAACGGTAAACTCTTATCCACTACTCTATTCATTCGAAGAGCTTTGGTCTATATCCTAAATACATGGCCTTAAAGGATTAAACTAACCACTAGTTTAATCCTTGCATAATAAGCTCACTCCTTACTAGCGGGATCCTGTGTCGTAAACTGAAACTTTGCTCACAGTACAACCCCCATTAACACACTGGATATTAGAGCGTACGATGATCAATAGCTTTTCTGTTACTATGATCTGTTAAAAAATAATTAATAAAGAAAATATAATAATTGACTTTATTACATATATGAACTTGTCATCTCTTGTGTCGATTGGCAGGAAATGCTTAAAGGCATCAAGGTTCCTTGTTTGATCCTATAACCTAGGTTAAAATATAAAGTTTTAAATAGATAAATAAACGGTTCTTAAATTATGTATATAAATATATATACTTTGGTAATGTTTATTATTTTATTATAAATTTCATATATAATATAATATAATAGTAACTAATCTTATGCGGCCTTTTAAATAAGAACAATATATACATATGGGTGTCATCATTGTATATCGTTCATATTTTTCAGATGTAAATATTTTATAAGAGTGAAAGGGGTCCCGCACTACAACGAGCAGGACTCGAGCCAACCTTACCTGGTCGTGGTGCAGCCTGCTAATCAACAAACGAGGCTCTGGCTCCCACCAACCCGCATTGGGCCAGTGTGGTGGAAAATGCACATAACGGCCTATATGAACCCATACAAACGTGGAAATCTTTGGGGCAGACCTATGTCTATTAATATATATCCTATGAAACGTTAGGGATAGATAGACTGATTTTAATTTTTATTAGTATGGATTTTAGTATTAATTTGTCATAATTTCGTATCTTGCTAGAGGTAACATTAAACATGACCTCATGTACTTTGTACCTCAATGAGTTTGTTTCATAAAAGGAGTTGACGTTGCTCCGCCGTAAATATCGCGTTGAAGTGAGCCTGTCTGTCAACTAATTCGTACTGACGTTTCATAGAGGGAATGGGGGTGGGAGAGGGTCAGATGTGGGTCGCGTTAACGTCACTACTTACAGCACTTAATCCTTTATTAGGTGACGGCGGGTGCTAAATGGACCTTGAAATGGTCAATGAGGGAATTCTGTTAACTCTCTCTCTCTCTTGTTTGACTTTAATGCATTCAGACGTAGTATATAAAGAGATGCGTTGATACTAACATTGATTGGATAACGAATATTGAATAGATAACGTTGATAGGAACATTCCCTCCAACTATAGACCGATAAGCCTTCTCTGCAACATGGGTAAGGTTTATGAGCGTCTAAACTTTTCGCGTCTCTCCGACTTCGTGTCGGAGAACAAACTTCTGCCCGACGAAGAGTTCGGATTCAGAAGAGACCACTCCTACGTCCACCAAGTACACAGACTGGTGGAGCACGTCCTCAAAGGTTTCACGCGCAAATAACCGCATGACACCGTAGCCCTATTCTTCGATGTAGCCAAGGCGTTCGATAAAGTCTGGCACGATGGCTTGATTTACGAGCTATACACACTCAAAGTGCCGGACAGGCTCGTCACCATCATCAGAGCCTTCTTATCGAACTGCACCTCTCGCTGCCGAGCCGGAAGCGTTCACTCTACTTCCCGTCACATCAGAGCGGGGGTTCCGCAGGGCTCCTGCTTATCCCCTCTCCTCTTCTCGCTGTACACCAGCGACATCCCCAGACATCTCAGGGTGAACCTGGCTCTATTCGCAGATGACACTGCGCTCTACCTTTCGGGCCCGATCTTGCCGCGGTTGACGAAACGGCTCCAGTCTGCAACCAAACGCCTAGGCGATTAGTTTAGGAAGTGGAGAATCGACGTCAACCCGGGCAATAGCGAAGCCCTACATTTCTCGAGGAAAATAAAACATTGAATCCCCAGTCGCGCTTGGCGCCACACTCCCAAGCAAATGCACATCTTCGACCAACCTGTCCCTTGGAGAGACTCGGTCAAATACCTCGGGGTCAATCTAGACCGAAGGTTAAATTTCAGGAGCCACATTCGCAGAGTGAGGAACAAGGCTGCCTATGTAATGGGCAGACTTCATCCCTTGCTCTGCAAATCGAGCAAATTGGCCTTTAGACATAAGGTGCACTTGTACAAGGCCTGCATAAGACCTATTATGACTTATGCGTGCGTTGTATTTGCGCACTCCTCCCCTACCACCCTTAAACCCATACAGGTTATCCAAAACCGCTTCACCCGGAAGGCCACGGGTGCGGAATGGTACCAACGCAGCATCGACCTGCACAGCGACCTCAAACTTCCTTCGATAGCACAATTTATGCAAGATTGTGCTATCTACCATTTTGCCAAGGCCACACACAACCCGAACCCACTGATAGGGCAAACGGTGAACTAGGTCCCGATCTCCGATGCCACCAGTAAGAATCGACGTCCTCGGAACTGCTTCCGCTCCGCGTCGATACAGAGGGTCGGCACGACACTCCCATCAACGACATAAAACACGCATTCACCACATTTCGGACGCGCCGCTTCCGCCGTTGGTTGCGGCGCCCGTCAAGCTCGCACACCGCGCACACAAGTCACACCGGGCCGACCGGGCGGTCCACACCGCCCTCGTCCCGTGTCACAGGCGAAGGTGATCGGAGGACGGGCCCGAGCCCCTCTCCAATGACCTCATAGGATCCGACGCGCACCGTGCGCGTCTTAAATTCATATGTATATTTATCTATGTATGTATTCAAGTATACCCCTTTCTCTTCCCTCATAGCACTACCCTACTTTTCAACCTTTCCACATCCAATATCTTCTCATCTTTCTCCTCCCCCTCATACATACTACTTTATCTACATATATATGTATATATCAAATTTATTTTCGTTTAGCTCATTTCATTAGCCGATAGACGTCCACTGCAGGACATAGGCCTCCTCCAAAGATCTCCATGTGGGGGTTCATATAGGGGGATATAAGCCATTTCCTAAACGCTGGCCCAATGCGGGTTGGTGGGAGCCAGAGCATCGTTTTTGCTTAAGCAGGGTGCACAAGCAGCAAGTTAGATAGGCATGGGTTCCGTGAGTTGTTTTGCGGGAAAAGTCTTGATCTAAAGTGATACTCAGATAATAATGTAATAACAACATTGTGGTCATCGCATTGACACATAAGCTGTTAAATCTAGTTTCCCCAGTAATTACACAAGCCACAGCGCCTTTCAAACTGGAATCAAATCAAATAAGTTTATTTGTGAAAATGTGGTTACAAAATACATATGGTTATAGCAGGATAGAGAGCGCACATACCACTTATTGTAAAGCATGCAAATATTTACGTATACACTAAGTATATACTCGTACAGTACTGACTCATTGATAAAACTAAAGGAACTCGACAAAGCAATAATATATAATTAATTTTAAGCAATTACCAAGGATCAGCGTCATTTAAGAAATCATCTACCGCATAGTATATTTTATTTGGGAGCCAATTTGTTAGGGTAGTTTTAAATTTATACGTAGGTAGTGTTTTTAATTCGTTCGGTATCGCGTTGTGGATCGCAAAGGCCATGAGGTAGGCATTGTGTCTGAACACTTCTAGGGAACACTTTAGGTACATAAGTTCATTTGGGTACCGAGATGGCTTTGTTTTTCTTTCTGTATATAAGTGAAAATATGAAGGATATTTCTTAACAAACAGGCTTATTTCACTGATATACAATGAGGGTATTTAATATTTGAAAAAGCGGTCGGCAGCTAGCAAATGGCTTTGCGCCACAAATAGCACGAGTGCATTTTTTCTGTATTTTAAAAAGGAGGATAGGATCGCAAGCATTCACACTGTCTCTGTAAACAAAATTGAACTAAAATAAAACTAGTTATTAAAATTGCAAATAAGGTGCCGTAACAGTAAATCTAAAGTGCAACCAACTTGTGCAAGTGTAGACATCTAAAAATATCAAAGATTTCCTAGTGGTAACTGAAAATTACTGTGGTAAAAACTTGTAGTGCGTGGAGAAATTCTGTGCTTTAGTGTTATCAAAGGACGTTGATAAAACGTGAACTCGTTCTCAAAAATAAGTTTACTAACATCAGATAACACGTGTTAGAACTTATTAAAATATCAAAATCGAGTGAAACAAGAACACAAACGTGGGTACTTCTAAAAAGACGCCCAGTAAATACACCGCCTTTGAACACAAAAATAGATCTGGTCGGTAAAATTAAATCAAAATTTCACGCAATACGTAATAACACGAGTGGCGCAGCGGTATATGTCTATTGGTTGCTGAACGTAATCGTAGTACCAGTGATCAAATCCCGTCTGTTGTACTTTTTTCTTTTTTTTTTATTTCAAACGCATTGGAAAAAGCACCATATTTGATATTAAAAAAAATATATCAAATTCTACCTTAAATATCAAAACAAAGAAAGGGAAAGACTAACCAAGATGGTAAACTGCGCTGCTTGCAGTAAAATCCTAAGGAGTAATCAAGTAATGAAATGCCTAAAATGCGAGCTTCATTATCACCCTTTATGTGTAAATATATTATATCGGATTACATTATAAAAATCTCGGATACAGCTAAATCGACCTGGACCTGCCCGCAATGTCGCATCACCACGCCAAGAACAGATAACACAACAGGCTTTTGCGCTCTCCTGCATCTAGTTGCAATGGTGATGAAATGATGACAGACAACGTAGTTATATGTATGTAATAGATATAACTGACAGAACTTACTTTCAATGAATTTTTACTTATACCAGTCTGTTATTTCAATATGCGTTTCATAATAATCTAACATATAGCTACAATGATTATAGTATTTATTAGGATTTGCTGTGGAAAACTACAAGATAATTCCTGCTAATCGTGTCGCTTTGTCGAAGGTAAAAGAAATATGTTCTGAAAGCCGTATAAAACCTATGTATTCATCATCATCATTAACAGACCGCGGCAGATGATTTGCCACTGGTGGACATAATCCACTCCCAAGGAACGCCATTTAGCTAGATCTTCGGGTGTACGCGTCTAGTTGCTGCCAGCCACCTTGAGTAGATAGTAGCTTCATCTTGTACTCCATCGGTAGTCATTTCTGCGAGATGATGAAAGAGATCTAACCAGTCCATTGCCACTTTAATTTGCACATTCGGAAGACAATTTCGGTAAACTTGGTTCTCTGGCAGATTACTTCATTACGAATATTATCGACTAGAGAAACGCCGATATATATTAGCATATATAATAAAATAATTTAATTAATGAGAAAGCAAATTAATCCATACAAATGCGCAATGTTCACAATACAGGAGCATTTCAACAATAATATCAGCGAGCCGGCTTTGTATTGGTACCGACTATTCCTCCAACGATGGCACTGCTCGAAGCGGACTGAGCTGGACGTCAATTCGTTTAAAGGGCGCGCGGGGCTTCCAACCAATTACTCATACAATATACGGGTTCATACATTCCCTTAGTTTTTTTATTCTGTGTTTGCAAAAACCACACAGTTTTTATTATAATTAATATATTTTGATGAACACAACAATTACATTATAATAATAAACTTACTGTTATTATGTATTGTTTAATTATAATAAATTTACACACATTATACATATGGATTTATATGTAATGAATATTCTAATACGTTAACTTATAACTACGTACACTAATGATTATTTAAACATATGCAGATAAACAAGATTGAAAATTGAAAATTGCTAATAAGATAATGTAGTAATTACCGAATAAGTATTTTTGGAGTGAGAAGAAAATAGTGCGTATCATCTTCACTGATCTTACTGCTAAACTCACCAGCATCTGCAGGGAAGTCGCGTTTATTAGACAACGGGTGAGACTTTGCCGATCGATCTATAGTGGTACAACAATACCAGATGTTATCTTCAGTACAGGTTTATGTTTGAACAGTAAAAAAAGTTAGAATGATATTGATTTCTCAAATCAACCCTCAATGATCTGACGCAGAACGCAGCGAGAAAGCTCAGCGTCTTTGTTCACATGATAGTCACAAAGGTATGTCATCGTCATTACAGCGATCGTTCTGCTAGAAGAGCACAAAGAAGCAGTATTTTAGGTTAACGTTTTACAAAGCTGACAAAAATATATTTTGATTATCTTAAAGTAAATAGACTAGGAGAAAGCGCGATAGGGAAAGCATGATGCCTTCGAAATGTGGTGCTGGCGAAGGCTTCTCCATATACCATGGACAGCCAAACGGACAAATGAATCCATTCGAAATAACTCAAAATAACCACTAGGCTCTTCTCAATATGCGAACAAAGAGCGCTCAACTTTTTTGGCACATCATGCGCTCTCCAATAGGCTGTCTCGAGAGGCAAGTTATTTTGGGGAGACTAGAAGGCAGACCTGCTCAGGGAAGAACCCCTATCACATGGATGGATGTGGTAAGAAAGGTGGTGGGTGGCAGTATACACCGTACGGTCCACTCTGTATATGACCGCACTCAATCGAGACTGTTTGTTCGTGGTCACGATCCTCTGCAGTGAGAGAGCGGCGAAGAAGAAGAAGAACCAGAGTAGTGTACCCTGAATTATGAGTTTGTCGAGTAAAACAATATTTTTATAATGTAAATTTTATGAGTGTTATAAGAGTAACTTCACTGGCTTTTCAATTCTGAATACAATATTATTCTCCTTAGTAGATCCCCTTTTTTACTATTTTTTTTTTGTGACATTGAGCGAATACATTATCTTAATTTAAAATTATATTTAGTAAAAATGGTGATCAAAATGTGTGTTACCTTTTTTTTTTTAACGTGGGGGAAATGCCTTCGCATACCTGTCTTTGCGGGGCAAGGACAGGTTATGTCGGACTTGCACCGATTAAAACCCCCACGATGTTCCACTGTCGTCGCTTTATGACAGGGCCACAGGAACACTTTTGCACTCGTCCGCGACCCCGCCAGCGTCGGCTGCACCATGCAGCCCCATACGGGGAGTCGAACCCACCCTTTCCATCTTTATAAAGGTGCGCCAAAACGCCCAGCGTTTGCAATATATAGTAAGCGCAAAAAAAAGTGTTTACATCACATTAGAAACCTCGAAAACTATCAGTGTTCCTCTATTACATTATGCATGCATCATACGTATAACCCTTCCTTAAGAATCACATAATCTCTTTATAAAAATCGCATCAAAATCCTTTGCATAGTTTTAAAGATTCAAGCATAAATAGGGACAGACAGACAGCAAAAGCTACTTTGTTTTATACTATGTATTGATTAGCAGTGCACTCGTATAGTCAGCAAAGAAAACTAGATCTTCCTCTGTAACCATTGAACCCTTTAAGAATACTTATCTTAAATAATAGTTTAACCAGTTATTGTAATAATTTATATCTTAGAATTTTAACTTTAAATTACTATGTAAATTTCCTAGAATGAACTCTTGTACGTCCATACATATTATACGTATATATGCTTTTTCTCATAATAAATTAAGTTTGTATAGTAACTAAGGAACTATCTCGCTCCGGATATTTGCGGGGCTATTTTGAGTTGGGTCTTCGATAGGAGATTTTCGGACCTCGGATCCAACACCGATCAATGAGGTACTTTTCACCGTCCCGTACTCTACCATAGGTGTTTTAAATATTAAAACGTTGTAAATACTTAGCGTTAATAGTTTAACTTCAGGTCTAGTCAATTATTGTGCATTTTAATATTTTACCTATATAATTATTTCGGATATTAGTTCATATATGTTTTGTTATTCCGTTTTTTTTTTTAATTTATGTTGAATAATTGTTTTTTTCCTGGATAACACCTGATATAGGAAAGTATACTCTTATGAGGTGGTAGTGATGCTAGGATAATATTTAGACTCCGTGCTATATAACACCGTCATGTAAACTGTGGGTAACTTAGGTGAGGCCTGTGTCTAGCGGTGGATTGAAAGCTGACGATCTTCAGGCCGTGGATCCGGGTCCACGAGCCCAGTGTCAGATGAGCTGTAAGAGCCGCTGTGGCTTCCAGCCCGCTCAAAACAAGAATATAGAAAGCTGACGATGGTAATGTTACAATCTGTGTGAAGTTGTCAGTTAATTATGGAGGATTTTATGACCATATGTTAAATTGAGATTAGTTTAAAAAAAAGGATAAATCTGATTGGTAAAATAAGAATAATTGATATTACAACGATTAGTTTAAGTCATCGGTACATGCCGAGATTCGAACCCGCGACCTTCGGAATAAAAGCCGCACGCTCTAACCATTAGGCCAGCGAGCTACTAAGTAAGTAATAAGCATAATAAATAAATTGTAAATTTGAACACATGGATAGTCTACCTAAGATTTTGTAGAATGTACATAAGAGCTATGAACAAATAACTATTGCAGTATTAATGTGAAAGTCGGTACAAAAAAAAGTTTTATGACTTAAGCTAGTTAAGTTAAAAAGGGTTCCCAGCATCCGTTCAGAACTCTGTGCAATATTTTCACACAACATATCGATGTCTTTACCTCATTGGGGCCTGGATTAAACACGTATCGTAAAAGGCGATTAAGAGAGAACAACTCTAGGAAAGGTCAGCAGCTTCCTTATGCACCTTTGATGCCATACTGTGTTTGTCAACTCGAATGCCGATCATGGCAACTACGAATACATCAATAACTTATTCCAATATTACATAGAACAAGTGTATGTTATTTAATTATACATAACTTAAAGAAGACTTTAAATGGATTATCAAATTTCTTTCCGGCATATATTTTAGTTTGGCAAATATCTCCCTTCCGCTTTTTTGCTCTTTATTCAATGCTTTATAAAAAGTGTTACAGTGATCGGATTTAGTTCAAATATGCGCCGTTTTGTTCGATAATCTGTTTCCATCTAGACGGCAACTTCATAATACCTCCCTCGTAGAAGCCCCCCTCCTTATTTGCGAAGAACTCGGACAGCCACTTTTCACAAGCCTCTTTTGAGTTCAACTTTACACCACCAAGGGCGTTCACCATGGACAGGAACAGGTGGTAATCACTTGGCGCTATGTTTCTATTCGCTATGCTTCTGACGAGTCATCAACGAAGTGTGTGGTCTGGCGTTGTCCTGGTGGAACACTACACCCTTCCTGTTGGCCAATTCTGGACGCTTCTGGTCGATCGCCTGCTTCAAGCGGTCCAGTTGTTCGCAGTAGATGGTAGAATTAAGCGTCTGGCCATATGGGAGCAGCTCATAGTGGATGATTCCCTTCCAATCCCACCAAACACACAGCAAAACCTTCCTGGCCGTGAATCCCGGCTTAGCCACTGTTTGGGACGATTCACCGGCCTTCGACCACGACCGTTTTCGCTTGATATTGTCGTATGTGATCCATTTTTCGTCGCCAGTCACCATCCGCTTCAAGAATGGGTCGAGTTCGTTCCGTTTCAGCAGCATATCGCAGGCGTTGATTCGATCCAGAAGGTTTTTTTGCGTCAAATCATGCGGCACCCAAACATGAAGCTTTTTTTTGTATCCAGCCTTCTGCGGATGGTTTAAAATGGTTTGGTGACTAACTCCCATCTCCTGGGCGATGTCACGAGATGCCACATGCCGGTCTAACTCGATGTAGTCCATGATTTGATCGGTATTTGTCGTCACAGGTCTTCCGCCGGCTGGCTTATCCATGGTGTCGTTTTCACCGGCTCTGAATCGTCGAAACCATTCCTCCGCGGTTCGAAGTGATAGAGTACCATCCCCCAAAACACCATTAATCTCACGGAACGTTTCTCTAGCGGATTTGCCTTTAACGAAGGAAAACTTTAAAATAGCGCGCATTTCGGCGTTAGTGAACTATATGTTTACACGTCTATAACTGTTGAACGCAATATCCAAACTAATTATGTCATGTTAATAGCGTCGTTTTGTAGGTTATGTCAACACCTTTCAAATTATGTATAATATTGCCAGATACGAGCTCTGTAGCGCTTTGTACATAGCCGCGAAATTCAAAAGACAAAAAGGCGGAAGGGAGATATTTGCCAAACTATATATAAATATATATATATGTTTTGTATGTGTATACATATGTACTAGGTGTACCGGTATGAAGTGAGCGTCAAAATACAAATGTCTCGATAGGGAACTTTTGTTTTGAACGAGGTTTTATTTTTTTTTTGTTTGTTTGCTATGACATCTGTGAAACATATTTAGTCTACATCAAGTCATTGAACAGACAACATCATATGTTTTCATCGTGTTAAAAATGTCGAATTTTGTACCAGAAAGTGATGGTTCGCGGAAAGCATTAATTTTTTGTTTTCATTTGAAGAAAAGTGCTGCAGAGTCGCATCGAATGCTTGTCGAGGCATATGGTGATCATGCTCTATCAGAAGCAACATGTAAAAGATGGTTTCAACGGTTCAGAAATAATGGTTTTGATGTGAGAAATGAAGAACGTGGAAGACCACCAAAAAAGTTTGAAGACGCCGAATTGCAAACGATATTGGATGGAGATGACACTTTGAATCAAAAGCAAATGGCAGAATTGTTAAATGTTGCACAATAACACAACAAACAATTTCTGACCGTTTAAAAGCTATGGGAAAGATCCAAAAGTGAGAAAAATGGGTGCCACATGAATTGAATGAAACACAGATGGAAAACCGAAAAAACACTTGTGAAATTTTGCTTCAAAGACACGAAAGAAAATCGGTTTTGCATCGGATTGTTACTGGCGATGAAAAATGGATTTATAATATTTTAAGAATCCTAAACGGACATAATCATGGGTTAATCCGGGACAACCATCAACATCGACTGCAAAACCATGTCGATTCGGCAAGAAGACAATACTATGCTGTGTGTTTGGTGGGATCAAAAAGGTGTAGTGTACCACGAGCTCCTAAACTCCCACCTGGTGAAACCGTTAATACTGATCGCTACCGACAACAAATGATCGATTTGAACCATGCATTGATAAAGAAACGACCAGAATGGGCCAGAAGACACGGCAAGGTAATTTTGCTCCATGACAATGCACCTGCACACAAAGCAAAACCGGTTCAGGATACAATCAAAACACTTGGCTGGGAGCTGCTACCTGCTACCCCACCCGCCGTATTCACCAGACTTGGCTCCTTCCGACTACCATTTGTTTTCATCGATGGGACACGCATTGGCTGAGCAGCACTTTGGTTCTTACGAGGAGGTCGAAAATTGGGTGTCTGGTTGGTTTGCTTTAAAAGACGAACAATTTTATTGGCGAGGTATCCACAAATTGCCAGAAAGGTGGTCAAAATGTGTAGAAAACAATGGCCAATACTTTGAATGAAATATTTTTTACTTTCCCATTAATAATTAGTGTTTTATTTTCACAAAAAAACGCTCATTTCATACCGGTACACCTAAGTACTTCATGTATGGTGATAGCTGGTGGGAGTACAATCCCTCAAGGCTGCGATGTAATTGCTTTGCTATTCTATGAGGTGAGCAATGAGCTCTCGAATGCACTCCGCGGATTGCGATCCGCGCTGACTACGTAGTTGGTGGTGATGTCAATTCCAACACTTTACAATGCGTCTGCAAGTGCACCTGGCGAGTGAAGGTGGTGGCTCGTACAAGGACTAACCTTTGGGTCAGAGTACCCTCTATCTCTATGTGTCCTGGAATGTGCGCTGACCATACACTGAATGTCTGGTTACGGTTGTATCTTGAGAGATGCCAACACACATTGTCATGCGCAATTTGATTACAGTTTGTGCTTACGCACTAACAATGAGCCGACTGCTCTTCTACTGGTTCGCCAGTAGACCTTGCTATGGAGTGAGGCCCGAGGCCAATTAAACTCTCCCTGTTTCGGGAGGGCCGCAGTATTTGGTTGGCGCTCACCGCATACGACGAGGTTTGTTAACTGGACCGGTATGCCGTACCCACATTTTTTTTTTAAATGTGAGGATGCGGACTTAAACACTTTTGTCGGGGTCTTAAGAATTATGAAATATTGTAAACCCGTAACTATATGTGAAGCTCTTTACGAGACTGAAGGGATTGTGAATAAGGAAACAAACCACATAAACGGCATCAGACTATCGTGACAAATATTCATCCTTCTACATAAACCTAAAAGAACTGAATATTACTATAAACACAACGTAGAACAAGGTCATAATCGAGACGATCACAGATGATTATAAATAATTAATAGCCAAAACATAAATATTAATTATACTAAAAAGAATAGTATGCATCATGCTTGTCACGTAAAATATAATATGATTACCTAAGATCCTAAATATTAATTTAAGGTTATTTAAAACTTATTATATTTAAGAAAGGGGAGTAAGGTTACAACACGTTGACAGCACGTGTCCTTGAAAGCATCCTTAAGCGGAATAATCAATATCCCTTTACTGTTGGTAACAGCAGTATCAGTGACATCTGATATATGGATATGTCAGCACAATAACGAGAGCTTTTTGAGCTTCACTGCGCACTCCGGATATCTCCAGAGTTCAAACTGGAACATGGCGTTTTAGCTATGAAACCGTTTCCCAGCCCACATTTTAGTAAAGGATGTCTGGCGGCAGATTTATATTTTAAAAAACGAATATCTCAATAAGTTATAAACAGTGCGCGGGAAGGTGGTGTCATTAGAATCACCGATCGTGCGGATTTCTTAGTCACGATGTCGCAGTGGTCGGGTGAGCATCGCGCGTTCGCTATTGAAGCATTTTTCAAGAGTAACGATTCTTACGTACTCGCTCGCCGACAGTTTTGTTCACATTTCAATATTCGACGGATAGGCGATGGGCCGAGTGTGAATTTAATTCGTTCGTGGGTGGAGAGGTACCGCGCAACTGCTTCGGCTTTGAACACACCACGGCCAGGACCTAGTCGATCGTCAAGGACCCCCGAAAACATTGAACTGGTTGAACGCAGTTTATGTGAAAATGCACGACTTTCGATACGGAAAAGGGCAGCTTCACTGGGACTTCCAAGAGCAATTGTGCATGAAATTTTGAAAAAAGATATGAAGTTTCATCCTTTTAAAATTCAAATAATTCAAGAATTGAAAAAAAATGACTTTGCGTCACGCAAATTTTTTTGTGAAACCATGTTGGAGCGTTTTCGCACTGTGAATTCCATTTTTTGGAGCGACGAGGCTCAATTTCATTTAAGCGGACACGTAAACAAGCAAAATTGCCGTTACTGGGCTCTAAGAACTCGCAATCCTCGACTGAAGCACCAAAAACCATTACATTCCCCGAGGGTAACTGTTTGGTGCGCTTTATCCACGAATGGGATAATCGGACCATTTTTTTTTGAAAATGCACGGGGCCAAGCGACGAATGTCAATGGTGAGAATTATCGGCTCATGATTTCGAATTTCTTTTTGCTGAACCTGCGAGCTCATTCATCATTCTCATCACACACGTGGTTTCAACAGGATGCGGTACAGGTGCGACCGCACACACGGCCAGAGCTTCGATGGATTTGTTGCGAGAAAATCTCCCTCAAAAACTGATTAGTCGCTTTGGGGACATCCCGTGGCCACCGAGGTCACCCGACCTAACTCCAATGGATTTTTTTTGTGGGGCTACCTCAAAGAGAGAGTTTACGCCAACAATCCGCGAACTGTTGTGGACTTAAAAGAAAATATTCGGCGAGAAATCAGCGCAATTGAACCAAGTTTACTGCAGCGTGTGGCACGGAATACGAGGCTCTGTTTCGAACAGTGTGTGTGTGTGTGCAACAGGATGGAAGACATTTGGATGACATTATCTTTAAAAAATGATATTCGCATTTGTACTCTATCTTTTTATACTTTTAGTAAAATTATATGTCAAACATATTATTTTTTATTTAAATTTGAAAACATAAATCTGCCACCAGACACCCTGTACCAAAAATTGCAAAAGAACTCAATGCTATTTCAGGAAGATGGAATATTCCTAAAAGCATGATCTTCTTACTCATCCACGATAGTAGGGCTAGTATAATAAAAGGTGTGCGAGATGCAGGATATGATTCAGGCAGGTGCTTTATTCATTAATTGCATCCAGCTATAGAGGAGTCGCTTAAATCTCAACCAGAAGTACTACAGATGGTAGCAGCTGCTAGACGAATTGTTACCCATTTTAACGATTCAGACAGTAGATCAGAAACTTAAATCTATTCAACAAGAAGTTAACTTACCTAACCACCAACTAGTACAAGATGTGAGCACACGCTGGAATTCAACATATTATTTAATGGAGCGATTATTAGAACAAAAGCGAGTTATATTCTTGTACATTACAGATCATACTTTAAATAATCTAACACATGCTCAATGAGAACTAATAGAACAATGTACCAAAATTTTCAGACTATTTGAAGTGATTACAAAAATAACTAGCTCAGGTATATCCTGCATCTCTGAAGTAATTCCACATGCAGTTACTTTATTAAAATATCTGGAAAAGGCTGAGACAGCTGATATAGTACCAAATTTAGTGACAACGAGATATTCACTACAAACCGGGCTTGAAAAGCGGTTTAACTTCGATGATAGCAACAAATATCAATCAATCTGGTCGCTACATTTCTTGATCCACGCTTCAAAACAAGTTTCTTAGATTTTGTTCAAGCAGAAAGAGCAAGACAAAAAATTCTTCTAGAAGCTCTGAAACTAAGTTGTTATGATGAATTTAGTAGTGACCAATGACGATTTTTCTCCACTTCGTAAGAAAATAAACTTGAATAAAAATGAAGTCATTTGAAGTACAGGACAGTTTCTGGAACTGCTTTGAGAAAGTCGCTATAGATAATATGCGAAATAGTAATGATGAGGAGAACGTGGATAGGAATATTGTGGCAAATGAGATGGATATTTATTTGAAATCAGTTCGCCTAGATCGGAAAACTGATCCTTGCAAGTGGTGGTCAGCGAACGAAAAACAATACCCAAGTCTCTCAAAATTTGCTAAAGTTTATCTTTCTTCTCCCGGGAGTAGCGTCTATAGTGAGAGCTTGTTTTCTGAAGCTGGTATCATTTACGACGAAAAGCGTAATCGTTTGCTACCATCAAATGCTGAAAAACTTGTTTTTATCCATCACAACTTACCATTGATGAATTTTACTTATTAAATTTATTTATTATCGGTTTTTTTTTCCATGATTTGGTATTCGATATTCAGCCGAATAGTACCTATTATTCGGCCGAATAGGCCGAATACCGAATAGTAGCCGAATATTCGTGGCATGTCCACTGCGTACTACAACCACTAAGCTATCACGGCATCCTTTAAGACAGAGTTACCCAAACTTTTTTGTGTCGTAGACCCCTTGCCATGTTTTTCCGTGTTGGGTAGACCCCCTACTTACCTGATTGCTAAAACTTTCAAAAAGAAACTATTGAGGAGTACTCGTGTAATTTTGCATGATTGAATATTAAACTACTAATAACTAAAGTCATGATTGGTGTAATTTATCTATCTTTGCTAACTACTGCTACGAGTACAAAACTAAAATTTAATAAAAAATAATGTACTTACTTTTCTCCAGCACTCACAAACAAAATAACCCTGACTCACTTTAATTTGTGTGATATACTATCTGTTTATAGTTTTTTAAATATTTTCTTAGCACTTTCCTTTTCAAGATTCAGGAAACGAATAAACGTATTTGTCCCACATTCGTATTTATAGAGTGACAAAATTTTCTGCGGCAAAGAGATTTCAAAGCATTTTGTAATACTTGTATGTAGACATGGTAACACATTTAAAAAACATTAATCATAACAAAAAAAAATGATTGTCCTTAAAACACCTCTACGAAACAACGAGAAGAGAACGACCTTCATCATTCATTAAAATATTTACAGATAATCGTATTTTACTCCTCAAAACATATATACTTTTATTATCTGTACATTTTAATTATACCTAATGTAGACTAAAGGATAATGCTTTAGGCAATAAGTCCACTTTTAACTACACTGACTGTGACTTCTACCCCGTATCACCAGCTACAACTGTGCATGTAACTAGATTGGAGATGAGAATTTTTCTCCCATAGATGTTATTTAAAAATGTCTCCTTACCGTGTACAACGAGGGAGACAGTGAGAGACGTGAATCCCCTCTCATTCTCCCCGTGCAATATGTAATCCACTGCGTCAGGGGTTCCGACGTCTTCAATACACAGCACGTAGCGGTGACAGCCGTCCAAGCTTTCTTTGTCTAAAGCCCTGTAGAGAACTGAGGAATTGTAAATATTGTTAATTAAAATTATCGCAATATAATATAGTAATAGAACATTCGAGAAAAAGAAAAATAAAAACACCCCATCCCACAATTGTGCGGAGGTGGGTTTAGAATTAACAATGATTTATCTGTAATAATTCTAATTGCAACAGAAAAAGGTTTGGATTGTTCTAGAAAGGTCGATGAACGACTAAATGTATATATACATATTGTAGCTGTTACCCGCCCGCTGTACTGGCCGTAATTGGACTTGATATTTGTCTGAAATATTCCTTAAGAGCAACCGCAACCGTAACCGCAAATGACTTTCTATAGCAACCGATGCTATAGCATATATATAAATAATACGAATTAAAAATCTTTATAAAAATCATTCAGAAATTAAATGATAAAGCATCTGAAAGAAATAGCCTATAACTATCTACATTTCATTCCGCGTTGAATAGTGATGTACCCGTGTCGATACGTTCACTTCATTTCACGTGATTAGCAAAACAATAAAACTCATCTTCATTATATATATATATATATATATATATGTATATATATATATATATATTTATATATATATATTTATATATTTATATATATATATATATATATATATAAAGTACTTCAGAGTCCTGTTAACAGATTCATCAGAAAAAAAAATAATAAGGTATAATTATTAGTTACCGATTTGTGATGGGACGTCCAATCGGCAGCTGCCCCACATCCAGGATGCCTCGTCGGGTGATGGTTCAGCGCAGACGGTCACGTGGACTTTCGCCACGCCGCCGCTCCACGCGTGGACCCTGCTGGTGTCGAAGTCCACCGGCGGGCTCAACACCCTCAAAATTATCGCGTCCGATTGATGGACTCTGGTGATAATTATTATAGACTAAAACAAATCCGGGGTGTAAAGGTTTCCGCTTAACATATAACGGAGCCCAGGTAAACCTGACTTGCACGCAGTGCGCCCTGCTGTATGGCGAAGCTTTGACCAACCAGCACTGGGCCAGCGTAGTGGGCTAAGGCCCAATCCGGATCCAATGAACTCTGTGGAGATCTTTACGGGAGGCCTATATCCATCAGTGGACGTCTATCAGCTGATGATGATGATGAAAACAAATCTGTCTATTCAAGTAATATTAGTGAAATAATAGACGATTCAAAGATTGTTTTCTTTCAAGTTTAAGTTAATATTTATCTTCTTGACTTAGTTCACACTTATTACATTTTGTAATTGCTTTTTTGTTGGAAACAATATATGTACTTAATATTAAAAACTGGAACATAAACATTACTATGTCACACAGTAATGTTTATGTTCCGGTTTGAAGGACGATGTAGCTAATGACACACCTAAAATAACAACACAAAGTCGCAAATTGGGGAGCATAATGTAGTGCTGTGTATACTATTCTAACTAGCGTGACTTTGTTATCGAAAGGCGTATCACTTACAACCAAGTGAACGTCCCCCTCGTCTCGTCGCTTTAAAGAGTAAGAAAAAAATTAGAATAAAATAATTTCTTCTTGTCCGATGTAGTTCTTAGCGACGCAGACGTACTGCCCTTGTTGGTGATACGATATGTTGCGGAGCTGTAGCTGAGATGTTGACGGTATTATGTAATCATCATCGAATGGTTTGTGGACGCTCGTTAGCAAGCTTGTCTCCAAGCTATAAACAAAGAATTGGATACTTAGAATTTCTCCAAGATTCTTAGTATTAGCACAGTTAATAAAACAATAACTACAGTAGTTGCAGCCGCCAGAGAGTAATGAGTAAGTATTACTGCGAACGATCTGCGCAGACAATATTGCTCCTGTTACAGGAAATCTAAATTACCTTATCTAATATTAGCTTCAAATAATTGATGTTTTGAAATCTGAACTATCGCCTCTTTACTACGAACTTACTCATTAATTACCATACTTGATAGTATATTTACAAAAAAAAAATTTAAATGACACGTCCATTTTTTTTTTTTTTTAAACTGTTTGATTCAAAAATAATTTACCTGTGATACCATTGATACAACGGAGTCGGATTGCCATCAGCTTTACACTCCAGTGTGACTTGTGTGAATAGATTAGCTTCCACTACAATATCAGGACCTATCCACGTCACACGCGGCGGAACTGAAACCAGATGTAATTTTTAACTAACCATGCTATTAACTACAACACGATTAACATAAATCTGACGTTAACTTAACCACGACTTTTTTTGAAGTGCCAAAGACATTCAAACCATGATCTTTAAAATATGAGGTTAGGTTAGATTTAGGTTTTAGACACAGACGCCTTAAATCTCCATACCTCACCGCAGGTTGGTGGTTGTAGCGTGTCCTTATAAATTGTTATTCAAGGATAATGCCTGTCCTGTTTTCTCATAATATTTTCCACCAATAGAAACTTAATCTCTATTGGAATCGAACCTACACCTCACTACATACACAACTTATTTCAACCACATGTACGTAAGCTTAGGTTATGTCTTAAATAGGTGCCAATTATAACTTAACTATGACCTTCCACAAGGTGGACCGACGCTCTGGTCAGAATGAGATGGGGAGATCTTTGGGGGGAGACCTTTTCTAATTCTTGATGTAGACCGGGCTGCAAGCTACAGCGACTCTTACAGCTCATCTGACACTGGACTCATGGACCCGGATCCACGGCCTGAGTTTCTATAAACTAAAATGCGCTACGCGGGATGTAGCTGTCTGGCGGATGATTCTGTATATTGTGTGTGTCTGGTGCTTGTTGTGCTTTATCTGGCGATTCTACTCGGTCGTCGAGGCCGGGCGCGGGCCCGTTCCCCGACTACCTTCGCCTGTATCGGAATCTC
This sequence comes from Troides aeacus, assembly GCA_033220335.2. NCBI lineage: Eukaryota > Metazoa > Arthropoda > Insecta > Lepidoptera > Papilionidae > Troides > Troides aeacus. Next base: position 440,161 of record CM067270.1, read on the forward strand.
TGGGCGGCGAGGACCGCCCACGATCGCGGATGTACTTAGTGTACGCGGTGTGTGAGTAGCTGCGGCGCCGCGTTTTGAAGCGAGGGCGGCGTGATGCTGATATTCGGAGCGTGTTGGTAGTGTCCGAAGTGTGTGTGGTGACGTCGGTGCTGTCGGTGACTGTGGGCGTGTGTGTGGTTTGCGGGACCCCTTGGGATGTCGGAATAAGCGCGTGCCGCGGTCTGCGCTTTTTCGTCCTGGGATTCGGAGGTAGTTCGTAGTTGGCCGCGCTGGCCACCTGAGGGTTGGGATGAGTTGCCGCCTTGGCGAAGTAGGTCATGGAGCACTCTCTGAAGTGCTCCTTGATCGTTGGGAGTTTAAGGTCGCTGTGGATGTCCACATTGCGCTGGTACCATTCGGCACCAGTCGCGGTGCGGGTGAAACGGTTTGGGAGGGTCTGTAGAGGTTTGAGACGGTCTTCGGACGAATAGGCGAAGACAACGCTTGCATAAGACATTATAGGTCTTACGCATACCTTGTAAAGGTGAAGCTTGTGTCTCAGAGAGAGCTTGCTCTTCTTACACAGCAGGGGTATAGCTTGCCCAGTGCGTGGGACGCTTTCTTTCTCGCCTCACGGATTTGGGCGATGAAATTGAGTATGGCGTCGAGCGTGACGCCGAGGTATTTGACCGATTTCTTCCATGGGATGGACTGGCCGAAGAGAGAGATTTGACCGAGTTCATGGCCGCGTTTTTTCGCGGCCATCTTGACAAGTGTCGATGGCTTTCGGTGGGTGAAGTGAATGGCTTCACTTTTCTCCGGGTTTACGTCGATTCGCCACGTCCGGAACCACTCGCCTAGGTGGGTGGTCGCGTTCTGAAGGCGCATCGTTATAAGACCCGGATATCTGCCGGAGTGATAAAGAGCGGTGTCGTCCGCGAAAAGGGCCATCCTGACAAAGGGGTCTCTAGGTATGTCGCTCGTGTAGAGCGAGAAGAGTAGCGGGGAGAGGCAAGAGCCTTGAGGGACGCCGGCTTTAATCGGCCGGGGCGAGGAGAGAGCGTACTCGGCGCGAAAGCGGAAGGAACGATTCGAGAGGAAGTCTCGAATGACGGTGACTAAACGGTCTGACACTTTGTGAGTGTAAAGCTTGTATTGGCGACATCGAATAGGACGGCGCAGGTGTCGATCGTATTTGAGCGGGGTTCCACAGGGGTCGGTCTTGGGCCCCTTGCTGTGGAACCTCGCGTACGACTGGCTGCTGCGGCAGCCGGTCCTCCCCGGGACGAGGGTACTATGCTACGCGGACGACACCCTCGTCTCGGCCCGGGGGAGGAGTTACGACGAGGCTGCTCGTCTGGCCGCCACTAGCACGTCGCTGGTGGTGGACCGGATCGAGCAGCTGGGTCTGAGGGTCTCCGTCACGAAGACGGAGGCCCTCCTCTTCCACGGACCCCGCAGGGGTCCACCCCGGGGCGCGATCATCCCCGTCCGGGGCGAGAGGGTCCCAGTGCGGGGAGCCCTCAAGTATTTAGGGCTCACTCTGGACAGGCGATGGAGCTTCGGGGAGCACTTCGAACGGCTTCTCCCGAAGCTCACCGCCACCGCCGCTGCGCTGGGCAGATTGCTGCCCAATGTCGGGAGGCCGGGTCATTTGTGTCGGCGCCTATACTCTGGCATCCTGCGGAGTATGGCACTGTACGGTGCGCCCGTATGGGTGGATAGGTGCGAGACCGCCAGGAACGGGCCCATGTTGAAGAGGGCCCAACGTATCCTGGCGGTCCGAGCCTGTCGGGCGTACCGTACGGTGTCCTGGACGGCGGGTACGCTTCTCGCGGGCGATGCGCCTTGGCATCTACAGGCGCAGTCGCTCGCGGAAGTGTACCTCTTCCTGCGGGATGCCGGAGAGCGTCGGCCGGACCCGGCCACGGTCCGCCGGATCAGGCGCGTTGCCCATGACGCCCTGATCCGGCGGTGGGAGACGGAGTTAGGTAACCCTGCCGCCGGCCGGGACACGGTGGAGGCCATCAGGCCCCACCTGTCCCGGTGGATGATCCGGCGGTACGGGGCCTTGACGTTCCACCTGGTGCAGGTGCTGACAGGCCATGGATGTTTCGGCAAGTACCTGCACCAGGTGGCTCGTAGAGAGATGACGCAGGAATGCGTCGAGTGTGGTGCGCCGATTGCACGGCGCACCACACTCTGGCGGAGAGCCCGGCATGGGGGCCGCAACGCCACGCCCTCGTCGCGCAAGTCGGCAGTGACCTCTCGCTGCCGACTGTAATCGATCGTATGTTGAGCAGCGAGAGGTCTTGGAGGGCGGTGGCCTCCTTCTGCGGCGCAGTGATGCGTCAGAAGGAGGCCGCCGAGCGCACGAGGGAGGCCGACGCCGCTGCCGCACCTTGCAGGCGGCGGCGGGCCGGCGGGAGAGCGCGGCGGCAGAACCACGCCGTCCGCTTCCTCCCGCCGTGAGCGATGGGCCCCTAGCCGGGCACGGTGTGAGGGGGCGTTCGGGCCGTTGGGCGTGGCCCTTTGGGCCTTGTGTCGTGTTTCCCCTGGGGGTGCGTCCCCCGGGGGAGTCTTGGTTTTTGTCCCCCCCTCCCACTTCGACGAGGGGGGGGAGTCTTGAAGGAGGAGGCCGCCGCCCAATTCCTTCACGGGAGGGAGGTGGCCGGGCATGCGCTCCGTCGTGGGCGCGCGCGGTCGTCTGTGGGGTCGGGGGGCCCCAACGTGCCGGTCCCGCGAGGGGCCGGTACGGGACGGCAGGTGGGTGCCTTTGCTCCCCGCGGGCACCCACCAAGAGGAGTTTTATACGCGGAGGCGCCCGGAGAGTTGCTTGGCTGAAACCCGGGCGTCTCCAGTATGCGTATTGCGGGACAAGCGGTGGTGGTTTTAGTGGGTATGGGGGTCACGCACAACATCTTAGTGGCCCCGAGCCCCACATAACCCGGCGTCCCCCCCCCCACCCCTTGAAAAGGACGCTGGGTATGCGGTAACAGCATTTCCACCACCGATAACAAAAAAAAAAAAAAAAAAGTGTCGATCGTATGTTTGTGCTCCAGACCGACCAGGATGTGCTCGGTCAGTCGGTGCACTTGGTGAACGCAAGAGTAGTTGCTCCTGAAACCGAACTGTTCGTCGGGGAGGAGGTTGTTCTCTGCGGTGAAATGGCGCAGACGCTCTAGGATGATGCGTTCGTACAGTTTGCCCAGGGTGTTCAGTAGGCTGATCGGACGGTAGCTGTTGGGTAGGTTCGTCGGCTTTCCGGGCTTCGGAATACCTATCACTACGGCCTCTGTCCAGGCGTCTGGGAAGGAGCAGTCGGCTAGCAGGGCGTTGAATATGGCCACTAGCAGACCGACGATCAGGGGCGGGAGACCTTTCACAATTCTATTGGAGATGTTGTCGGGTCCCGGGGCTGATCTGGTTTTCAGCCTCTTTATAATGTCAACGACCTCACCGGGGGAGACCTGTTTTAGTGGAGGACCTTCTGGTGGGAGAGTTGCCCTACGGCGCACCTCGTCCTGGACCAACTTAAGGTGATCGGGGTCCACTGGTGTGGTAGAGTGCAATGGCTCTCTAGACTGTCGGCGAGACAATCCGCTTTTTCGGCAGCCTCCGACGCAAGGGAGGAGGCTCACCATCGCTCATTACAAGGGGAAGCATGCGGGCCATGTTCTCCGCTTTGAGACTGCGAGGCAAACACCAAAAGTTGGCGCTCGAAGGCTCCAAGTCGAAAAGCAGGTTGTCCCATCTGTCGGATCTGAGATCGGATATGCGCTCTTTTACCTGCCTTTGAAGGCGGCGCAGATTTATCCTGAGTTCCTTGGATCTGTATCGTGAGTAGTCACATTGTGGCGTTTTTCGCTCTTATCAGCCGACGAATATCCGCCGGGAAGGACCCGAGCAGGTAGTCCGACTCGGGCACCGTTCTCGACGATTCCTCGACGGCTGCGGCGATGTGCTTTGTTAACGAGTCGATCGCTCGGTTTGCAGCGCCGAGCGAGTCGGTCGTATCGGGGATTCCGTCTAGATGCTGGGGGTTCGCGGCCTTGAGTTTGACCTCGAGGCTGCGCCAGTTGACAATAGTTTTGGTCAGAGGAACCTCACCAGCGGGCCGGCCCAGCTTCATAAGAACCGGGCGGTGGTCGGATCTGAGATCGTCTATGGTCTCGATCGAGTGCAGCGGGATGGTGACATTGTTGAACAATGCAATGTCTAATGTGGATGGGTTGTGAGACGCGATGGTAGGGTATCGCGTCGGGGTTTGCGGAGCTTCAATGTTAAACTTGAGCTTATCCGCGAGATTGGAGAGGATTTTACCATTTCGGTTTGACTTGTTCGGGTCCCAGGTGCTATGCCTGCTGTTGAGATCGCCAGCGAGGATAACAGCCGGGCCTAGGTCGAGAAGGGTTCTTATGTCTGTTTCCAGCAATTCTTTTGTCGGAGCAGATAGACGGACGCTAGAATAATCGGTTGATGACCGGTGAGGGACATTTTATACGCCGAGACTTCTATTTTGGCGAGGGTTGGACTAACAAGCGGTATGCAGTGCAAGGACCGCTTGAAGTAAATGAGTGTGCCGCCTCCTGGAGCGGTCAGCCTGTCGTGGCGGACGATGTGGTAGTTCGCGATTTTCGGGTCGCGGTGGAACGGTTTGAGAAACGTTTCCTGAATGAGCATGACGTCGACGTTATGGTTCCTGAGAAACAGGCTTGTTTCCTCCTTTTGAGAGCGGATGCTGTCCGCGTTGAAGTACGCGACAGTCAGAGAGCGGGGTTTGATTCTTCCTAAGACCCTGTGGGTCTCCATAACGTTTGAGATGGAACACCAAAGGTCACGGACAGAGTCCTGGGCGGTGGCTAGACGAAGGGTTCTTCGAGTGCGGCGAGAGTATCAGCGTGCTCGATGCAGGCCCTCAACCTATCATGCGAGCTTTTCGCAGCTCGCAGTTTACCTCCTAAGAGGAAAATGTCTCGTATGCTCACCTTTTGGATGTAGGCGAGAATATTTTCGAGCTCCGTAGACGGAGGTGTTTGGCTGGGTATAGCCTGTGGTTTCGGCGGCCCCGACGAAGGGACGGCTGTGGGAGCCTCGGCGGCTTTCGGCTTGGGGAGTGGTTTGCTCCACGCCGACACCGCCGGCGGAACGGCCGGCTGGGCGGGCGGTGGCTTAGACGAGGCTGATGGCTGCGGTGTAGCCTTTGTGGGGGCGGTGGTGCGCCGTTGGGCGGCCCCGGTTTGCCTGCGCGGGGCTTTGGTGCACCCGCGATAATTCGCGGGGTGCCCCTCGGCTTCGCACAGGACGCAGCTCGGGGGGTTTGTCGCTTCCGCGGTGCGGGAGCACTCCTTCGTCCCGTGGTCCCCGGTGCATTTGACGCACCTTGGGCGGGCGAAACAATTTCGGGCCGAATGGCCGTAGTATTGGCATCGGTGGCATTGGCCGATGATGCCTTTTTTGTGCGGGACCTCAACGCTTACGCTGGTGAGGTTGCACAGGCGGGTGATTCCAAAAATCTTTTTTCCCTCCGGAGAGAGTTCAAGACTTGTCAGGATGAGTGGGAGTGCGGCCTTTGTTCGCATGCTAGTCATGCGACGGGCTTCCAGCACAGGGAAGTTTTGTTTTTTGAGGTCGTCGACGACCTCGGAGATGTCGATCTCCGTTGGGATTCCGCGTATGACAACGCTGAGGTGCTTCTCCTCGGGGAGAGCGAAGGTGTGAAAGCCGAGTCCGGCGTTCCGCAGGTGCCTGGTGGCAGCCCGGAAGTCGTCAACCGTTGCTAGGTTGATGCGGATACCTTGCGCGGTGTTCTGCGCTTTGGGGTATGCAATTTTGTGGTCCGCGAACCATCTGGAAACATCGTTCCATCTTGTTTTGTCCTGGAGGACAATCGGGGGAGGCGTCTTGGGGCCGCGTTTCTCAGGCGGGGCCGAGGTGTTAGGAGCGTGCGCGAGAGGCGCAGCCTTTTTTGCCGGCGTGCTGGTCGGCGAGGAGCGGTCCGAGTTTGACTCGGAGGGCCGCTTAAAAGTGCGTTTGCGCTTGTTGACGTAGAGGGTGAAGCCCTCTTCGTCGGTGGTCTTGGAGAGTGGACGGTACACCTCCATGTCGCTGCCGCTAGCGGTGCTCTCCGAGTCGGATTCGGAGGAGGCGGGCAGCTCGGGCTTAGAAGGCCCTGCTATGGGGGGCCTCGCCTTGTTAGGCGCTCGAGTCGCGGGGGTCGGGTCCGGAGAGGCCGAGCTGTCCGTGTTAAAGTTCACGGAACGCGTGGGAAGAGTGGAGGCCGAGTTGGTGAATTGTTCCTAGACCTCCGGAAACTGTTTGCGTGCAAAGCACGCGAATTGGGTGAGTAAGGCGTCCATTTGCACGGACGCCATTTTGTGAGCAGCCGCCCCGCCGTGCGGCAGGGCGGTACCTATTCGAGCAGGGGGCCTAGCCGTCGCCTAATGCGACAGGCTCTATGCTATAACCTCGCCTCTGAGGCGATTAAAGAAAAGCTACTTACAGTGCCGGAACCGGCTCCGGCAGAGTTTTCGCGTGCTGGTATCTACACTTCACTTCACTGCACTTGCAATAGCGCGCGCAAGCGCAAATGGCGGTCGCCTGAGCGGCGTTGTGGCGCGCACGAGCACGGGCGAGTCGAACTGAGCGGGCGTAACTATATCGCGCACTGGCAGCGGACGCATGGGACGTCCGATCGGTACGGCGGGCAGAACCTGAGTGTCAACCGGGGGAGACCTATGTCCAGCAGTAGGCGTTTATCTGCTCATGATGATGATGACCATGATAATTATATGGGTTACACTCACATTTAATATCTAAATCTAGTCTCACGAAGTCCGAAGTACTCAAAGAGTTTCTCGCCTAACAGCTGTATGTTCCTGTAAAAAAGTTTTAAGGTATTTATCATACATATAACTTAAATATTAACAATAGATTATATTCATATACAAAAACGATTAAGAGTCACTCAATTTCGAGGGAACCTTGTCTTTTATCTCATAAAAAGAAATTTATAATCGCAAGCTTATTAAATACTTCCGCAGCGCTTTTTTATACCTTGCCTATCAGTAGAGCATAAAGCTTATGTAATACATCGCCATCACCGAAGGGTTGAATGTTTTACTCTGAACAATAAAGAGGTTTCTAATACGCTAAATATATTTTTTTATATACACCGACGTATAACTGTTGACAGAGTTACGTAATTTTCGTTATTTCTCTTTTATCTCTGCCTTAAATTTGATATTAAAATACATAAAAAATTCAACCCCATTGTTAATGGAAGATCTTATACGATCGGTCTTCGTTCTCCTGCGGATCTCCTCATTTCTGATTCAAGCAGGGAAACCCCGAGCATAGCCCTTCGCATTGCTCTTGGCTGTGCGGCTTGAAGCCTTTTCACGCGGCTCATTGTCAGCGGCCGGTTCTCGGTGCCATAAGTCATCACTGGCAACAAGCATGAATTTAAGGCCTTTGTCTTTAAATCGGCGCAGGTCGCGAGTCAGTGACTTAGAGATTTGCTTGTTGAGCCGCCGATAGCGAGAAGCTTCTTTCGAAGACTGCAGAATCATCCCACGTCTTTTCTCCATAAGCTTGAGGGTCGGGTTAGAAATTTTTTTATCACTTTTGATTCGACTAGATTTTTAGAAGCTCGACCTCACCGAATGGACAGTTTCCACGAACCTGTCATTATAAGTGTCTACGTCAATGCAACTCTCTAGGCATGCAAGATAATTTTGTAAATCGAGTTAAATGCCCAGGGTTTTGGATCCCGGCGGTATCTGGGCGGAGCGTGGACTTTATCAGTCGATATCTCTCGAACTCCACTTTTAGATTTAATGTGCCTGTTAACATTCAATGATCACGTCCTGTGTTGAATGACTTGATCACTGAGACATCATTAAATATTCGAGTTTTTATCGACAGGATGGAGTCGATCTCATTTTTGTGGTACCGTCCGGACTCGCCCAGGTCCATTTCTGATGCTGCTGTTTCCTGAAAAATGAGTTCATCATGTACACACCTTCCTTCTCTAAAAAGTCGGCCAGCATGTGACCACGGTAGTTCCGGATTCCTTCACCAAAGTGCCCCACTTTCAACTCCTCACCGCAACGTTTGCCTAGCCTTGCATTGAAATCTCCCATGACAATGGTGTAATGAGTACTAGAAGAATGCATTGCCCGAGAGATGTCCCCCATATATTACTTCCAGTTCCTCATCGGGGTCCGTCGAAGTTAGCGCATATCCCTGTATGACCTTCAGCGAATACCGGTTGGTGATTCTGAGTGTAAAGTACGCCACTCTATTCCATATACTCCCGATCTGTACATTGTTCACGAGAGACCTGTGGACGATGAATCCGACACGGCCCTAGGACAGTCGTTCGCCCTCCCACAAATAGAGCAGTTTACCGGATCTTAGAGTCTTAGTACCCTCATCCTCTTTTCGGATCTCAGACAATCCTACCAAGCTCCAACAATCCTGTTCAATTCTTCTTCCAGTTCCAGCAGCTTTTCCTCGGTCTGCAGTGTGCGTGCGTTATAGGTTGCCAGAGCCAAAGTAGTTTGACGGAAAATCTTCACCACCCGGGGATTGTTCGCACCGCTGGTACAAAGGCCTCGCCGACTTCCATCATGATTGGCACGGCCACCGGTCCTGCTTGGCACTTGGGACCGTCTTTTGTTGGAGTTCATTAAAGGGAATTGGGCCGTAACCCACCACGCTGTTCCGCTGCGCGTTGGTGGGTGGTCAGAGCCTCGTTTGTTATTCAGCAGGGTGCACCGCGTGCAGGTAAGGTTGACTTGGGTTCTGCAAGATGTTAAGCGGAACCCCTTACACCGCCTTATAAATATAGCGACGAAAAAGTATACACTTAATCTAAAAAAAAAATGTGAAAGATAACAATGATGTATTATTTTAAAAGAAACGTAAAAACGTATAAAATAATCCGAATTTTTTTAAACGACACTGAGTATAATAAACTACAAAGGATTTAATTCGTACAAGAACCATTGTTTAAATTTATCAGGTAACTGCTTCCGTGGCACAACAAATAACCGTCAGTCTAAAAACAGTGAGGTCTCCAAATCGATTCCAGACCGACATGTGGTTTTTTGGTTGGTATTTTTTCCAACCCTCAAGGCCCTTTGAGGTCTAGTGGCCACACTCAAATTGAAATTCATATTTTCTTTGTAATTTTTTTTACTACCACTGTGTAGTAAATAAACGCTTGTTTAGTAACTCAGAATCATTTGATTCGATTCCGGGGTCATATAATATAAAGTGTGGTCGAACCCGGCTTGCTATCACCTTTGTATTGTAAATTTGCTGTTATTATAATAGCATAAATGTCAATATATGATATGCAAAATATTCTGAGCGAGCACACTGCAGCACCTCCGGCCTTGTTGCCTTTTGACACCAAGTGATATTAAGGCAGTGTTTACGAAAGGATAAAATGATATGAAATTTTTCAATTTATATATATTGTCAGCTCAACTTGCCTTTAAAAAGTTTTATTTTATTTCGATAACATTAATTTCCCGCGACCTTAGAAAGTTTATTCACAAAGAATATTTTCTTTACCAAATGTCTAATATAATTGATAAAGATAAGTTCGTCCTTTTAAAAGATGTTACGTATTTTACTTGGGCAGAAGTCCGCTGTAACTTAAAATTAGTTTTTGCTTAGAATATTACTTGACTTGAAATAAATACACAAGTAACAGATAGAGTTCACTTGGAATATATGAAAAGGTATTTCTCTAAGTCACAGTCTGCCCTTGCGCTATTTAATTAAAAAAACTTAATTTAAGCTTTATTAATATTATTTATTTTATTGATAAGACAAAGTAAGACTTTAACGTGAAGGTTAACACCTGATAATGTGACTTTACTTAAGATGTTTACAAAGCACTAAATTATACTCATCGCTTTGTGATATTACATTAGTAATATCGCTAGCTACAGCATCTTTCAAACAGGAAGAAGAAAGAAGACTTTTTGGAAGTAGAAATATCTACCTAGACAGTCATCAAAGATTATTAAATGTTAAGTAAACAGCTTTATAAACTTACCATAAAAATACATCGATCACCTATGTCACGAACAGATGATCAAAATCCTACCACCAAAAGTTATACAAGAAAACAACAATCTGATGATGATTGATAAGTTAAATTAGATAAGCTTTGTAGGCATTCTTAAACTGTTTATTACTGTTTTACAGTAAGAATGGCGCTGCTGTTAGTAAAATTATTGAACTGATTACACAAACAGTCCATGCGTCCAGATTACGAAAGAGAAAGGTATTTAACTATATGACCTAAAAAATATTCAACGCATATTTCACTGTATTAAAATATCGTTCTTAAGAATCATTTACAGAAGCTTCTAGATTAAATTATGGGATGGAAGAACTATTCTAAAGTATTGGTAGTACATCTCTGTATATACCACCGCAGCTCCTAATTCTGCTTCTAAACAATACTGTTCAAACATTATTATGTTCCGGTTTAAAAGGTGTTCTAGCTAGAGAAATTGCTGAAATCAAGACGCAACGCATATGTGTTTTTAAGCGACAAGACGAGCGGGAGTTACCCCAGTAATTATACTAATTACAGCGCCCTAGAAACCGGTACACAGTAATGTTAGCCGTCTGCAATATGAGCTGAGGTGGCACCTACCTAGACGGTCACCAGCAACAGAGACCTACCATCAGTATTCCCGTATTCTTATGTCTCCAGGCAACAAGTATAATGTGGTGTAGTGTATGCCATCTTAACTAGAGCCATGTTATTATGGGCAGACGTATTACTTATTAAGTGAACGTCGTTACTTCTTGGATTAAAAAGAAAATAAGTCTCCGTAGAAAATGATAAACAATATTGTTTATTTCGTTTCAAGCTTCTACTAAATCTAATTGCCCTAATTCGTTTTGTTTAACAAATTCGTTTCCTAGACGGATATTATTACGGTACACATTTCCTTGTTTACTTCGATTTTTTTTTTCGCAAACTTTCTAATTCCTTACACGTGGCAATTTCCCCCCGATAATGGGCATGAAAGTAGCATGTCGCTATGGTTACCCAATAGGAGGGGATCGGGTACATTGTGTTTGTTGCCGAGAGCGGATATAATTTGGCAATTATCTGGTACTTACCAGACCTGATTGTAACAAACCTCGACCTTATTTTTTAATGTTTTCTTTACGTTATTTTTTTAACAAATATAAACATATAAGAAAATTATAGACATCCAGGTTTAATAATTGAACACTTCAGTTACTAACTAGCGAAAATCTAAGACTAAGACTTCGACAATCTTGGTATTAGTCTTGGACTTCACTGTTCGGTCTTAGTGATCTTGTTTAAATACTTCTAGTCTTGGTCTAGGTCTTGTTATATTCAGTTTTATAATATTTTGTGTCAAGAAGAAAAGCTATGTTCATGTTATGATAAATATATTGACTCGTCATTTCAACGGAATTTAATTTTTTTTTGGTTTAGTCTTGCACATTTGGTCTTGATCTTGATTTGTATAAAATAAGTTTTATTCTTGATTTTTGCAAGAACAAGACCAGTTTTATTCATCACTAGTCGGTAGGAAGTTATCAATGCTCTTCGGATAATTCTAATATTTAAGGCACACTGTACATATCAAATTTTATACTTTGATATGTACAGTGTTTTATAATTTTATACATTATATACTATGAACCCATAGGTTCTTTGATAAATTATAGTTTGATTATTTGTGACAGTGCTTTTAAGTTATTTTTAATAAATATAGATAAGTTACAATAAAAAAATTAGTCAGTATGAATATATTAAAAACGTAAAACAACCAATACATACGATGCTAAAGGAGGAAGGAAGTTGAGCCGTACACTCAGATTTGGGGTAAGGTATGCAGACCGCAGCGGAAATCTCTGTGCTTATATATAAACTTAAATATAAACTTACCAATTAAGCAGCTCAGTCAATATCGCAAAACCTTAGCACTAGTCAAAGGACCTAGTAGCTTGAGAAGTTATTATTTAGATAGGTTTAGGAAACCAGGGTTTGCATAATGAATACATAACACCTCGCCCTTTTTTATTCCTCGAGGGTTGCATAGGGGATTTGCACAAGGGTTTCATCTCGAACATTCCTCCATGCTTTGTTTTTTTTTTCTTTCTTGCAAACACTATAAATATTCACAAGGCAACAAGTTATAGTCTAAACAAGTCAGAACGTAGCTTGTTTACATCAAAACTTGCACTAATTGCATCGCATGCACTAATATCGTGCTTTAGGTTTTATACATTTCGTACTTAAATATAATAGATGCAGCCATTTATAATTTTAATGGAGATTTAAAGAATAAGAAACTAGACCAAAACAGAAAGTCTTAGATAAAATAAAAAGATAACAGATAAGAAGATAACTTAAAGGTAACAAGGTAAATAAAATTTCATGATCGCACTGCTCGCCGTCGGCGGTAAAATCATCCTCAAAGCTTTAAACCGCTTTAGTCGTGTACGGTCCGGTTCCAGAGATGTTTTCTCTCGAGAACACTCAAATTGTGGGCCAACGAGTTACCTGTCGAGGTTTTACCTAGCAGTTTCTATATGAAGTTCTACACAAATGCGTGAAAAGGTTTCTGCAAGGTCAGCAACACGCCTAAGTGATACCGCTGATGTTACTGGCTCAATATCAGGCGGGCCAAAAGCCTGTTTGCCACCTAAGTGATATAAAAAAAATATCTACTTATAATCTCTGGTTATTTTTTATTAAGAAATTATTTTTTTTATTTTATTTTTTTATTTTTAAGATTTTTTTATTAAGAATAGGACTAAGGTAGGCTCTACCTCTCCGACAAGTCTAATAGGGTTTTTAGGTTCGCGGACTTTAAATATGGGGAGCCCTAATTGCTTACTAAGCAAGCCAATTGGGGTATACAAATACAGGGTGGTCTGGTGCTTGTTGAACTATAGCGAGGGTAATGGATAAGGGTACGCCTCTCCAGGGACCTGCATAGACGTAGCCCAGTGTGTTCCGTAGATGTCGAGTCGCAACTCAAGGCACAGAGGTTGACCACCGAAATGGTTTTATTAAGTACAAAAAACAAATAAACTTGTCTTGCCCCTTGAAAGAAATGTATCTTTTGAAGATTGCTCTCCCATAGAACAATGAGATAATCAACGATGACTTTCGCGTGTTGTTAAGTGACACAAGTGATGCATTGATAAACGATACACAGGACTACTGTTATTTATTTTATTTTTATTTATTTATTTATTTGTACTCTATACTTCTTGTGTGAAAGAGAATTAAAGCCTTTGGCATAATAATTTAATCTACCTCAAGTAAGAGTAGTGAGCAACAAGTATGCAAACAGGTGATAAAAGGTAAACAGTAGCCATGAGCATTGGAAAACTACAAATCGCCATCAGAAATCCTTAATATGTGATCTCAGATTCAAAACAAAGTCCTCACCATGATAAGCAATCAGCGATAACGTCACAGAGGTAGTTCAAGTAGAGTATTATTTTTCATTTAATATAGACTAGATCCCAATCCTTCCTCATGTTAAGCTGTGATGTACTGTATGTGTGTGATGTACTGTGATGTGCTGTAAGCAAACTAGGTGGTAGAGCTTCTAGTCATGCCTGGACGGAGACAAAGACGATTATAAATGAGTATAATTCTTCTTAGTTCTTAGTAACGATTTGAAATATATATATATAAGAATTAATCCTCTAAAATAGAAGAATTGTTAGTTGTAACTGATGTAATAATATTAATACAGTAGGGGATGTTTTTAATGTTAAGGGGAGATACTTGATCGAATAAATCTTTTTTTATTCGAAAAAGTAACGGGGATTTACTTAATAGTAAGTGATACGCCATAATACCGTGCTGCTATTTAGGGTGAAGAACACAGCATCATAATACACTCGTCGACCAAATATGTTACGTCTCGTTACCCTACTAATTTGATTAGCTATAACACCCTTCAAACAAGAAGAAAGTAATATTAGCACATTGCTCAATTAAATTATGTGATGGTATCTCCCTAGGTTTTCACAACAAAGAACCTATCATAATTAACTTTATATTACTAAACTGAACTACGCAGGTAAAGGGCTCATACAAAGTGTGACCTTGTGACATTATCAAATTACACGAGTGCGTGAATTTTGTACCTTATCACGGGGGTAGAAGGTTCTTGGTTATTCAGATAGGTTCGATGTGAATTCAATAGGTACGTCTCCCGCCTGATCCAGAACGCGCGCGACGTATGTCTATATCGAATTAACTCTATACGTTTGTCTGTCAAATTCTCAGTCACGTGCCGTCCGGGCTGCAAGCGAACCCACGACCTTCGAAATGAAAGTCGCACGCTCTAACCATTAGGCCAGCGAGCTACTAGTACTAGTTATATAAAATCTCAAAATAATTCGACTCACAGAAAATTTTAATGGATATCAACAAGTTTTCACTGGTGGTAGGTCCCTGAGACCGTCTACATAAGTACCACCGCAGCTCCTTTTACTGCCTCAAAACAGTAATGTGCAAAAATTACTGTGTTCCAGTTTGACGGGCACTGTAGCTAGTGTAATTACTGTGGTAACGATACTCAACATCTTATATCTCAGGCGACGAGCGCAATGTGGTGGTATATCATCCAAACTAGCGCCACGTTGTTATGGGCGGGCGTATCACTTGTCATTAGTTGAACGCTCAGCTCATTTCGTCACCAACAGAGTTACAACAACATCACAGACTTCACACACACCCTTTGTGTACCATCCGGTGCTAAGCCGTACCGCCGTACCGCCGCACCGCCGCACCTCTCCCTTCCGTCTGCTCCGAAATCACTCGCCGGGAGATTATTATTATAAACTAGCTGTTTTGTATTTCATTCATATGATAGTAATGTGGAAATAAGAAGTACAGTAAACATATATTAAGTGAAGACAAGTGAGTTTCTGTTTTCATTCTTCAGAGCTGGAGTCGCTATAATTTGTGGGTGTAGGACAAAAACAATCAGAATTAAGGAATTAAGAAACTTTCTGGTTCTCTAAGAGCTTACTGTAGATATGATCCTATGAAGTAAAGTCTTAAACAAGACTTTCTGGTTTAGAGAAATTTATTTATTTATTATTTAAATCAATTATAGTGAGACAAATGAAATGGGTCAGGTCAAATTGGTGACGCAGGCTTGAACTTGGAGTACAAAGTTACTTAATTAAATTTCTAGTGTTTACCTCTAATAGTTTAGGAGATCTCGTGATGAATCAATGAATGATCTATGTCCACTAAAAATTTTAAATTATGATTAAATATACTTTTTTATTGTTAGTGTGCGATCTAATGTATATATATTTCGCACAAAAGCCGTATAAATAGAACAAACTAAGAAGGGTATTAAAGGTAAATTAATGGGGAGAGGAACGAAGAATATTCAGCGGGTAGCTGATGGATTCCAATTAGTAACGTTTTCAGTAATTTTTTAAATGTAACGAATGTAAACAAATCTATTTAACTAATTATTTACAAATACGAAGAAACTACTGAATTATTTGTAAACATTTTTTTATATATTTAATTTAGTTATCAATGAAACTGGTGGTAAGTCTCTGTTGCCGGGAACCGTTTGGTTAGGTAACACCGCAGCTCTTATTCCGTCCGCCAAAGAATACTGTGCAAATATTACCATATTCTAGTTTGAAGGTCATTGTAGCTAATGAAATTACAGGCTTAACCACACTACTGTCTAAAGACAACGAGCACAATATGGTACTGTGTATCTCATCCTAACTGGCACTCATAACGTGGCATGAGCGGCGGTTTAACATCAGGTGAACATCTCACTCGTATCTTTGCTTAATAAAATAAAGAGAACTGATGTTAGTTAAGTTTATTACAATATACTAATTTTTTTATTTGTCTTCTAATTCTTTTTAATAAAGCTTCCACGTTTGACAGTTCTATTGAAACACGAACCCCCGCGGCGTTGTCTGTCGACTGTCTTCGTTCGGGGCCCTTTGGGGTAGGTTCACTTTGACAACACATTAGATTCAAGGTTACGGATTACCTTCACGTCTGTGAAATTCAAATTGTATGAAGTATAAAACGGTATAAACAATAACATAGAAAATGTTTATATTTGTAACTTTATTAGCCACAGCGTATTTCAAGCTTGAAAATAGTAATTTCGCATTAATATTTCATTGTTTTATATTAGGGTTGATGAGGAAGTTGTTCGGATGAGAAAAAGGAGAAGAATTACATAATAATAAAACTCTTTTTAGGCGATACATATATTTATCGTTTACAAATAAGGCAGGACCTTTCCTCGTAAATTCTCTTGTATTAGGAAGATATTTCGTTAAAAATGAAGAGGTTGATCATTAAGAGGAAAAAGAAACGGAATTCTCATCAACCTTATTTTATATTACAAGAAATTATATGAAAAAAACAATCAGCTATATAAATGGAAATTTAAAGAAAAAAATGCTTATTTAATGCTTTTATTATGGACGGGGGTGTATCTCTATTAATTGTTTATTAAAAATATTTTAGCAATAAAGGTGTCTCTCAGTGACAGCCTTAACTTCAAAGGGACTCCGCGAGGGCCGGGTTAAGGCGGCGGGCCTCTCCATGGAGGAGGTGGCGGTCGACGTGGAGCGGGAAGCGGAGAGGCTCGTGCAGGCTGTGTCGCACGTGTGTGACGCGGCCATGCCGCGGGCGCGCCGCTCCCTACCTCCTAAGTGCCGTGCGTATTGGTGGACGGCGGACCTCGTCCGGCTTCGCAGCGCGTGCGTGGCGAGCCGACGCAAGTACCACAGGTGCCGACGTCGACGGAGGCGCGATACGGCCGAGGAGGAGCGGCTGTACGCGGCGCACAGGGCCGACGTGGCCGTACTGGTGGCGGCGATCTCCGAGGCGAAGAAGGCGTCCGAACGTGAGATGCTCGAGTCGTTGGACGGCGACCCTTTCGGGAAGCCGTATAAGAGGGTGCGGCAAAAGCTGCCCCCTTGGCGACCCCCATTGACTCGTAGCCTCTCACCGGAGCTTCTCGATCGGACGGTTCGCACACTGTTCCCGCGGCGGGACGACCGAGGGTCGCCACCGACAGCGACTCTGTCCCGCGGCGCTGGGGAGGGGGGGGAGGGGGAAGACTCCTTCGACCCGGACGACGTCCCGGGCGTCAGCGTAGGGGAACTGTTGGCTGCCGTTCAAAGGATGCGTGTCAAGGACACCGCTCCTGGGCCCGACGGTATACCCGGCCGCGTGTGGGCTCTAGTTATGGGTCCCCTAGAGTCCTGGACGCGGACGCTGTTCACGGCGTTGCTGAGGCAGGGTCGGTTTCCACGCATATGAAAGGCGGGGAAATTGGTCCTGCTTCGGAAAGCGGGGAAACCGGCCGACTCACCGTCGTCGTATCGGCCGATCGTGTTGTTGGACGAGGTGAGCAAGCTCTTCGAGCGCGTCATCGCAGCTCGCCTCGTTCGACACATGGAGGAGGTCGGACCGGATCTGAGCGAACACCAGTTCGGATTCCGCCGGGGCAGGTCCACCGTAGACGCGATAGCGCGGGTGCGAGCCCTGGCGGACGCGGCGGTGGCTCGCGGAGAGGTGGTGTTGGCGGTGTCACTCGACATCGCCAATGCGTTCAACACCCTTCCGTGGAGCACGATCACCGCGGCGCTGGTCCACTTCGGGGTCCCGGTCTACCTGAGGCGTACGATCGGGGCGTACCTCTCGGACAGGTCCGTGAGGTACCCGACGCGCGACGAGTGGTGTCGGCAAGGTGTGTCGTGCGGTGTTCCGCAGGGGTCGGTCCTTGGACCGCTCCTGTGGAACATCGGCTACGACTCGGTGTTGCGCGGAGCCAACCTCGGTGGAGTCGACGTGACTTGTTACGCCGACGACACCCTGGTGACGGCTCGCGCGCGCACCTTTAGGGAGGCGCGCGTGTTGGCGACTGCGGGCGTGGCCCACGTCGTCTCGCGCATTCGGCGCTTGGGGCTGGAGGTTGCGCTGGGCAAGTGCGAGGCCTTGTGCTTCCACGGCGCCCGGAATGCGCCTCCGCCGGGAGCGGAGCTGATAGTCGGTGGGACTTCCATCGCCGTCGGTACTTCGATGAAGTACTTGGGACTCGTCCTCGACGGCCGATGGAGGTTCGACGAGCACTTTCGGCAGCTGGGCCCGAAGCTCATTCGAGCGGCCGGGTCCCTGAGCCGCCTCCTGCCCAATCTGGGCGGGCCGAGCGTCGGATGCCGGCGACTCTACACGGGGGTGGTGCGCTCTATGGCGCTATACGGTGCGCCCATATGGGCGCAACACCTGTCGACCCGTGGCGTGACGCTGCTGCGCTCGCCGCAGCGCGTCATGGCCATACGGATCGTACGAGGTTACCGTACCATCTCTTTCGAGGCGGCGTGCGTCCTCGCCGGGACACCGCCGTGGGAACTCGAAGCGGAGTCGCTGGCGCGCCTCTACTGGCGGCGGAAGAGGGCCCTCGAGCGGGAGGGCTCGTTTCCGTCGCCCGACGAGGTGGAGAAGTGGCGCCGAAAGGCGCGTCGAGAGGTGCTTCGGGGATGGGAGCGGCGACTCCTCGAACCGTCGTACGGTCGCCTCACCGTTGAGGCCGTCCGGCCGGTCATCGGTGACTGGCTGGGCCGGGACTTCGGAGTCTTCAGTTTCTGCCTGGTGCAGGTACTCACGGGGCACGGTTGCTTCGGGAGCTATCTGCACCGGCGGAACTGCACGAGTAGGACGGATGAGGCGTGCGACGAGTGTGGCCACCCGGTGGACACATCGTCCCACACCTTGGCCGATTGCCCGCGATGGGGGGGGGACAGGGCCGCGCTCGTAGCGGCGATAGGGAGTGACCTCTCGCTACCGTCCGTGGTCCGGACCATGGTCAGTGGCGAGGCGTCATGGAATGCGGTATCCCGATTCTGCGACTCTGTTATGACGCAGAAGCGGGAGACCGAACGTATCCGAGAGCGGGCGCCGAGGGGACAGGACGCGGTCGGAGCGCGATGACAGCTCACCGCCGCAAGGCGGGACCGAGCGCACGACCGCCGAATGGCTCCTCGGCAGGAACCTGGCGCCGCGACCGACAAGGGCCGTTGGGCCGGTGCCCCCCTTGGAGAGGGTTCCTGGGGTGGATATGGTGATGCGTCTCGTATTCCGACGCGTCGCCACGTAGGGATTTTTTAACAGGAGGGGTGCTTCACACCCCTCCTCGAGGCGGGCCCGGTCATTCGGGCGCCGTTCGAGGGGTCGTGGATGAACTGCAATACTTTATCCCGCGACCCCACGAACACGTGGATGAGAGTGGAATACCGTGTGAAGC
Organism: Troides aeacus; assembly: GCA_033220335.2. Lineage (NCBI taxonomy): Eukaryota > Metazoa > Arthropoda > Insecta > Lepidoptera > Papilionidae > Troides > Troides aeacus. The sequence goes on from CM067270.1 coordinate 459,495, forward strand.
TTTTTAGTCGGTTGGAGTCCGACACTACCACCGTCGCCGGCCCAATTTGGCGACGGGGTGTGCATTTCCGTTAGCATTTTGTTACACACGTAAATAAAAAAAAAAACTTCAAAGGGACCCTCCCTTAAGGTTATTGACTTGGGGTTAGACTTCTTACATATGATAGAAAATCCAAATAATCAGTTCAAAATCTATATTACCCTTAGTTATAGTTAACGTTTTCTTCCTGTGATATATTAATAAGGTTTCGATGATAAATAACTTTTAGTATGTATTAATAATCTATATAAAAACAAATAACAAACGTAGTGTAAACTTTAAGGCTTTTACAAAAAGTCGGGATTATTTCCCACAAGGATATTTGTAATGGCGATGGAATAGTTTAATATTTTTGTAACAATTAATCAGATTTAATTCTCTTTAAGTCATCATCGTTATCAGTCAATAAACATCCACCGCTGGACATAGGTTTTCCCCAAAAATCCCTCCATCGATGGCTCCTGCGCTGCTTGCACCGCCGGGCTATCGTTTGTAGAGGCTCTTATGGGGATACTTCGAGCTTTTCCTACCACGGTGGCCCAATTCGGGTTGGTGAGAGCTAGAGCCTCATTTGATGATTACCAAGAAACACCACAAGCAGATGAGGTTGGCTTGGGTCCCATGAGTTGTTGTGCGGGACCCCTTACACCACTCTGTTTAAGTATACTGTGCTATTATCATTGAATTTCTTTAGATATTGTTGCCTATATTTAGTGAAACTACTAAATTAACGTAACAATACGTTGTAGTGTAAAAATTTTAGGTACTACTACATTTTTATTGGCAAATTATATATCTTTTTAGGTTTACTGACTACTCCCAGTGTACCCGCACGAAGTCTAAAACGACTCCCTTCTAATGATTCAAATGATCTCCTCACGGCTTCCAGTAATTCATCACGACATCAAGTGCCGTCGTTCGTATCGTTTATTTAGTAAAATTAAAATGATATCTGTGAACAGGTACAAACATGCCCGTCGCGTTTCGTTCGAGCGTTAACTTCATTATGGATGGCTCAGTGGGCAACATCGTAATATCTCCATCTATAACGATTTCATGAAGTTGTTGGAATGTAACTTGAAATAATTGATATAAACTGACGTCCTGCGTCCCTTTCTAACTTACATTTGAATATTCATAAAGCAAAACGTGTTGCTGACGATCTTTTACCTCATTGTATTGAATCATCTTGTCGCGATGTTAAATACATAAACTACATTACACAGCCTCCCCTATATAAAATCTTATTTAAATCAAATACAAGCAGGCAAACGATGAATTATTTTACGTAGTATTTATATTTTCTCTAACCAACAAGAAATAACCTTTTTTTTTATCCATAATATAAAGTATTTATGTATAAGGTATCAGCTATATTATAGCTTTCCTACAATGTTCAAAAACATTTACGTAAAGTATTGTATAATGGCATTATAATATAACTATATATAATATTTACAGATGGTAGATCTCTGTTGGCAGAAATCCTTTAGGCAGGAACTTTTTTTTTACGGGGAGGAAATCTTCGAAAGATAAGAGAGAGAAGATCGCTAAGCCATACGCTGTCCCACACAGGTTCGCTTCTTCAGCGATAAGGGCCCCCATCTTAAAGACCCGCGAAACTCCTAGACCCCTTCTACGACAGGCGGGGCTTATCTTAGTCTTATTCTTACTAGCGCAAGACTACAGGGTTGTCTAGGTAGGTACTACCGCAGTGTCTATTGAAATCAACATACAGTACTGTGCAAATATTACTGTATTCCGTTTATTAGCTACAGCTAGTGAAGTTACTAGCATAACGAGACTTAATATCTTATGTGTGAAGGCGACGAGCACCATGCATACCATCTTAACTAGCGCCACGTTGTTATGGGCAGGCGTGTCTAGCATCGTCGCTTAGTCGAAAAAATAAATATTTCGTCTCTATAACAATGACAATCAGATCGAAGATCTGACTCTTATGTTGTCTGTTGACAGCTAGAACAAAGGAACCCTGATGATAGCAGATATATGTTATAAAGTTACTAGCAATCGAGTTGGAAGAAACCTTGCCAGGATTTACAGTCCACCTCATATGGTCTTAAACATTAAACCAGTAACCTTTACCTTACATTTCCATGTATAGTTATTTTCAGGTTTTAGTAGTAGTATTTACGATATTAAAAATATTTTGATATTAGAAATAAACACTTCATAGTCATCTGTTCGTGTACGTATAGTGCTGTGAGGTGGAATTTACTCTAGCGCTGACGACGCGGCTGGCTCCACCCTTCCGCTGTACCGGTAATTTGATTATCAACATCCTGTCTGAGGCAAAAATCGAACTTGATTATGAACGGTAAATGCACGGTGCACGGTTGCAACCCTTTGGGAGAATATTTGATAACCTGTCCATTAAAGTTGCGATTGCGTCTGACTCGCGTAGAGTTTAACTTAATCAATAAATTTTCAACTGATAGTTAGTTCCGACTGAGAGTTACTAAAGCCCAGTTGTTCTTTGTTTGTGATTACTGGAAGCTCAAACTGATATTTGACTGAACTGACAGTACTAACCACGATTGGAGTCGCGTTACCGCGTTCAAAGTACATTAGCCGATTCAGGCGTTGGCTTAACCAATTTAATATATATGTTTAAACTTACAGGGCAATTTCCTGGTTTAAAGGACGCAATTGGACTGGCGAAGATAATCCTGGACAAATCCTTAAGCCTAATGGCTGCGTACAGTATAAACGAATAATATAACTTACTACTGACTATGGTTGTATATTTTAAATGATTAAACAAATATCTATATTACATTACATCAATATTATGGTTTTTCATTAAATACTTATTTACGAAGTGTGCAGACATTACTGTGCTGTAATTTTTTTATATAGTTATTAATGTCTCAGATAAGTTGAATAAAATTCTACCTAAAAGATACCGTGCTTCTGGAGGGAAGACAAGGTTATGTGGGGCTTCTACCCACTAAGCCCCCCCTCCGCCGTTGGTCTCCATCAGTGCATTAGGAGGGGCTCCGGGACCTTCTACGGAACGCAACTGGTGCCTCCTGGCAGTCTGGCTAAAACATGCCACTGAAGGGTAAAGCCCTCCCCAGCACCCACGCTGTGCTACGGCAAATACAAGACCATCTTGCATTTGCCGTCCTTCTAAGACTCGCTTATTGAGCTTTGAAGGTCAACTCCCTCAAGACTCACGAACCCGAGTACTCTTTTAGTCGCCTTGTCCGACAGGCAGGGGATACTTTAGTCCTGTCCATAATAGACCGACATTACAGGGCTGACTTATATAAGAAAAGCATAACTTCAATAAACGTTACCGGGTTTATTAAGCTCTGTACTGTCTCAGTGATAGGTCTACGAATAAGTATAAAACATCCTGTATAGTAGAAGTGGAAAGTATAGAAAAATCAAAGTCACTTCGTTAACATTATTCTGAATAATATATTTAGCAATAAACCTCCTTTCTTAGAAATTCATTCCCTCAGCAAGTATTTTAATGATAAAGCCTTATACGAACGTCGCCCACTCGTAGACTGAATTTTCTAGGAATTACTTTATGAAACGTATTTTTTGGAAAGAATGAACTAGCAATACGATCTATCACATTTTCTAGATTATAAAGTACTATTTTTATTAGACGGTATGACTTGACGAGCAAGTCCTTCACCTGATGGTAAGCGATACGCCCTCCCACTGAAAGACTGTACTAGTTAAGATTATATGTAGTGCTTATCGTTAAGACAAAAGATGAACATCTATTCTCTGATGATGTTGAGCTCTTGGTAGCCAATTTGACCCCCACAAGTATTAGTACTTACTCTACTACTCCACGGACGGTAGTCATCCCACGGTGAATTTTCGCATTGTTTGTGTCTGGATTTTTTGATTTCTGCGGCGAATCTACTCGGTCATCGAAGAAGGGTCGGGTCCGTACTCCGACCACCTTCGTCTATATTAGATATCTGGGTAGTGAGAACCACCCCTGATAGCAGGTGTATCTCGTATTCGCGGTGTGTGTTGCTGTAGCGCCGCATACTAGATGGTATAGGTGGATATCAAGATCCAAGTAATTTTACTATCTACGCTACTGCTACGTATAGCAACAGAAATAGGAAATCCTAGGCATATAGCTTACCATCAGGTAGGTCCCGCTGGTTTTCTTCATCACTCTTTAGTAGCAAATTAGTGATGTGATTACCAGCGAATGTTTGTAGGATTCCACTAATTTTTCCCGTGCTGTGTATCAGCGTTTAACTGTGTCCACCACCTTTGGCGCGACTAATGAATTCTTGAATATTCTTTTATAACGCTTAACACGTTGATTGCGAAATCAGGTCCGACATAAAATAATAATAAAAACGCGTGCAAATCGTTATTGTGACGTAAAGTTTTCTAGTTGTGTATATATTCCAATCAAACATTCACCACACCGATTTGTATTTTTTTGAAGCAATATCAAGGCAAATACGCTCCCGTTCCACCCCCGTAATGGTGCTTTCACCCTATTTGTCTACGTGACCGCGCACTCTATTGACGTACGATTTCTAAACCCTCACGCTATCGCGTTCGATATTAACGTATATTCAAATTTTCTCTCTCTTCAATCACATTCTGTTAACTAATCACCTTGTTTAAGTTGATCAATAATTTTCATAAATTTAAATCTATATTGTTTTTATCTTTTTTGTTTAAAAACTAGATATCTGTGTAATGAATATTCACTTGATATATGACTTGGATAATGTTAATAGAGGGTTACGTTTTGTTATACTGTAGTATATTTTATTTTATCTATGACTACAATCTACACATCTTGTTATCTACAATTTACTTTTAAATATTTTGTTTACGAAGTCCGCGTCGCTAAAATCTTTGACAACCATGGTAGCTTCATTGGACACGGGGCTCTGGGATCTGGTATCCGTGAGCTAAATAAAAAAAACAAATAAAGTAAAAAATAAAACTCGAACCAAACAGAACACAAAAAAAACTAAACACATGAAACTAAATATATACATATACATGTAGATAATTTTGTATATAAACGAAGGAGAAACGTGAGATAAAATTATGGGAGAGATAAGAGGGTGTATACTAATACATAGATAAGTATATGTATACTTACGTACGTACGTAGTATATTACGTATTATATTACGTATTATATTACGTATTATATTACGTATAATAGTAAGTTTGATTTAAAAGTATATGTATACTTTTAAAGCAAACTACGTTTCAGTTTTTATATTCGTAAATTGATGTTTTTGTAAGTATTTACTTTATCATCATCATCATTATAAGCCTTTATCCACTGCTGGAAATACGCCTTCCCCAATGTCTTCCACCAAATGCGATCCTCATCTTCTCGCATCCGACCGTCTTGATGATGTTGCTGGTCCATCGGAAGGGAGGCTTCTGCGACCTTTACGCAGCCTCCACTGCAAGACTTCCCTCCCCCATCGGTCCCCACTAACACGACAGACATGGCCGGCCCACAGCCACTTCAGCTTGAAGATTTTGAGATCTACGTCCACAACTTTAGTTCTTCGTAGAATTTCTTCGTTCCGGATTCGGTCCCTTAGAGAAATTCCAGGCATAGCTCTCTCCATCGTTCTCTGTGCTACTTTGAATGGGAGGCCAAGCCGAACAGTCAGGTGGCATGTCTCCGCGCCGTACGAAAGAGTGGGGAGAAAGCACTGGTTAAAGACTTTCGTCTTGAGACATTAGAGTATTTGCTTTACTGATATATATTATTGAACTTTTGCTATGACGAAGTGGCTAATTATTAGTAACACGGAGGTCCTTAGTTCGATTACGAATTCAGTTAGTGCTAAAGTTTTATAGAACCCGTCTGAGTACATGATACTTTGTTACCACCAGTGTTGTGTTCCGGCTGTAAGTGTATGAGAAGCCGGGTTGCTTACTACCTCATAGTCATTTAATACTGTGAGAAATTTTGGTTTAATAATTGTGTTTTCTATTGTAGATTTTTTTTTTTCACTAATTGCTTTAATATTGTCGTACCCGAGCTGTTTGTTCTAAACCTTACACCATTATCCTTCGCCCTTAGGCTTTAATATGGCTCTTCTAACTTATTATCCTTCTGATTAGGAATACGATAAAAAAACAACGTTCATTAGGAAACTCAAAACATTTATTACATCCACACATTATTTAGTTTTTTTTAATAACGATAAGATACAAAGAGTTCTGTTTATATATTACTACATATTTTATTAAGCATTATACTTAACTAAGTTAATAACACATAGCATAACTACAAAACAATGGTGTAAACTGTAACTTTCCACACTCGATTCCGTGATGTTTAAGTTTTTCCAGCATTAACTTTCTGTTCTTATATTATTCAAGTATATGTAATTTTATATACTACATTTAGATACTTGTTTACTGGGGTTTACGTATACTATCTGCTCTGCGGCTGCCTTACTAACTGCAACACTCCCGCAACTACCTCTGGGGGAGAAATTTAGTAAAATCCGTCCTTACTTGACATATACTCGGAAAAAGGTATATTCTTACCGAATTTCATGTCTGTAGGCTTTAAGGTTCCAAAGATATTGTGATGAGTCTCTATGTAGAGGGAAAATTTTTATGTATATATGGATTATGTTTAAATTAAATAAAGTTTGACATCATCTAGGTGGACCAAATATATTAAAGAAAACCTTTAAAGATATTAAAGAAAAAGTGGTTTATTATAGAAAAACTTAACAGGTTACCAGATCACTTTGCAGTTAAAATGCATTAACTGAAAGTTTTGCAAAACAGTCGATCAAGTCGACTCGATGGCGCTGAACGTTTTAAACCAGAAAACTCCGCACAAAACTTATATATACATGTTACTTTGTATTAAAGATAAGTAGTAAATTAAGTAAATTAATAGTATCTTAAGTTCTATATATTCTTAACGTTAGCTTATTATTAACCAATCATTAAATATCACTCATTATCTACTGTGAATAAGTGCTTGCACGCAATGTAGTTGTTGCAATCTAATCATTAATTCACATAATAACCAGGCCTTTGAAATAATTATAAAAAAAGCTGATGAAAGTTATGCTTTATTTTGATTTCATAAAAAAACATTTGAATAGTCTAAATATACAAGTATTTACATTAAGTGTAAGTGGATTTTTTTTTATGAAACGAAGCAACGAAACGAACGAGAGGTTCACTTGACTGACATTGTACTGATCGTCTTGAGGCATAAAATATTAAGTCCTTCTACAGCGCCCTTAAAACCGCTACAGCACGCTACTGTTTGGCGGTAGAAATGGGAGCTGAGGTAGTATTTACTTAGACACCGACCACCAGTACCACCGGTTTGTATTGAATCATAGTTAAAACAATTCTCATACCATCAAATTAACTTAACGGCGAATAAAACTTAACCGCAATGATAGAAAATTTAAATAGTTATAAAAAAATATAATTTAATTACTTATAAAAAGTAGAGATAGGGGTGTAAGGGGGTCCCGCCCAACAACTCACGGGACCGAAGCCAACCTCACCTGCTCATGGTGCACCCTGCTGATCAACAAACCAGGCTCTGGCATCCACCAACCCGCATTGTGCTAGCACGGTGGGAATTGATACAAATCACCCCATGTGAACCCCTACAAATATGGAGCTTTTTGGGTGAGGCCGGTGTCCAGCAGTGGACATCTATCGACTGATAATGCTAAAAATTAGTGATAAGTTATCAATGGGGATGTTATTTTCATGAATTTTATATTATAACGATATAATAGTTTGGGAACCCCGCTGGGAACGAGGCGTGATATATATGTATGTATGTATGTATGTAATAGTTTGGCAAATATCTCCCTTCCGCCTTTTAGTCTTTTGAATTTCGCGGCTATGTACAAAGCGCTACAGAGCTCGTATCTGGCAATACTATACATAATTTGAAAGGTCTTGACATAACATACAAAACGACGCTGTGCATAATTAGTTTGGATATTGCGTTCAACAGTTATAGACGTGTAAACATATAGTTCACTAACGCCGAAATTCGCGCTATTTTAAAGTTTTCCTTCGTTAAAGGCAAATCCGCTAGAGAAACGTTCCGTGAGATTAATGGTGTTTTGGGGGATGGTACTCTATCACTTCGAACCGCGGTGGAATGGTTTCGACGATTCAGAGCCGGTGAAAACGACACCATGGATAAGCCAGCCGGCGGAAGACCTGTGACGACAAATACCGATCAAATCATGGACTACATCGAGTTAGACCGGCATGTGGCATCTCGTGACATCGCCCAGGAGATGGGAATTAGTCACCAAACCATTTTAAACCATCCGCAGAAGGCTGGATACAAAAAAAAGCTTGATGTTTGGGTGCCGCATGATTTGACGCAAAAAAACCTTCTGGACCGAATCAACGCCTGCGATATGCTGCTGAAACGGAACGAACTCGACCCATTCTTGAAGCGGATGGTGACTGGCGACCAAAAATGGATCACATACGACAATATCAAGCGAAAACGGTCGTGGTCGAAGGCCGGTGAATCGTCCCAAACAGTGGCCAAGCCGGGATTGACGGCCAGGAAGGTTTTGCTGTGTGTTTGGTGGGATTGGAAGGGAATCATCCACTATGAGCTGCTCCTATATGGCCAGACGCTTAATTCTACCATCTACTGCGAACAACTGGACCGCTTGAAGCAGGCGATCGACCAGAAGCGTCCAGAATTGGCCAACAGGAAGGGTGTAGTGTTCCACCAGGACAACGCCAGACCACATACTTCGTTGATGACTCGTCAGAAGCTACGGGAGCTCGGATGGGAGGTTTTATCGCATCCACCATATAGCCCGGACATAGCGCCAAGTGATTACCACCTGTTACTGTCCATGGTGAACGCCCTTGGTGGTGTAAAGTTGAACTCAAAAGAGGCTTGTGAAAAGTGGCTGTCCGAGTTCTTCGCAAATAAGGAGGGGGGCTTCTACGAGGGAGGTATTATGAAGTTGCCGTCTAGATGGAAACAGATTATCGAACAAAACGGCGCATATTTGAACTAAATCCGATCACTGTAACACTTTTTATAAAGCATTGAATAAAGAGCAAAAAAGCGGAAGGGAGATTATTGCCAAACTATTATATTCATATAAATGAAACGATCAACCCTTTATACGTACTTAAGAATACACCCATAAAGCCATTTTACCGTTGCAATAATTTCCAAATATACATCTTATATCATTAAAATATATCAACGCTTTAAATATAATAGTGTAAAAAAAAATAAACAAGATTTTTTTTATTCTACGTAGCTGCGGAATATTCGCCTGATGGTAAGTGATACGCCCGCCGATAACAACGTGGCGCTGGTTAGGATGGTATACACAGCAGCGCAATGTGCTCGCACTGAGACATAGGATGTTCGAAGTCCCGGTCCAGCCAGTCATCAATCACCGGCCGGACGGCCTCAACGGTAAGGCGACCATATGACGGTTCAAGGAGTCGCCGCTCCCATGTCCGAAGCACCTCTCGACGCGCCTTTCGGCGTCACCTCTCCACCTCGTCTGGCGACGGAAGTGAACCCCCTCGCTCGAGGTCCCTCTTCTGCCGCCAGTAGAGGCGCGCCAGCGACTCCGCTTCGAGTTCCCACGGTGGCGTCCCGGCGAGGACACACGCCGCCTCGAAGGAGATGGTACGGTAACCACGTACGACCTGTATGGTAATGACGAGCTGCGACGAGCGCAGCAACGTCAGGCTACGGACCGACTGGTGTTGCGCCCATATGGGCGCACCGTATAGCGCCATAGAGCGCACCACTCCCGTGTAGAGTCGCCGTAGCAAATGAACATGCATATGGAAAATTATAATTACTAAATATATATGTAATTAAGATAGATACAAAAAAACAATAATTATTAATTCATACATTAATAAAGTTTATTAGCTATATATATATAGCTAAAAGTCTTTAGACCACTTTGTGGACGGAAGTACTAAAACGTCGATCGGGAATGCAGCCGCGATCATCACATAAATAAGTCGCTTATTTGGTCACTTTATAAAAGAAACGGAAAAGTTTAAAAATCTTATCAACATCGCATTGTACTAACTGTCTTGAGATCTTGTTACCACAGTAATTTACTTAGGCAGAGACTCATTCCAATTGGAACATAGCGTTTAAATGGATGGAAAACAGTGAGCGTTGCGATAGTACCTTCCTTCTTTATGAATGTTACATAGTCGTGAAAATATTTTTTTTTTTATTGGTTTTAAATAAATTTTTCCATCGCGCTGTTTTAGAAATTTCAACGGACTGGTTATTAAGTTTCCGCCCCAAGGCTTGCAACGGAGCCCTATGCGTTTCCGTCAATAATTACACTCAACTTGTTGGACCTGACAGGATGTCCGGTAACTAAATTATCGGTAGGTCAGAGGGTGAAGCTAACGTTGCCAGTGGTTAAACTGTTTATGAAAGTAAAATGTCGAGAGTTTTTCACCACAGGTTAAATATAACTTCAGAAAATATTTGTAATGAGAAAAATATTTATACGATGCGAATAAATATAAAAAAAGTGTTGTTAAAGGTAAGCTATGACATAGACTGGACAACTTGAACACGTTGAGACACATGGTGTATGTTTACTGAATAACATCGACTTATTTTTTTTATATTCTTCTTTTCTCTCGAAGTCCAATTTTCCCGATAAACATAGGATGACTACAAAATGTTGGTTGAAATTATTACTTGGACAGCTTATAGCAGTATAGCATCTATTTCAAACAATGAAGAAACCTGCTCCTTAAAAATGTTAATATAACATTATTCTTTATGATCATATGTTTGAAGGTTGATTAAAATTTAACATTTCGAGTTCCAGCAAAAGAAAGGGAGTTAATATTATATAGATTAATAATTATAAAACACAATAAAGGCTTCAAGGCTAAAAGTAATGTTTTATTCCATCGAACCGAATATCTACATAACTACTCGTACATATGTTAACAGACATACTACCACGATCCATTTATATCAAAGTTATTACGTTGTTCATTCACATTTACAACGCAAACATATTATATGCGGTTCAATTTTCATATTTGTACTTTAAAATTAATATAAATATACATTTTCATGCGAAACAAACAAACATGAATATCTCTGCGAGCTGAAATCCCTGGTCGAAGCCTGGATTCTACGAACCTAGCGCTTTGTAAATATTCAATATTATTATATAACGAGGAAGATTATTGCGTATGTTAAAATTTAAATGATATATTAACACGGAAATAAGACCATTGATATAGAGAAACTTGACGTACGTCGGATTTCAACATTCAATTAAACGATCAAGGAGAATCTATATAAGATGCTGTTGATGATTACATTTTCACACGCGTTCTTCTTAAAACCATATTGTTTAGAGAAAATAATTGACACCTTTCGAAGTAGCTGCAGCCTTTCCACTCGTGGGACACAGACCTACCACGATAAGAGAATAAAGGCTATTTATCTTCCACGTACCAAGTGCTTTTCAATTTGTTTCATCGTAATGTTTTCCTTCACAAGCTGAAGCTCAGCAGGATTCAAACTTGTATTTTAATATAATATATATAGACGTAGAGCCCATACGATAAGATATTGATATGTGTTCTAAGAGTAATTACAAAAATATAATTATAAAAGCTTTTGTAATACTTTAGAGAATTACTAGTGAAATAGCTCAATACTTTTCTATACAAACCGCTGGTCCATTTTTATCTAACATTAACAGTTATTCATAAGAAAAATTTGCAAAAGTTTAATTTTATTATTATCGTTAAATTCTCAAAATTCAAAACTTTATTTCCTGTGTAGAAATCTAAAACAATCGTAACCTTGAACCTGAATAACTTTGTGTTGACGGATTGTATCCCAAAGCAAAGCGGGCCCCGGCAGTGGGTCAGTGCGGCCGGTATCGATCTGCGGCGCCGGTACGAGTACCGCGCGCTGCCGCCAACCGCTCCCCTATAATGTGAAGCCCTCATACCAAGCTATACAAATACTAAACGTATTAAAAATGTCAATGAACTCATTTTTTAATATGTCTACTACCTCATTTTTGTATGATCTATTCTAATATATCTAGAATTTGCAATTAATTTGTATATTAATATGTAAACAGAGAATAGACTCGATAGATAGTTTTTAAGCACACATACCTAACTCCTCATTAAAATAAAAGTTCCACTGAATCTCTAACACAAAAGGATTCATTTAGTTATATGTATCTTGAAATTACAACGAAGCTGTTACATATTAATCTATTTATGAATGAATCATCAATAATCATCATTTTAGTAAGGTATTCGCCATACTTGCTACCCTCAGCACAAATATTCACGAGCACAGTATGCTCGTGACGGTTACATAGAAATATACTACTCTTCACATGAAATTATTCAACCTATTACATAGGTTAAAACTTAATAAGTGTATGGGTTATACAAGTAACCGTACAAACAACTTAAATGGAAAAAAAAATTGTTTAAAATGGGTAAGATCTGAACAATTTAAGCGCACAGCCGTTAAACGAAAGAGCAATTTTTGTAATACCTTCAGTTGTTATCAAATACTGTACTACAAGAATGTAAAACTGTACATTATTAAATTTTCAATATTATATCGAAAGATTTATATACACTGAAAATATCACAAATTGTATAAAATTCTCTGAACAGTTTATATAAGTCAGTATATAAATCACGTGGATCCACATGAGCTGCTCTGTACATAAAACTGTTTTGGATTCGCTGAATTTAATATCAACGAGAATAACAAGTATTAAATGAAATTTCACGTAATAAATTTACCATAGAGCTAAATAATTTACATGTTTTTTTTTTATTTAATTAGACAACGAGCCTGCCCATAACAACGTGGCGCTAGTTAAGATGTTATACACTCGTCGCCTTGAGACAAGATATTAAACGTCATAATCCCAGTAATTACACTAGCTACGGCGACCTTAAAACTGGAACACAGTAATGTTTGCACACTACTGTTTGGCGTCTGAAATGGTTGCTGCGGTGATAGTCGCCTTTTTTTTTTGTTTTACGTGGGAGAATTTCTTTCGTATACCTCCCCGCCGCCGCTGCATCAACGGCGCTGCATCGCGTAGGGTAGAAAGAGCGACGAACCGCAATACCGACACTTTTCTCCCTTTGCGATTCCACCACGGGTGCGAAGAGCAGTGCAAGAGTGCCCCCGCAGCCCACCGGCACATATTCGATATGAGCTCACGGAGCTCACCTAGAGCGACCATCTCAAACCAGCTGGGTACGTTTCTCTTAGCTTAACCCTCAGTGACTACTGAGCCCCACCGCCACGATAAAGTGGGAACCTGTTCGGGGTGATGGCACCTACTTAGACGGTCTCCGACAACGGAGATCTACCACTAGTGATCGCCCAGAAATGACCTATCACCAGATGGACGTCGGTTCCAAGTTTTTACAATACTACCTCACTCCCTTTAAGTGAGTACCACGGTGTCTTTCCTACGTAGTGAACATATAAACAGCGAGCTAGCTGGTGAAGCGATTCATACGTTAAATACATTAATGAGGTACTCAGCATAAATTTTAACGAGCAGATTAAAAGAATATTGAAGATATGAACGCCATGTTTAATGCCTTGTTATGAAAAATTCTATAATTTTCCCCTATGAAAATATAAATGTTCAAGTACAATATCGTTCAAGCGGCTCTCGACTCTAAATACTCCAGAGGAAAGTCTTTACGTTGAAATTTTCATGCAAATATCACAAGGATATTTTCCCCGTCATAAGATATACGTTTATACAAAGATATATTATGTCTAGTTATTTTTGTAAAACCTTAAAGTATACATTCTGAGCTGCTACCATAGGTACTAAATTATTTTAAGCCAAAATGATGGACAAAGTGAGAAACAGTGTGATGAGGGACGCGGCGTGGTTGAAGATGTAGTGACAAAGATATCGCAAGAGATGCTTAGATGGTTCAGCCATGTTGATAGAATAGATGAAAGAAGATTAGCGAAAGATGTATACAAGGTAAGAATGATTGGACAAATCATCATGGAAAAAGACTCATGCATCAAGATGTAGAAAACTAGGTAAAAAACTGCAAATTGTGTGAAATTACGAAGCACCCGTCATTCTAATCAAGCTTTTTTTTTTTTTATAACATCTAAGAGGCAAGACGGGTCACCTGATGGTAAGTGAATCACCGCCGCCCACGGTCACCAGCGATGCCAGTGTGTTGCCTACCCTTCAGGTAAGAATATGCTCTTTTCTTGAATAACCCAATGTCGCAGTTGTTGGGGAAGACTGCTGATGGCAACGAATTCCAAAGATTTACTGTGCGTGGCAGAAAACTGTTTTTAAAACGCATTGTAGTGGAACTCCAACCATCCAGGTGGTGCGGATGATAGTTCCGGCGAGACGATCGGTTGCGAAAATCAGCGGCTTCTATTAAATTGAACAACTCCTCGGAACACTCCCCATTATAAATTCTGTAAAGTATGCATAGGGAAGATAGATCCCTACGTAGTGCCAAAGGATCTAGCCGATCGGCAAGTTCAGGATCGTTGACAATCCGAGATGCCCTACGTTGGATTCGGTCAAATGGAGATAGCTGATAACCCGGAGCCCCGGCCCAAAGGTGGCAACAACACTCCATGTGAGGCCGCACCAGCGCCTTATAGAGTTTAAGGCGGTGAGCCGGCTTGAAGTACTGTTTGGTCCTGTTGAGTACTCCGAGTTTTTTGGAGGCCATTTTAGCCTTGCTCTCCAAATGACCGCCAAACTGGACAACACTCGAAATCTCGACGCCCAGAATGCCAATGAGCTCCTATGATTATAACCTCAACAGCTACAAGATCGAACGAGAAGCTTTACTTAGATCGCGTAGGTCCCCTGCCTGAAACTAGAATTTCCAAGTAGCGATTTATTCTAACACTTCAAGGCGGCCTAACAAAATATTCTCAAGCTTACCCAATGTTAAGTTATTCCGCTAAGGAAACAGCTCAACGTCTTGTTCATTTTATCTTACATTTAGGACTACCGAAAACCTTTGTAAAGGATTTATTTAAACAACTAGAAGAGCTATTTGGAATTAAACATATTTTTGCTTCACCGAATCAGATACAAACTTGGGGTGCGTTAAAAGAGTTACTCTAAAAGAATATCAATGTTCTTATATATATGATAATATCCATACATAGGATCGATATATAAATACTGCGATGCTCGCATACAATTCAAACGTTCATTCGACTACTGGCTTCCCACGACTTGAACTTGTGTTCGGTTATAAACTTTACATACCTACACCTCCACTTATATTCAAAAATAATACCTATACAGGTTATATTCGTGCGTTTAATCATAGGTTATATTATAGTCGACAAAAAGAGCTGCAAAATATCCAACAAACTAACAAAACGTTCTAAACAGTACTATGACTCGCATTCTCGTCCTGTAACGTACAATATCGGCGACACAGTATACATTCGCTGCCATCATAAACAAAATAAAATACCCATCCCTTCGTGGAAAGGTTCTTACAGAGCCATAAAAATGAACGAAAATCATACCGTTACAGTACAGACAGAAAATAAGTCCGTCATCATTATGACGAACTGAAACCAGCGATCCAGTCTTAAGCAATACATAATAATCGTATCCAAATAACTCTTTACGTGTACATTGTTACAGATGCGCGGCACCGGCATCACATTTGTGTAAACAGTTTGTCACTCAGATAATAAATAGTTTCGGTCTAAACTTTGATCACTACAAGATGTTAAATTCATTAACGATCACTGGAACGTAGTCACGATCCTAGTAGTAACGATCCTAGTCATATACATCTCCATATAGAAAATGTTAAATTTTTACTGCAAAGATTAGAAATATATTGTAACACTACCCAATCTGCTAAAGTAAAAGTTTACTACTAACTCCTTAAATGCATTGAAATTACTGCACGAAAGTAATATATAGAAATATTCTTCAATATCATATCTAGTACAAGCTAAATAACAGATCTAATCGCGGTTTGAAAGATGCTGGCGGTTCTTTAGGTTCTGGAGATGTAAGCGCTTGCAAGCCGTTGCAACTCTCTCTTACAGATTATTGGATACTGGGCTCGTGAACTTGGAAGACGCGAACAAATTCGCCATAAACAAAGTACAGTCGGATGAAAAATAGTTAGCAAAAGCAACAATAATACGCGATTATGTACATGTGATTAAATCCACCATGTCAACTTTCATTAATACAATGCCGAAGGTCAGAGAGAACGAAAATAGCTTAAATCAAATTCCTTTGAAAGCTCCGCGAATAACAATGATAAGTTGGAAATTAAATCTCAATTAAAGTTACTAATTACTACTTAATGAGTATAATTCTAACATTATCTTTCGATATTGATGATATAAACAATGCTATATTATTTAGTAAAATGAACATTCTACATCCGTCCGTATCGATCCGTTGCAGCTGTACACGGAGCTCGACATAGGTACATACATATATATCACGCCACGTGCCCAGTGGGGTAGGCAGAGACCACCTCTCCCCATTTGCTATTGGATCCTGGCACACCTCTTTCTTTTCCTCCACTTTCATGAGTGTCTTCATGCATGCTCGTCGGTTGCCAGTACTCTTGACCCGGCCTTTTTTTTAGGACATCCTCGATTTGATAGAAATATATCTGCCTAGGTCGACCTCCACCGATATTTCCGATCATTCTTACCTTGTTTACCTCTTTCGTTAACCTTCTTTCATCCATTCTTTCAACATGGCCGAACCATCTAAGCATCCCTTTCTCTATCTTTGTCACTACATCTTCAACCACGCCGCACCGCTTCCTTATCACACTGTTCCTCACTTTGTCCATCAGCTTCACTCCAGTTATACTTGTCAGACTTCTCATCTACACAGCATTAATTCTACTTTCACGTTTCTTCTGGCATATCCAACATTCACTACCATACATCTGTGTGAGGATCAACACAGCTCCATGCAATATGCACGGAGCTCGAGTTACACATAAACAGACTACCGCGACATGCTGACTTACCTATTTCGCTACCTTTACAAAATGTCATGAAATAATAAACATATCTAACATAATAATAGGTTGGGGTAAAAGAAATCCATTATTTTTATATGAACTTTAGGACTTTATTTAACATGCTTCGGATTGTCCGATTTGGGTCAAATATGCACCGTTTTGTTCTATGATTTGTTGCCATTTTAAAGGTAACTTCGTATTGCCTCTCTCGTAGAAGTCCTGGTCTCTATTTGCAAAAAACTCTAGTAGCCGATTTTCACAATCTTCCCTAGATGCCAATTTTTTATCACTAAAGAAATTTTGTAATGCAAGAAAAAGATGGTAATCGCTTGGTGCCAAGTCCGGACTCTATGGCGGATGCATTAAAACTTCCCAACCAAGCTCCCGAAGTTTCTGGCGAGTCACTGTAGACGTGTGTGGCCTAGCGTTGTCCTGGTGGAACACGACACCTCTCCTGTTGGCCAATTCTGGCCGTTTCTGGTCAATTGCTATCTTCAAACGGTCCAGTTGTTGACAGTAGAGATCAGAATTTAGTGCTTGGCGATATGGAAACAACTCATAATAAATAATCCCCTTCCAGTCCCACCAAATGCACAGCAGAACCTTACTGGTCGTTAGTCCTGGTTTGGCCACCGTTTGAGGTGTTTTTTAGCTCATTTTTAGCTCCTGGGCGATGTTACGACTGCTAACATGCCGGTCAACTTCGATCATTTCTCCGATTTTATCGACATTTTCGGCGACCGGCCTACCTGTACGAGGTGCATCTTTAACATCAAAAATTCCTGAACGGAATCTACCAAACCAAAATTGCACATAATTGGCTGTTACAGTATCGGGTCCATAAACACCATTCACAATTTTAGCCCCCTGGCTTGCATTTTCGCCTTTGTCAAAGAAAAACTGTAAAATGTACTGAATTTTCTCTTTGTTCACTTCCATTTTTAACACCCTGTAACTCACAATTGAATGCACCAAACAAAAAACAGCAAAAGAATTTTTTTACTGCGAAATGTCACCTTTCCAACGAACATAAATCTGAAACTGTTTGATCGATACTTTACGAGAAATTTATCACTACAGCCATCTACCGAAAAAATTATGGATTTCTTTTTCTCCAACCTAATATGTTACATAAACTGATAGTTGCAATAAAGATCCCACTAGTTTTTTTCTCAAATATATAGGCTTTACCATAACATTCCCCTACCTGTTTCCCCAGATTTGTCAAATAGTATATATAGTATCTGGCAATAACGTCATATCGTCTATTTTATTCACAGCTTGAAAGTGTTAGTGAGTGCAAAGTAATCAGAGACCAGTGTTACATGTGTGCATACAAACATACATACATGTGCAGGGTATCTGGTGGCAGATTTATGTTTTCAAATTTAAATAAAAAATAACATGTTAGACATATAATTTTACTAAAAGTATTAAAGGATAGAGTACAAATGCGGATTTCATTTTTTAAAGATAATGTCATCCAAATGTCTTCCATCCTGTTGCACACACTGTTCGAATCGGAGCCTCGTATTCCGTGCCACACGCTGCAGTAATCTTGGTTCAATTGCGCTGATTTCTCGCCGAATATTTTCTTTGAAGTCCACAACAGTTCGCGGATTGTTGGCGTAAACTCTCTCTTTGAGGTAGCCCCACAAAAAAAAATCCATTGGAGTTAGGTTGGGTGACCTCGGTGGCCACGGGATGTCCCCAAAGCGACTAATCAGTTTTTAGGGGCAATTTCTCAACAAATCCATCGAAGCTCTGGCCGTGTGTGCGGTCGCACCTATACCGCATCCTGTTAAAACCACGTGTGTGATGAGAATGATGAATGAGCTCGCAGGTTCGGCAAAAAGAAATTCGAAATCATGAGCCGATAATTCTCACCATTGACATTCGTCGCTTGGCCCCGTGCATTTTCAAAAAAAAAATGGTCCGATTATCCCATGGATAATCGAAAGCCTGAAAATACAGTTACTCTTGGGCAATGTAATGGTTTTTAGTGCTTCAGTCGAGGATTGCGAGTTCTTAGAGCCCAGTAACGGCAATTTTGCTTGTTTACGTGTCCGTTTAAATGAAAATGAGCCTCGTCGCTCGAGTTCGTCGACCAAGTTGGACCTACCTAGTTTGATAGTATGTCCGAGGTAGACATATCTGTCAACAACTTCAAGTGTAGAGCTTCCAACTGTTACTGGAGTGGGTACAATATGGACATTTGCCATGATTTTGGTCTTGTCCATATTCATTTTAAGACCCACTCGTTGTGAAACTCTACAAAGATCATCGAGCATTGTGTTGAGGTCCTCCATGGTCTCAGCCAAAACCACGATATCCTCGGCAAATCTAAGGTGCGTGATGTACTCGCCGTTGATATTGATGCCATATCCTCCCCAATCCAGAAGCTTGAAGACATCTTCCAATGCAACGGTTAACAGTTTCGGAGATATGATGTCTCCCTGTCTTACTCCACGCTGCAATCGGATCGGTTTCGAGCTCTGGTCTTCGAGGCGGACTGACATGGTGGCGTTCTCGTACAAGCACCTTATAACATCGACGTACCGGTGGTCTATTTGGCACCGTTGGAGGGCCTGCAACACGGCCCATATCTCAATCGAATCGAAGGCTTTCTCATAGTCCACAAACGCTAAGCATAGGGGCTGGTTATACTCATGGGACTTCTGTATAACCTGCCGCAGCGTATGAATGTGGTCTATGGTGCTGTAGCCTTTACGGAATTCAGCTTGTTCGGGAGGCTGGAAGTCGTCGAGCCTGATTGTGAGACGATTCGTGATGACTCTGGAAAACAACTTGTAGACATGACTCAAAAGTGAGATGGGTCTATAATTATTCAACTGGGTTTTATCTCCCTTCTTGAAGAAAAGCACCACCACACCTCCGTGCCATGCCCAAGGCGATCGGCCTTCTAGTATGACGGAATTGAACAACTTCTGCAGGACTTCGAGGATCGGCTTTCCACCAGCTCTCAGAAGTTCAGCTGTTATTTCGTCATCACCAGGTGCCCTGTTGCCTTTAAGCTGGTTCAGAGCCACACTAATCTCGTGTAGGCTGACAACTGGGATATCTTCAGAGTAGTGTCGGGCTAGACTAGCTCTTGGATCTGATGCTAGTCCACCAGGAGAACACGTAGTCGTGTACAGCTGTCCATAGAACCGCTCAATCTCCTCCAGAACCTCGGCCCTTGACGATACGATCCTGCCGTCCTCTGTCTTCAGCCACATCAACCGGCTTTGCCCGATAGACAGATCTCGTGCGAATACTTTAGAGCCTTTGTTCCGCTCTATTGCCTCTTTAACACTGTCAGTATTAAATCGGCGTATGTCGCGAGTCAGAGACTTAGAGACTTGCCTATTCAGCTGCCGATATTTGGTGGCATCTTCAGGAGACTTCAGGACCAGTCCTCGTCTTTCGGTCATGAGGTTTAATGTGTGGTCAGAGATCGGCTTCTTCTTTCTGGTACGGGGGACTTTAAAAATCTTAAGTCCTGCCGTACGGACAGCATCTACGAACCTGGTGTTGTAATCGTCCACATCCATGCACTCGCCTAAGGATGCAAAGCGATTTCGTAGTTCAAGCTGAAAGCTCTCGGGGTTTTGGAGTTGGATGGGCGCTGGCCGGAGCGTGGACTTCACCAGTAGAAATCGTTCGAGCTTTATGTTGATATTCAAGATGCCTCTCACGATTCGGTGATCGCTGCCCATTTTCAGAGCATTGATCACTGAGACATCCTTGAATATCTGCCTCTTCGTCGACATGATGAAGTCTATCTCATTTTTAGTGGCTCCATCATGACTAATCCACGTCCACTTACGGCTGGCCCGCTTCTTGAAGAAGGAGTTCATTATATAGAGGCCCTCCTTCTCCATGAAGTCGGCGAGCATTTGGCCTCGTGGATTTCTCTGTCCATATCCAAATTGCCCCACTTTCAGTTCTCCACTACTTCGCTGCCCTAGTTTTGCATTAAAGTCTCCCATGACAACGGTGTACTGAGTTTTGGAACTGTGTATGGTTTTAGAAATATCCTCATACACAGTTACCACCTCGTCATCAGAGTGTGCCGTAGTCGGTGCGTATACCTGTATGACCTTCAGCGAGTAACGCTTGATAACTCTGAGTATCAGGTACGCTACCCTTGCTGACACACTAACGATGTCGACAACGCTATTCACAAGAGACTTGCGGACGATAAACCCGACGCCACCCCGGGACTGCTGGTCGCCCTCCCGGAAATAGAGCAGGTTGCCTGATTTAAGAGTTATCGTGTCCTCCCCCTCTCTTCGGACTTCGGATAATCCTACTATATCCCATCTTAACCTGCTCAATTCCTCGTCCAGCTCAATTATCTTCTCGTCGGTCCGCAGTGTACGCGTGTTGAGTGTTGCCAGGGCCAGATGTCGTTGGTTTTGGTAGCCTGGCCGCTTCCGGAGATTCTTCGCACCCCTTGCCCCGCCGTTACCATGACCGCTACCGTAGCCAGGAATAGCGGGGCCGCCGGGGACTAGGGGCCGGTTTTTATTTTGGGATCTCATCTTAGGGGGGAGTTGCCATAATCGCCACGCTTGGCAGGCAGCTTGGCGATCGCAGTTACGGAGGCCCTATCGTGAAACGCAGCTGCCCGTCCCACGTCCGGGATTTCCCTCCGCTTCCTTGGATGGATATACCGCCATCATTCGGTTGACTGATTGCATTTGATGAAGTGTAAATGTACTCAATAGTCATATACACTTCAGCAAATGGGCGGTGGTGTCGTCACTTCCCGACGCCGAACTTCCCGACGCCGAATTAAAATAATACACCAGCCCAATATGGTGCTAGTTATAATAATAGCCCATGTTATACTCGTTATACTCGTATTGGAACATTAGAGTTTTACTCTCGTTACCGCAGTAATTTCACTAGCTACAGCGCCCTTCAAAAGAGGAAAATGATATTGTTTACACACCTCATCTCTAGTATACACTTTATATTGTTTTCATTTATCATTATTAAGTCATAAAATGTATATCATCAAATATTTAATTTCTTTTGTTGTATAGAAAGTACTGGAAGACCTTTGTAGTAAGTAGTACACGTTGTTCCTCGGAGACCGTCCCCCAGCCTTCCAATGGCAGACAGTTACGTGTGGGCCATCTATTTATTAACGGCAAAGTCACGCCAAGGTAAAATCAATCGATACATGAAGCTATGAACACAGACAAAAAAATGTTAAGTTGCGCTTATTACTTATATCCGTTAACTTATTTCCATCTCAATGTAAAAATACCAGACTAGTCATTATAATAGTGTGACGATCTGGTGAAAGTTACGGGAAGCAGGTGGATGTGGGCAGAGCACAGTCGATCGATGTGCAGATCTTTGGGAGAGGCCTATGTCCAGCAGTGAACGTCAGTCGGATGATGATGGTAATGTAAAGTCATTAAAAATATTTTTCTACATCACTACATTATTTCATGTATTTGCTTCTCTAATAATAAGACAAAAATTTATGAAAGCCAATAGAGATACAAATTTTGGGTTTATTCGATAGTCTACTACCTAAACATAACCCTCAGCTTCTTGAGGATCAGTTATCCCTAAGGTTTTCTGTCTCATGTATAGACTAAGACGTATAGATTTTTTTTATTAATCAATAATTTATATTAACTTTAATCAAAGGGAGACTAACATTCAATCGATAATAATACGCCTGTCTATAACAATGTATACCTCGTTAGTATGGTACTGGTGGTAGGTCTTTATTACCGAAGACTGTCTACGTAGGTATTACCGCAGCTTCTACTGCTGTCGCCAGACTGTAGCGTGGAAACATTTATGGTGTTCCGGATTGAAGGGCGTTGTAGCTAGTTAAATTACTAAGGTAATGAGAGTTAATATTATATGTATCAAGACGACGAGCGCAACACGTTATAAAAATTATGAAAGAAAATCTATTCAGGTTTTAATTCTTTTCTCACCATGCTATAGTTTTTTCCTAATTCTAAGACGTAAAATTATTAAGATATTAAGTAATAGTTGTATAAGATTATGTGTGTGTAAACGTGGTCAAGTTGGTACTAAGCTATGATATCTAGAACTAAGCCTTACATCTCATTAGACATATACGTAACAAACGTAATATAATCAGAATAATAATTTAACGTTAAAGCGCTATAGGTTATAGGTTATAAAGCGGTGATGGCACAGTTTATAGGTGAAGTCCTACACAAGATAGGACTCAAAGAGGTGCGGGTTCGAACCACATTGTGCTTGAGTTTCCCGTCAAGGGAAACGCCGTGAGGATACGAAGATGTTTTATGATCAGTTTCTCTCAGAGACGAGTAACACGCAGTAGACACGTAAACTAGGTTTATTATTCTTATTATAAGTCACTACAGTTAAGAAAACTTTTATTACATTATATTTCCAGTAATACAGGCATCGGTCTTCAAAAAAATTAACCGGAAGTCAATAAAAATAATTTTTATTTAGTTGTTTATGTTTTTGATTTGATTGTTTATTGTGTATTAAACTAGGCTGGAAATATTACATATTGTAAAATATGTCAAGCATAAAACATTAATTCAATCACAACTGTTATTACAGATAAAACTACCAATAACTATGTTTTAATAAAAAAAAACTTTTTAAATATTTCCTATCCCATGATCCTATTTCCATGATTTTAAGCAGCATTGCGACTACTGTGCGATTTCTTGCATTTCTAAGTTAACAAACACTACAATGCCGACGTACTCCTGTTAGTAATACTTTCTGCTCTAGATTTTCTTTTGCGCACAATTGTGAATAAACTTATGCAATTATAATTACACATCCTAAATATTATTTTATTGTATGACAATTGATAAGATAATTTAGACCTTAACGATATTTAAACAGTGGCCTTTGTCCAGCAGTGGACGTCTTCCGGCTGATTGGATTGGATTGGTGAATAAACTTATGCAATTATAATTACACATCCTAAATATTATTTTATTGTATGACAATTGATAAGATAATTTAGACCTTAACGATATTTAAACAGTAGCGGCCATATACAAAAAAAACAAGTGTAGTTATAGGAAATTTTAAATGTTCTTCGCAATCGTACTTCCGGCGAGTTTAGAATTGTACAACATATATTTTAATAAATGTTTGATGTTAAATAACAAGTAGTTTATTTTATTTATTTATTTTGTTTATGTTTGGTTTGAGGAGTATCTATTTACAGAGCCTCTTTCAAGAGTATGGACCACATCCTCCACTCAAAATGTTTTATGAAGAAGTTAATGTAAGCCGCTCTTGAGATGAGCCTACTTATTCCTGCGAGGGATTTATACCATAGGAACGTTGTAGCATTACAGCTAATGAACGTGCTCGAAAAGCGAAACGACCATAATGTGGTGCAATATATACTGTTTTTTTATTTAATGAAGTGACGATATGACCTGGATGTTCATCTGATAGCAAGTGTCACGCCCGCCCATAACAACGTGGCGACACTTAGGATGTTATAAACTGCAACGTGTTGCGCTCGTCGTCTTGATACATATAATATTAACTCTCATTACCTTAGTAATTTAACTAGCTACAACGCCCTTCAATCCGGAACACCATAAATGTTTCCACGCTACTGTCTGGCGACAGCAGTAGAAGCTGCGGTAATACCTACGTAGACAGTCTTCGGTAATAAAGACCTACCACCAGTACCATACTAACGAGGTATACATTGTTATAGACAGGCGTATTATTATCGATTGAATGTTAGTCTCCCTTTGATTAAAGTTAATATAAATTATTGATTAATAAAAAAAATCTATACGTCTTAGTCTATACATGAGACAGAAAACCTTAGGGATAACTGATCCTCAAGAAGCTGAGGGTTATGTTTAGGTAGTAGACTATCGAATAAACCCAAAATTTGTATCTCTATTGGCTTTCATAAATTTTTGTCTTATTATTAGAGAAGCAAATACATGAAATAATGTAGTGATGTAGAAAAATATTTTTAATGACTTTACATTACCATCATCATCCGACTGACGTTCACTGCTGGACATAGGCCTCTCCCAAAGATCTGCACATCGATCGACTGTGCTCTGCCCACATCCACCTGCTTCCCGTAACTTTCACCAGATCGTCACACTATTATAATGACTAGTCTGGTATTTTTATATTGAGATGGAAATAAGTTAACGGATATAAGTAATAAGCGCAACTTAACATTTTTTTGTCTGTGTTCATAGCTTCATGTATCGATTGATTTTACCTTGGCGTGACTTTGCCGTTAATAAATAGATGGCCCACACGTAACTGTCTGCCATTGGAAGGCTGGGGGACGGTCTCCGAGGAACAACGTGTACTACTTACTACAAAGGTCTTCCAGTACTTTCTATACAACAAAAGAAATTAAATATTTGATGATATACATTTTATGACTTAATAATGATAAATGAAAACAATATAAAGTGTATACTAGAGATGAGGTGTGTAAACAATATCATTTTCCTCTTTTGAAGGGCGCTGTAGCTAGTGAAATTACTGCGGTAACGAGAGTAAAACTCTAATGTTCCAATACGAGTATAACGAGTATAACATGGGCTATTATTATAACTAGCACCATATTGGGCTGGTGTATTATTTTAATTCGGCGTCGGGAAGTTCGGCGTCGGGAAGTGACGACACCACCGCCCATTTGCTGAAGTGTATATGACTATTGAGTACATTTACACTTCATCAAATGCAATCAGTCAACCGAATGATGGCGGTATATCCATCCAAGGAAGCGGAGGGAAATCCCGGACGTGGGACGGGCAGCTGCGTTTCACGATAGGGCCTCCGTAACTGCGATCGCCAAGCCGCCTGCCAAGCGTGGCGATTATGGCAACTCTCCCCTAAGATGAGATCCCAAAATAAAAACCGGCCCCTAGTCCCCGGCGGCCCCGCTATTCCTGGCTACGGTAGCGGTCACGGTAACGGCGGGGCAAGGGGTGCGAAGAATCTCCGGAAGCGGCCAGGCTACCAAAACCAACGACATCTGGCCCTGGCAACACTCAACACGCGTACACTGCGGACCGACGAGAAGATAATTGAGCTGGACGAGGAATTGAGCAGGTTAAGATGGGATATAGTAGGATTATCCGAAGTCCGAAGAGAGGGGGAGGACACGATAACTCTTAAATCAGGCAACCTGCTCTATTTCCGGGAGGGCGACCAGCAGTCCCGGGGTGGCGTCGGGTTTATCGTCCGCAAGTCTCTTGTAAATAGCGTTGTCGACATCGTTAGTGTGTCAGCAAGGGTAGCGTACCTGATACTCAGAGTTATCAAGCGTTACTCGCTGAAGGTCATACAGGTATACTCACCGACTACGGCACACTCTGATGACGAGGTGGTAACTGTGTATGAGGATATTTCTAAAACCATACACAGTTCCAAAACTCAGTACACCGTTGTCATGGGAGACTTTAATGCAAAACTAGGGCAGCGAAGTAGTGGAGAACTGAAAGTGGGGCAATTTGGATATGGACAGAGAAATCCACGAGGCCAAATGCTCGCCGACTTCATGGAGAAGGAGGGCCTCTATATAATGAACTCCTTCTTCAAGAAGCGGGCCAGCCGTAAGTGGACGTGGATTAGTCATGATGGAGCCACTAAAAATGAGATAGACTTCATCATGTCGACGAAGAGGCAGATATTCAAGGATGTCTCAGTGATCAATGCTCTGAAAATGGGCAGCGATCACCGAATCGTGAGAGGCATCTTGAATATCAACATAAAGCTCGAACGATTTCTACTGGTGAAGTCCACGCTCCGGCCAGCGCCCATCCAACTCCAAAACCCCGAGAGCTTTCAGCTTGAACTACGAAATCGCTTTGCATCCTTAGGCGAGTGCATGGATGTGGACGATTACAACACCAGGTTCGTAGATGCTGTCCGTACGGCAGGACTTAAGATTTTTAAAGTCCCCCGTACCAGAAAGAAGAAGCCGATCTCTGACCACACATTAAACCTCATGACCGAAAGACGAGGACTGGTCCTGAAGTCTCCTGAAGATGCCACCAAATATCGGCAGCTGAATAGGCAAGTCTCTAAGTCTCTGACTCGCGACATACGCCGATTTAATACTGACAGTGTTAAAGAGGCAATAGAGCGGAACAAAGGCTCTAAAGTATTCGCACGAGATCTGTCTATCGGGCAAAGCCGGTTGATGTGGCTGAAGACAGAGGACGGCAGGATCGTATCGTCAAGGGCCGAGGTTCTGGAGGAGATTGAGCGGTTCTATGGACAGCTGTACACGACTACGTGTTCTCCTGGTGGACTAGCATCAGATCCAAGAGCTAGTCTAGCCCGACACTACTCTGAAGATATCCCAGTTGTCAGCCTACACGAGATTAGTGTGGCTCTGAATCAGCTTAAAGGCAACAGGGCACCTGGTGATGACGAAATAACAGCTGAACTTCTGAGAGCTGGTGGAAAGCCGATCCTCGAAGTCCTGCAGAAGTTGTTCAATTCCGTCATACTAGAAGGCCGATCGCCTCGGGCATGGCACGGAGGTGTGGTGGTGCTTTTCTTCAAGAAGGGAGATAAAACCCAGTTGAATAATTATAGACCCATCTCACTTTTGAGTCATGTCTACAAGTTGTTTTCCAGAGTCATCACGAATCGTCTCACAATCAGGCTCGACGACTTCCAGCCTCCCGAACAAGCTGAATTCCGTAAAGGCTACAGCACCATAGACCACATTCATACGCTGCGGCAGGTTATACAGAAGTCCCATGAGTATAACCAGCCCCTATGCTTAGCGTTTGTGGACTATGAGAAAGCCTTCGATTCGATTGAGATATGGGCCGTGTTGCAGGCCCTCCAACGGTGCCAAATAGACCACCGGTACGTCGATGTTATAAGGTGCTTGTACGAGAACGCCACCATGTCAGTCCGCCTCGAAGACCAGAGCTCGAAACCGATCCGATTGCAGCGTGGAGTAAGACAGGGAGACATCATATCTCCGAAACTGTTAACCGTTGCATTGGAAGATGTCTTCAAGCTTCTGGATTGGGGAGGATATGGCATCAATATCAACGGCGAGTACATCACGCACCTTAGATTTGCCGAGGATATCGTGGTTTTGGCTGAGACCATGGAGGACCTCAACACAATGCTCGATGATCTTTGTAGAGTTTCACAACGAGTGGGTCTTAAAATGAATATGGACAAGACCAAAATCATGGCAAATGTCCATATTGTACCCACTCCAGTAACAGTTGGAAGCTCTACACTTGAAGTTGTTGACAGATATGTCTACCTCGGACATACTATCAAACTAGGTAGGTCCAACTTGGTCGACGAACTCGAGCGACGAGGCTCATTTTCATTTAAACGGACACGTAAACAAGCAAAATTGCCGTTACTGGGCTCTAAGAACTCGCAATCCTCGACTGAAGCACTAAAAACCATTACATTGCCCAAGAGTAACTGTATTTTCAGGCTTTCGATTATCCATGGGATAATCGGACCATTTTTTTTTTGAAAATGCACGGGGCCAAGCGACGAATGTCAATGGTGAGAATTATCGGCTCATGATTTCGAATTTCTTTTTGCCGAACCTGCGAGCTCATTCATCATTCTCATCACACACGTGGTTTCAACAGGATGCGGTATAGGTGCGACCGCACACACGGCCAGAGCTTCGATGGATTTGTTGAGAAAATGTCCCTCAAAAACTGATTAGTCGCTTTGGGGACATCCCGTGGCCACCGAGGTCACCCAACCTAACTCCAATGGATTTTTTTTTGTGGGGCTACCTCAAAGAGAGAGTTTACGCCAACAATCCGCGAACTGTTGTGGACTTCAAAGAAAATATTCGGCGAGAAATCAGCGCAATTGAACCAAGATTACTGCAGCGTGTGGCACGGAATACGAGGCTCCGATTCGAACAGTGTGTGCAACAGGATGGAAGACATTTGGATGACATTATCTTTAAAAAATGAAATCCGCATTTGTACTCTATCCTTTAATACTTTTAGTAAAATTATATGTCTAACATGTTATTTTTTATTTAAATTTGAAAACATAAATCTGCCACCAGATACCCTGCACATGTATGTATGTTTGTATGCACACATGTAACACTGGTCTCTGATTACTTTGCACTCACTAACACTTTCAAGCTGTGAATAAAATAGACGATATGACGTTATTGCCAGATACTATATATACTATTTGACAAATCTGGGGAAACAGGTAGGGGAATGTTATGGTAAAGCCTATATATTTGAGAAAAAACTAGTGGGATCTTTATTGCAACTATCAGTTTATGTAACATATTAGGTTGGAGAAAAAGAAATCCATTATTTTTTCGGTAGATGGCTGTAGTGATAAATTTCTCGTAAAGTATCGATCAAACAGTTTCAGATTTATGCTCGTTGGAAAGGTGACATTTCGCAGTAAAAAAATTCTTTTGCTGTTTTTTGTTTGGTGCATTCAATTGTGAGTTACAGGGTGTTAAAAATGGAAGTGAACAAAGAGAAAATTCAGTACATTTTACAGTTTTTCTTTGACAAAGGCGAAAATGCAAGCCAGGGGGCTAAAATTGTGAATGGTGTTTATGGACCCGATACTGTAACAGCCAATTATGTGCAATTTTGGTTTGGTAGATTCCGTTCAGGAATTTTTGATGTTAAAGATGCACCTCGTACAGGTAGGCCGGTCGCCGAAAATGTCGATAAAATCGGAGAAATGATCGAAGTTGACCGGCATGTTAGCAGTCGTAACATCGCCCAGGAGCTAAAAGTGGACCACAAAACAGTTTTAAACCATTTACACAAAGCTGGATTCAAAAAGAAGCTCGATGTTTGGGTGCCACACGCTCCAAAGCGAGGGCGGCGGAAGAGTACTGCTTCTTTACCGCCTCCCCTCGTCTCTATTGGCCGAGTTGGAACACCGTGTGAAGCTTTTTAGTCGGTTGGACGACACTACCTCGTCGCCGCGGCTCTTTCGGCGACGGGGTGTGCGATCCGTCAGCATTTTGTTACACACGTTAATAAAAAAATAAAAAAAAATTGTCACTATATACAGGACAAAATAAATAGTCTTTAAATTCAATTATGGTTATATTCATTTTATAAACCTAATTCTACATGAAATATTATGCTTAATATTTACTCTTATCTGAAAATTAACTAAATTTTACCTGCTTATTCATATCTATCAAATAATTTATTAAATAAACAAATTAATCGTTTTTAAAGATATTCAGTCACAATAGTGGATGAAGCTAGTATAATTATGCATCTCAGCATTTACCCCATCATATCAAACACCATGGAAGTGGTCGATCTGATCGCAACTGTGGTGGATGCCTTTGAGTTATCCCATTTGAAAAAAGAATGTTGCAAATAGCTCATTAAAAGCAGCTGTGACGTATTAGGGGGACCGGAAAGTAATGTCGTTTTCTTACGCTAAATACAAACACATACATTTTAACGAGTCTTTATTTTTAATCAATGATGTATTCCCCATCATTGTCAATAACCTTTTGCCATCTAGTGAGTAAATTTTCAATCCCTGATCGATAAAAATTAATTGGTTTTTCGGCAAAATATCTAGAGATGGCATTTTGGATATCATCCAAATTTGCAAATGTTTTGCCACTTAAAAAGTGTTGCAGCGCTCAGAATAAGTGGAAATCCGATGGTGCAACATCGGGCGAATATGGTGGATGAAGCAGCACCTCCCACCCCAATTCATTAATTTTTTCTAGAGTTCGCCTTGCGCAGTGCGGTCTTGCATTGTCATGTTGGAGAATGACGCCTTTTCGGTTGACAATCGCTGGCCACTTTTCAATTAAAGATTGTTTGACTCGCTGCAATTGTTCGCTGTAGAGGTCTGCAGTAACAGTTTCTCCAGGTTTCAGTAATTCAAAATGAACAATGCCGCGAATACTCCACCAAACACACAAAAGCGCTTTTTTGGGGTGTAAACCTGGCTTAGCAGTACTCCGAGGGATTTCATTTGGAGAGAGCCACTGCCTTTTGCGTTTTGGGTTATCATACAGGACCCATTTCTCATCTCCTGTGATCAAGCGATCAAAAAACGCTTCTGTGTTGTGTCGTTGAAGCAATAAGTTGCATGTGATTGATCGGTTAGCCTTATTCTGTTCGGACAGATTATGCGGGACCCAAACACCTGCTCTGCTTACTTTTCCAATCTGCTTCAAATGTTCTTGGATGGTCGACCAAGGTTTGTTGAGACTGTTTGACAATTCCTCGATCGTCTGACACGGATTTGCTTCCACTTCCGCCCTTAACACGTCGTTGTCTAACGCTGATGGTCTTCCTGATCGATACGAGTCGGAAAGATCAAAATTACCCGATTTGAACTTGGAAAACCACCTTTGGCATTTACGAATGTCCAGTGCATTTGGATAAACATCGCAAATGTTTTTGGTAGCAACTGTTGCGTTATTTCCCTTGCGAAACTCAAAGAGCATGCAATGCCGGATGTGTACCTCTTCTGGTATTTGGCTGGCCATTTTACCCAAAATTACAAAAAAAAAATTGTAATTCAATTGTCTATAAGTAAAGAAATCACTATAACCTCACAATGTCTTTGGTACGCCTTTGAACAAAACAATGAGCTGACAAATGACAATCAAGTATTGGCATGCGCAGAAACGACATTACTTTCCGGTCCCCCTATTATAATCTAAATTGAAAAAAAAATTGATAAACTGCTATTAACTTTAGAACAATTTAATCCAGACAAGACAAACTGTTTTAACTTCTTTTTCATTATTTTATGTTTTATCTTACTGTTTGACTAACCAAGATTTTTTTTTAACTAAATGTATGTTTTTCTAATCAATTGATGTATGTTTTGATGACTAAGTAATAATATTTCCAGTACTAGGGTAATCCTTGTCACAGGTAAAGGGTGTCTGGCAGCAGATTTATAATTTAAAAAACTAATATCTCAATAAGTTATAAACAGTGCGGAGGGAAGGTGGTGTCTTTAGTATCACCGATCGTGCGGATTTCTTAGTCACGATGTCGCAGTGGTCGGGTGAGCATCGCGCGTTCGCTATTGAAGCATTTTTCAAGAGTAACGATTCTTACGTACTCGCTCGCCGACAGTTTTGTTCACATTTCAATATTCGACGGATAGGCGATGGGCCGAGTGTGAATTTAATTCGTTCGTGGGTGGAGGGGTTCCGCGCAACTGCTTCGGCTATGAACACACCACGGCCAGGACCTAGTCGATCGTCAAGGACCCCCGAAAACATTGAACTGGTTGAACGCAGTTTACGTGAAAATGCACGACTTTCGATACGGAAAAGGGCAGCTTCACTGGGACTTCCAAGAGCAATTGTGCATGAAATTTTGAAAAAAGATATGAAGTTTCATCCTTTTAAAATTCAAATAATTCAAGAATTGAAAAAAAATGACTTTGCGTCACGCAAATTTTTTTGTGAAACCATGTTGGAGTGTTTTCGCACTGTGAATTCCATTTTTTGGAGCGACGAGGCTCATTTTCATTTAAACGGACACGTAAACAAGCAAAATTGCCGTTACTGGGCTCTAAGAACTCGCAATCCTCGACTGAAGCACCAAAAACCATTACATTGCCCAAGAGTAACTGTTTGTTCAGGCTTTCGATTATCCACGAATGGGATAATCGGACCATTTTTTTTTGAAAATGCACGGGGCCAAGCGACGAATGTCAATGGTGAGAATTATCGGCTCATGATTTCGTATTTCATTTTGCCGAACCTGCGAGCTCATTCATCATTCTCATCACACACGTGGTTTCAACAGGATGCGGTACAGGTGCGACCGCACACACGGCCAGAGTTTCGATGGATTTGTTGCGAGAAAATCTCCCTCAAAAACTGATTAGTCGCTTTGGGGACATCCCGTGGCCACCGAGGTCACCCGACCTAACTCCAATGGATTTTTTTTTGTGGGGCTACCTCAAAGAGAGAGTTTACGCCAACAATCCGCGAACTGTTGTGGACTTAAAAGAAAATATTCGGCGAGAAATCAGCTCAATTGAACCAAGTTTACTGCAGCGTGTGGCACGGAATACGAGGCTCCGTTTGGAACAGTGTGTGCAACAGGATGGAAGACATTTGGATGACATTATCTTTAAAAAATAAAATCCGCATTTGTACTCTATTATTTAATACTTTTAGTAAAATTATATGTTAAACATATTATTTTTTATTTAAATTTGAAAACATAAATCTGCCACCAGACATCCTGTATAATGCAACATTTTGTTACAATCTCTTAGACATCATCTCATTGGAAATAATGCTGTGTAAATAATTGCTTTCTATTTATAACTTTGATTTACAAGCTTATACTATTCAGTAGAAATTTTCACACACTGACAAAGTGTACTTTCGAAACATGGTGATAACTCAAGTAATTTTGGTTTTTTGTTATATAAAATGTGTTTTGTATATATAAATGGATTGCTGTTACGTAAAACGGTATTTCATTTAAATTTGTGACATCTGTTGAAATTAACTTTGCAAAACAGCCTTATTGCGTTGGAAGATCTTAGGTAAAACATTTTGTAAAAGATATATAATTAATGTACTTTCTTTAGGTTAGTACTTTTTAATTCTAGTTTCACAAATTTCATTATTGTCTATGATAAAGCACTTAATAACAGGATACTGAATGTGTCATTGTTCTTTTCCAATTGAAACATTTGTTGTAAAGGACACTTTATTGTTGACACGGGCAGCCTTCTCAAGAGCTATGTATGTATACACCTCACACTAAAAATGATTGGCAATACCAGGCATCCAACTTTGGGTATTGCGCATGGTATCCAGCGGTCATGTTGCTGGGCGATATTATCTGCTGGGGTTGCAGTGTTACATAAAACCTTTTATTTATTTCTTAGTGCCTGATTATCTCTTTAATACTGAGCCTACAAAGATACCCAGGCACATTTCATAGAGGTTAAATGCTAAAATTGTTATCATCTACATTTTATTTTGTTAATGTCCTCAACTGAACATTTTTTTTTTTTTTTTTTTTTTTTTTTTTTTTTTTTTTTTTTTTTTTTATATGTAAACGAAAATGTAAATTTCTTACTAGTAATGTATTAATGTAATGATAAATTATTTTACGTAGCTGCTCTATATGAGTATTAGCTGTTCCCTGCCCGCTTTGCTGACCTATACTCGGTAAAAGGAATATTCCTAAAAAATTTCAAGACTGTAGTCCTTATGGTTCCAGAGATACTATGATGAGTCTCAACATTTGGGAGTATGGTGTTTTTTTTTTTTTTTTTTTTTATTTACGTGTGTAACAAAATGCTAACGGAAATGCACAACCAGTCGCCAAATTGGGCCGGCGACGGTGGTAGTGTCGGACTCCAACCGACTAAAAAGCTTCACACGGTATTCCACTATCATCCACGTGTTCGTGGGGTCGCGGGATAAAGTATTGCAGTTCATCCACGACCCCCCGAACGGCGCCCGAATGACCGGGCCCACCTCGAGGAGGGGTGTGAAGCACCCCTCCTGTTAAAAAAAAAAAAAATCCCTACGTGGCGACGCGTCGGAATACGAGACGCATCACCATATCCACCCCAGGAACCCTCTCCAAGGGGGGCACCGGCCCGACGGCCCTTGTCGGTCGCAGCGCCAGGTTCCTGCCGAGGAGCCATTCGGCAGTCGCGCGCTCGGTCCCGCCTTGCGCGTCCCTCATCGCGCTCCGACCGCGTCCTGTCCCCTCGGCGCCCGCTCTCGGATACGTTCGGTCTCCCGCTTCTGCGTCATAACAGAGTCGCAGAATCGGGATACCGCATTCCATGACGCCTCGCCACTGACCATGGTCCGGACCACGGACGGTAGCGAGAGGTCACTCCCTATCGCCGCTACGAGCGCGGCGCTGTCCCCCCCCCCCCCCATCGCGGGCAATCGGCCAAGGTGTGGGACGATGTGTCCACCGGGTGGCCACACTCGTCGCACGCCTCGTCCGTTCTACTCGTGCAGTTCCGCCGGTGCAGATAGCTCCCGAAGCAACCGTGCCCCGTGAGTACCTGCACCAGGCAGAAACTGAGGACTCCGAAGTCCCGGCCCAGCCAGTCACCGATGACCGGCCGGACGGCCTCAACGGTGAGGCGACCGTACGACGGTTCGAGGAGTCGCCGCTCCCATCCCCGAAGCACCTCTCGACGCGCCTTTCGGCGCCACTTCTCCACCTCGTCGGGCGACGGAAACGAGCCCTCCCGCTCGAGGGCCCTCTTCCGCCGCTAGTAGAGGCGCGCCAGCCTCAACTGAACATAGCATAGTAAACTGGTAATCGTGACATATATCAGTATAGTTCAATGCTTTTCAATATTTTATTCATACAAACAATAAAATATTCTTATTATTTTTATAAATATTTGTTCCAAGATGCTTAAAATTCCTAACAATATTTTTTTTATTTTAATTACTCACTTTCTGGGATATGAGGGGACCCGCACAACTACTAACAGGACAAACCAATCTCACCTGCTCGTGGTACACCCTAATCAACAAACGAGGCTCTGGCTCTGACCAACCCTCTTTAAACCAACGTGGTGGGAAATAGCTCAAATCCCATTTGAACCCCTAAAAACGACGGCTTCTATTACCCGGCAATGAAGGCAACGCAGCACTGATCGATGTGGGGATCTTTGGGGGAGGCCTACGTCCAGCTGTGGATGTCTATCGGCTGACGATTATTTTATTTACCATCAATCCCAAAATATCGTCCGAATCAACCTATTACATATTCATTATTATCATTATGTTACTGGAAAGCGTCGTAAGTAGTTACCACCACAATTAACAGTAAATTTGTAAACTGTTGTAACTGAAATCTTATGTCTCAAGGCGACGGGCTGGTGGTGCTGTTTATATCTTCTAACAAACGCCATTGCGAAATGTATACTGAAGTGATCATTTCACCCTTAGCTGTAATGACGACCTTGTGCAGTGCGGTATTGCCATCGACCGGATCCAGCGTATTGACCGAACAGGAAGTGGCACTAGTTATGTTGATGATCACAGCCACTGTATTGTGGGCGCTACTTTTAAACTTGAAGTGTTGTTATCTCAATAACTTCACTACCTACGACGCCTTTCACAAGGAAATATAGTAACTACTGCACACCATATTCTCCGCCGGGGCAGGTCCACCGTAGACGCGATAGCGCGGGTGCGTGCCCTGGCGGACGCGGCGGTGGCTCGCGGAGAGGTGGTGTTGGCGGTGTCCCTAGACATCGCCAACGCGTTCAACACCCTTCCGTGGAGCACGATCACCGCGGCGCTGGTCCACTTCGGAGTCCCGGTCTACCTGAGGAGTACGATCGGGGCGTACCTCTCGGACAGGTCCTTGAGGTACCCAACGCGCGACGAGTGGTGTCGGCACGGTGTGTCGTGCGGTGTTCCGCAGGGGTCGGTCCTCGGACCGCTCCTGTGGAACATCGGCTACGACTCGGTGTTGCGCGGAGCCAACCTCGATGGAGTCGAAGTGACTTGTTACGCCGACGACACCCTGGTGACGGCTCGCGCGCGCACCTTTAGGGAGGCGCGCGTGTTGGCGACTGCAGGCGTGGCCCACGTCGTCTCGCGCATTCGGCGCTTGGGGCTAGAGGTGGCGCTGGGCAAGTGCGAAGCCTTGTGCTTTCACGGCGCCCGGAATGCGCCTCCGCCGGGAGCGGAGCTGATAGTCGGTGGGACTTCCATCTTCCTCGGTACTTCTCTCGTATGACATGATAATGACTCGTCCTCGACGGCCGATGGACGTTCGATGAGCATTTTCGGCAGCTGGGCCCGAAGCTCATTCGAGCGGCCGGGTCCCTGAGCCGCCTCCTGCCCAATCTGGGCGGGCCGAACGTCGGATGCCGGCGACTCTACACGGGGGTGGTGCGCTCTATGGCGCTATACGGTGCGCCCATATGGGCGCAACACCTGTCGACCCGTGGCGTGACGCTGCTGCGCTCGCCGCAGCGCGTCATGGCCATACGGATCGTACGAGGTTACCGTACCATCTCCTTCGAGGCGGCGTGCGTCCTCGCCGGGACGCCGCCGTGGGAACTCGAAGCGGAGTCGCTGGCGCGCCTCTACTGGCGGCGGAAGAGGGCCCTCGAGCCGGAGGGTTCGCTTCCGTCGCCAGACGAGGTGGAGAGGTGGCGCCGAAAGGCGCGTCGAGAGGTGCTTCGGGGATGGGAGCGGGGACTCCTCGAACCGTCGTACGGTCGCCTCACCGTTGAGGCCGTCCGGCCGGTCATTGGTGACTGGCTGGACCGGGACTTCGGAGTCCTCAGTTTCTGCCTGGTGCAGGTACTCACGGGGCACGGTTGCTTCGGAAGCTATGTACACCGGTGGAACTGTACGAGTAGGACGGACGAGGTGTGCGACGAGTGTGGCCACCCGGTAGACACATCGTCCCACACCTTGGCCGATTGCCCGCAATGGAGAGGGGACAGGGTCGCGCTCGTAGCGGCGATAGGGAGTGACCTCTCGCTACCGTCCGTGGTCCGGACCATGGTCAGTGGCGAGGCATCATGGAATGCGGTATCCCGATTCTGCGACTCTGTTATGACGCAGAAGCGGGAGACCGAACGTATTCGAGAGCGGGCGCCGAGGGAATAGGACGCCGTCGGAGCGCGATGACAGCTCACCGCCGTAAGGCGGGGCCGAGCGCACGACCGCCGAATGGCTTCTCGGCAGAAACCTGGCGCCGCGACCGACAATGGCCGTCGGGCCAGTGCCCCCCTTGGAGAGGGTTTCTGGAGTGCATATGGTGATGCGTCTCGTATTCCGACGCGTCGCCAGGTAGGGATTTTTAACGGGAGGGGTGCTTCACACCCCTCATCGAGGTGGGCCCGGTCATTCGGGCGCCGTTCGGGGGGTCGTGGATGAACTGCAATACTTTATCCTGCGACCCCACGAACACGTGGATGAGAGTGGTATACCATGTGAAGCTTTTTAGTCGGTTGGAGTCCGACACTACCACCGACGCCGGCCCAATTTGACGACGGGTGTGCATTTCCGTTAGCATTTTGTTACACACGTAAATAAAAAAATTAAAAAAAAAAACACTATACTCCCAAATGTTGAGACTCATCATAGTATCTCTGGAACCATAAGGACTACAGTCTTGAAATTTTTTAGGAATATTCCTTTTACCGAGTATAGGTCAGCAAAGCGGGCAGGGAACAGCTAATACTCATATAGAGCAGCTACGTAAAATAATTTATCATTACATTAATACATTACTAGTAAGAAATTTACATTTTCGTTTATTAGAATGAAATTACTAAGTTTAATATGAAAATATTAAGGTAGGTTGTTTAGGTCAGGTGAGAGCGGTTTTTACGAAATGTTAGTCCAAAAAGGAGTTGCAGGGATGTCAACAAGGGGAAGGCGCCCGGCGTACGGCGAGTTGCCGCCGGCCGGGAATGTATCTGTTGAATTTTGAGTATATATTACTAATCTATTTCTACATTACAGCCAGCTAAGCTAAGAATAGATAGTGTAATAATACACTTATCTGTGAATGCATGTCGTTTTTATTTATAATTATCATTCTATGTAATGTATATCAAAAATAATTCATCATTGCTTTTGTTGTATATGAAGTACTGGAAGCGCTACGGAGTAAGTACACGTTGTTTCTGATAGACCTTCTTTTCAATAGCAGCCGGTTACGTGTGGGCCACGTAGCCCGATCTATTTATGAACAGCAAAGTCAAAGTCAAGTCGAGGTAAAATCAAACGATAAATGAAGCAATAAACATAGAAAAAAAAATATCTAGTTATGCTTTATTATATATACATATTTTTATTATATTTATTTTCTTTTTATAAATATTCATTTTCGTACTTCCATCTCAATATAAAAGTACTAGACTAGTCATTATATAATAATTTCTTTCTACGTCACGACCTTATTTATTATTCTTCAACTCTAATAATGAGATAAAAATTTATTAAACCCTATATAGATATAAATTTTACATTAATTCGATAATTTACTACGTAATAGTATTAAGAAAGCTGAAAATACTAACTGACGCGAGTTCTATACTGTTTGATGTATAAACAATGACATGCAGATAAGCAGGACGTTCATCTTATAGTAAATGACACTTCAGCCTATAACAATGTAGTGTAGGGTTAGGACGACATACATTGCACTACACTGTACTCTTTCCTTTGAAACATAAGACGTTATGTCTCGTTACCTCGGTAATTACACTAGTTACATCGCCCTTCAAACCAAAAGACAATAATGTTTGCACGCTACTATTTAACAGCTTGAATAGGAGCTGCGAGCTGTCTATTTAGATAGTCTTCGGCAAAAGACCATCAGTAAATTTCTTCCCTATTTTTATTTTTTGCTTTACGTGGGGAAAGTCTTTGCATACCCGCCTTCGCAGGTGCAAAGACAGTTAATGTCGGACTTGCACCGACTAAAACCTCCACGATGTTCCACCTTCGTCGCTTTACGGCGGGGTTAAGGCAACGCTTTCGCACACTACCGCGACTCCGCCAGCGCCCGTTGCACCATACAATCTGAACTCGGAGGAGAGAACCCTCTTCTATCCACCTCCATAAGGGAGCAGGATTATCATATCGATAGTCACCTGAACAACGGATCCAAATTCCTTCCTCGTATTTCTTTATGTAGTTTTTTTAACATAATTTTTATTAAATGACGATGCTTTTTAATTTGATTACCCAGCGATCATAAAAATTAACTTCTTCATAACAATAAAGTGTTATCATCATCATCATCAGCTGATAGACGTCTATCAGCTGATGATGATGCGTCCACTGTTGGACCTAAAAAAAATGGTTGGCTGATTGGTAATAAATTATATTAAAGAATATATGACTTTCAATTCAATCATATGCATATCCCCTACAATTAAATTTAATACATGAATTTCTATAATATTAAGTACTCATGATTTACTGCGGTGATAATGATACTCTTCATTCTTTTTTTTTCTTTTATTTGCTGTGGTTCTTCCTGTTTGAAGATTGGCTGTTGACTCCAACAATAGGCCTCTTGCGCGAAGTTGGTAAGTTCCTAAATAGATTTGATGCTAGTCCAGTCCCGTATAATATATTTGCTTATAAAGGGTTAATAATGCAATAACAATGGTTACTATGTTAGTAATCGTATGAATACTTATTCAGGCCTACGTAACTCAGGTCAGCCTACTTAGGTTCAACTCAAGTGCGGTTGACAATAATCCCTTTATGAAACGAGTTGATCATGTGGTATATACTCTTAAGGAAAGCTTGATAAACATCCTAACGACGTGTAAACATGATTTCTTAAGTCATTGCTTAATATATAAGAAATTTCCACCTACGTAGAGCCTCATCACGATATCTCTGGCCGAGTATAGGTTAGCTAAGAATGAATTTTACAAATCCTTTTGCCAAAGGAAGCTGTGGTCAGTAAAGCAGGCAGAGAACAGGTATTAGTATAATATTATACAATTAAAGT
The DNA here is from genome assembly GCA_033220335.2 of Troides aeacus. Taxonomy (NCBI): domain Eukaryota; kingdom Metazoa; phylum Arthropoda; class Insecta; order Lepidoptera; family Papilionidae; genus Troides; species Troides aeacus. Next base: position 500,131 of record CM067270.1, read on the forward strand.
ACAAATTATTTAACATCAAACATTTATTAAAGTATATGTTGTACAATTCTAAACTCGCCGGAAGTACGATTGCGAAGAACATTTAAAATTTCCTATAACTACACAATTATATTTTTTGTGTATTTACGCTATTGTTTAAATATCTTTGAGGTCTAAATTATCTTAACAATTGTCTTACAATAATACAAGACCTACGATGTATAATTATAATTACGTAACTAAGTTTATTCGCGTTTATCGGATGGTTAATGACACCCCTGTCCATAACAACCTGGCGCTAGTTAGGATGTTATACACATCACCGTGTTCGTTACACACCAACGTTACGCTCATCGCCTTGAGACATCTATCAACATCATAATACAGAGGTACCCACCTAGACGGTCTTCAGCAACAGACACCTACTACCAGTAAGCTTCGCTGTTCAAAATCACGCTTTCATAAAGAGTAAACATAATTTATTTTTTTTAATTAAAACAAACGCATTCTCGATCCTTCGTAACTATAACCTTTAGCTCTCTATTAACATTAAATTATTATTCTGAATACGCTACATCTGTTGCGAATATCTCTATTGAGATGTAAAACTTTGTATGAAATAACTTAAGATTAACTTGATCACGTTTATACACACTTAACTATAGATAATTATTATCTAACGTCTACGTCGTAAATGTTATGAAAAATGTGATAGCAAAGTTAAAAAGTAATCATAACCTGTGAAAAGATTTTCTTGGATCCTTCTATATGTATAAATAATAAAGATGTATTTTTATTATTAAATAACAATTTAACTAATTTTTATTTTAGAATCTACATACAAATTAGAGGATAACATAAATGACGCTTAGACATTTATTTAAAAAAAATTAACAGCTTGCTATTGTTATGAATTACTTACCAAACTTATCAAAGCTGGCCGCAGCACACAACATCTATTAGGTGGACCGGAAAGTAATGTCGTTTTCTTACGCTAAATACAAACACATACATTTTTAACGAGTCTTTATTTTTAATCAATGATGTATTCCCCATCATTGTCAATAACCTTTTGCCATCTAGTGAGTAAATTTTCAATCCCTGATCGATAAAAATTAATTGGTTTTTCGGCAAAATATCTAGAGATGGCATTTTGGATATCATCCAAATTTGCAAATGTTTTGCCACTTAAAAAGTGTTGCAGCGCTCGGAATAAGTGGAAATCCGATGGTGCAACATCGGGCGAATATGGTGGATGAGGCAGCACCTCCCACCCCAATTCATTAATTTTTTCTAGAGTTCGCCTTGCGCAGTGCGGTCTTGCATTGTCATGTTGGAGAATGACGCCTTTTCGGTTGACAATCGCTGGCCACTTTTCAATTAAAGATTGATTGACTCGCTGCAATTGTTCGCTGTAGAGGTCTGCAGTAACAGTTTCTCCAGGTTTCAGTAATTCAAAATGAACAATGCCGCGAATACTCCACCAAACACACAAAAGCGCTTTTTTGGGGTGTAAACCTGGCTTAGCAGTACTCCGAGGGATTTCATTTGGAGAGAGCCACTGCCTTTTGCGTTTTGGGTTATCATACAGGACCCATTTCTCATCTCCTGTGATCAAGCGATCAAAAAACGCTTCTGTGTTGTGTCGTTGAAGCAATAAGTTGCATGTGATTGATCGGTTAGCCTTATTCTGTTCGGACAGATTATGCGGGACCCAAACACCTGCTCTGCTTACTTTTCCAATCTGCTTCAAATGTTCTTGGATGGTCGACCAAGGTTTGTTGAGACTGTTTGACAATTCCTCGATCGTCTGACACGGATTTGCTTCCACTTCCGCCCTTAACACGTCGTTGTCTAACGCTGATGGTCTTCCTGATCGATACGAGTCGGAAAGATCAAAATTACCCGATTTGAACTTGGAAAACCACCTTTGGCATTTACGAATGTCCAGTGCATTTGGATAAACATCGCAAATATTTTTGGTAGCAACTGTTGCGTTATTTCCCTTGCGAAACTCAAAGAGCATGCAATGCCGGATGTGTACCTCTTCTGGTATTTGGCTGGCCATTTTACCCAAAATTACAAAAAAAAATTGTAATTCAATTGTCTATAAGTAAAGAAATCACTATAACCTCACAATGTCTTTGGTACGCCTCTGAACAAAACAATGAGCTGACAAATGACAATCAAGTATTGGCATGCGCAGAAACGACATTACTTTCCGGTCCCCCTATTAAGTTATTAAACGAATATAAATATAAAATACAATAACACCTCTTAAAATTGAAGGTAAATTTAAAAATTGTTATATTGATTTTGGTAGCCATGGTAATTTTGGTAATTGTTCACCATTACCCATTCCGAATTTTGTGTCGCGGGGTACTGACTGTACTGCGGTCGGTACTGTACGATTGGCTGATAATTGTTTGCGCCGTTCTGGCTCCTGATCCCGTTGGTGTGCTGAGTGGTGTATGGATGGCGAGCGACGGCAGGTCTACTAGTGTTGTAATAAGCAGGGGGTGGATGCAGGTAAAACAATCCCGCCTGCATCATAGCTGGTTCAGCATTTGTCAATGCTCTCTGCCCCTAGAAAATAATAAGCAATATAACAAATTTCTGCCGACTGTTACATTAAATTTTCAAAAAGGAAAAATAATAAATATTATATGTAACCAATTACGCTAAATAAGCTCTAGTAGCATTATATTGTCTACGTTCCAGTAATTACAATTACGGTTTTGACAAATTCACCTACCGTCACCACGTGGCCTGTGTTCATTCCTTCTTGAACAAAAGCTCTTTGATTGTTGGAAAACATTTGTTGTGTAGGATTTTGACCCATCATTTCACACCTGACCCAGTTTTGATTCATGTATGAATTTAATTGTGTCGGGATCACTTTATTATTCGTACGATGGTTTCTAATGTTTGGTTTTGTTTGGGATTCTGTTTGCGTATATTTATCGTTGTTGTTTTTGTCCGTTTGTGTATACTCATCTTTCGTAGATTTCACCGCCTCGGTCTGTGATCGATGCGACCGATCATATAACGATTTCATTTTCATAACATCGGAAGCATTTGCCCTCAAATTATTTAAATTGCTACTCTCAACTGGGGTTTCTTCCAATGGTTGCGGGTTGGTATATTCAATTAATGGATCAATTGCTGCTTTATTCATTTCATTCAATTTTGAAATGTTATACAAATTTGGAATATTATCCGAAGCCGTTTCGTTCTTCTTTTGAGGTACCTCATACGCTTCTTCGTTTTTTGCAGTCGGTTTTGACAAATCTTGAATCTCATCCATTTCCTCATTGTTACTTATGTTACCTGCCATCATTTCATTGTTATGAGCTGCCATTTTCGATCCGCACTGCAGGTTAAAGTTTTCACTTTTATTATTAGTTTCCTGTTTCTCTTCTTTTATAACTTTACCATGTTTTGTAATATCTTCTTCAAGCGAAAGGTCAATGAATGGTACGTGTTGCTTTAATGCCACCTTTTTATTCTGGCTTCCATTATTAGAGTTCGTATTCTGACTTGTTGACTCATCAACATGCATATTTAAGTTACTGTCTTTATCTTGTGTAGAATTCTCGTTCCATTGTGACTCATTGTTTCTAAATGTATTGCTATTATTGATTAATGGATTACAAGTGCATATTTTTTGTTGGTTATGTTTATCTTCCTTCTGATGTTCGTCCATAATGATTCGCTTTTAGTATCTGTAACAAATTTTATAATAAATATTTTTTTTTTTGTCGTATAGTAAAGAATTGGTTTAAATTAATAAATTCTTATTTCTTTTGTAATTTCAGGTTCCTCTTTTACTTGGGACCTCATTGCTTTAGGAACTTGCTATCTTCACGTTATTCATAAGGAATAACTGCTACCTCAATAAGAGTTGCAGTTCCACTGCGTACTTTAAATTTTAGAAAATGAAGGGTACTTACAGTGAGAAGGTTTGAAAACCGGTAGTTATAATATCTATGACATCGAAACATATTTCAGGCCGTGGATCCGGGTCCACGAGCCCAGTGTCAGATGAGCTGTAAGAGCCGCTGTGGCTTCCAGCCCGCTCATAACAAGAATATAGATCGAAACATGTGTATCCAATACCATTTTTTCGCATATCTTACATTTATCAAGGTTGTACTAAAGCTTTTAAAAAGATGAAACTTTAATCAGAACTATGAATTACCTAAGCAAATATTGAAGTCGAAGTTGATAAAAACAAGTTGCCGAGTTGGTTGGAATTAATCTCACAAAGACACAGGTCTCTGAAAATGATATGCCCACTACGTTCGGTAAAACTCAAAAACTAAAATGAAACAAAGGATAAGACCGAGCAAAATCAAAAAAAAAATTAAACCTCATTATAATCATTCCGCACAGCCTTAACCTGAAAAATAATAATCCATAACAGCCAATATTACGTCCCCACTGCTGGGGCGCAGGTCTACCCTCAATATGAGAGCGATGGGCCATAGTCACCACGCGGGCCCAATGCGGATTGGTGATTTCACCAATTTCACCGTTTGTATCTCGCTGTTGTAACTAAAGTTCACAAATGTACATAACTTAAATATTAAAGTCATCGGTACATGCCGAGATTCAAACTCGCGACCTTCGGAATGAACGCCGCACGCTCTAACCATTACGCCAGCGAGCTACTGTACTAAATGAACGCACTGAGCTACTGAAATAAATGAACGCAGTACACTAATTCATTAATGAACGGAATTATATAAAATTTATAATCTCTTATGTTTTTCTCTTTAAAAGTCAAATATCTAAGTTCTCTAACATCTTGATCCTGCTTAGTTCTAATGAATTCATAAGAGTAACCTAAAACTATATTTCGCACAAAGTGGTGCAGTGTTTATCGATCTAACTAGCGCCATATTATTATGGGCAAAAGTGTTATTTAAGTAAAACCTAAACAGGAATATTATTATGTATGCGTAGACATATTTCATTTAGATTATTGTCGTTTAAGGCCTAAACCGTTCAAAATAATTTTTAACAATGGGTACAAATATAAAACATAAGAAGTATTGTAATATTACTATAAATATGATTTTGATTTTGATGAGATTTTTACAACGAAATCAATATTTTTCTATATGTATGAATTATTCGACCAGAAACCAGTTATTTTCATTGAAATGGTGGAAGTATACTATACATATAAAATATTATAAAAAGAAATGTAACTAATACAATAATAAGTTATGATAAAGATATTACTAATGGCGTTAAATTGTACGGATGAAACAATTCAACAGGTCAATGTTAGGCAATTTTTAAGTCTGTACTAAATTCAGTAAATTTTAAAAGCTGTGATGCTGCTATCAATGATTTTTTTGGAATTTCCTTACAAACTAACTAAAAGTAAAAGTAACTTACAGGTTTTTTAACAAGTCGTCAGCGCTGTGCAAACTGGAGAACAGGGCACACTAACTGTAAAAATGTTCGTAGAGTGCAATGTAGTCGGCAGGAGTCTTCACAGCGAACTGAAACGTAACGTCGTTTCTGGCTCTGTTAGAAGCAGGCTAGAGCGGCGAAGCAACAGATGCCCGCCCACCAGCAACGGAGCATGCGCGGGATGCTGACTGCTAATCTCCCGGACTGTTGCTAACTTCGCCTCTTTATAATATTATTACAAAGGATGTACATTTTATCGATCATGATTTATTTATTAATATATTATATAACATTTAAATTAAAGCTGGAGCATCTAACGCATTAGTCTTAAAATCTGTGTCTTATGCCCATATTGTATCATCATCATCATTAGGTGCACTCTTCAAAATAAAGTTTGGCGATCAGATTGTGAAAACCAATTTGTATCTGCGCCTCTTATGGTTAAAGGCTTTACACTGGAAATGGTTGACGAATATGTCTACCTGGGACAAATAGTTCAACATCCAGAAAATAATCAATCTACGAATCCAACTCCGTTGGAGAGGCAGCGCAGCATCATCTCCTCCTGGTTACGGCAGTGTCTGAAGATAAAAGTTTTCTTTCATGTTTGTTGTTAATAATGACATACGGAATTGAAACGTGGCTATTTCCAATTGGTCCTATAGAAATCACCCAAAGGGCAACGGAGCGTGATATGTTTAGATAATTTCTACGCGATAAAATTAACATTGGGATCTGCAGAATAACGAATACAAACGACATTGCTCGAAGGCTCGCTTGAATTATGTAGCAATGAGCAGGGCTTGTAGCTCGACGGTCTGACGGTCTGGTGAAGGTCGCAAGAAAACAATAGATGCAGACAACAAAACGGACTGAATAGACTAAAGATCTTTGGGGAAGTCTATATCCAGCAGTATGTATCAGGTGATGATTATAAACTTTAAATTATTAACCCTCTTGTGAATATTTTAAAGTAACTCCCCAATGTTTGAATTTCTAAAAGAAAGTTCACCGAAAATTAATATATTTTCTATTAGTTTTCGTGTGCTAACGCAAAGTATTTTTAGTCACCAACATATGTAATTCTTATTAATAAACCATAATAAAATAAACAATTATGTTTCAATGCATCTTAAACCATAATTTAACGCGATAAGTCAGTACAATACCACCACATTTTTCTGCGGACCGATGAAATTTTCATGCGGACACTACCGATCTGCGAAACGCCGATTTGATGATCCCTGTTTAAACCTAAATCTCATTATTATAATTTTTTTATCGGAGATAAAATCTTTAGGAACTGATCTGCTTCTGGGGAAAGACAGACTTATTTGAGGTTGTTACCAACTAAAACCTCTTTGGTGGTCAACGTGCGTCGATCCGTGAGGTCTCTTACACAAAGAAGACACTCCGCTACCTGCACCGCTCCAAAAAAGTGGGCATGCTATACGGTGACCACTTTTTTTTTTACTTGAAGAAAAGCTTTGGCATACGGCACGACAAGATTGCCTTCTCGATTTCGATTCATATACTATAACAAAGATACAATTGTAGTATTTATTAAATATTTTTGAATATCTTTTATATATCTCTGTAGTCAATTGTCCGACAATGTCAGTTGCTGTCAAATTTTGAGATTATATTTACGTCCTATTTAGAAATTGGCTTCAACCGACGCATTGCACAATAATTATGTGTTTCCCTCCAATACATTTTAAACAGGACATTCTAATTAAGTCTAAGCCTTAATGTTTATAATTTGATACTAGTTTCTAAACAACATCACTAGTATTTGTTGATTAATAATAATCTAAATAGCCTATATTAGTAACGAATATGTTGTTAATAAATGTTAAGAAAATGTATACAATAGGCCCTAAATAATAATATTACGGGATATTAGTAATAAAAATAACTAAGAGCAATTAAAGGTAGCCGCATGCTTATAACTGATTCACATTGTAGTAGTAATTGGTGTTTCAATATTGAAACTAGGATGATGTTTAAGTAGTCCGAATTAATCTTACTTCTTACAATTGTAATACTAAATTCTTAAAATTGTTGTTACAACTAATTTAGATGTGTTATAATTTTGTTGTTAATGATACCTGTCACAAAACTTCCTATTTCCTAAAGTTACATATAGAGAAATAGATTTTATTAAAAATTATTTATGTTAAAACCTTAGCATTTCATTTTTAAATGTGTTCGTAAAAATTACTAATTATTACAATTAAACAGACTACTACTTAGGAGACACTAAAAATGTATTGCCACAAAAAACCTTAACTATATCTAAACTAATTAATATAAAAAATACCAATTTTGCAATTAAAAAGAGAGCTATACCAGTGTTATTAACTTAAATAACATATTGTTTTGACATGTTCGATATAATCATTATATAGCAATGAGTAAAAAATGTACACAAAGTATCCCTCATCATAGCTATCCCACAGTTCAAAACCAAGTCTTTAAATTGTTTTATGGCTATTTTAACTTTATAAACTTGATTATGTATAAAACATTATGCTTAAAAATTTACTCATCTTTGAAACTGCGCTTAACATTTGCTCATCACTAAAACCTATCAAATAGTTTATTTGTTAAACGAATTAATCGTTCTTAAAGACGACATTCAGTCGCAGTAGTAGATGAAGCTAGTGTAATTATGTGTCTCAATACTTACCCCGTCATATCAAACACCGTGGAAGTGGTTGATCTGTTCATGTTCACCCATTTGAAACAAGGAAGCTGCAGATAGCACATTGAATGCAACTCTGACATATAACCTACCTTGAGAGTAATTTGTTAAGCTGCTGTTAACTTTAAAACAATTCGATTCCAGACAGGATAAATTGTTTTAACTTCCTTTCCAGTATTTTATGTATTAACTTATTGTTTGACTAACCAAAGTTTTTTTTTTACTTTTTATATGTTTTTCTAAACAACTGATGTATATTTTGATGATTAGGTAAAGATATTTATATAATAGTACCACGGTAACCCTTGTCACAGGTATAATGCAACATTTTGACATTTTTTTTATTTATTTCTTATTTTTATATTTTTATTATTTCTATTATTCTGGGTTCTACCTTGTCCTATTATTTATAACATTTACTTATAACATATTAACTACAAATTTATGTACATTTTTTCTAACATTATTTCTGTTTATTTATTTGTTTACTTGTTTATATTATCTATACTTATGCTATCTAATTATATAATATTTACAGAAATATACAGAATATTATTGTGTCCATATGTATAAAATACATTTACTTATCCTTATTTCTATTGTTTACTATCTTACATATTTTTAAACAATAATTTATAAACTTCTAACTGATTAATTTTTTACTATTTCGGGTGGATTGGCTGTATCTATTATTAAGCCTGTCTCCTGCTCAAAGTAATAATACCACAAGCATCCATGTATAGGACACTCCGTCAGCAAATGAGGAACCGTTTCCTCAACGGCGTCATCACATTTGCACCACGGGGTCTCCGGACACTTGAAACGGTTCAAGTATTGAGAGAATCGGCCGTGGCTAGTGGAAAGGCTGATGTTATAACTAATGGCTTTATCTACTAGTACTATATTAATCTTTGGTAATGGGAGTTGTTGTACAGTTGTCTCAATAGTAGATAAAAAACCTAAAAAAATTTATATTACAAAAAAATTAGTACCCTACGATTATTATTTGTTTTAAAGGGTAGATATAAATAAATATTTTTAGAGAATACAAATTTAGTACAAAAAAAATTAAATTGTTCTTTAATATCTGATCTCCGCCTGCTTTGCTGGCTGTAACACCACCGCTACCCAGAAGGGTCTGGGGGTAATAATTTGTTAAATCTGTTCTGAGCTGATCTATACTCCGCAAAAGGAATATTCCTGTTAAATATCAAGTCTCCAGGCCTTACGGTATGAGTCTCTACATAGATGGAAATCTCTTACATATGTATTGATTTAGGATAAATAAATAGGTATTCATTACAATAATAACAGAACCTTAAAGTAGATGTTTTTTTCTTTAATATTTCAAATACTTTTAATTCAACGCTACCCTTAACCGTGTTTCTATTCAAAAGAAAAATAATTACATAAAATGGTCGGGTCAGCGACACCCACTGCTAATACTTGACCTTTTGGAGCCACCCGTCGATCTAATTATTAATAAATTAAAATTTAACTCAGAATACTCATAAAAAAAGTTTTTCTCAATATAACGTCATGAGTAGTATTCATCATAGTTTCAAATTCTTAACTGATGTTCTTATTATACAAGTTGTAGCTTAATTGTAGTGTTGTATTGACACGGACGCAGAAAAATAAACTTGTTATCTGAAACGTTTCTCAACAGCGAACGCTGCATAATTATTTTCATCATGTCACATCGGGAAATATTTCATTACTTCTGTTTTTAAATGAGGCACTACATAAATACGTTTCTTTTACTTACTCCGAAGCGACGGGACGAGCAGGAGGTTCACCTGATGATAACCTGCCTATAACAACGTGGCGCTAATTAGGATGATAATACTGCACCACATTGCGCTCATCGCCTGCAATGTGAGATGTTGAGTCTCGTTACGCCAGTAATTACACCAGCTACAGCGCCCTTCAAACTGGAACACGATAATGTTTGCAAAGTACTGTTTGACGGCTGCAATAGGCGCTGCGGTGGTGCCTAACTACATAGTCTCCGGCAACGGAGACCTACCTCCAGTGGAATTTTGTATAGTTTTCATATGATGTATTTTTTTTATTTCGCCCTGAAATTTTTCTTCAGCGATTTATCTTCAGTATTCTAGTATTTACACAGTTCGTATATTCATCACTAATTTAGACTAAGTTTGTTTGTGGGATCGAATCAGAAATGTGGAGATCCACAGAACAACTAGGTCACCGACACAGCCCAAGAGTTTGCTAGACTTAAGTGGCAGTTGGCAGAGCACGTTGCTCGAAGGGCCGACGGCCGATAGAGCAGTAAGGTCCTCGAGTGTCGCCCGTGTACCGGTAGACATAGTTTACCTACCAAGCAAACCCTGGTGTTAGTGTTCTTTCATGAACTGCCTTTCGGCCGCTGACATGGTTCATGTTATGACAACCACTACCATCAGAGATATTAATGACCGAGATCACCTACGTAGGTTGTTAGGTAAGTAACTATTTATTTATTTTGTAGTTTTCAGTGCACATAAAATAAAACCGTTTAACTTAAAAGTTTTTTTATCGATTTTTATATACTCATTCCTTGCATATTGTACATCTTCTATCGTTGCCTTGTCCATTCTTTGATTGGATTTTGTTGCCAACCATTCCTGCCATGTTTTCCTCTTTTCAGACACCGCCTTCCGTACTTCTGCACATACAGTCTTCAACATACTTCCTTTTATTCTCTTACTCGCACCATAGACATCACTGGTCGCTTTCACGACTTCATCCTTGATCGATTTCAATAACTCTTCAACCGAACACATTCCTCCTAATCTGTCAAACTTATCAATCAATTTACTCTTATACTTCTCTCCCTCTTCATTATCATGCAAAACGTCGACTTTCACTCTTTCTAGTACACTAATGGGTTCCCGAACGTAATGCCGCCATCGCCTAAAGATCCACCTTATTCGGCACAACACCAGGAAGTGATCAGTGTCGATGACAGTGTCACGGTATACCCTAGTGCCTAACACTTTATTTCTCAATCTCTTATCTACCATTAAAAATTCAATCATACTTTCCTGGTTTCCTTCTTTTCTTGTGTACATGTGGATTTTTGTGTAGTCAATCATTGTGTTTGTTACCACAAGATTCCACTCCAAGCAGACCTTAAGCAGACTCTTTCCATTTTCATTCACTCTTTCATCACCAAATTTCCCTAACACAGTTTCATATCCATCACGCTGCACTCCAACTCATCCATTCAAATTTCCGAGCATTACAATTCGTTCATTATGCTTACATTCATTTAGAACATCTTTTAAACTGTGCCAAAACTCATCCCTTTTGGCTTGGGCTCTCTAGGACCGCATCCATTCCGCATCTTGTGGAGCATACACCCCTAGAATGAAGACGCGGGTAAGGCCAACCTTCAACCTCACCCAGATGAGGCGAGGACTCACACAAACAAAGTCAGTCACACATTCGTGCATTCTAGCAGAAAGCAACACACCAACTCCTTGACAGCCTCTGGTGCTTTCAAGGACTCCTGACCAGTAGGCTGTGTAAGGTCCATGTATGGTGGTGTCGCATCCTTTCCGCATGGTCACACAAAGATCATCAATTCTTCTTTTCCTCATCATCTCACATACATCATCAATTTTATCTTTCATTCCTCCTCTGACATTCAAAGTAGATACGTGGCTTTCGGCAGCCCGCTTTTCGCTTCCACGGGAGACGAAACGTGACGGGTTGCGAACCTAGTCGCCGCCGTTCTGGCATGAAACGTATATCACTATAGCGTTCCCGCGAGTAAAGAGGGAAAAAATTATCGTCGACCCAAACGGAGCCCCGCATGTTTGGCCAAGGTTAGCCTTATTCTGGTGGTCACCCGGTTCCAGGGCACGCTAATCCCAGACTCGCCTCTAGGCACGCAGCACTGGGGCACGGCTACCCACTGGCTTGGCGGAAATGAAATGAGAAGGATTAGGTAGAAAGATGTGTAAAGTAAGGCGATGCGGACTTTGGGAAGGTATTAATAATAAGAGGGATACTACTGACTCGGAAAGAGCAGAAAATAGACAGTAGTAGCTCAGGAAGCTGGGGTCGCATACCCGTTACTCGAAAGAGTGCCGGACAGACGGCTGAGTACTCCCGGACCGACTACAGCGTCCTTTAAACCGGATCACGGTAATGTTTGCAGTATTATGCAATAAGCGCTGCGGTGGTACCTACCTAGACGGTCTCCAGTAATGGAGACCGATCAGAATTAACAGTAACAGCGCTCTTCAAACCGGATAACGCTAATGTTTGCAGTAGTATGCAATAGGCGCTGCGGTGGTACCTAACTAGATGGTCTTCGGCAACAGAGACCCACCAGCATTAACAGTTATAGCCCCCTTCAAACCGGATCAGGGTCATGTATGCAATATGGTTACCGTTAGGATTCGGGTTCTGCCCGCCGTACCGATCGGACGTCCCATGCGTCCGCTTCCAGTGCGCGATACAGTTACGCCCGTGCTCGTGCGCGCCACAATGCCGCTCAGGCGGCCGCCATTTGCGCTCGCGTGCGCCAGTGCAGTGCAGTGCATTGATCTATAGTGTACCAGAACGCGAAGACTCTGCCGGAGCCTGGTTCCGGCACTGTAAGTAGCTTTTTTTTTATCGCCTCAGAGGCTTATATATAGAGTCTGTCGCATTAGGCGACGGCTAGGTTCCCTGCCGAATTAGGGAAAGGTACACAACCCCCCCGCCGCACGGCGGGGCAGCTGCTCAACAAAATGGCGTCCGTGCAAATAGACGCCTTACTCACCCAGTTTGCGTGCTTTGCACGCAAACAGTTCCCTGAGGCCTGGGAACAATTCACCAAGTCGGCCTCTACCCTGCCCACGCGTTCCGTGAACTTTGACACGGACAGCCCGGCCTCTCCGGACCCGACCCCTGCGACTCGAGCGCCTAACAAGGCGGGGGCCCCCGTGGCGGGGCCTTCCAAGCCCGAGCTGCCCGCCTCCTCCGAATCTGACTCCGAGGGCACCGCTAGCGGCAGCGACATGGACCGTTCACCCTCCAAGACCACCGACGAAGAGGGCTTCACCCTCTACGTCAAGAAGCGCAAACGCGCTTCTAAGCGGCCCTCCGAGTCAAACTCGGACCGCTCCTCGCCGACCTGCACGCCGGCAAAAAAGGCTGCGCCTCTCGCGCACCCCACCCCCCCCAGCACTTCGGCCCCGCCCGAAAAACGCAGCCCGAAGCCGCCTCTCCCGATTGTCCTCCAGTACAAGACTAAATGGAACGATGTTTCCAGGTGGTTCGCGGACTACGAAATTGCATGCCCCAAAGCGCAGAACACCGCGCAGGGTATCCGCATCAACCTAGCAACGGTTGACGGCTTCCGGGCTGCCACCAGGCACCTGCGGAATGCCGGACTCGGCTTCCACACCTTCGCTCTCCCCGAGGAGAAGCACCTCCGCGTTGTCATACGCGGAATCCCAACGGAGATCGACATATCCGAGGTCGTCGACGACGTCAAAAAACAAAACTTCCCCGTGCTGGAAGCCCGTCGCATGACTAGCATGCGAACAAAGGCCGCACTCCCCCTCATTCTAACGAGTCTTGAACTCTCTCCGGAGGGTAAAAAGATTTTTGGAATCACCCGCCTGTGCAACCTCATCAGCGTAAGCGTTGAGGTCCCGCACAAAAAAGGCATCATCGGCCAATGCCACCGATGCCAATTCTACGGCCATTCGGCCCAAATTGTTTCGCCCGCCCAAGGTGCGTCAAATGCACCGGGGACAACGGGACAAGGGAGTGCTCCCGCACCGCGGAAGCGACAAACCCCCCGAGCTGCGTCCTGTGCAAAGCCGAGGGGCACCCCGCGAATTATCGCGGGTGCACTAAAGCCCCGCGCAGGCAAACCGGAGCCGCCCAACGGCGCACCACCGCCCCCACAAAGGATGCACCGCAGCCATCAGCCTCGTCTAGGCCACCGCCCGCACAGCCGGCCGTTCGGATCTGACCGACAGATGGGCCAACCTGCTTTGCGACTTGGAGCCTTCGAGCGTCAACTTTTGGCGTTTGGCTCGCAGTCTCAAAGCGGATAACATGGCCAAAATGCCTCCCCTTATAATGAGCGATGGTTCCTCCCTTGCGTCGGAGGATGCCGAAAAAGCGGATTGTCTCGCCGACAGTCTAGAGAGCCAATGCACTCCCTCTACCGCACCAGTGGACCCCGATCACCTTAAGTTGGTCGAGGACGAGGTGCGCCGTAGGGCAACTCTCCCACCAGAAGGTCCTCCACTAAAACCGGTCTCTCCCGGTGAGGTCGTTGACATCATAAAGAGGCTGAAAACCAGATCAGCCCCGGGACCCGACAACATCTCCAATAGAGTTGTGAAAGGTCTCCCGCCCCTGATCGTCGGTCTGCTAGTGGCCATATTCAATGCCCTGCTAGCCGACTGCTCCTTCCCAGACGCCTAGACAGAGGCCGTAGTGATAGGTATTCCGAAGCCCGGAAAGCCGACGAACCTACCCAACAGCTACCGTCCGATCAGCCTACTGAACACCTTGGGCAAACTGTACGAGCGCATCATCCTAGAGCGTCTGCGCCATTTCACCGCAGAGAACAACCTCCTCCCCGACGAACAGTTCGGTTTCAGGAGCAACCACTCTTGCGTTCACCAAGTGCACCGACTGACCGAGCACATCCTGGTCGGTCTGGAGCACAAACATACGATCGACACCTGCGCCGTCCTATTTGATGTCGCCAAGGCGTTCGACAAAGTCTGGCACAAAGGCTTGATATACAAGCTTTACACTCACAAAGTGCCAGACCGTCTAGTCACCGTCATTCGAGACTTCTATCCTATTATATCCAAAGTTAACCTGTGCAAAATTTTAAGAGCGATATATGTTGTTATAATAAATAATAAGTTACTAAGTATAAGAAATGCGTATATAACCATGTGTCTATTATACAATAAATGCAATTTAATATAAAAACCTTTTTTTTTTTTATTTGATACAAACACAAACTGCAACATAATCTATATAAGATTCTTCCATTTACAATAAATGCTCAAAATCCTTAAAACCTGATTTTCGAATCCAGAAGTTGTGATATTTATAACACGATCACAGCTTCAGTTGCTCTTACATCATCTCAAACCCACATCCATGTATGGACAAAAGTTTCACCAAGTGAATGTTACTGATCTTTCTCATCCAGCCTCAACCAGCTCCTACCAAGAATTTCTATAGTAAGTAATATTAATAACACAAATCATACAGTAAATAAATTACATTAGTCAAATATCAGACAGTTTTTTTGGTATCTTGAAAACATGCACAGCTGTCTTTAGGTTAGGTTACGTTTTTGATTCCTACTAGAGCTCCAGGATGACCTATGAAACAAATTTATCAGATGGCTGCTACAATGGAGACACACTAATATAGAGCACCTCAAGAGGTTCCGCGAAATTATTCAATTTATGATCTGATAATATTTTTAAATACATATAAAATTTTTCTCCATCAAATTTCCTATACTAAGTCATTAATAATTAGGCGCTAGTAATTTTTTTTTATGCAGTAGTTTGCCTCGCTACTTATTTGACAACCATAGCAGCCTCATCGGACTCAAGGCTCTCGGATCTGGTATCCGCGGGCTAAAGAAAAAGAAAAAAATTAAATAAAACTCGAACCAAATATAACACAAAATAAAACTAAACATATAAACCTAAATATATACATACACTTATACATATATACATAATTTTTTATATAAAAGAAGAAGGAGAACAGTGAGATAATAGGTACCAGTACAACTACTGTGTATACCAATATACCCGATGCAGTAACTATGGTAAGAAGAAGTAATGGTATTTACTGCTTATGATAATAATAATGTAATTACCCATATATGCAAATGTGCTAACTGATCAGTGATAAATATAATCCTGTTTGTCTATGGTTTATCTAGGGTCTGTTTCACAATGTCCGACTAAAGTTTACTGATGGCAAGTCTCTGCTGCCGGAGTCCGATTAAGTAGATACTACCGCAGCGCCTATTTCTGCTGACAAACAGTAGCGTGTAAACATTACTGTCGTTCCGGATTGAAGGGCGTTGTAACTAGTGAAATTACTGGAGTACTGAAACTTAACATTTTGTGTGTCAAAGTGACGAGTACAATATGGTGTTGTGTACCATTGGTACTAGCGCTAGGTTATGCGCAGGCATATCACTTATCATCAGGTGAACGTCCAGCTCGTCTCGTTTCGTTGTAAATAGCTAATTCCATCTTAGTATTATATTAATAACAGATTAGATCAATTTGAATTAATAACAATCTGTAGAAAATTACTAATATCTTTATACATGAAATAGTTACATAGTATACTTTAGTTAATATATCATTGTATAATTTCAGCATTACATAATTTGAACTTCAATAACTTTGTGCTGTACAGGAGAATATCATGGAAGCTGCGAATATGAGACTAAAAGCTACCTATAATATTTCCGATGTTATACAAAGGTTCACTCACACTAGAGCGGCGTGTTACAAGCTGAACGCATACAGACGCGCGTGAGCTGCAGCTCGGCGCGTCGCCGCGGCAACGGCCCGGGCGAGGATTGCATCGGAACCGGATATACGCAGCGATGTCGAATAACAAGCATGAAACTCAAATCTGAACAACGCGCTTTCCGCTTTTCATTTCCCTCTATTGTCCAATATTTCAACACATTTCTCCAAGCAAAAGTTTGGTAACTCATATTCATGCTAACTACATGATGTTTTTACAATTGTATATACTGTCTATATAGCCCAGTGATTAAGTCTCCCGTTCGATTCCGATGCTACATATGGTGGTAGTACAGTGTTATTTATCCCGTCTAACTAACTACCACCGTGGTATTGTAAATCTGCCGCCAGCATCACTGCGTCCCGATTGCCAAAGTTGGGAGCTAATGTATTCTAATCAAGTATCCTTAACTTAATTGCTTACCACTTAACACATGGTGTTAAGAAATTGATAGCCTATTATAAAGAAAAGTCTAAAGTTAACTGTCTCTGCCTCCAAAAACACAAACTGGTAAGTTATACGCCTGTTCATAACAATACAGCGTTAGTTAGGATGATATACACAGCACCACTACTGTCCTTAGCCTTCCGATGTAATACTAACACTATTAATTTCATTAGCTATAACGTCCTTCAAGCTAGAATGTTGTACAAGCCATTTTTAGACAGTATTGTTTAACGGAAATAGTGGCTGCGGTGTTACCTACCTTTCTTTTGAAGAGAAAACAGGTCATGTGGGACTTCTACCCGCTAAAAGCCTTTCCGTGGTCTACGTCAGTGCATTAGGAGAGGCTCCGGGATCTCTTATAGAACATACTCTGGCTAAAACATCCAAATGAAGCAAAGCCCAAGTACTCACGCTGTGCTACGGCAAATACAATATATGCCGTCCTCCTAAGGCTCGCTTGTTGAGATTTGAGGGCTCCCACCCTCAAGGCTGACGAACCCGAGGACCTTTTTAGTCGCCTAGTACAAGCAGGGAATACCTTGGTCTTATTGTTAATAGCCTGATACTACTTGCCCCACCACGCTTTGCATACGTACCAGCGGAGCACCAGCCGTTCATTCGTGTATTGCTTTTACAATGTCAGACATAATTTGTCTGTCACAGGTGGAGTTTAATTTTAATTGATCTCACAACGCATCATGGCTCCGATACAAATAATCGTTACAAAGGTTAAAATCGATAAAACTCTTTTACATTGATATATAAAGCAAGCATCATTTGCAGGAGATTGTCTAAGTAGGTTAGTTGATATCCCAGTCGTGGTTAAATGGTTGTATATCCCTGACCTGATCTCTCACGGTGAAGTAAAAAGCTTACCTACCCGACCAATCCATAGAAGTACTGCTGGAAATTGGTTATCTTATTATTGTGAGCTTTACCTCTTTCTTATATAAAAAAAACTATGTGAATATAGTCTTCTTTATTATCATCATCATATTATCAGGTTTCATTGATAACACGAGACATAATAATCATAACAAAATCGTCATCTTCATCTTAATATAAAGATTTTAATAAGAGACGTCGCTGCTGATGAAGAAGAAAATCCTTAAAAACTACTTCAAACTTATGTTATTTCTTTGGTCATTATTTCCGACTTAAAATGTCGTTAGTTTCAGTAAAGAAATATACGCAATTTATAGCAATTCAGGGAAACCCTTAGAAATATATTTCGCTGAAAATCGAGGAAAATGTATTATTAATACATCCTAACGATGTACTTCATATTAACTTCTGAGAACAGCTGAAGGTTACGGATTGTTGAAGCACACAATTATGAACAGGGCGTACCACTTAATTGATAACGTGATTTTCTCAATCTGTATCACTTGTTAAAAAGTGAATTCAAATATATCATATTGCTGTTAATATATACAAATTAATCATTTTATACTCAGGTACACAACTCAATCTAAACCCAATGGTTTATTAAGGACCAGTGCCCCTTAACTAAAAGTTCCTTTACTGATCGTAGGTCTCTGCTGCCGGAGATCGTCTGGGTATGTACAATCGCAACTATATTACTATGTCCACCGCCAAACAGTCGTGTGCTACATTACTGTGTTCCGGTTTAAAAGGACTTTTAGCTAGTAAAATTAATGGAGTAAGGAGACTTTACATCTTATATTTCAAGGTGAAGAGCACAATATGGCATAGTGTATATCATCCCAGATATCGCCTCGAAGCGTATCGCTTAGCATCAGATGAAGGACTCTCCATCTCTCAAGGAGACTCCATCTCTCAAGGAGACTCCATCTCTTTGCTTCATAGAATAAAAAAAAAGTCTTCTGTTCTTATTTTAGTTTGTTTAGTAAATATTTTTAAATCATTTTGTAATAATTTCTTGTGAAAAGAGTATAAATTTTGATCTCGAAAATATTGGCAGAGCTCTCCCGTCGGGCGGGAGGCTGTTGCTTGCGCCCTATCCCAAATAAAACGAGTACGAGTAATCGGAGGGAGACCCGCGCCAGTCTGGCACACCACCGCTCGCCGTCGACAACATGGTTTACTCCATTTGTTATCTAATAATATCATATTAATAATCAAATACAATTCATATCAATTAATAAAAAAAATCTCGACGATCACATCACATAGTTTATTTGTGGCGGATTATGAGAATTAGTTGTTAATAACTTAAATAAATATAAATTACAATTGTTTGATTAACTCAATTACTGTGTAGAAGAAGATGACTGAAAAAGAGAACAAAGGTGTTAAGGCGCGGAAACGGCCTTCCTTGAAAGTATCACTTCCGGTGGAAATGTAAGTCGCCCTTATCTACTTAACACTTAATGTTGTTAGCTGCTTTCATAACTTCATTATTTGAATATTAATTATTTCACATAATGCCTATTATTTGTTTAGATATCAGTTTAAAGTTGTTCTTAGTCAGGTACCAGTGATCGCGCTTCGTACAAATATAATTGTATTATTATTAAAAAGAAAAACTCCTTGTTCTGTATTATTTGATTTATAATTATATTTTCCGAAATGTATTATATTAAATAGAACTATTCTTTGATAAATAGTTAGTATGAGGATTTAATATTTCGTACGAAACGGAAGTTACATACATACATATATATCACGCCTCGTTCCCAGTGGGGTAGGCAGAGACCACCTCTCTCCACCTGCTACGATACTGGCACACCTCTCTCGCTAACGGAAGTTATTTGATAATTTCTTATGAAGTTTTGCGTAAATAACTTTAAGTTTATTCTTGAACAGAATAAGTAAGGTTTATTTATTAAACTATTGTTTCATTTAGTGATACTTTTTCAACATAACAACGTGGTGCTAGTTAGAATGAGATACACTGCACTACCGTTCTAACTAGCGCCAAGTTTTTTCGGGGAAGCCGTCTCACTTACCATTAGATGTCTCAGCGATTTGATGAATAAAAAACAATTTTTTTCTTTAGTTTTTGTATCATTGAACAAGTCTAGGTTTGTCGATACAACTAGCGCCATCTGTTGAACAAATTTTAAAATAAACTAATGCCTTACCAAGTACCTCAACATATTTTTATAATTACAAAAAAGCTATTAAGTTTCTAATACTATTAATTAAACGAATACTACCATATATTTAACGTATTCTATTTACAAATATCTCGTCTTAGTACGCTAACCCGTATGTACTTTGTATCGAAATAATTTGGAAGATTAATCACACAACCAAGAAACCTATTGAAAAAAAAAATTCTGTATAGGTATTACTTTGAAACAGCTAAACAGCGAGTAGCTTTTACAAATAGATTATTAAAAAACTAGTATTATTTCATCGGTTAGGGTTCCGTACAAAAAAGACAACACTCATAAATATTTGTTTCATGACCGCTTTGCTGGTAGCAACAGCCCTGCAGCTCTAGGGGAGGAATTTTGTAAAATCCATTCTCCTCAGTTGACCTCTAAACGGCAGATGCCGTTTAGAGGTCAACTGAGGAGGTCTAGAGGTCAGGAAGTAATATCTCTACCAAATTTTGAGTGTTTATGCCTAATAGTTTTGGGAATCTTATCAATGAATGTCTGGATATATACACAATTATAAATAAATCTCAGAACAATTTCATTAGTTTCCCTTTGACGTCAATAATAATCTATTATACACAAGCAGTTTTTTCTACGGCACTACGTCAGGTCATTTTGGCATAAGTTAGATGTTTAACTAATAAATTGAACCACGATAAAAAAAAAGCTGCATCACTGTTTTACAACGAATCTAGTTATGCGAATGTAGGTAACTTTAATTCTGGATCCCATCCGTGTGCGGACGGCACGGCAGACAATCCCCGGGCATTTGATAGGGGGAGGCTACCGTACTCTAATGAAATGTCTAGATCCGGTATACAACATGAAATTAAACCAACTATGCAGAAGCCTTATGAATTGAATAGAACTAATGCATATTTATTACCATCTACCGCCTGCCGGAGTTTTTCTGTTAGAAAACTTATTTCCAGGTGCAGGAAAGTTTAGATGAAATTTTATCTCTATTATTTATCATAACATTTGTATAAACAAAACAACAGTTTACCTAGCTAAAGTCAGCAACTAGTTGAACCTGAGACATATTCTAAAGTATATTTATATTATTGTTATTTTTAAATTCTTTATTTCTCATACAGGAGGGTTATAAAATCATTATTATGATTATATATCATTGGAGCCAAAATCTAATATTTCTAACAATCCTATAACTTTTCCTAAAAATCTCAAACTGATAAACTTCATACTTGATTGAAACATTCTTAACATTTTGCACTGCTGCATATTGATATTTTAACAGAAATAAAAAAATAATTATTAAATCTGTAATTTTTTAAAATGTTATCTTCAGATGTAACTGTAGTGCGGATCCCATCAAGTCGGAAGTCGAAAACTCCTCGAAAACGTCTAGATCTAACAAATGAGCTGAGTATATACGTTCAACTGCCATTAGCAAAAGGTAATATAAAATATCTAATATATATATGTTAACATAACATTTCAGGTTTTAAAGCGACAGGTATAATCTGACTCCGTGTGAACATCCTAACTAGTGCATGATATTAATAGACATGAACCTGTCACAAAAAGAAACCAGAAAGGAATCGGTTCAACTGATAAGAAACTTATGAACAGAACATTATAAGTTTTAAACTTATTCCGCTTCACTGTAAACTCTGGAGTTAAATAGAACCATAAATAAGGGTATGACCCTGAAGAGGACAATGGCTGGACTTGGTCTCGGGTTATTGAAGTACTGACGAGGCTGTAAGGATCTCCATAAAACTGACCCCAGGACGGGACTATCCCAACTTAAAGTTAGCTTAGTTGTGTTCCGAACTGAAAACCCGTGCCCTCTCCATACGTCGAAGGTGACCACCGAAATCTACACATAAATCTGACTTCCTCCGAGAAGGCAGAGAATCTTTCAGAGGATTCCCTCCCTCCCCGAAACCAAAAAAAAATTAATGAGAACCATTGATAAAGGTTATACATATCAAACGTTATTTCGTCATACTATTGTTAAGTTTATTGTATTAAAAGCAAGATTTATAACATTTATTTATTACGATACGACAAAATTAACCTGTCTGTATGAAACTTAATTTAATTAAAAAAAATGTTCATTAAGCTAAAAAATTACTATGGTCCTGTAATAAAATTTTGTTTATAAACACTAAAGTTTTTCATTACAAAGCAGAGAGGTAAAGTACAGGTCCATACAAAGCGTTTCCAGTAGTACATTTAATTATTGGCGTTGTAGGGTATTAGTATAATTGGGACGCACTATTCATGCACGTATTAATTAGTGGAACTATTGGAGGATCAGTTACATGGTACAAAGCTGGATGTAATGGTTATTGAAGGGAAACACGAGCACGCTGACGGGAAGCACACAAGGGGCGGCCGAATAACAATCAACCATTTCTATTAGACGCGAGTTTATCGCTTTGTGATGTATCTCACTTGATTATTTAGCCGGCGCCAAAGCTGCGTTAGATTATTACCAGTAATAACATGCTGTAATATGATTGATTGGATTGCATTGGATGTTTCTTCAATCGATTGAGCCACCCCGATCGATGACTACTCTAGAAACAAAGAACATAGAAGATATCTATATATAGGAGTTATCCAGAGGTTCATAGACTGATCATGTGATCTCTGAAAGTGTTATACTTAAACAACCAAAATTTGGTAGATCAGCTAAGAGTACATTTTACAAAATACCTTCCCCTAAAGGAGTTACGAGGATGTTACGGCCAGAAACCGCGCGAAGAACAGCTCGTAGTTTTCACTCTGAAGATCCAAAGAGATAACAAACTTCTAAAAGTGAGCATCCGTCAGTTTAGATGATGATGATGAAGATACGTTACTGCTTCAAGAATCTACGAAAAAACATATAGATGTATACATTATCTTTACTGCTTTCCCTTCCTGTACCTAATTTTGTTTTCGTATACATTTAGCGGCATATGTCCAGTAGTAGACGTCTATACGCTGATGATGATGATACATGTCATACGTAATAATGCGAAAACGTAAATTAAAGACAGAATATGTATACATACACGTGCATGTACACGCTAAACACGACATAATTATCTCAACTAATTGTTAGCTAGTTGCTAGATTCTTTTACAGTAGTAAGAATAGGACTAAGGTAAGCCCTGCCTGTCGTAGAACGCGATTAAAAGGGCCAAGGAGTTTCGCGACACTTGAGAGTGGGGGCGCAACAAGCTAACCTAATTGGGACAGTGTCTAGCTCAGCAATGGTGCCTAGGATGGTTTGGCACTTCCTCAGAGACGTACTAACACAAAGTTTTTGAATCTAACATAACCTTTACTTCCCCCCAGAAGCAAGGTACCTTTCGAAGAATCTCCCCCGAAACAAAAAAATCTTTTCCAGTTAGATTAGAAGTAATTTTTTCTCATAAAGTGGAAGACTAGTACTGTAATTACCATAAATCGATACCACATGTATATATAATATCTAATATATATATCTCTCAAACTCTCCCCATCTAGTTTAAGCTACATATTGTCCTATTATCCATTATAACTTGAGCTCAGCGAATATTGTAATAGCATATCGTCGCTGATGCAACGTTCAATTCATATGATTGAAAATTTATAATCCTATTTAGGTTCTATTAGATATCACAAAGGAAATATAGTGGTGGTAGGTCTCTGTTGCCGGTTTTATTCCGGTTAATAAAGATATAATAAGATAAAGGGATTTGTATCTAATTCAGTTACTGGGGTAACTAGACATGGTGGTGATGTCTGGTGAGAATCGCGGAAACCCACTGAATACGAGCAACGCGTGACCGATTAACAGATCGAAATGGACCAAATTCTCCCATATGAACCCCAACTAACTTGGATATTTGGATTTGGACAGCTGATCGATGTCCAGCAGTAGACGTCTATGCTAATCTATCGAATTGTAAAAGGATTTCATTCTAGAATATAACAGCATATACGGAGAAAAAGTAAGAAAAATCTAGTTGAACTACTGTGTATATTTATAAAGCTCCTACAGTTAATCATGGGTTTAAAGTATAAACATCAGACTATCTAAGAGCCTATCTGTGAATGGATTTCATCAACACCAAGTACCAAGTAACTTTGTTCAACAAATACCTTTGAGCCAAATTATTCGTGCAGCACTGAATCAATGATTTGAAGCTAGGCATTCCCCGCGTGTAAACAGCGCACATTCTCTGATAGGGAATGGAACAGAAAGGAATAACTTAGCTTCAATTGAATCCTGTGGTTCTTTGATAACCCTGTACCACGAAATTAATTGAAAAAGCAATTGACTTTATCTCAGTCTTCGTAACTACAAGCCAGGACTACATGCGGTGATTCTGTGTTTAGTTTACCCTTCTCTCGATTCATCCTCTGTGACATTACCTATTTCTAACACATCCTCATTCCTATTATATTAATATCATCCATCCATCCAATCAGCCGGAAGACGTCCACTGCTGGACAAAGGCCTCGCCCAAAGATTTCCATTTTCATTTCATATTATATTAATATATTTTACTTTATTTACAGTGTAGTTTTATATCCTTAATTGTATACTCGTAGCTCGCTGGCCTAATGGGTAGAGCGTGCGGCTTTCATTCCGAAGGTCGCGGGTTCAAACCTCGGTATGTACCAATGACTTAATATTTAAGTTATGTACATTTGTGAACTTTAGTTACAACAGCGAGATACAAAAAGAGATATCATTGTGTGTGTGTGTGTGGTGGTCCCAATAAAGTGGCAACAGGCTCGCCCCCTGTTACATGGGACCTAATCTGACCACATCTGGCGAAACGTGGGTGGTTTATTCACCTCTGCCTACCCCTACTGGAAAAAAGGCGTGACAATATAAAAAAAAAAATAATAATAATTGTATACTCCTTATCTTATTCTCCTAAACTCACTTAATGTATAATGTAAACAAAATATCTTTGTACGTAAGTTATTCAAAAGTTTATCTGCTTTTTAACAACAGATCAATGTCGTAGAAATCAATAGGTTTCTTTTCTTCTATCTTAATAAGAAAGACACGCTAACACTATACTTAGTAGTAAGTGATATCTGTATATGTACAAATCTTACTCAAGGTAGAATATGCTGGTGGTAGGTCTCTAGGACACTGTCTGGGTAGGTGTATTTGCCGCCAAACAGTAGTAGGTAAACATTACTATGTTCCAGTTTAAAGAGCGCTATTTCAAGTGAAGTTACTAAAGAGACTCAAGCTCTTATCGCCACTTTGTTATGGGCAAGCATATCACTTACCATCAAGTGATCGTTCCCTACCGTCCGTCGCTTTGATGAATAAAAAAAATTTAGTCTTGTTTCTTTACAAATTTCACTGGCTACAACACATATCAGATTGAATTTTTTGTACTAATGCCTCTTCTAATGCAATGAAGGAGACCACCGAGAGGATTTTGGTGGATAGAAGCTCCTCATAATCTTGTCTTCCGCCCAGAAGCAAAACAAGTTTTAATAATATTTCCACTGCGATAAAAAAAGTCTTTTCACGACCTTTACAACTCCTTTAGGTTTATTTTATTTGCGTTAAATACTCTAGTCCGGAATATAGAGTTCATTTTTTAGATATAGATATAAATGTACCAATAACATTCATCCAAAACTTGCCTTTAATTGGATTCAACAAAACATCCAACAACACTGATAAATCTGTGAGGTATTTAATAACAGCGCATAGGTGAAAGTATTCGACGTTAGGCTTTTCACAGATGTTTATTAGTATGGAGGTTGAAGCTTGGCGGTTAGGTTTGGGTTTCGTCCTGTCTATAGACGCTTGTTGCGGCGATAAATGAATTGTAACCTATCGTAGTTATTTCCAATAATACATCATAATCTATTATACAATAATAATTCAATAAAACAAATTATACAAATGAAATATTTAAAGTTTTTAATGTAGGACAGTTTCAGATAAGTTGTAATGATGACCGAAAAATACTTGAATGAACTGGAAACGTTGCCAAATAATAAAGAGCTTTGAGAAGTATTTTTATTGTGAAGTAAATTTTCAGGAGATACACTACTTTTAGTGAGACGTGTTAAGTCCTGCACTAGGCCTAGCCTGATCCATAGAAAGATCACATTCCTGCGATTTAGAAAGTCTTCATTTTAGTGGTTAACTGTTACAATTAAGACGTGAAATACATATGTTTGATAAAACTGTATTCAACCGATTTTATCTTATATATTTAAATATTCATAACCTTGTCGCTTCCAGTGGTTTATAGCATCCATTGTCATAGGAGGATTGTGGTGACCGATGTCCTGACTACATACATAGTCATTGCAGAGTACCTGAAGCAGTTTAATTTCCATTCGTAGTCCGATCAACGCAGAGTGAGCTCATTGTCTTGAAGTGTTCTAGGGATCTAAAACTGGTGATATTACACTTTCTTCTATTGAAGCTATGGGTGGGTGAAATATAATAGTAAACTGATCTGATATTGATGATGATGATTTGAGGTTTTCATTTAACTTTTTTTTTTTATTATTTATTTGCTCTTAACTACAATGATCAATCCCTGTACATGTACAAGTACGTCTTATAATGATTTCGCAACGAAAAGAAACCGTTCTTAGACATGACGCATAAAAAAAACCAACGCTTTTTGATCGGAGCATAACTTACGCAGAAAATCTAGAAATAGCACAAGAATGTACCAACGTCCCCTTTCATCCCACCCTTAGTTTCGGAAACATTTTTGCGAGTTTGAAATTGTGAAAAATCAATAAGTTCGATATAACTGCGTTCGATATAACTTCGCAATTGTTGCAGTTCTTCCCACTTTTCAGTAATCCAAGATGATAATTCTTTAGTCGCTGTCCTTTATGATTTACACTATGCGTCCCCTTTGTTTTGCAGATACATTCTATAACCACATTAAATTCTTGGTGGAGTAAATCGTGAGAAGACTGTAACTATAGTTATAATATTTATTCGCTTGTGTCATCCCAGACACAGACTAGATCAGCATCTAGAATATAACAATCTAGGTAACTTTTAAAGCAACATGTCCTGTGAAAAGTTGAAACTTAAGATTTGATTTGATGAAGAAGAGGCAATTTTGATGTGTTTGAAAAATATTTTTATGTCCCACTTCAGTCATATCTTAATATATGAACATCATATATGATATATTGATTAACAAATCATTGCGAAAAAAAACAGTTGTACTTAAGAGACAAGAACGTGGATTAAACTTAGTATCCTGGTTTTTGCAACGAAGGTAAAAAAAAACCTATTTTGTTACTGATTCTATTCATTAATTCATTCATTAATTTTATTTACGAAACTATAACCTCTATAATCACTATATCTTCTGTCTACATAACATAATAATACTCTAGAAGTTTCTATCGTCATTAACTATTCTGTAGAGTTCAAAGAGTATTAATCGTGAACAATTAAAAATATGTACGGTGTAATGATAACTCCTACATTAGATTAATAATAACCATAGTATATTATATTTGACCATTGTTCACCAATTGCCTTTATAAACGTTAAATTAATTTCTACGTAGTGTTCAAGGAACCTCTTGTATTGGATGCAACAAGCTAACAGAACCAATGTAACTTGGTCCCTACGTATAATGAAACGGCATGTTCTTCGAAGACGACTACTGACTTCAGAGAATTGCTGAAATGTAATAATCCGATTAAGGCTCTGCCGAGATATACAAGTAGCAGGGAAGAGTCTTAACAAGCCAAGAGTACTTGATGTACTAATAATATTTCTCCTTAAGATCTCAAACACGGTTTTCTAAAATCAGAAGCGTACATTATAACATTAAAGAGATACAGTAGATCTATCAAGAAGATATTAGGGGGACCGGAAAGTAATGTCGTTTTCTTACGCTAAATACAAACACATACATTTTTAACGAGTCTTTATTTTTAATCAATGATGTATTCCCCATCATTGTCAATAACCTTTTGCCATCTAGTGAGTAAATTTTCAATCCCTGATCGATAAAAATTAATTGGTTTTTCGGCAAAATATCTAGAGATGGCATTTTGGATATCATCCAAATTTGCAAATGTTTTGCCACTTAAAAAGTGTTGCAGCGCTCGGAATAAGTGGAAATCCGATGGTGCAACATCGGGCGAATATGGTGGATGAGGCAGCACCTCCCACCCCAATTCATTAATTTTTTCTAGAGTTCGCCTTGCGCAGTGCGGTCTTGCATTGTCATGTTGGAGAATGACGCTTTTTCGGTTGACAATCGCTGGCCACTTTTCAATTAAAGATTGATTGACTCGCTGCAATTGTTCGCTGTAGAGGTCTGCAGTAACAGTTTCTCCAGGTTTCAGTAATTCAAAATGAACAATGCCGCGAATACTCCACCAAACACACAAAAGCGCTTTTTTGGGGTGTAAACCTGGCTTAGCAGTACTCCGAGGGATTTCATTTGGAGAGAGCCACTGCCTTTTGCGTTTTGGGTTATCATACAGGACCCATTTCTCATCTCCTGTGATCAAGCGATCAAAAAACGCTTCTGTGTTGTGTCGTTGAAGCAATAAGTTGCATGTGATTGATCGGTTAGCCTTATTCTGTTCGGACAGATTATGCGGGACCCAAACACCTGCTCTGCTTACTTTTCCAATCTGCTTCAAATGTTCTTGGATGGTCGACCAAGGTTTGTTGAGACTGTTTGACAATTCCTCGATCGTCTGACACGGATTTGCTTCCACTTCCGCCCTTAACACGTCGTTGTCTAACGCTGATGGTCTTCCTGATCGATACGAGTCGGAAAGATCAAAATTACCCGATTTGAACTTGGAAAACCACCTTTGGCATTTACGAATGTCCAGTGCATTTGGATAAACATCGCAAATGTTTTTAGTAGCAACTGTTGCGTTATTTCCCTTGCGAAACTCAAAGAGCATGCAATGCCGGATGTGTACCTCTTCTGGTATTTGGCTGGCCATTTTACCCAAAATTACAAAAAAAAATTGTAATTCAATTGTCTATAAGTAAAGAAATCACTATAACCTCACAATGTCTTTGGTACGCCTCTGAACAAAACAATGAGCTGACAAATGACAATCAAGTATTGGCATGCGCAGAAACGACATTACTTTCCGGTCCCCCTATTATAATGACGTACCCACATGTTGAATATGTGTTAAATGTGCACATACTTATAAGGACTGATATATAAAACCATTTACTTCTTGGTTATATACTTTGTATTTTAATGTAGCCAAAAGAGGACCAGTACTCTAAAGTTTTATATTGAGACATAGTAAAATATTGTTGTGTTGCATCAAGTGAGTTTCTTGTGGTATATATACTTTTTGACGAATAAAATATTCAAGAGAAATAACATCTGCCTGTTCATCTGCCCGAGGTAATTTCCCTAGCACTACGGATGAGTTCTGCCGTTGACAAGGAAATGGATGAAACGCCACGTTACAAGGTAAACAGGCAATAAAATATTTTCTCTGGAGAATAGAGTGACCAGGATAAATAGCACAGAACATAGCTAAAACCCTTTTTAAAATTATTTTCTCTTATCTTCTTATCGTTCTTCTTATCTTATCGTTAATATTTAAGAGTTGTTTGTTTAATTCCACATAAGATCTATTCAAAAGGTAGAGACAAGCAATCTATAGCGAAGTAAAAAATAGTTTGAACTGTCTTGAGGATCAAAAATATAAACTTTATTCAAAATATGGTTAATTTTAGAACAGAACACACAATAAAGAAATGTTTTTTATTTTTTTTTAATATATAAGGTTGCCAAATATCTCCCTTCCGCTTTTTTGCTCTTTATTCAATGCTTTATAAAAAGTGTTACAGTGATCGGATTTAGTTCAAATATGCGCCGTTTTGTTCGATAATCTGTTTCCATCTAGACGGCAACTTCATAATACCTCCCTCGTAGAAGCCCCCCTCCTTATTTGCGAAGAACTCGGACAGCCACTTTTCACAAGCCTCTTTTGAATTCAACTTTACACCACCAAGGGCGTTCACCATGGACAGGAACAGGTGGTAATCACTTGGCGCTATGTCCGGGCTATATGGTGGATGCGATAAAACCTCCCATCCGAGCTCCCGTAGCTTCTGACGAGTCATCAACGAAGTGTGTGGTCTGGCGTTGTCCTGGTGGAACACTACACCCTTCCTGTTGGCCAATTGTGGACGCTTCTGGTCGATCGCCTGCTTCAAGCGGTCCAATTGTTCGCAGTAGATGGTAGAATTAAGCGTCTGGCCATATGGGAGCAGCTCATAGTGGATAATTCCCTTCCAATCCCACCAAACACACAGCAAAACCTTCCTGGCCGTCAATCCCGGCTTGGCCACTGTTTGGGACGATTCACCGGCCTTCGACCACGACCGTTTTCGCTTGATATTGTCGTATGTGATACATTTTTGGTCGCCAGTCACCATCCGCTTCAGGAATAGGTCGAGTTCGTTCCGTTTCAGCAGCATATCGCAGGCGTTGATTCGGTCCAGAAGCTTTTTTTGCGTCAAATCATGCGGCACCCAAACATCAAGCTTTTTTTTGTATCCAGCCTTCTGCAGATGGTTTAAAATGGTTTAGTGACTAACTCCCATCTCCTGGGCGATGTCACGAGATGCCACATGCCGGTCTAACTCGATATAGTCCATGATTTGATCGGTATTTGTCGTCACAGGTCTTCCGCCGGCTGGCTTATCCATGGTGTCGTTTTCACCGGCTCTGAATCGTCGAAACTATTCCTCCGCGGTTCGAAGTGATAGAGTACCATCCCCCAAAACACCATTAATCTCACGGAACGTTTCTCTAGCGGATTTGCCTTTAACGAAAGAAAACTTTAAAATAGCGCGAATTTAGGCGTTAGTGAACTCGCATGTTTACATGTCTATAACTGTTGAACGCAATATCCAAACTAATTATGCATAGCGTCGTTTTGTAGGTTATGTCAACACCTTTCAAATTATGTATAGTATTGCCAGATACGAGCTCTGTAGCGCTTTGTACATAGCCGCGAAATTCAAAAGACAAAAAGGCAGAAGGGAGATATTTGCCAACCTATTATTATATTTCAATATTACTATTTACTGATAACCAAAACTCAATTTCTTTTACAGTACTTCATGTGTACTCTGCCACTACCTAAAAAGATGGAACATTTCGATTTGATTTTTATTTAACGTGGCTGTAACATATTTAACCTGTAGACTTTAATTATATTTAAAGGTGTCCTTAGTAGTTTACAAACTTTACTAGTTAAGCTAAATTCATTGTGAACATGAAATAAATGAATCAAATAGGTCTTTACCTATGAAATTGCCGTTTTGTTTGAAAAATTTTAAACGAATCAGCTGGACGGGAGGCAACAAATTCTTCAAAGGTATTTTGTACTGCCTCTCGGATGTTGAATTTTTTTCCGCCAAGAAGTTATCCAAATTCTGGAAAAAGTAGTAATCAAGGTCTGGTGAGTAGGTCGGATGACGGAAATCTCCCAACTCCAGTTCTTGCAACTTGGAAACCGGCTGCTGTGCAGTATGAGGTCGCGTATTGTCGTGCAGGAGCAGCGGAGACGAGCGATTAACCAATGCTGGTTGGAGATGTGCAAGCTTCTCCATCATTGTGTTCAATTCTTCACAGTACACATCTGCAGTAATGCTCACCCCTTTTGGTAATAAGCTGTGATGAATCACACCGGCGCTAGACCCCCAAACAGTGACCTTCACTTTTCTAACGGTAAGTTTTCGTTTAGGGCATTTTTTATGTGCTGAACCAGAATCCAACCAATTTGCTGAGCGCTTGCGGTTATCAAACAGAATCCATTTTTCATCGCAAGTAACAATGCGGTTAAAAATTCCTTCATTTGTGTGTCTGTCGAGCAGTGCAAGGCGCGTCTCGACGCGTACTTCGCGCTGACGATCGTTGAGTTCGTGGGGCACCTATTTGTCAAGCTTTTTTACCTTGCTAATTTGACGCAAATGGTCCAGTATTGTTTTGACGTTCAGCCGTAGGTTGTGTATCATCAGCTTCCATAATCGTCTTTAATTCGTCATTATACACCCAAGTCTTCGGACAACCGCGAGGTTCCATTTTCAGGTCGAAATTTCCAAAACCGAAGCGAGCAAACCAATAACAGATGGTGCGTTGGTTTCTAGTGTTAGCTTCGTAAACGTTGTTGATTCAAGTCTATGATAAAACATGAAATGCGAAGCTCCTATGAGTAATATTCAAAAGCATGCAACAAAGAAAATCTTACGTAATTTATATGTTTGAAATAATATTTTGTGCTGTTGATAATTTGGTGTATAGTTCGTAATTGGATGAGCACGGAAAGTTGTGAAAGTGTCGGCATCCTAACCGTTCCCATAGAGACGATTGAATAGTTTCAAACTCGCCGTGCTCCGAAACAGAGAATAGGGGACCGCGTGACATACTCGCACATCGGCAAACGTTAAGCAATACAAACTGGCAAAATAAATTGCACGTTCTATTACTTAATAAATTGCAGTAATATAGTATTATTATAAATAGTACTATAACTACTGTATATAAGTAGTTTATCATAAACTTAAAATCTGAATTTCCTGAACGTAATCCTTATCAACATCATCATCATCATCACAAACAATGAAATCCTCAGCTGATCATTGGTAACAAAAATGAACATTGAATGTTGATGTTCTCATATAATATTAATATTATATTATAGTATAATATTAATATTATAGTCAATAGGCACGTTTAAAGCCAACCGAATTTGTCTAAATGAAATTCTGAATGGGGTGGCGCAACACCAACACCTCTCCCCATAAGCTCTCTCCTTGTGGAGGAACCAAAGCTCACGATTTCCGAAAAGCTTCTATATTTTTTGATTGTGCAGATTATCCCAGGAAAGCTTCTCGTTCGGTTACATCGTTATTCTCATAACTAGTTGCTTCTAGAATTTTCTTTTGCAAGACGATATTGGAAATATACATACATATATATTTATTAGTAGTAGTAGCTTGCTGGCCTAATAGTTAGAGCGTGCGGCTTTCATTCCGAAGGTCGCGGGTTCAAACCTCGGCATGTACCAATGACTTAATATTTAAGTTATGTACATTTGTGAACTTTAGTTACAACAGCGAGATACAAAAACGGTGAAGGAAAACATCGTGAGGAAACCCGCACACTGATATCATCTTTGTGTGTGTGTGTGGTGGTCCCAATAAAATGGCAACAGGCTCGCCCCCTGTTACATGGGACCTAATCTGACCACATCTGGCGAAACGTGGGTGGTTTATTCACTTCTGCCTAACCCTACTGGAAAAAAGGCGTGACTATATAAAAAAAAAAATATATATATATATTTATTATATCTATTGCTCATAATGTACGCAGAGAACAAAAGATAATACACGCATTTTTCAGGTTCATTTGATAGGATATACACAATACAATCTCCTGTCATCGTCTGTTCGAGGTGAAAGGCACCTTGACGCGTCCATTGTACTTTTACTTCATAGAAGAGATAATTTTTTCTTTTACAGTATACATTATTGCTTTACTTGATGCTAGGCTACTTTATTGATCTTAGGACCCTCGTGATGAAAACCTTTTTTTATTCAATTAAGCGACGAGACGAACGGGACGTTCACCTAATGGTAATTGGTACACCTGCCCATAAAAACGTGGCGCTAATTAAGGTGATATTGATAAGATGTTAATTATCGTTAGCCCAGTTATTTAAGTAGTTACAGCGCCTTTCAAACCGGAACACAGTAATATTTGCGCAGTATTATTGGTGTCAGAAATACGCGCTGCGTAAGAGCGAGTAATATATGCAGGTTAGACTACTGACAGGTAAATACGTCAAGTCTTGTGTTCCAAAGCGACTGTGTATACATCCTAACTGGGACTTCATTGCTGTGTATATTAATGTTATAGGCAGACCTAGAACGTCCTTTACATCTCGTAGCTGCGTCGTATAAATAAAATATATAAAAACTAATTAGCTTTATGTACCTTATTTAATTTGCAAACATGATTAGAACCGTTATTGGAAAGCCCTTCACCCCGGACGTTGCCGTGCGACGCGCCTCGCAGCTAAGCATATGCGCCGCGTTTGTGTGCGTAAACGAATACGCGCCTGTGTGCGTTTCGCTTTGTGTCGAATGTAATATTCGCGATTAGATGCTGCCATCACATCGTCTACCTTTTTCACTTCTACAACGGACTTACAGTTCATCTCTTTCTTATATAGTATTAAGTCATATAGAGGTTATGGAGGGTCACACAAAAATAATACATCGGCTTCAATACATTGATAGTAAGAAAAAGCAATTTGGCAGCTGATTAACAATGTGAAGATGGTAGCTAGTCAACGAAAAAAATCTATCACTATACGAATTATTTTATGTGAATAATATTTTATTAATAGTAATTTATTTAGTACATTATTATATATTAAATAAATGTAGATAGACATATTGAAAAGGAAAAAAAAATCTTCATAATTTATGTTTAATAATATTATGAATATTTGGCTCCGATTTCATTTGATGGTAGGGATGTAGTATTTGATGGTAAGGTGAACTAATCTGAAAGAAGCCTATTCATAATTGAACACCCTCAATATATCAGGACGTCAAAAACATATTTTTAATATTTACTCTTAAATGGCGAAATGAATTTTTATATAACCTCTAATGCTTTGAGAGCCGATAAATATTTCCTGTTTTAATTTATATATGTATATAGTTTAATGAAAATATTTTAAAATGTTAGACACTTAACAACGAGTTTTTAAAACGTTTTTCTTAATTAATATATTGTATTAATTCAGTTGTGTATTACTGTTATTGTGTAGTGTAAAGTAACATAGGGGTGCACGTGGGTACGCAAATCAAAGTACCTTTGTATCGATTTAAGTTGACCTACTTCCGAACGTTTGGGGTAGGTTCGGGTCGACTCTCGCCAAATCTAAGGCCAAAGTGAAGTTGTTATGTGAATTGACTGTCTCAACAGTTTATTAAGCCATTTTTATTTTAAAATTATCCCTCGTTCATGAAGAGGGATGTTGTGTCTCGTGTATTCATGTTTTTATCATTAACATGAAACCACAGACACGTGTTATCATAATAATCAACACGATCGATTTTGATTTAGTTCTTAAAGATTGAGTATCAGAAGCGCAATTAGCTATAATTAAACGGTTATGCCATTTCGAAATTATCCAATGTTTTCTTGCTATTGGAAGGTTTTTAAACCACTCATATTAAGGCGATATTTTTACAACAGTAACTCAACATGTTTTCAAGTTGTATGCCATATGTTCTTCTAAATAATAACATGTGAATATTTTTAATATATTTTCTATTAGAGTTTATACGCTGCATGGTTCAAAGTGAATCGCTTAACTTAAATCGTTCGTAGGGCATGTTGTAAAGCGCATTTCATAGGGAAGACTTTATCAAATTTTCCTCGTCTGTAATTAAGGTGAACACACGGTTCAATAAGACAAACACTTTCTTTATTATATACGAATAATAATAGTTAAACTTATTGCCTTTTGCTCTATGAACGGGTTGAACAAAGTAAATATATGCTAATGTAATAATATAATTAGCCGTGGCGTTATAACAATTTAGCAAGTGATTAACTTTTTATAAATAATACGTCTTTACCTATGAAATTTCCGTTCCGCAGTGCCGGCCATTTCAAGTCAAAATAATTTTTGTTTGGCTAAGAATTCTAATTTCAAATTAATTTTATTTTAAAAACATGGAATTCTTTTTCCAAAAGCAATCATTTGTTTATTGATTAGCGTTACATTTTCATAGAATTTCAATCTTTTTCGTAAATATGGATACGTTAAAAATTTCGCGTAATTATGGAATATGAGTACCGTCGCGGCAGCAACGCGGCACAAGCGGCACGAGCGGCACGCAACATCAACATCTTACTCATAAATGTGATGAGATACTAGTTAACGAGCCAGTGAATCGGAAAAGCGTTAACCTTAGTTAGTTTGGTGCAGTCAATCGGAATATTTAAGTAAACAGTTCGCTAACGAGATTTTATTATACGAAATGTATAATACTGACGTCTTTCACGATAGGAATTAAAGCGATTTACTTCATTTGCCACGTTATATTATAACTTGAAAGACGTACTGTAATATCCATATATGATATATGAAAGTCGAAAGAAGTATTTTTTATCACATAGGGATGGAGTATAAAATTGTAGTTTTTCTAATGTTTTCATTTTGTATTCATCATACATAAAAATAATAAAAATATAGTTTACATTAGAGTATATTAAATCTGTGACAAACAATATTCGATGAAAAATTTTGGTCTTTAGTACTAAAGATCACACTGAAAGTGGCATTATAGTCGCCATTTTGAAATTTGTTTGATGCGTGAACATCCCCACTAAAGACTCAATGTAAACGTATCAGTTATGATCACGTAAAACTTATTCATTTTATCATTTCGATGTACAATATATAATTTTTTTTACAATATTATTTGTTATTCCAGGTTCATTTATTTTATTTCCTTTTTCCGCTTTAAAACCGGCATCCGATTTCATCTCCTTTCCAGTCTAGACGCCCCGACGAAGAGGTTGTTTTTTTTTTCTGTTTTAAATATTTCATTAAACAGTTTGGGTGAAGAGTGTTTTGAATTTATTGCCCTGTCGCTGCGAAATAAACTGAACAGGTGGTTCAGCATCCACGTCTTGTTTTAGTTTTAAACGTTAATACTTTTCATACAGTAGTTATTAATGAATTTTCTATATTTGTCTCGTGAAACGCTGTGTATATTTATAAAACATCATACAATAATGTATGTTCATTATTTATCATTATCAGTCGATAGACGTCCACTGCTGGACAGGGGCCTCCCCCAAAGATCTCCTTGTTAGAGTTTATCGAAGGGAATTGGGTCTTAGCCCACCACGTTGGCCCAATGCGGGTTGGTGTATGGTCACAGCCTTGTCTGTTACTCAGCAAAGTGCACCGCGTGCAGGTGAGGCTGGCTTGCACTCATCCATCATCATCCATCCATCCAATCAGCCGAAAGACGTCCACTGCTGGACAAAGGCCTCCCCCAAAGATTTCCACTCAGACCGGTCCTCGGCTTGCACTCCTTACATTATTATGTAATGTAAAGTGTTAAAAAAACAATAGCGAACATATTTACTTATCGACCGAATAACGTTTTTAGCATATGCATTTCTGACACTTTTTCTAAAGTAAAATATTTTAAAAATACTTTTACCAAACAATGCTATTAATATTGATAAATTCATACAGTTCGAAGAAATCTAAACAAATCTTCGTTTAGATTCATTCACCCCGTCTAGGGACCCCTCAAAGGACTCCAGTGAAGCGAAGCATTGATCGATCAGACATCATCCACTTTGAGTTTATTTATTAAGCAATATCGCTTAAGTTTTTGGTACTAAAAATATTTTAGCTTATACTAGTTCTTCGTTTAAGATTGGTTTTCATCATGTTTAGTGTCAACAAACATTATCGTTAACTGTTGTCAACAACAAATATTATTATCAACTACAAATGTCACAGACATCCACCAAATATGTGTAGAGAATAGCAAACTTATATATTTAGTCTCTTCATTATGTATTTTTTATTTACGTTTATGTTACTGAAAGATAACTTACTATTATTTATTTCATTGTTAGACAATTAAATACAAAAAAAAATAGCTAGATTCCTTTCAACACTCGACAAGAAAATTGTAACTTTATGCCAGTTTAAGAAGTGCTAGAGATGAGAGCTCTATGTCGAGACCTGACTCCAGTATGCGCAATATGGTACTGTGTAAACATACTGTTCAACACTTCATCAGTCACGGGTGGTTATGCCGTGATCACCCTATATGTTTGACTTTATTAAACTCTTTATAATTTCAAACTATATTTAAGCAAATTGAATAATAACATAATGCCAGTTAACAAAGAAACAGTGCGTAAATATCTACATACACAACGAATGTAAAACCGCAAATTGATTTTATATAAATTACTAACTAACCACTAAGCTGTTGCAAAACCACCTTTCGACCCCCTCGTGTCATTGAATAGACGTACGATAAAAACATTGAAAGTATTATTTCGCTCTATTAACATACGTATATTTATGCATTCATTTATGCAGAAGGCAACGGGAGACCACTGCATAATATTATCCCTAGTAGTCAATTATCCATGGAAAAGTCGAAGAATAGAATGGCCCCGAGTTCCTGGCGTCCCTTAAATGGGACAGGGGTGCGAAGAATCCCCAGGCGGAAAACAGATGAAAAATCGTTAAGATTAGGAACATGGAATGTGAGAAATTTGAAGAGTCCAGAAAAAGTCCACAATGTATGCAAAGAGATGAAACGTTTAAGAATCGACATATTAGGTATCAGTGATGTTAGATGGAGGGGAAATGGTAAATACCAGATAGATGAAGGCCACATTATGTACTACTCTGGCACCGATGACACCTCAAATAAATATGGAGTAGGAATCCTTAAATACTACGTATAGCTTTTTACCCAACTCAAACCGTACCATGTTGCTTCAACTACAGGCCAAACCTAGAAATATCAACATTATTCAAGTGTATGCTCCCACCACTGATGGTACAGATCAAGAAGTTCAGGATTTCTATAGTGAAGTCGAACAGTTGCTTAAATTAACAAAAAATCATGAAGTTAATCTTGTCATGGGTGATATGAATGCTAAGGTAGGAAATGTGGAGGTACCAGGAGTTACAGGAAAGTTCGGTTTGGGTACAAGAAACGAAAGAGGAGAGACCTTTGTACAGTTTTGCCAAGAAAACGACCTAGTCGTAATGAATACCTTTTACCAACTACCACCGCGCAGATTATATACTTGGACATCACCACGACACAGCCCACAACACGTAATTAGGAATCAAATTGACTATATTACCATAAACAAACGTTTCAGAAGCAGCATCAAAAACTCAAAAACGTATCCGGGAGCCGACGTTGGTTCGGACCATAACCCACTTATCGCTACAATATCGTGTAAGCTCAAGAAAATTAAGAAAAAGACATTAAATTATAGACCCGACATAACAAAATTCAATGACATTGATACTATAGCTAAAATGAAGATGGAAATAAACAAATGGGCAGCAGAGACGATAACACAGGAAAATAGTTCACCTGAAGAAACATGGAGGTCACTAAAAGAAAAAATACTAGAGATTAATAGAGATTATCTAAGGAGAGACTGGTCACCTAAACAAGCGTGGATGACAGAGAAAATCTATAAACTCATGGAGGAAAGACGACTTTATAAACATACCAATGTCACGAAATATAAAGAGATACATCGTACAATACGAAGAGAAACTCGTTTTGCTCGTGAGTGTTGGTTCCGGCATAAATGTGAGTGTTTAGAAAATCTGTATGAAAAACATGATGCATTAAATCTACATAAAGAAATAAAAACCCTATTGGGTCACAAAACGCACACAAACCAACTTGTAGATGAACATCAGATCCCCATCTTAGATATATCTTTGAAAAAACAAAAATGGGAACAATATATAGCGCCTTTGTTTTATGATAACAATCGCAGTAAAGAAGTAGCGTACACAACCACCGAAGGATACTCTATTATGCCGGAAGAGATTGTAAGAGCTCTGAGTAAGGCCAAGCGCGACAAATCACCGGGACCAGACAATATTAACATCGAAGTATTGAAGCTCATTGAGGAAGATAACATCAAGGTTCTAGTTAATTTCATGAATTCAATATATGACTCCGGTGAATTGCCTCATCATTGGTTGAAGTCAACGTTCGTCACTCTTCCAAAAAAAGCGAATGCGAAGGGATGCGAGGACTTCCGAACGATTAGCCTCATGAGCCAAGTGTTGAAGCTATTCCTCAGCATCATTCATGAACGTATAAGGACGAAGTGTGACGATCAACTTAATGACAGCCAGTTTGGCTTTCGAGCGGGAGTGGGTACCAGAGAGGCTCTCTTTGCAATACAGGTTCTGATTCAGAAGTGCAGAGACATGCAACGAGATGTTTTCATCTGCTTCATCGACTATGAAAAAGCCTTTGACAGAGTCCTACACGACTGCCTAATAGTACTTTTACATGACACCGGGTTAGATGACAGGGACATCCGAATAATACAGAACCTGTATTAGAACCAACGAGCTAATGTTCGAGTGGAAAATGACGTTACAGATGATGTCGAGATTAAGAGAGGAGTGCGACAAGGCTGTGTCCTGTCACCAATGCTGTTCAATTTGTACTCAGAAGCTATAATGTCAGAAGCATTACATGACCTAGACTGCGGAGTTAAAATAAATGGACGAAATATCAACAACCTTCGTTATGCTGATGACACAGTACTGATAGCATCCTCATTACAAGATCTCCAAAAGATTGTCGATTGAGTTAATCTGTGTAGCATGAAAGCGGGTCTAAAAATGAATGTTATAAAAACGAAGCTCATGGTTATATCTAGAAAAGAAGTTAAGGATGACTGCATAATAGTGAACGGTCAAAAGTTGGAGAGGGTGCGCAAATATAAATACTTGGGTACGTGGCTAAGTGACGCCTGGGAAAGCGACCAAGAAATCAAAACACGTATCGAAGTAGCACGCAATGCATTCGAAAAAATGCGCAAAATTTTATGCTGTCGCAACATCAAAATACCTTTGCGCCTCCGTCTACTAAAATGCTATATCTGGCCCATCCTTCTATACGGATGCGAGGCCTGGACAATAAAAGAAGACCTCAGAAAACATATAGAAGCGTTCGAGATGTGGGCATATAGGCGCATGTTGGCCATAAGCTGGACTCGGAGAGTGACAAACGAGGAGGTTCTACGACGAGTCCACCAAAAAAGGGAACTTTTGCAGACCATCAAGATGAAAAAAGTATCGTATCTCGGCCACGTGCTCAGGCATGACAGATATGATCTCCTCCAACTCATCTTGATGGGAAAAGTTGCCGGTAAAAGGAGTGTTGGTCGTAGAAAGAAATCATGGTTACGCAACATCCGAGAGTGGACGGGGACTGCGAGTGCCGCCCAACTATTTCGCCTCGCAAGAGACAGAGTTAAATTTGGAGAACTGACAGCCAACCTTCGCTAGTCGGAGAGGCACCTTAAGAAGAAGAACATACGTAACTATGCAATTCTTTATTGAGCCGTATTTCCTTTCAAATTCAACGTGTGCAGAGGTCAAGTTACAGTGAACTATTGTTAACATGTTTCGACAATGAATAAAGAGTGATTGAAAATCACATCAAGTTAACATGTGTGGGGAAATAAATGTACCATACATAAATGGAGCTTAGGGGTTCCGTCGATGCATTAAACGCTTTAATTGAATCCTTTCAACGCACTAGAGGCTTTTTTGTTGCATGCATAATATTCAGTATTCCCTCCCTCCATGCACTCTTAAAATACGTTATTTATATATATATATATATATAACGTTATATTTTCAGTTACATACCTTATATGTGTAAGGTATATATTTGAAAAACAACAGCTTTCTACCAGCTTACACTTGGACAGCGTGGTGGAAGAACAGCCTTCGTTTATTCTGTGTGAGAAAATAACCAGCACTCGGAATTTTAAAATCAGTTCATATGTTTTTTTTTTTATTGTATGAAGCGATCAGACGAACTAAACGTTCGCAACTGTTTATAACAATAGAGTTGTTAGTTCAGATGATAAACACTACAACAAATTTTATATGTATAATTGTATACAAACAAACTAAAACACCATATTACCTAGTGGCATCGTCTCTATTTCCGGAGACCGCATAGGTAAACTCCACCGCAGCTTCTATTTCCGCCGCCAAACAGTACTGTGCAAATATTACTGTGTTCCGGTTTGAGCGGGAGTTAAAGCTAATAAAACTGTTATGAGCATTGCTCCAA
Source organism: Troides aeacus (assembly GCA_033220335.2). Classification (NCBI taxonomy): domain Eukaryota; kingdom Metazoa; phylum Arthropoda; class Insecta; order Lepidoptera; family Papilionidae; genus Troides; species Troides aeacus. The sequence goes on from CM067270.1 coordinate 542,249, forward strand.
GTTTTGACATCTAATGTTTTAAGACGACGAATACAATGCAGTACTGTGTATGTCAATTTAACGAGCGCCATTTTATGTGCAGGTGTGTTACTTACCATTAAGTGAATGTCTTGTGTTGTCGCTTCGTAAAATGACAATAAAAAATTTTGTGATGTCACCATTATGTAGGTTAATTTATGTAGAGAAGCCTTAATAGTGAATAGGTACAGCCTCAAACGTGTGTAGTGTATTGAAGCTGGGTTAGTTACACCACATGGATGCCCTCTATGCGCCAGTCGTCACAGGCTGAATGTAACCCCTTCGATTCCGGTATGATATTAATTGCATTCGGTTTGTCTTTGTGTCGCAAACCGCTTTGAGCTCTCCTGTGTGAATGAATGTGTTTATATTGAAAATGAAATGAAACCATGTATCCATTTTAAACCGACAAAAAGAAGAAAGTTCTCGAAGGTACAATATGGTGGATGCGATAAAACCTCCTATCCGAGCTCCCGTAGCTTCTGACGAGTCATCAACGAAGTGTGTGGTCTGGCGTTGTCCTGGTGGAACACTACACCCTTCCTGTTGGCCAATTCTGGACGCTTCTGGTCGATCGCCTGCTTCAAGCGGTCCAGTTGTTCGCAGTAGATGGTAAAATTAAGCGTCTGGCCATATGGGAGCAGCTCATAGTGGATGATTCCCTTCCAATCCCACCAAACACACAGCAAAACCTTCCTGGCCGTCAATCCCGGCTTGGCCACTGTTTGGGACGATTCACCGGCCTTCGACCACGACCGTTTTCGCTTGATATTGTCGTATGTGATCCATTTTTCGTCGCCAGTCACCATCCGCTTCAAGAATGGGTCGAGTTCGTTCCGTTTCAGCAGCATATCGCAGGCGTTGATTCGGTCCAGAAGGTTTTTTGCGTCAAATCATGCGGCACCCAAACATCAAGCTTTTTTTTGTATCCAGCCTTCTGCAGATGGTTTAAAATGGTTTGGTGACTAACTCCCATCTCCTGGGCGATGTCACGAGATGCCACATGCCAGTCTAACTCGATGTAGTCCATGATTTGATCGGTATTTGTCGTCACAGGTCTTCCGCCGGCTGGCTTATCCATGGTGTCGTTTTCACCGGCTCTGAATCGTCGAAACCATTCCTCCGCGGTTCGAAGTGATAGAGTACCATCCCCCAAAACACCATTAATCTCACGGAACGTTTCTCTAGCGGATTTGCCTTTAACGAAGGAAAACTTTAAAATAACGCGAATTTCGGCGTTAGTGAACTATATGTTTACACGTCTATAACTGTTGAACGCAATATCCAAACTAATTATGTCATGTTAATAGCGTCGTTTTGTAGGTTATGTCAAGACCTTTCAAATTATGTATAGTATTGCCAGATACGAGCTCTGTAGCGCTTTGTACATAGCCGCGAAATTCAAAAGACAAAAAGGCGGAAGGGAGATATTTGCCAAACTATTATAAACATACATAAATATGTGATAATTAAGATGGACTTGACTAAACGTGAAGATGAGCGACGTATCTCCAAGTCACTTGGACGAGCTATACTATCAACGGTAAGTTTATTGAGTGCGCGTTTGACGTCATCAAATAAGACAGAACCGTGATAGAAAAATTGAATAATCTAGTATTATGCTGAAGGATGATAATTTTAAGAAGATTAACGGAGCGAGGTTTGATAATAATTAAATTTCTTTTGTCTATATTACAGGTGAAATTACTAACTGTTACATTACTGTCTTTGTTAAAAGTGTTACTCATACCTTTTTTATAGTTTTCTAATGCAGTTTTCTAACAAACTTTATTTTTACTAGAATTAGTATATATACTGCAAATATAGTTCGGTAAAAGGTAAGATAAACATATAATTAAATAGTTATTTAATTAGTAGCTCGCTGGCCTAATGGTTAGAGCGTGCGGCTTTCATTAGGAAGGTCGCGGGTTCGAATCTCGGCATGTACCGATATTTAAGTTATATACATATGTGAACTTTAGTAAAAACAAAGAAATACAGACGGTGAAGGAAAACATCGCGAGGAAACGTGCACATGAATTAAAATTTATTCTAAAGTGACCGCGTAGTGACTATGGCCCATCGCCCTCATATTGTGGATAGGTCTGTGTCCCAGCGGTGGAGAGGTAAATTGGCTGTTGTTAGGGCTCAACCCCCTGCCAACAGCCCGGGGCATGTCTGCTGGACGCTTAGGGTGGCTATGACGTACAGCCGACACTAAGTTTCACAGACACACATTATAATATTGCATCGTTTGATGTGAAGTATGATTTATTAAAAACTTACTATTTCGTATAAACTATAGAGAATTATATATTTAATAGGATTGTAAATAGTAATAGACGTATATAGCTTAAAGATATGCTATTTAACATGTCAATCGTATTTGAAGTTATTGTACTTCTAATAAATATTTAGACACACTATAACTGTAACATATGTATCTATTTATATTTATAGACCTGAAAAGGGCGTTTGATATAGTTAGTCATTGCTGTCGTCTCAATAAGTTAAAAGACATCGAAGTCATTCAAACTGCGTACATAATGTTTGAGTCATATCTATCAAACCGGTATCAACTTGTTCAGATTGGACAGCACAAAAGTGATCTCATGCCTATAACCTATGGCATACCCCAAGTATAGGTGCTGGGATCGCTACTCATTCTTACTTATATTAATAGCATAAAAGGCATAGGCCTCTCGGGTGATGTAACATTATATGCAGATGATACTAGTCTCTTTTACTGTGGGCATGCTATAGATGTCCTAACGGAAGATGCGCTAATGGATTTAAATATTCTTAATAATTGGTTTGTAATTAACTCGTTTGTTGATTAGCAGGGTATACCACGAGCAGGTGAGGTTGGCTTCGGTTCCGTACGTTGTTGCGCGGGACCCTGTCACCGACGTAACTAGCTGACCACTATTAATAAATGTCATAGAAAAGAAAAAGAGAAAATAAAGGATTTAGAAACGCAACATTTTGGTGTCAGAAGTGATTTTTGTCAAAAAATGGCCTAAAATGTTTTTAAGGAGCCAAACTCGGAAAACAAGCTCCAAAAATAGTCAGAAAAGTAAACCCGGTTCAATTCCATCGTCAACATCATCTGCAACCGTAAAAGCGCAAGTACTCGCTGCGGAGGCTCAACATTTGCGCCGCCTAAGCGCGCCGAGCGGGAACGTGCAAGCGCCGAGCGGGAACGTGCACTCGCCGAGGAACGCGCGGTGGCGCAAGCGGAGCACCGCGCACTTGTTGCGTCTCTGGAAGCCAAGAGTAGCAGGAGCGGTCGGTCGAGCCGCCGATCAAGCCAACGTTCAAGCAGGAGAGTTCAGGAGTGGTTAGACAATGATAATGGTGATAATAATGATAATTGTTCATTTATCCCTTCCTGTTCGCCTCAGGCCTTTATGGAGACGTCGCACACTGTCATCTCAACGTCCGTGCCTTATTCGGCACCAGTGGACGCGATAATTGTGTCGCCTTTAGACGCCACCTTGCCTGCGTCAGGATAAAGGGACAACACTCAATCCTTATGTCACAACCCTCAGGACCTCATAAACTCTGCCAAAAACGGTTCCAACCTCACTATCAATTATATCCACCTCATTCCGTCTTGACCAAAATCACCCACTAGTATCTACGTCTGCTTATTATCATCCTTATCACAGTGCACCCATATACACGTCCGCGCCACAAGGATGCACATTCTTTATCGCCGCGCCTGCTCCATGTCCCAGAGCCGTGTGTATGGATTTGCCCCACGGGTCCGGCTTGCCAAATCTTACGGCCGGGAAGGATACATTTACACATACAGCCCCCACATGTAGTGTAGGTACACGTTTTAATTATAATTATTGTTTCGACAACAGTAATAAAAATATTAGTGTGAACAAGAACGACGATATTTTACAAATAGCTCAAGCGGTTGCCAACATCGCTGTTGCTGCAGGATGCCGTAAAACTCCTAAGATCACTTCGAGTTTGCCTATTTTCGACGGTACCCAGCCTACGGACTGGCTCTTTTTTAGAAGAGCGTACCAAACCTCCAGTTCGTCGTACTCGCAAGAGGAAAACTTAACAAGAATCGGTGCTGCGTTGCGAGGACCTGCCCGCGACGCAGTAGCAGTCATGTTGGCGGCTGGTTCCGATCCTCTTGAGGTAATCAGTGCTTTTGAAGTTGAATTTGCTAGGCCGGATCGCATTGTTTTAGCCCAGTTAGCTATTGTAAGAGCTTTGCCTAAGATTTCCAACCAAGAGACAGTAAAGGAGATAAATGCTTTCTCGTGTAGGGTACGGCACTGCCTTCAAGTAGTGCGGCTGCTCATCATGCCGGAGTATGCCTCCCCAGAGGTATCTAACGAGATCGTGGGAAGGTTTCCGACTACATTGCGATCCTGCTCGACGTGCTTCGCGTATGAGGGACAGGAACACTGTTAAGAGATCGCGTATGGAACTTCTTTAGGAATTACTCAAACTGGAGGCCGAAATGCAGTCGAAATACGATTATATTTCCGAACCAGGCAAATATGAAGTTAAGCCTGTCAGATGTCGTAATATAACGTTGTCAAATATCTCCCTTCCGCTTTTTTGCTCTTTATTCAATGCTTTATAAAAAGTGTTACAGTGATCGGATTTAGTTCAAATATGCGCCGTTTTGTTCGATAATCTGTTTCCATCTAGACGGCAACTTCATAATACCTCCCTCGTAGAAGCCCCCCTCCTTATTTGCGAAGAACTCGGACAGCCACTTTTCACAAGCCTCTTTTGAGTTCAACTTCACACCACCAAGGGCGTTCACCATGGACAGGAACAGGTGGTAATCACTTGGCGCTATGTCCGGGCTATATGGTGGATGCGATAAAACCTCCCATCCGAGCTCCCGTAGCTTCTGACGAGTCATCAACGAAGTGTGTGGTCTGGCGTTGTCCTGGTGGAACACTACACCCTTCCTGTTGGCCAATTCTGGACGCTTCTGGTCGATCGCCTGCTTCAAGCGGTCCAGTTGTTCGCAGTAGATGGTAGAATTAAGCGTCTGGCCATATGGGAGCAGCTCATAGTGGATGATTCCCTTCCAATCCCACCAAACACACAGCAAAACCTTCCTGGCCATCAATCCCGGCTTGGCCACTGTTTGGGACGATTCACCGGCCTTCGACCACGACCGTTTTCGCTTGATATTGTCGTATGTGATCCATTTTTGGTCGCCAGTCACCATCCGCTTCAGGAATAGGTCGAGTTCGTTCCGTTTCAGCAGCATATCGCAGGCGTTGATTCGGTCCAGAAGGTTTTTTTGCGTAAAATCATGCGGCACCCAAACATCAAGCTTTTTTTTGTATCCAGCCTTCTGCGGATGGTTTAAAATGGTTTGGTGACTAACTCCCATCTCCTGGGCGATGTTACGAGATGCCACATGCCGGTTTAACTCGATGTAGTCCATGATTTGATCGGTATTTGTCGTCACAGGTCTTCCGCCGGCTGGCTTATCCATGGTGTCGTTTTCACCGGCTCTGAATCGTCGAAACCATTCCTCCGCGGTTCGAAGTGATAGAGTACCATCCCCCAAAACACCATTAATCTCACGGAATGTTTCTCTAGCGGATTTGCCTTTAACGAAGGAAAACTTTAAAATAGTGCGAATTTCAGCGTTAGTGAACTCCATGTTTACACGTCTATAACTGTTAAACGCAATATCCAAACTAATTATGCATAGCGTCGTTTTGTAGGTTATGTCAAGACCTTTCAAATTATGTATAGTATTGCCAGATACGAGCTCTGTAGCGCTTTGTACATAGCCGCGAAATTCAAAAGACAAAAAGGCGGAAGGGAGATATTTGACAATCTATTACTATCAATGACACTTCATCAGCATTTAAAATTAAGGTCGCAAAAAAGGTTTGAGTTTTTTGGAACAACGAAGGTCATACTATCTTAGATTGCAAAGCATTCTGCACTATTGCCATCGACGAAAGATGGAAGTGGGTAGCCAAAAATAAAGTTTGCCACAAATGTTTAAAGAGGGGTAATCACTTCAATAGAAAATGTAAGAAGTTTTCATGTACTTTCCCTAATTGCTCTTATAAAACAATTCATCACTCCTTACTACATAAAAAATCGTCACAAGCAACCGTGACTTATATCAATTGCAACAACGATGATGATGACGCTCACCAGAGTAGTCCGGATGGTGTTGATGTCCATGATAATATTGTAGTTGCGCACAACAGCACCCCGGAACTGTCACATCGTTCTCTTCTGAAGATGGTGTCTGTTAACGTATCCGGTCCCCGGGGTACCGTGAACACATATGCGTTGTTAGATGATGGCTCCACGGCTACGTTGGTCGATGCATCTATTGTCGAGGCCGTAGGAGCTACTGGGAAGCAAACATTTCTTCGGGTGGATGCGGTAGGCGCAATGTCAAAGGAATCTGTCGTGACTTTCGTCTCTTTAAAGGTTAAAGGTCGTCATGCCTCACAAACGTTTAATTTGGAGAACGTGCGGCCCATTGCGAATCTCTCTTTAACCAGTCAGTGCATCAAATACAATGACTTGTTGACCTATGATCATTTAACAGACTTAATTGATGAATTGATCTACGACGATGCTAAGCCTATGGTGCTAATTAGTATCGACAACTGGCACCTCACAGTGCCCTATGCAGTTAGGCGTGGCAATCGGCACCAACCAGCTGCGGTATTGACTGCACTCGGCTGGGTCCTTTTTGGGCGCGTAAGAACAAGCTCAGTGTCGGAAGTTGTCAATTATTGTTAAACGAGTGAAACTGACTCATTGGATTGCCAACTCCGAGAATATTTTCGAATCGATGGCATAGGTATATCCAAAAAATAGTACCTTTCTGAAGATAATAGAAGAGCAATGGATATTTTAACCGAAAGGACCCGCAGGCTGCGCGATGGCAGGTTCGAAATAGGACTTTTGTGGCGAACTAAAATTGATCATTTGCCAAGCAGTCGCAGTAGGGACCTTGCACTTTCTCGCTTTAGGAACTTGGAAAAGAAAATGACGAGGGACAAAGCTTATGCTGATGCTTATCGCGAGAACATTCATTCAGCAATCGGAAAGGGTTACGCCGAACTGTGCACTGAACCACCGAGTAGCAACAACATAGCTTGGTACCTCCCCCATTTCGGGGTTATACACCCTCAGAAGCGGAAGCTCCGCGTAGTTCTCGATGCTGCTGCAACGACGTCTGGTGTAAGTTTAAACTCACTCCTTTTGTCAGGCCCAGACCTAGATTTTTTTTTTTTTTTGATATCGGTGGTGGAAATGCTGTTACCGCATACCCAGCGTCCTTTTCAGGGGGGGACGCCGGGTTATGTGGGGCTCGGGGCCACTGAGATGTTGTGCGTGACCCCCATACCCACTAAAACCACCACCGCTTGTCCCGCCATACGCATACTGGAGACGCCCGGGTTTCAGTCGAGCAACTCTCCGGGCGCCTCCGCGTATAAAACTCCTCCTGGTGGGTGCCCGCGGGGAGCAAAGGCACCCACCTGCCGTTGCCTGCCCCTCGCGGGACCGGCACGTTGGGGCCCCCCGACCCCACAGACGACCGCGCGCGCCCAAGACGGAGTGCACGCCCGGCCGCCGCTGGGCCTCCCGAGAAGGAATTGGGCGGCGGCCTCCTCCCTCCAGACTCCCCCCCCCACTTCGACGAGGGAGGGGGGACAAAAACCAAGACTCCCCCGGAGGACGCACCCCCAGAGGAAACACGACAAAAGGCCCAAAGGGCCACGCCTAACGGCCCGAAGGCCCCCTCACACCGTGCCCGGTTAGGGGCCCGTCGCTCACGGCGGGATGAAGCGGACGGCGTGGTTCTGCCGCCGCGCTCTCCCGCCGGCCCGCCGCCGCCTGCAAGGTGCGGCAGCGGCGTCGGCCTCCCTCGTGCGCTCGGCGGCCTCCTTCTGACGCATCACTGCGCCGCAGAAGGAGGCCACCGCCTTCCAAGACCTCTCGCTGCTCAACATACGATCGATTACAGTCGGCAGCGAGAGGTCACTGCCGACTTGCACGACGAGGGAGTGGCGTTGCGGCCCCCATTGCGGGCACTCCGCCAGAGTGTGATGCGCCGTGTCAATCGGCGCACCACACTCGACGCATTCTTGCGTCATCTCTCTACGAGTCACCTGGTGCAGATACTTGCCGAAACATCCATGGCCAGTCAGCACCTGCACCAGGTAGAACGTCAAGGCCCCGTACCGCCGGCTCATCCACCGGGACAGTTGGGGCCTGATAGCCTCCACCGTGTCCCGGCCGGCGGCAGGGTTACCTAACTCCGTCTCCCACCGCCGGATCAGGGCGTCATGGGCAACGCGCCTGATCCGGCGGACCGTGGCCGGGTCCGGCCGACGCTCTCCGGCATCCCGCAGGAAGAGGTACACTTCCGCGAGCGACTGCGCCTGTAGATGCCAAGGCGCATCGCCCGCGAGAAGCGTACCCGCCGTCCAGGACACCGTACGGTACGCCCGACAGGCTCGGACCGCCAGGATACGTTGGGCCCTCTTCAACACGGGCCCGTTCCTGGCGGTCTCGCACCTATCCACCCATAAGGGCGCACCGTACAGTGCCATACTCCGCAAGATGCCAGAGTATAGGCGTCGACACAAATGACCCGGCCCCCCGACATTGGGCAGCAATCTGCCCAGCGCAGCGGCGGTGGCGGTGAGCTTCGGGAAAAGCCGTTCGAAGTGCTCTCCGAAGCTTCATCGCCCGTCCAGAGTGAGCCCTAAATACTTGAGGGCCCCCCGCACTGGGACCCTCTCGCCCCGGACGGGGATGATCGCGCCTCGGGGTGGACCCCTGCGGGGTCCTTGGAAGAGGAGGGCCTCCGTCTTCGTGACGGAGATCCTCAGACCCAGATGCTCGATCCGGTCCACCACCAGCGACGTGCTAGTGGCGGCCAGTCGAGCAGCCTCGTCGTAACTCCTCACCCGGGCCGAGACGAGGGTGTCATCCGCGTAGCATAATACCTTCGTCCCGGGGAGGACCGGCTGCCGCAGCAGCCAGTCGTACGCGACGTTCCACAGCAAGGGGCCCAAGACCGACCCCTGTGGAACCCCGCTCTCCACGCGCCGCCGATGTAATTCGCCGCTGCCATCAACCCAGATGTTCGTCCTGTCCCGGAGGTACGCCTCCAACAGCCCGACCATGTAGGGGGGGAGGAGGAAAAACTCCAGCGCCCCCCTGATCGTCGCGAATGGCAGGCTGTTGAAGGCGTTATCGATATCTAAGGACACCCCCAGGACCACCTAGCCGTCACCGAAGGCCTCCAGACAGAGGCCCTTCAGGTCGAGCAGGGCGTCCAACGTGGATCACCCTGCCTGAAATCCGTACTGGGCCTCATGGAGGCCCGGTCCCACCTCGGCGAGGTGCCGAACGAGACGGCCGGCCAAGATCTTCTCGAAGACCTTACCCGCCTCGTCCAGAAGGACGATCGGTCTGTAGCGGAAGGGGAGTCGGAGTCACGGTCCCCCTTCCGCAGCAGGCAAAGCCTGCCCGTCTTCCAGCGCTCCGGGAACTGCACGCGCCGAATGCAGGCGTCGTACAGTCCCCGGAGCTCCTCGCGCAGGTGACTGGCGGCCACCCAGAGAGCCCTCGATGGGACCCCGTCGGGCCCCGGAGCCGTACGTCGACCCCGGAGACGATCCAGAGCCACGTCCAGCTCCTCTTCCATCAGAGGAGGGCCCTCCTCTGTGGCCGTCGCGGGGGCGGTGGTGGACATAACCGGGGGCTGGAATGACGCGTCAGCCCCCGGGAACAACCGGTCCACCACCCCTTGGAGGAAGTCCGGGTCCAGGGCCTCCATTAAGGGGGCTCCTGTGGCACAGAGCTTCTTCCGTGCCGTCTTGAACGGGCGCCCCCATGGATCTCTGTCGACCCCTGCCAGTAGTTCCTCCCAGGCAAGGGTCTTCGCCCGGACTATGATGAGCCGCAGGGTCTTGCGGGCTTCCGCATACTGACCCTGCAGCCGCTCCTCCTCCCCCGTCACCTGCATGCGCCGACGCCGACAACACTGCAGTGCCCGGCGACGAGCCTGGGCCGCCGCCCGGAGGCCGGAGAGCTCCTCCGACCACCAGTACAGCTGGCGGCGGTCCGCAGGACGTCGCCGCATCCTAGGCATGGCCGCATCGCACACCTCCTGAAGAGCGCTGTGGATGCGACCTTCCAGCTCGTCGACGCCGACGTCGTCTGAGCCTCGGGGCATGTTCCATCTCTGGAACAGCGCCGCCTCCTCGGCGAGCTCCTTGTCGAACTTGCCGAGGACCCAACGAGGGAAGTGGAACCCGGGGCGCGATGATGTTGTGCCGCGCCCCTGAGGAGGTGAGACCTCGAACCTGATATATCGGTGATCCGATAAAATCTCCACCTCCTCTTCCACCCGCCAATTTGCCACACGGCGCGCGAGCGCCGGTGAGGCAAAGGAGAGGTCCACGATGGACCCCTCCGACCCTCGCACGCACGTGAGCGTGTTTCCCTCGTTGAGGAGGCTCAGACCGGAGAGCAGTGCCCATGCCTCAACTGCTCTCCCACTCGCGTCGGTGGCGGTGCCGCCCCAAGAGCGAGACTTGGCGTTAAAGTCGCCGAGGACCAAAATCTCCCTCGGCGACAACCTGCCCGCGGCGGCCCTGACAGAGTCGAGAAACACCTCGAACTCTGCCAGGGATCGGTTGGGGGAGAAGTACACCCCGATGACAGCGTACCTCCTCCAACGTGCCGCCGCGTAGCCGTGCCCCCTCTCTAGTGACTTGAAGAGGGGGCAGGCGCCCGCTCTCGCCAGCACCGCCACCGTGCCGTCCAGGTCCCCAACCCAGGATGATTGGGCGGGAATCCTGTACGGCTCCGATGCCACGCCAATGTGGCATCCCCACTCCGCCAACGACTGCAGGAACGTTAGGCCCAGACCTTTTTTTTTTTTTTTTTTTGATATCAGTGGTGGAAATGCTGTTACCGCATACCCAACGTCCTTTTCAAGGGGGGGGACGCCGGGTTATGTGGGACTCGGGGCCACTGAGATGTTGTGCGTGACCCCCCCTACCCACTAAAACCACCACCGCTTGTCCCGCCATACGCATACTGGAGACGCACGGGTTTCAATCAAGCAACTCTCCGGGCGCCTCCGCGTATGAAACTCCTCCTGGTGGGTGCCCGCGGGGAGCAAAGGCACCCACCTGCCGTCCCGTACCGGCCTCTCGCGGGACCGGCACGTTGGGGCCCCCCGACCCCACAGACGACCGCGCGCGCCCAAGACGGAGCGCACGCTCGGCCGCCGCGCTCCCGTGAAGGAATTGGGCGGCGGCCTCCTCCCTCCAGACTCCCCCCCCACTTCGACTAGGGAGGGGGGACAAAAACCAAGACTCCCCCGGGGGACGCACCCCCAGGGGAAACACGACAAAAGGCCCAAAGGGCCACGCCTAACGGCCCGAAGGCCCCCTCACACCGTGCCCCGCTAGAGGCCCGTCGCTCACGGCGGGAGGAAGCGGACGGCGTGGTTCTGCCGCCGCGCTCTCCCGCCGGCCCGCCGACGCCTGCAAGGTCCGGCAGCGGCGTCGGCTTCCCTCGTGCGCTCGGCGGCCTCCTTCTGACGCATCACTGCGCCGCAGAAGGAGGCCACCGCCTTCCAAGACCTCTCGCTGCTCAACATACGATCGATTACAGTCGGCAGCGAGAGGTCACTGCCGACTTGCACGACGAGGGAGTGGCGTTGCGGCCCCCATGCCGGGCACTCCGCCAGAGTGTGGTGCGCCGTGTCAATCGGCGCACCACACTCGACGCATTCTTGCGTCATCTCTCTACGAGCCACCTGGTGCAGGTACTTGCCGAAACATCCATGGCCAGTCAGCACCTGCACCAGGTGGAACGTCAAGGCCCCGTACCGCCGGCTCATCCACCGGGACAGGTGGGGCCTGATGGCCTCCACCGTGTCCCGGCCGGCGGCAGGGTTACCTAACTCCGTCTCCCACCGCCGGATCAGGGCGTCATGGGCAACGCGCCTGATCCGGCGGACCGTGGCCGGGTCCGGCCGACGCTCTCCGGCATCCCGCAGGAAGAGGTACACTTCCGCGAGCGACTGCGCCTGTAGATGCCAAGGCGCATCGCCCGCGAGAAGCGTACCCGCCGTCCAGGACACCGTACGGTACGCCCGACAGGCTCGGACCGCCAGGATACGTTGGGCCCTCTTCAACACGGGCCCGTTCCTGGCGGTCTCGCACCTATCCACCCATACGGGCGCACCGTACAGTGCCATACTCCGCAGGATGCCAGAGTATAGGCGCCGACACAAATGACCCGGTCCCCCGACATTGGGCAGCAATCTGCCCAGCGCAGCGGCGGTGGCGGTGAGCTTCGGGAGAAGCCGTTCGAAGTGCTCCCCGAAGCTCCATCGCCCGTCCAGAGTGAGCTCTAAATACTTGAGAGCTCCCACGTTAGGCCCAGACCTGCTTCAACCTCTTCTAGCTATTTTGATGCGATTTAGAGAGGGCGTAGTGGCACTTACTGGTGACATTCGCAAAATTTTCCCGCCAACTAAAATTCGGCACGAAGATCGTGACGCCCAAAGGTTTTTCTGGCGCGATAATCCATTACACCCTTTACTGGAATATCGAATGGGATCTATGATCTTCGGAGCCGCATGTCCTGTTACCGCGAACTACCTGAAGAACCGAAATGCTGAGGAACACAGGTCAATTTCAACGGCTGCCGCGGACGCTATTATTAAGGACCATTACATGGACGATTATTTAGGCAGCGTCGACTCGGTTTCAGAAGCTGCACAATTAGCAGCAGAAATAGTATTTATTCATTCCAAAGCGTGTCTAGAGATGAGGTTTTGTGTATCGAATCGACCCAAAGCACTATCTACATTGCCTCCAGATATACGGGCGTGCAACGCTGCCTCAATAACTGTCCGTATCCTAGGCGTCACTTGGGATGTCAATGCCGACACTCTACATTTTTCACCTTCATCTATGGGAGACGTTCCAGCTAAGTTGAACAAACGTTCCACTCTTGCGCGCCTGATGAAATTTTTTGATCCGTTAGGTTTCATCACACCAATGATCGTGAGAGGCCGAGTGATATTTCAAAAGACTTGGAAGCTGGGTATGGACTGGGATGAAGAATTACCACCACCACTGATATTAGAGTGGAAGGCGTAGTTTGCCGAGCTTTCAAAAACGAAACTGGGCTTTATCCCACGCCACTACTTGGGTGGACATCGTGCTGAGTCAGGAGAGCTACACGTTTTCGGTGACACAAGTGAGATTGCATATGCTTGCGTCGCCTATTGGCGGTTTAGCTGCCCTGACGGTGGCGTGAAGGTTAGCCTCATAGGCGACAAAGCCCGGGTTGCGCCTGTGAAACTTGTTTCCATTCCAAGACTTGAACTCCAAGCCGCTCTAATAGCGGCACGATTTGCATCATATAATATATCGTAGAAGCTCACAAGCGCAAACCCTCAAAACTTGTTCTTTGGTCGGACATGGCTTCGTAGCGACGCCCGCAACTTCAAACCGTTCGTGGCCCATTGCGTGGGCGAGATTGTTGAGATAAGTAAAGTATCTGATTGGTGGTATGTACCTACAGCATTGAATGTGGCGGACGACGCTACGCGTATCGGCAAAAAGCTTGAAATATCGTCACGGTGATTTTCTGGCCCTTCTTTTCTCTACTTGCCTGAATCCGAATGGCCAATAGAGTCAAGAAAGGAACAACCACCGGTTCGGAAATGAAATGTCCTCTCGCAGAATTCGTAGCTTTGTTAAACACACGCGATGTGCCCGTCGCTGTGGTCCCAGACGCCACTCGCTTTAGCAAATGGATACGCTTACTGCGAGCGTCCGCACGCGTTTTTGTTTGCGCTAACATTTTTAAGGCAACGCATTTGGCACCTACTTCAAAATTTATAAATTCCCTATCACGATGTCGAGAGTCCACGGCGTCAATGCAAAGAGAGCCAACCGCACAAGATATGATACGCGCGAAAGAGAATCTTTTTTTGCACTCCCAGTTAGCCTCTCTACGCGAGAACTACATCCGGATATATCACGGTGAGTAACCTTTAAGCAACGGTCGTCTCAAAAATTTAATACTATTCGTCGAAGAATCTTCGAAGTTGCAACGCCTATCTGGCCGAATTGGTGCTGTAGAAGACGTGCCCACGGTATCTCAGAATCCCATAGTTCTGGATGGGAGAGATCGGATCGTTAAACTCCTCATCGCCTTTTATCATGAACATACAGGCCACTCCAACAATGAGCTGGTGGTCAACGAGCTGCGACAAAGGTTTCACGTCATCGGCCTTAGGCCAGCCGTGAAAAGTGTGGCGTCTGCATGTCTATGTTGTCGCATACGAAAAGCAACACCACAAGTACCTCCGACCGGAGATTTGCCACCAGAGCGACTAGCCCATCACGTCAGGCCGTTCACGTACGGTGGTTTAGATTACTTCGGCCCTGTCTCCATATCCGTTGCACGACATATCTAAAAGCGGTACGTGGCCCTGTTTACGTGTCTGACGGTACGCGCTGTTCACTTAGAAATCGTCGGCAGCCTGAGTACCGACGCGGCTATAATGGCGCTACTTCGATTCATCGCCAGGCGTGGCACGTCGACTACGGTCTACAGCGATAACGGAACAGCGTTTGTTGGAGCAAGTCGAGAACTCGCAAGCTTGTATGAGCAGCCAGTGCAAGAGTTTGCTGCAAACCATAGAATCACATGGAAGTTCATCCCCCCATCGGCTCCGTTCATGGGAGGCTGCTGGGAGCGGTTGGTAAGAACCATAAAAACGGTTCTTTCGGCAACTCTAACACAGCGGGCTCCTACAGAAGAGTCCTTTCAGACCTTTTTGCTGGAGGCGGAGAGCCTGGTAAATTCGCGTCCACTGACACACGTCAGCGTTGGCTCTAATGAAGAGGGTGCCCTTATAGCCCTATAACGCCTTTCCATTTCATATTGGGCTCGTCTTCACCTTACTCCGTGGTATCTCAGGTCGACGATGTCGACTTGATCCGCAGAGTGAAGTGGAGGCGAGGCCTCCGTCTGGCAGACCATTTCTGGTCGCGTTGGGTGCGCGAGTATTTACCAACGTTGATACCACGCAGGCTATCCGGTCCCAGCAAAAGTGTTAAGGTAGGCGATTTAGTATTAATTGCTGACGGAAACCTCCCTGGTGGAGTCTGGCCACGAGGGCGGGTCGCCCGAACATTTCCTGGTAGGGACGGTGTAGTGAGAATAGTAGAAGTCGCTACCACGACCGGAATGCTACGCCGTCCCTTTCGGAAACCAGTGGTGTTACCCTTAAGTTAGGCCTTTTTACACGTTATTGTTTATCCTATAATTCTATGTACATTATTTTTCATTTATTTTTTTACCTTATGTTATCAGAGAAGCAAAGTTGTCTTTTATATTACATTGTATATTTATTAAAGAAAGCAAAAAATTGTAATGGGGTTAGCTACATCTACTACGATCTAAATTACTGGTGTTTTCACACCGGAGGGGGGACCACGTCACCGACGTAGCTAGCTGGCCACTATTAATAAATGTCATAGAAAAGAAAAAAGGAAAAATAATTTTGAACCGGAAATTTTGAACTGCAACAATTGGGATGATGAGGATTCCTCATCGTGGTTCTTTTAATGCGTAACTTCCTTTTTTTATTTTGAAAAATTTTCTTCTTGACATAAATAAAATTTAAGAGGTTTCGTCACAATTAGAAAGGTTTAATAAATATATTTTGCCTACACAAAGTATCTGTATTATGTTGTTATTAATTCCTCCTCCTTTTCCTCGGTAACACATCCTCATCATTATCTCCTTCCTGACAACTATTTACTCCTGAACTGTGCTGTGTTACAGGTATTTTTCCTCTTTAGTTACCGACGTTGTTATTTTTAATTCCATCTCGTTATAACATTATATCTCATATTTATGACACTATTTTGAAAAGAAAATCATTTCCGGCTTCACTTTGACTTGACTGAACGTAGATAAATAAACGGATGTTGTGACGTACATCAGATGTATTCCAGACACGGATTCGCGCTCCAAAGGATTTTCATACGAAGCGCCTTGTTAAATGTTTCCGTTCATGTTATAATATTGACAGTAAATATAAGTAGTATTTTTGTTACGTAAAATTAACAGTAAAGTAGTTTTATTGCGTTTCATCTATGTATAAAGTAACATTTTAAATAAATTATCTTAAGTTATAATATTTATGTAAAAATGGAAAAAGATCGAAGATCTAATTGTTGCTAAAAAAAGGTTGCACATAAGATTTCAATGATGATAAGACTATTTCAACACTCATCAACAGCTGATAGACATCCACTGCTGAATACAAGCCTCTTCCAAAGATATTCATTTCAATCGGTCCAGCGCTAACTGCATCCAGTGGCTTCCCGTACCGTCTACAGGGGTTCATATGGGGTAATTTGAGCCATTTTCCATCACTCTGGCCCAATGCAGGCTGATAGGATCCAGAGCCTCGTTTGTTGATTACTTTTTTTTTTAAGTTTTACGTGGGGGAAATGTCTATGCATACTCGTCCTCGCGAGGGCAAGGACGGGTTATGTCGGACTTGCACCGCCTAAAACCCCCACGATGTTCTCGATTCGTCGCCATATGGCAAGGGTCACGAGTACGGCTTGGTGCCTTCGTCCGCAACCCTCACCGGCGCTGGCCGCTTGCGCAGCCCCACCACGGTACGGAGGGTTAAATCCCCCCTGAAGGGCGCGCCGGATTATGCAGCGCGCCCCCACCTCGGCCTCCTTTGTGCGGACGACGGATTCCTCCGAACCCGTCGCCCAGAGACCACGGGAGCCCTAGGAGATATCCTCTCCAGGCTCTCCGCGGCAGACGACAGATGTTGGGCCCGCCGCTACCCATCAGCGGCCGCGGAGGATATGGAGAGCGGCGCATCGTAATGTGGGGAGCACGATACCTGTAAATAAAATTCGCGGGTAATATGTAAACAATTGTTTGTTTCGAAACAAGCACTTACCTTCAGGAAGTGCAGTTGACGAGATCGCGCCTTGCTACTAAATTAATCCGGCTAGTGGGTACTCGCACGCGCGACGTCATCCATTGTGCAGTACGTCACCGAAGGAAGCCGGCCGTCGGCGCGCGCGCCTCCCCCCCGAGCCAGTGTTAATTACCGGACGGCGCCGAGCGCACGCCGCATTGCCTAGGATTATTACTTACGGTGTTTTCGTACGCGTGCCGTTGTAAAGAACTGTATTCTACCAAATAAACTGTTGTGGGTAATAGGTCAAGTGTTTATTTGCCGTTGGCATAATCTCCCACACCACTAACCGTCCTCAGTAATACCGACTCTCCTCTTCCCCCACGGCCCCACCGCCGCCGCATCGCCAGTGCGATATCGGTTGGTCGCGGAGGATACGTCCTCCGCAACCCCACCTTGGCTGCAAGGGCGGTTTTATACCGCCTCTTCCGCAGGAAACAGCAGAAAGCTGCCCCCGGGCTCCCGGCCGCTCCGGTGAATTCCAGTTATCCCAACCGGTGCTCGAACCTGGAGCGGCCGCTTCAGCCGGCTCTTCGCCCGGGCCAACCGGGTGGGTTCCGCTTAGCTTCACCGTGTTGGGCCCCACGGTTACTAAACCCCTCCGCCACGACAAGGCGGGAACCCGTTGGAGGGGTGATTAGCAGGGTGCACCACGAGCATATGTTTCGCTAGGGTCCCGTAAGGTTTTGAACGAGACTCTTTATACTCCAACTTTCAACACTAATCTTATAATAATAAATATTTATGTTATTGTTAGTTTTACGCAATCCTACTACGTAATAGTAATGTTTGCACACTACTACTTGAAGTCACTGATAATGGATGATACTACACTGCTGTTCCCAGCTTACTTTAGCTAACAATTCTTCTGATTTATTTAATACAACTTTTCTCTGAAATCGTGTATCAAATTAGTGCATCATCCAAAAAACTACTCCTCATTTTAAACTTATCATCTATTTATTTATCCAATATTCACTCTCACTTATTACTCTCTCTCATCTTTGTCTTCTGCTCTTTTGTAAATTATCTGTATACTTATGTATTTACTTTATTCAGATAAAACTTTAAGAGCATCAAAACAGATGAAATTACTCACAGAGAGCATTGATTAATATCCGACATTATTTAGCCGGGTGTGGACTAGATGGGAATAGATGCAACTTGAGACCTGACACTCATTAGACCAAAATCCACAAGGAATCAAGGCCATGGATGCGCGACACTAGCCAAGGCCGAGCTGTTGGCTACGGTATTAACTTTGTATTCAATTAAGGGAAGAGAGCAGCGGAACGTTCACCTGATGCTAAGTGATACGTCTGCCCATAACAACGTGGCGCTAATCAGGATGATATACAATGCACCACATTGCGCTCGTTATCTGATACAAGAGATATTGAGTCTCATTACCTCAGTAGTTTGACTAGCTGCAGTACCCTTTAAACTGGAACACAGTAATGTTTGCACATTACTGTTTGGCGGCCGTAATAGGCGCTACGGTGGTACTTACCTAGATAGTCTCCAGCAACATACACTTACCACCAGTTAAACTGCATTATAATTGAAAAATATTGAAAGGAAAATATCCAAGTATTACTAAATCTGTCATTCGCTTGATTTGCTGGCTGTGATATAGAATATAATTAACATCCCTTAAAATCCCTTAGGGGTGGCAGGACAGAACAATACCTCTGCAAAAAAATTTAAGTATTTACATCTAATAGATTCAGTGTCAATGAATCTCTGGACGTCTACATATATGTAGATAAAAAAAATTATTAGGTTACTGTGAAATTACCGGAAATCAAATTGAATGATCTTACTTTATTTTTCATGTTCCTGAAACTGCTACCTGATGGTGACTTTGACTAAATGATTTCATGGCTCACCTTAAATCCCTTCAAATCGATGTCGTGAGGCGGATGGTTGTCACTTCCTCCTAGTAGTATTACACCAGTACTTATTCAAGACGTTTAAGAAATATCTCCTTCACTTGACAGAATTGTTTACGTTAATGATAATGAAGCAAAAGATATTTTGTAAAAATCTTGAATTTCTTAACAAATTTTTATTTTGTCAGTTTTACAATTTCATATAAAATACAGTTGGATGAATAAATCTTAATAAAGAAGTAAACATTGTATACTAAAATAGGGATAGGGATGGGGATGAGGAGGATAAACAAAGTAAATAAAACATTAAAAAACAGAATATTCAAGAAATTCGTTCTGTTGTATGAATTTCTTCTCTTTACGGATACACTTTTTTTTTACGGATGAAGTTGCGCACAGAGGGTGTTGATTAATATCTGACATCATTTACCCGCCAGGTATGGACAAGGTGTGAATAGATGCAACACGAGACCTGAGAGTCGTTAGTCTAGTCAGTGTGTCTGGTGATATCGACGTCGGTAATAATAGCCTGTCATTTCACATGACCACCCCTTTGTGCTGCCTACGTCAATGTGGGGTAGGTGAAGCGGGGAGATACCTTGGTTTCCAATTACAACAATATTCAATTACTTCATATTGTACTTTGTAATGCTTACTTTGTTCACGGTCCGAAAGCTTTGTGCTTTATGCCGTGTCAGGTTATGAGCTTGTGTTAAAAGTTTCTTTGTCTACATTGACTTTTATTATTGTAAGAGAGTTTTGTCTCCTTTTCTTGTTTACAAATTGTAATGTTTTCACAAATAAAAAAAATAAATATAACATTAAAGAACAAAGGTGACAGTGCGAATGAATATGACCAAAAGTAGAACAGCAGACTATATGACGAGGGAGTTGATAGTTGTAATAAATGAACATGCATATGAAGAATTATATTAGGTTGGGGAAAAAGAAATCCATTATTTTTTCGGTAGATGGCTGTAGTGATAAATTTCTCGTAAAGTATCGATCAAACAGTTTCAGATTTATGCTCGTTGGAAAGGTGACATTTCGCAATATAAAAATTCTTTTGCTGTTTTTTGTTTGGTGCATTCAATTGTGAGTTACAGGGTGTTAAAAATGGAAGTGAACAAAGAGAAAATTCGGTACATTTTACAGTTTTTCTTAGACAAAGACGAAAATGCAAGCCAGGCGGCTAAAATTGTGAATGGTGTTTATGGACTCGATACTGTAACAACCCAATACTGTGCAATTTTGGTTTCGTAGATTCCGTTCAGGAATTTTTGATGTTAAAGATGCACCTCGCACAGGTGTCGCCGAAAATGTCGATAAAATGGGAGAAATGATCGAAGTTGACCGGCATGTTAGCAGTCGTAACATCGCCCAGGAGCTAAAAATGGACCACAAAACAGTTTTAAACCATTTACACAAAGCTGGATTCAAAAAGAAGCTCGATGTTGGGGTGCCACACCAATTAACAGAAAAAAACATGATGGATCGAATTTCCATCTGCGAAGTCTTGGCCAAACGGAATGAGATAGACCCATCTCTTAAACGGATGGTGACTGGAGATGAGAAATGGATCACATACGATAACCCTGTGCGAAAACGATCATGGTCAAAGAGCGGTGAAGCACCTCAAACGGTGACCAAACCAGGACTAACGGCCAGGAAGGTTCTGCTGTGCATTTGGTGGGACTGAAAGGGGATTATTTATTATGAGTTGTTTCCATATGGCCAAGCACTAAATTCTGATCTCTACTGTCAACAACTGGACCGTTTGATGATAGCAATTGACCAGAAACGGCCAGAATTGGCCAACAGGAGAGGTGTCGTGTTCCACCAGAACACCGCTAGGCCACACACGTCTACAGTGACTCGCCAGAAACTTCGGGAGCTTGGTTGGGAAGTTTTAATGCATCCGCCATACAGTCCGGACTTGGCACCAAGCGATTACCATCTTTTCCTTGCATTACAAAATTTCTTTAGTGATAAAAAATTGGCATCTAGGGAAGATTGTGAAAATCGGCTACTAGAGTTTTTTGCAAATAGAGACCAGGACTTCACCGAGAGAGGCATTATGAAGTTACCTTTAAAATGGCAACAAATCATAGAACAAAACGGTGCTTATGTGCTCACTTTACAAAAGAAAAGTAAAGTTTAAAAATCGTATCAACACCGTATTGTATTAAATGTTTTAAGATTTTGTTACCACAGTACTTTACTTAGGCAATGACTCATTTTAATCGGAACATAGCTTTATAAATGGACGGAAAACAGCGAGCGTTGCGATAGTACCACCCTTCTTTATGAATGTTACATGTACAGCAGGTTTTAAACAAATTTTTCGGTGACGCTGTTTTAGAAATTTGAACGGATAGGTTATTAAGTTTCCGCCCCAGGGCTTGCAACGGAACCCTATGCATTTCCGCCAATAATTACACTCAACTTTTTGCATCTGACAGGATGCCCGGTAACGAAATTATCGGTAGGTCGGAGGAAGTTGAAAAGTGAAGCTAACGTTGCCACTGGCTAAACCGTTTATGAAAGTAAAATCTCGAGAGTTTTTCTCCACAGGTTAAATATAACTTCAGAAAATATTTATAATGAGAAAAATATTTATACGATGCGAATAAATATACAAAATGTTCAGTTAAAGGTAAGCTATGACATAGACTGGACAACTTGAACACGTTGAGACACATAGTGTATGTTTACTGAATAACATCAACTTATTTTTTTTAATTTCATCTATTCCGTCGAAGTCCAATTTACCCATAAACATAGGATGATTACAAAATGTTGGTTGAAATTATTACTTGGACAGCTTATAGCAGTATAGCATCTATTTTAAACAATGAAGAAACCTGCTCTTTAAAGATTTTAATATAACATCATTCTTTATAATCTTATGTTTGAAGGTTGATTAAAATTTAACATCTCCAGTTCCAGCAAAAGAAAGGTTAAGATAGAGTTAATATTCTATAGATTAATAATTATAAAACACAATAAAGGCTTTGGAGTAATGTTTTATTCCATCGAATCGAATATCTACATAACTACTCGTACATATGTTAACAGACATACTACCACGATTCATTTATATCAAAGTTATTACGTTGAACATTCATATTTACAACGCAAACATATTATATGCGGTTAAATTTTCATATTTGTACTTTAAAATTAATATAAATATACATTTTCATACGAAACAAACAAACGTGAATATCTCTGCGAGCTGAAATCCCTGGTCGAAGCCTGGATTGTATAATACAAACCTAGCGCTTTGTAAATATTCAATATTATTTCGAGGAAGATTATTGCGTATTTTAAAATTGAAATGATATATTAACACGGAAATAAGACCATTGATATAGAGAAACTTGACGTACGTCGGATTTCAACATTAAATTACAAGATCAAGGAGAATGTATATAAGATGCTGTTGATGGATTACATTTTCACACGCGTTCTTCCTTAAACCATATTGTTTAGAGAAAGTAATTGACACCTTTCAAAGTAGCTGCAGCCTTTCCACTCGTGGGACACAGACCTACCACGATAAGAGAATAAAGGCTATTTATCTTCCACGTACCGTGCTTTTCATTTTGTTTCGTAATGTTTTCCTTCACAAGCTGAAGCTCAGCAGCCTTTAAACCTGTGTTTCATATAGACGTAGAGCCCACACGATTACATTACAAACTGAACTGTCGCGGATGTATATAATAATAAATTAACAAGACAAATGATTGTTTCAGATAGTAGTTAAAGTTATTAACTTATACTTATTTTGATAAATATATAAATTTGGCAAATATCTCCCTTCCGCTTTTTTGCTCTTTATTCAATGCTTTATAAAAAGTGTTACAGTGATCGGATTTAGTTCAAATATGCGCCGTTTTGTTCGATAATCTGTTTCCATCTAGACGGCAACTTCATAATACCTCCCTCGTAGAAGCCCCCCTCCTTATTTGCGAAGAACTCGAACAGCCACTTTTCACAAGCCTCTTTTGAGTTCAACTTTACACCACCAAGGGCGTTCACCATGGACAGGAACAGGTGGTAATCACTTGGCGCTATATCCGGGCTATATGGTGGATGCGATAAAACCTCCCATCTGAGCTCCCGTAGCTTCTGACGAGTCCTCAACGAAGTGTGTGGTCTGGCGTTGTCCTGGTGGAACACTACACCCTTCCTGTTGGCCAATTCTGGACGCTTCTGGTCGATCGCCTGCTTCAAGCGGTCCAGTTGTTCGCAGTAGATGGTAGAATTAAGCGTCTGGCCATATGGGAGCAGCTCATAGTGGATGATTCCCTTCCAATCCCACCAAACACACAGCAAAACTTTCCTGGCCGTCAATCCCGGCTTGGCCACTGTTTGGGACGATTCACCGGCCTTCGACCACGACCGTTTTCTCTTGATATTGATTCGGTCCAGAAGGTTTTTTTGCGTCAAATCATGCGGCACCCAAACATCAAGCTTTTTTTTGTATCCAGCCTTCTGCGGATGGTTTAAAATGGTTTGGTGACTAACTCCCATCTCCTGGGCGATGTCACGAGATGCCACATGCCGGTCTAACTCGATGTAGTCCATGATTTGATCGGTATTTGTCGTCACAGGTCTTCCGCCGGCTGGCTTATCCATGGTGTCGTTTTCACCGGCTCTGAATCGTCGAAACCATTCCTCCGCGGTTCGAAGTGATAGAGTACCATCCTCCAAAACACCATTAATCTCACGGAACGTTTCTCTAGCGGATTTGCCTTTAACGAAGGAAAACTTTAAAATAGCGCGAATTTCGGCGTTAGTGAACTATATGTTTACACATCTATAACTGTTGAACGCAATATCCAAACTAATTATGCGTCGTTTTGTAGGTTATGTCAAGACGTTTCAAATTATGTATAGTATTGCCAGATACGAGCTCTGTAGCGCTTTGTACATAGCCGCGAAATTCAAAAGACAAAAAGGCGGAAGGGAGATATTTGCCAAACTATTATATTTTTAACTATATATACAAAAAGTTATAAAGATATTGATATGTTCTAGGGGTAATAATTACAAAAACATGATTATAAAAGCTTTTGTAATAAATACTTTAGATAATATCTAGTGGAATAGCTCAACTGTACTAACATTAACAGTTATTCATAAGAAAAATTGGCAAAAGTTTCAATCAAATCCAATCCAATCCAATCAGCCGGAAGCCATCCACTGCTGGACAAAGGCGTCCCCCAAAGATTTCCACTCAGACCGGTCCTGGGCCACCCGCATCCAATGGTTGCCAGCGACCTTGACCAGGTCGTCGGTCCACCTTGTGGGGGGTCTGCCCACGCTATGTCTTCCGGTACGTAAAAAAAGTTTAATCTTATTATTATCTTTAAACTGTCAAAATTCAAAACTTTTTATTTCCCGTATAGAAACTTCAAACGATCGTAACCTTGAACTTGAATAACTGTGTTGATAGATTGTAAATCATGTATGTCAAAGGTATGTATTATATATATCAAAGGAAAGCGGGCCCCGGCAGTGGGTTAGTGCGGCCGGTATCGATCCGCGACGTCTGCTCGAGTGCCGCGCGCTGCCGCCAACCGCTCCCCTATAATTTAAAACCCTCATGTCAAGCTATACAAAAACTAAACGTATTAAAAATTACAATTAACTCATTTTTTAATATGTCTATTACCTTATTTTTGTATAATCTTTTCTAAAATATCTAACATTTGCAATTAATTTGTATCTTAATATGTAAAGAGTAAATACTCAATAGATGCAACTGCTGAGTTTTTAAGCACACAACAACATAACTAACTCACCATTTAAATAAAAGCCCACTGAATCTCTCTTACAAAAGAATAAATTTAGTTATACATAGCTTGATATTACAACATAGCTGTAATATATTTATTAATGAATCATCAATAATCATCATTTCACTAAAGTATTAGCTGTACTCGCTTCCCTCAGTACAGAGATTCATGAGCTCAATATGTTCGTGGGGGTTACATAGAAATCTGCTACCCTTTACATGAAATTATTGAATTTCGTACATAGGTTAAAACTTAATGCATGTATGGGTTATACAAGTAACAGTACAAACAACATACATAGAAAAAAGATTGTTTAAAATGGGTAAGATCAGAACAATTTAAGCGCACAGCCGTTAAACGAAAGAGCAATTTTTGTAATACCTTCAGTTGTTATCAAATACTGTACTACAAGAATTCATATAAAAAAATATCTCATCGAGAAGAATGTACTTGCGTTGCCATTTACGACTACATCCGCTAGGGTATGCAATCTTCTTTACCGAGCAAAAACCCTGATATCAGCATCATTTCAACCAATGGACGTCCACTTCTGGAAGTAAGTCTCCGTTGTCGGACACCGTCTAGGTAACTACCACGATAACTCCTATTTCTGCCGCTAAACAGTAGTGTGCAAACATTACTGTTTTCCGGTTTGAAGGCCACTGTAGCCAGTGTAATTACCGGAGTAACAACGAGTCTTAACATCTTATCTCAAAGCGACGAACGCAATGTGGTGCTGCTAATACCATTCTAGTTAGCGCCACGTTGTAATGCACGAATATCACTTACCATATGAGTCCAGTTGCTACCAGTAGTGACAGTACAATGTTTTATCAATGTAAAACTGCGGATTATTAAATTTTCAATATCGTATCGAATGATTTATATACACTGAAAATATCACAACTTCTATAGAATTCTCTGAACAGAAAACCCACAACGTGCAGGCATTCCACGTAGTTTATATAAGTCAGTATATAAATCACGTGGATCCACGTGAGCTGTTCTGTACATTAAACTGTTTTGGATTCGCTGAATTTAATATCAACAAGAATATCAAATATCAAATGAAATTTCACAGAATAAATTTACCATAGAGCTAAATAATTTACAACATGGTGTTTTTTTTATTAAACTAGGCAACGAGACGGGAGGGACGTCACCTGATGGTAAGTGGTACCCCTGTCCATAACAACGTGGCGCTAGTTAAGATGTTATACACTCGTCGCCTTGAGACATAATATATTAAACGTCGTAATCCCAGTAATTACACTAGCTACGGCGACCTTAAAACTGGAACACAGTAACGTTTGCACACTACTGTTTGGCGGCTGAAATGGGTGCTGCGGTAGTAGCTACCATTTTTTTTTTTTTTACGTGGGAGAAATGCATTCGCATACCTCCCTGCCGCCTTTGCATCGACGGCGCTGCATCGCGGAGGGTAGGGAGAGCGACGAACCGCAATACCCACACTTTTCTCCCTTTGCGATTCCACTACGGCTGCGAAGAGTAGTGCCCCCGCAACCCACCGACGATCACCCGCAATCCGATACGAACTCACGAAGCTCACCTAGAGCGGCCACTTAAACTCAAAGTACATTCCTCTTAGCTTGTCTTCTGGGTGGAAACTGTTCGGGGTGGTGGCATCTACGTAGACGGTCTCCGGCAACGGAGATCTACCACCAGTGATCACCCAGAGACGACCTATCACCAGATAGACGTCGGTTCCAAGTTTTTACAATACTACCTCACTCCCTTTAAGTGAGTTACCACGGTGTCTTTCCTACGTAGTGAACACATATAAAGAGCGGCTTAGCTGGTGAAGTGATTCATACGTAAAATACATTAATGAGGTACTCAGTAATATTTTAACGAGCAGATTATAAGAATATGAAGGATATGAACGCCATGTCTTCCTTGTTATGGAAAATTCTGTAATTTTCCCCCTTGATAATATAAATGTTCATGTACAATGTCGTTCAAGCGGCCCTCGACTCTAAATACTCGAGGGGAATGTCGGCGAAGTATGACAAAGCGGCTTTACGTTGAAATTTTCTTGGAAATGTCACAAGGATGTTTTCCCTGTCATTAGTTATACGTTTATATAAAGATATATAACGTCTGGTTATTTAATTAAAACGTTAAAGTATATATTCTGAGCTGCTACTACAGATACTAAATTATTTTAAGCCAAAATTATATGCCAAAATGATAGACAAATTGAGAAACAGTGTGATGAGGGACGCGGCGTGGTTGAAGATGTAGTGACAAAGATAGATAAAGGGATACTTAGATGGTTCGGCCATGTTGGAAGAATGGATGAAAGAAGATTAACGAAAGAGGTATACAAGGTAAGAATGATTGGAAAAATCGGTGCAGATCGACCTAGGCGGACATAATCCGATCAAATCGAAGATGTCCTAAAGAAAGGCCGGGTCAAGAGTACTCGCAACCGACCAGCATGAAAGTGGAGGAAGCGAGAGAAATGTGCCAGGACCTTTTTTTTATTAACGTGTGTAACAAAATGCTAACGGAACGCACACCCCGGAACCACTGGGCCAGTACCGGGATAGTGTAGGGCTTCAACCGACTAAAAAACTTCGACGCGTCGGAATACGAGACGCATCACCATATGCACCCCAGGAACCCTCCCCAGGGGGGGCGCCAGCCCGACGCCCTGTGTCGGTCGCGGCGCCAGGTTCCTCTGCCGAAGGAGCCGTGCGCTCAGCCCCGCCTTGCGGCAGTGACCTGTAATCACGCTCCGGCCGCGTTCTGTCCCCTCGGCGCCCGCTCTCTGAAACATTCAGTCTCCCGCTTCTGCGTCACCACACTCGTCGCACGCCTCGTCCGTCCTACCTCTAGGTGTGCTAGGATCGTAACAAGTGGAGAGAGGTGGTCTCTGCCTATCCCACTGAGAACGAGGCATTTTATGTATGTATAATATGTATGCAAGATTATCCTTCCAGTTTCAAGAGCCTTGTCCTATCAATTGTCATCATCTCAACTGATGGACTGCTAGACATAAGTCTCACGTTATGTGTTCCACAAAACAGCGGTCTTGTGCTATTTAAATCCAGTAGCTCCCAGCGATTCTTTTGTGTCCACTGTCTACCTGTGAGGGTGGGAGTGGACTAGTCAACGCTACCCCTTCGGGTGCGAAGTCGCCATTACTTTAAGTCTCCAACATCCATCGGATATACGAGGCATCCGTTCTTTCATTCTATGATATGTGAAGTAAATATAGATAATATCCATTAACTTTGCACCACCTGTATGTTTCATCCCCGTAAATGTTTCTTCTTCAAGAAGACTTAACCGTCTGAGAAAAATGTTTTTTTTTTCTTTTATTAGAGTTCTAAGCGGATTTTCGCAGTAATGCTTTAGCTAAGAGCACTCGAAATTGCTACCAACAATTTCGAAGCAATTTAAAGTATCCATGGTAATAAAGCACTGAACATCGAGCTTGCAAATTATGCATAAGTACCAATTACGTTCAACATTCAGAAAGCACTTCACGTACTCGTTACAAATGATATAAATATTTAATTTTATAAAGGTTTTTTGTTTTAAATTGAACTTACAATGATTTGAGATGAACTTAGATCGATTTGCAATGTACACAGCCAATTTTATAATCTCACTGCTGGGACTCAAGGGATTGGACAAGATGCGAGCCAAAGTACATCTATCGTCAAGCATAGATGTCGCTCTTTCCCATTGAAAACATTTTCTTTTTCTGTGAGCTCTAAATAAGCTTTAATCTAATTTACTTAACATGAAATTTCTAATATTTACAGCATCTTTAAGAATTTAAATGAAAGATTTTTTTTTCTAAAATACGACAGATAACATGATTGAAGACGCCGACTCCACATATCACAATCTGGAATACAGATGTATTGATTGGTAGAGGAACTTCAGGAACAACTATAGCACAACAAATTCATACTTAAAGATATACCTGTAGAATATTATGGAAAAGTGGCAAAAATAGCACTATTTTATATGTTACAATGAACAATATGGAATATATAAAGGAAATAGGGACAGTGGAAGCTGATTATTACAATCACACTACTCTTGAAGGAGAAGCAAATACAAACAAGACGCTCCAGATTTACCAGAGTTCTCAATAGTTGATATGAAAAGAATAAATTTGAAGACAAAAGTATAACAATTCAAAATTAAGAGAACGTCTCAATATCTTCAAATTACTTTTAATTTCCAGCGCAATGCGGTGCAGTGTATATCATTCTAACTAGCGCCACGTTGTTATAGGCACGAGCGCCCTCTATCATCAGGTGAACATCCCGCTCGTCTCGTCGCTTTGTAGAAAAACAAAAAAGTATATAAGTTTTGTTTTTATTATATAATTAAGCGGTGATGAGAGTGGGACCTTCACCTGATGATAAGTGATACTCCTGCTCATAACAACACGGCGCTAGTTAAGATAATATATACTGCACCACATCGCGCTCATCGCCTGACACGTAAGATGTTAAGTCTCTTTACCCTACTAATAAAACTAGGTACAGCGCCGTTCATACTGGAACACAGTAATGTTTGCACACTACAGTTCGGCAGCAGTAGTAGGCGCTACGGTGGTAACTACCTAGACGGTTTCCGGAAACAGAGATCTGCCACCAGTAAAACTAATTAGAACCTAATCTAAGCTATCGAAAAAATCAAGTATCTTAAATTTATGGAGGGTAATGTTAAAACTAGTATTTATGCTATTCTCGGAGTTTCCTTGCGAGATCGAATCATAAATGAGGAGATCCGCAGGAGAACCAAGGTCACCGACATAGCTCGAAGGGTCGCCGTCGCAAAGTGGCAATCGGCAGGGCACATAGCTCGCAGAACCGATGGCCGTTGGGGCTGCAAGATTCTCGAGTGGCGGCCACGTACCGGAAGACGTAGCGTGGGCAGACCCCCCACAAGGTGGACCGACGACCTGGTCAAGGTCGCTGGCTACCATTGGATGCGGGTGGCCCAGGACCGGTCTGAGTGGAAATCTTTAGGAGAGGCCTTTGTCCAGCAGTGGACGTCTTCCGGCTGATTGGATTGATTGATTGGAATGTGAAAATTATTGGGGAAAGCCTATGTCCAGCTGTGGACGTCTATCGGCTGATGATGATGATGAATGTACAATAATAAAAAGTTTAAGCATAAAAGTTATCAAGTTATGATAAAACGGGTAAGTTAAGCCGATCGCTTCTCTGATCCTCTCCTGAGGAGATTAGCCATATTATCTTTACTGTTATCCATATCTACCTTTAAAAAATTTTTGATAGCTTTATGTATTAGAAATATTTATAAATTATAATGGGGTAAAATCCTTGGTTAATATTTTATTATTTATAATTTTTGCTATTATCCTATTATTATTAAAAAATACTAGTTTTAAGTCTCAAAGCAAACCTTAATATATTCTGAGGGTAGGTCTCTGTTGCCGGAGACAGAGACCATCTTAGTAGGTATCACCAAAGCGCCTATTGAAGCCGTCAAACAGTACTGTGCAAACATTACTGTGTTCCGATTTGAAAGGCGCTGTAGCTAGTACAATTACTGAGTAGAGAGAGAGGCTGTCACCACATTTACATAGTTAGGATGATATACAACTGTATATCATCCTATCTAGCGCCACTTTCTTATGGGCAGGCGTATTACTTAAAACACTAAAAACTCAATGGAAACGTATCATTTATGATCCCGTAAAACTTATTCATTTTATCATTTCGATGTACAATGTTTTTGTTATTCCAAGTTCATTTATTTTATTTCCTCTTTCCGCTTCAAAGGCAGCATTCGATTTCATCTCCTTTCCAGTCTAGACGCCCCGACGAAGACGTAGTTTTTTTTTTCTGTTTTAAATATTTGATTAAACAGTTTGAGTCAAGAGTGTACACCGGGCAATAAATTCAAAAATTTATTGCCCGGTCGCTGCAAAATAAACTGAACAGGTGGTTCAGCGTCCACGTCTTGTTTTAGTTTTAAACGTTAATACTTTTCATACAGTAATTTTTAATGAATTTTCTATATTTGTCTCGTGAATCGCTGTGTATATTTATAAAACATCATACAATAATGTTTGTTCATTATTTATCATTATCAGTCGATAGACGTCCACTGCTGGACATGGGCCTCCCCCAAAGATCTCCTTGTTAGAGTTTATCGAGGGGAATTGGGTCTTAGCCCACCACGTTGGCCCAATGCGGGTTGGTGTATGGTCACAGCCTTGTACTTGCTTCGGCAGTACATATACTAAAATTGGAACGATACAGAGAAGATTAGCATGGCCCCTGCGCAAGGATGACACGCAAAATCGTGAAGCGTTCCACATTTTAATGTTTTGGGGTCCACCCCGGGGCGCGATCATCCCCGTCCGGGGCGAGAGGGTCCCAGTGCGGAGAGCCCTCAAGTATTTAGGGCTCACTCTGGACGGGCGATGGAGCTTCGGAGAGCACTTCGAACGGCTTCTCCCGAAGCTCACTGCCACCGCCGCTGCGCTGGGCAGATTGCTGCCCAATGTCGGGGGGCCGGGTCATTTGTGTCGGCGCCTATACTCTGGCATCCTGCGGAGTATGGCACTGTACGGTGCGCCCGTATGGGTGGATAGGTGCGAGACCGCCAGAAACGGGCCCGTGTTGAAGAGGGCCCAACGTATCCTGGCGGTCCGAGCCTGTCGGGCGTACCGTACGGTGTCCTGGACGGCGGGTACGCTTCTCGCGGGCGATGCGCCTTGGCATCTACAGGCGCAGTCGCTCGCGGAAGTGTACCTCTTCCTGCGGGATGCCGGA
Organism: Troides aeacus; assembly: GCA_033220335.2. Taxonomy (NCBI): domain Eukaryota; kingdom Metazoa; phylum Arthropoda; class Insecta; order Lepidoptera; family Papilionidae; genus Troides; species Troides aeacus. The sequence continues at coordinate 573,816 of CM067270.1, forward strand.
GAGCGTCGGCCGGACCCGGCCACGGTCCGCCGGATCAGGCGCGTTGCCCATGACGCCCTGATCCGGCGGTGGGAGACGGAGTTAGGTAACCCTGCCGCCGGCCGGGACACGGTGGAGGCCATCAGGCCCCACCTGTCCCGGTGGATGAGCCGGCGGTACGGGGCCTTGACGTTCCACCTGGTGCAGGTGCTGACAGGCCATGGATGTTTCGGCAAGTACCTGCACCAGGTGGCTCGTAGAGAGATGACGCAAGAATGCGTCGAGTGTGGTGCGCCGATTGACACGGCGCACCACACTCTGGCGGAGTGCCCGGCATGGGGGCCACAACGCCACTCCCTCGTCGTCCAAGTCGGCAGTGACCTCTCGCTGCCGACTGTAATTGATCGTATGTTGAGCAGCGAGAGGTCTTGGAAGGCGGTGGCCTCCTTCTGCGGCGCAGTGATGCGTCAGAAGGAGGCCGCCGAACGCACGAGGGAGGCCGACGCCGCTGCCGCACCTTGCAGGCGGCGGCGGGCCGGCGGGAGAGCGCGGCGGCAGAACCACGCCGTCCGCTTCCTCCCGCCGTGAGCGACGGGCCCCTAGCGGGGCACGGTGTGGGGGGGCCTTCGGGCCGTTAGGCGTGGCCCTTTGGGCCTTTTGTCGTGTTTCCCCTGGGGGTGCGTCCCCCGGGGGAGTCTTGGTTTTTGTCCCCCCTCCCTCGTCGAAGTGGGGGGGGAGTCTGGAGGGAGGAGGCCGCCGCCCAATTCCTTCACGGGAGGGCGGCGGCCGGTCATGCGCTCCGTCGTGGGCGCGCGCGGTCGTCTGTGGGGTCGGGGGGCCCCAACGTGCCGGTCCCGCGAGGGGCCGGTACGGGACGGCAGGTGGGTGCCTTTGCTCCCCGCGGGCACCCACCAGCAGGAGTTTCATACGCGGAGACGCCCGGAGAGTTGCTTGACTGAAACCCAGGCGTCTCCAGTATGCGTATGGCGGGACAAGCGGTGGTGGTTTTAGTGGGTATGGGGGTCACACACAACATCTCAGTGGCCCCGAGTCCCACATAACCCGGCGTCCCCCCCCCTGAAAAGGACGCTGGGTATGCGGTAACAGCATTTCCACCACCGATATCAAAAAAAAAAAATGGTCACAGCCTTGTCTGTGACCATACACCAACCCGCATTGGTCCGCGGTGCACTCTGCTGAATAACAATTCAGCAGAGTGCACCGCGTGCAGGTGAGGCTGGCTTGCACTCCTTACATTATTATGTAATATAATGTGATAAAAGAACATATTTACCTATCGACCGAATAAAGTTTTTAGCTACTGCATTTCTGACACTTTTTCTATAGCAAAACATTTTAAAAATACCTTTACCAAACAATGCAATTAATATTGATAAATTCATAGAGTTTGATGAAATCTAAACGAATCTTCGTTTAGATTCATTCACCCCGTCTAGTGACCCCTCAAAGGACTCCAGTGAAGCGAAGCATTGATCGATCAGACATCTTCCACTTTGAGTTTATTTATTAAGAAATATCTCTTAAGGTTTTAGTACTAAAAATATTTTAGCATATACTAGTTCATCGTTTAAGATTGGTTTTCATCATGTTTAGAGTCAACAAACATTATTGTTAACTGTTGTCAACAACAAATATTATTATCAACTACAAATGTCACAGACATCCACCAAATATGTGTAGAGAATAGCAAACTTATATATTTAGTCTCTTCATTGTGTATTTTTTATTTACGTTTATGTTACTGAAAGATAACTTACCATTATTTATTTCATTGTTAGACAATTAAACACAAAAAAAAACTAAATTCCTTTCAACACTCGACAAGAAAATTATAACTTTATGCCAGTTTAAAAAGTGCTGGAGATGAGACTTCTATGTCGAGACTTGACGCCAGTATGCGCAATATGATACTGTGTAAACATACTGTTCAACACTTTGTAACGAGATACATTAATTTATAAAAATAAAATTAATGATTCTAAACAAATATATCAAGTATTAAATAGCTCAAATAAAATTTATAAAGCATATGGATTTGAAACCGTGTAAAATGGTGCATGACAAAATTAACATATAACATCATGTAGGTGGAGAAGGTGAGATACCAGCCAGCTATAGTTGGTGGTTATTTGAGTAACTACTTGATTATACTCCGGTTCGGGAAGAGTGTAAGATGACACTTCGGTGATATCGAAATTCTCAGAACCATGTCTTAGAGCTTCGGCTCTATGATACGTGGGTATTTGGCGTCTTAGTGGCTTGCCACTATGACACTATGATACGCCTCGATGCTTATCAAACATTGATATTGCGTCTTGTCGTAGCGGGACGTTTGCATCGTTATTGAACTGATGCGTCTTACAGGTCTGTATTGATGTCTGCTGTGATGTCTTGTGCGCCTTTCATGATGATGTGCGCTGATGATAGTTGATTGCATGTCTGTCGCAGTTCGGTGATACGACGTCTTCGACGATCTCTGGGTTAAATGTCACTTTTGAAGGTTGCGGCTTGCGTTATGTTTTGACAATTTATCTTATTAGATTTTTCCAAGTCAGGTCCTTTGATGACAGGGTTGCAGACTGTCTGCCCTCCCTATTTTATGGAAATTGCAAATAAAGGCTTCAATAGCTCCCTATCTTATAAAATATGTGGCGAGTTGTCGGTGGGCGATACAAACTTGATCAAAACAGCATTTTACTCAACGACAAAGACTCTATGCCTGATGGCTCATAATAAAAATTATATTTATTGACTGTATCCACTACAGTAGTTGGTGGAGTTATGCATTTACTTCATGAAAGGTGATAGCTGGTGGGAGTACAATCTCTCAAGGCTGCGATGTAATCGCTTTGCTATTTTATGAGGTGAGCAATGAGCTCTCGAATGCACTCCGCGGATTGCGATCCGTGCTGACTACGTAGTTGGTGGTGAAGTCAATTCCAACACTTTACAATGTGTCTGCAAGTGCACCTGGCTAGTGAAGATGGTGGCTCGTACAAAGGAATAATCTTTGGGTCAGAGTACCCTTTATATCTATTATGTGTCCTGGAATGTGCGATGACATACACTGTATATCTGGTTACGGTTGTATCTTGTGAGATGCCTACTCACATTGCCATGCGCAATTTGATCACAGTTTGTGCTTACGCACTAACAATGAGCCGAGTGCTCTTCTACTGGTTCGCCTGTAAACCTTGCTGTGGACTGTGGTCCGAGGCCAATTAAACTCTCCCTGTTTCGGGGGGGCGCAGTATTTGGTTAGCGCTCACCGCATACGGCGGGGTCTGTTTACTGGAGCCGTATGCCATCCCCACATTTTTAAAATGTGAGAATGCGAACTTATACACTTGTGTCGGGCTCTTAAGAATTAATAAATATTGTAAACCCGTAACAAGATGTGAAGACCTTTACAAACGTGAAGGGATTTAAATTAAGGAAATAAACCACACAAACGGCATCAAACTGTCTTAACAAATATTCATCCTTCTATTAGGGGGACCGGAATGTAATGTCGTTTTCTTACGCTAAATACAAACACATACATTTTTAACGAGTCTTTATTTTTAATCAATGATGTATTCCCCATCATTGTCAATAACCTTTTGCCATCTAGTGAGTAAATTTTCAATCCCTGATCGATAAAAATTAATTGGTTTTTCGGCAAAATATCTAGAGATGGCATTTTGGATATCATCCAAATTTGCAAATGTTTTGCCACTTAAAAAGTGTTGCAGCGCTCGGAATAAGTGGAAATCCGATGGTGCAACATCGGGCGAATATGGTGGATGAGGCAGCACCTCCCACCCCAATTCATTAATTTTTTCTAGAGTTCGCCTTGCGCAGTGCGGTCTTCGGTTGACAATCGCTGGCCACTTTTCAATTAAAGATTGATTGACTCGCTGCAATTGTTCGCTGTAGAGGTCTGCAGTAACAGCTTCTCCAGGTTTCAGTAATTCAAAATGAACAATGCCGCGAATACTCCACCAAACACACAAAAGCGCTTTTTTGGGGTGTAAACCTGGCTTAGCAGTACTCCGAGGGATTTCATTAGGAGAGAGACACTGCCTTTTGCGTTTTGGGTTATCATACAGGACCCATTTCTCATCTCCTGTGATCAAGCGATCAAAAAACGCTTCTGTGTTGTGTCGTTGAAGCAATAAGTTGCATGTGATTGATCGGTTAGCCTTATTCTGTTCGGACAGATTATGCGGGACCCAAACACCTGCTCTGCTTACTTTTCCAATCTGCTTCAAATGTTCTTGGATGGTCGACCAAGGTTTGTTGAGACTGTTTGACAATTCCTCGATCGTCTGACACGGATTTGCTTCCACTTCCGCCCTTAACACGTCGTTGTCTAACGCTGATGGTCTTCCTGATCGATACGAGTCGGAAAGATCAAAATTACCCGATTTGAACTTGGAAAACCACCTTTGGCATTTACGAATGTCCAGTGCATTTGGATAAACATCGCAAATGTTTTTGGTAGCAACTGTTGCGTTATTTCCCTTGCGAAACTCAAAGAGCATGCAATGCCGGATGTGTACCTCTTCTGGTATTTGGCTGGCCATTTTACCCAAAATTACAAAAAAAAATTGTAATTCAATTGTCTATAAGTAAAGAAATCACTATAACCTCACAATGTCTTTGGTACGCCTCTGAACAAAACAATGAGCTGACAAATGACAATCAAGTATTGGCATGCGCAGAAACGACATTACTTTCCGGTCCCCGTATTATATAAACCTAAAAGAACTAAATGTTACTATAAACACAACGTAGAACAAGGTCATAATCGAGACGATCACAAATTAATATAAATAATTAATGGCCAAAACATAAACATTAATCATACTACAAAGAATAGTATATATCAACCTGGTCACGTAAAATATGATTATCTGAGTACTAAATATTGTTTTAAAATATTTAAAACTCATTATATTTTAAAAGAAAGGATAAAGGATACAACTTCATCGGTCACGGACGGGCTATGCCGTGGTCACCCTATATGTTTGACTGTATTAAACTCTTTATAATTTCAAACTATATTTAAGCAAATTGAATAATAACATAATGCCAGTTAACAAAGAAACAGTGCGTAAATATCTACATACACAACGAATGTAAAACCGCAAATTAATTTTATATAAATTACTAACTAACCACTAAGCTGTTGCAAAACCACCTTTCGACCCCCTCGTGTCATTGAATAGACGTACGATAAAAACATTGAACGTATTATTTCGCTCTATTAACATACGTAACTATGCAATTCTTTATTGAGCCGTATTTCCGTTCAAATTCAACGTGTGCAGAGGTCAAGTTACAGCGGACTACTGTTAACATGTTTCGACAATGAATAAAGAGTGATTGAAAATCACATCAAGTTAACATGTGTTGGGAAATAAATGTACCATGCATAAATGGAGCTTGGGGATTCCGTCGATGCATTAAACGTTTTAATTGAATCCTTTCAACGCACTAAAAGCTTTTTTGTTGCAAGCATAATATTCAGTATTCCCTCACTACATGCACTCTTAAAATACAACGTTATGTATCTATATATAACGTTATACTTTCAGTTACATACCTTACATGTGTGAGGTACATATTTGAAGAACAACAGCTTTCTACCAGCTTACACTTGGACAGCGAGGTGGAAGAACAGCCTTCGTTTATTCTGTGTGCGAAAAAACCAGCACTCGGAATTTTAAAATCAGTTCATCTGTTTTTTTTTTATTGTATTAAGTGATCAGACGAACTAAACGTTCAAACAATAACAACAACAACATAATAACATAATTGATTGTTTCTTTATGCTTTTCTTTTCGTTTGTCTATGCTCAACATCAAAATGTCCGATCTACAATGAATGTAATGAACTTACTAGCTAATGCTATGTAATATATATGGAAAAAAGCGATGAAAGTACATTTCTTTTCAAAAAAAATTACGAATATATAAATGTGTATATATATAATATTATATATATACATATATACAATGAAATAATTTCCTTTGTTCGCCTATCACGTGAAAACTAGTGAATAATTTGTAGATGGATGCAGGCTATTTATTTTTTGAATTTTATAAAACCTTCATTATGTCATCTCCCATTAACTTTCATAAAGAATTTCATTTTGTATTATTTATGCGGTTGCTATGGTAACGGTTTTTATACAAAGAAATTTTACATTGCGTCCAGCAAAGCAGGCGCGGAGCAGCTTGCAGGGCATAAAAAAAAACTACAATATATGTATTATATATTAAATAACATAGTGTGCAACCAAGTTATGAACTTTATTTACGATCACTTAACTTAATAATATACGAACACTTTACTCATGTCTCTATAGATGCAAGCAATGTGGTTTCAAGTTAACGCAGCCAAACGATGGAAGCGCCATAGAGATGTACAAGAAAACTGAACATTTTAAAATGTGTAACAAACGGATGATGATATTAACATCTAACATTTTTAGTCATCAGGTCTTTCTCGCGAGGGAAAAGCTTACGCGTACCCGTCCCAGTGGAAACTGAAACGGACTATGTAGGACTCGCACCGACAAAAACCCTCATGAAGAATGACTTACAAGAGAACAGCGTCGTATGAGCCTTCAATCAACGCTGGATACTTCCAACTCGCTAAAACACTAAAAAGAGTACAAGTGGTCTTTCGCTACACCGCTTACCATAATTTTAATCCAACTCATCATCGACCAACCCTGAGCCCTTTAATAATAACTTAACACTACAAAATGTATACAGCTTACAACCTTAAATACTTACATGTACTTTATATAACCATATTATATATATATTATAATCTTATTTTATATTATTATTATATGTTTCAAAAAGATTCAACGGAAATTAATAAAGATTAGACCAATACGTTGAAAGTCAAGCGTCACCATCAAATGATCATTAGCCGATATAAGCCCACACGCACAGTTCACCTGAAGGTAAGTGATATGCCAGCCTATTATAACTGCAGCACATGCGCTCGTCCCCTGAGACATGAGTCCTGTTACCCCGGTAATTTTAACCAGGAACACAGTAAATTTACAACTCATTTATTATGCTTATTACTTACTTGAAAACAAATATATCGATTTTATTAAAGCTGTAGCAGCGCGCGAGTTCAAACTTTCGCGCGAAGACCGCTCGCCGCCGTCGCTGCGGCCGCCGGCCAATGGCGTGCGCCCGGATTAACACGACACGTTCTGTGTGTGTAATTAAGTTGTTGAGTGATTGTACACCGTGTACTGTATTGTTATTTGTAATATAGACCATTACACACCACTACCGCTGTTTCCATAAGTGGTGACCCCGACGTGATAATGTGTGATAATGCTTCGATAGCCGACGGTAGGGACAAAAAAAATGTTACCGAACGAGTTATATCGGCATAATGTGGACACCGATATAAAGCACCAGGGTCATTTAGATAACAGTGACCCATTACACGCTTATCATGGAAGACATTAGAGACTAAGTACCTATTATATACTGTATAAACACTATCCTTATTATATCAATTAAGATAAGAAACCATGTAATCCTAGAGTACAAAATGTAATCTTAAAACTAAATAAAGCAGTCTACAGTAGCTTCTCAAGCCGAGAACACCTCGTGTTCCTTGTTAAAAACCCTGCTACCGTCACCCGCAACCTAACTAACGTCGAGGAAAAAAAGTGCGCCGTGCCATGGATTCACATGAGACTTCCACGGACTTCCGTAAATATAATATGAAAGTCACGCAATTTTCACCGAAATTTGATTTGCTTTGTTAGAAGCTCAGTTTCAGTCCTTGGACATTACCGATGATCAAATAAAATTTAATAATTTCATCAACAACTTAGACATTTTTTATGCCAAGACGGTAAAAGATATTATTTTCCCACCGCCCATTAATAATCGTTATTTCAAAATAAAAACGGAACTAATAAAATGTTGTCAGTATCGCACGAAAGAAAGGTGAAGCAATTACTTACTCACGAGGAATCGGGTGAAAAAAAACCGTCACAATTCTTGCGGCATCTTCAAGATCTTGCCGGATCTACAGCACCCGAAGATTTTATTAAATTTTTATGGGTCAATCGCCTTCCTACAAGCATCCAAACTGTGCTAACGTCGCAACCAACTGACTCCCTAAAACAGCTTGCAGATTTTGCAGATCGCATTTATGAGCTGACTTCTCCGTGCGATTCCGCTGTCGCAGCCGCGTCATCGACTTCACACCACGCGTCTGCCGATCATTCAGAGATTGTAGAACTTAAGAAGATGGTAGAGAGACTCGCCGTAAAGCTTGATTAGCACATTCGCAGTTCCTGTGTCTCTAGCGATCGAAGACAGCCAAGATCACAGCGTAGGCATCAAACGTTGTCCTGTCGAAGATCACGCTTAAATTCGAGCTACAAACGGTTTCCAATTTGTTGGTACCACACGAAATTTGCTGACAACGCCGTCAAGTGCGTTACGCCGTACGACTTCGAGAAGAAGGAAAACGGGCGCTTGTTAATGGCGACAGACGACTGCCCTTCTCGCTCAGGTCGCCTCTTCATCAGGGATAGCAACTCGAAGACTCAGTTCTTAATAGACACTAGTGACCTTTGTGTCTACCCTCGGTCTGCGCTACGTGAACGACGAGCTAAGGCTCAAGTTCAGTTATGTGCAGCGAATGGTTCTGTAATAGACACTTTCGGCATGATAGCCTTATAGTAATTTTATGTGGAGGTATACTGTAGCTGATATTACAAAACCAATAATTGGTGTAGATTTTTTAAGTCACTATAACCTAATTGTAGAAATCATCGCCTGATGGATAATCTGACATCTTTATCTTCACCAGCTATTATCGCTAAGTGTAGTATAAGTTCTGTAAAGATCTCGACTGGTGATACTAAATTTCACCGTATATTGGATAAGTTTCCAGACATAACACGACCGTTAGGCACACAAGTGACACCACATCACAATACTGTACACCGTATTGACACCACACTTGGACAACCTGTATCTTGCAATCCTCGAAGACTGGCTAATAAGCTTAAAATCGCTAAACAGAAGTTCCAGCTCATATATTATTAAATAGTGGAATTGCCCGCCCTTCCAACAGTTCTTGGGCATCTTCCTTGCACCTGGTATCAAAGAAAAGAAATGGGTGGCCCCCTTGCGGTGATTATAGAATGTTAAATTCCCGAACCATTCCAGACCACTATCTTATTAGGCATATTCAAGATTTTGCGCATAATATTGCCGGTTGTACTAATTTGTATTAATTTTTTTAGGTGGTCTCTGCCTACCCCACTGGGAACGAGGCGTGATATATATAATATGTATGTATGTATGTACTAATTTCAGCAAAATATGCTTAGAGAAGGCATACCGTCAAATCCCCGTCTACGAAAGTGATATCAAGAAAACGGCTATCACTACACCTTTTGGTTTGTTTGAGTTTCCTTACATGACTCCAGGACTAAGGAACGCAGGACAAACATTCCAAAGGTTTGTAGATAAAATTACTAGAGGTTTAGACTTTTGTTATGCTTATCTTGATGATTTCCTTGTTTATTCTCGCAGCGAGGCTGAACACGAGGACCATCTGCAACAACTTTTCAAACGCGTGAAAAAATACGGCGTCTTAGTTAACACATCAAAGTGCATTTTTGGTGTGAAGGAGATACTTTATTTAGGGTATCATATTTCAGCAGCTGGCACGAAACCTTTGGATTCTAAGGTTCAGGCCATAAACGACTTTCCTATACTAACGATGGTTAGGCAACTCCGGCGTTTCTTGGTGATGATTAATTTTTATAGGCGATTTATTCCCGTCCCCGCTAAAATACAGGCACCACTAAATGCACTAATTTTGGGTTCTGTGAAAGCTTCACAAACGATAAACCTTTGTGGTGATGCTTTAGCTGTTTTTCAGCAATGTAAAAATAGCCTCTCTACAGCTGCATTACTTGCTCACCCTGACTGCAATGCCCAACTTGCACTGGTAACAGACGCATCTGATTGGGGTATGGGTGCAGTTCTTCAGCAGTTGAAGGATGGCCAATGGCAACCACTAGCTTTTTACTCTAAAAATTTATGAAAGCATAAAACACTTTCGTTACATACTAGAAGCGCGATATTTCGTGATGTTCGCTGACCACAAGCCGCTCAGTTTTGCTTTTCGCAACAGAAAAGACAAATGTTCGCCTCGTTAGTACCGATATCTTGATTTTATTTCACAGTTTACGACTGATGTACGATATATTTCAGGCAAACATAATGTAGTTGCTAATATTTTGTCTCGTGTTGATGAATTGCAGACACCAATAGACTTGGAATTACTTGCAGAATCTCAACGTACTGATCCTGAGCTAGTACATATATTAGGTGAAGAAACTTCTCTTCGCCTAGAGAAATTGACAGTTTCTTGCAGCACTTCCGAACTTTATTGTGACACAAGCAATTTACAGCCAAGGTCTTTCGTCACGAAACCGTTACGAAGGCAGGTATTTGACAGTATATACAGTTTCAGCCACCCTGGTATTAAAGCAACCACTAAGCTTGTTGTTGAACGCTTCGTTTGGCCGGGAATGCGTAATGACTGTAGAGAGTGGGCTCGGATTTGCTTGGCTTGTCAACGCGTAAAGGTGCACCGCCATATGTCATCTCCTTTGGGTACATTTAATTTACCCCGTTCCCGATTTTCATTTGTTCACGTGGACATAATAGGCCCCTTACCACCATCGCATGGGTACAAGTACTGCCTCACTGTCGTAGATCGCTTCACGCGATGGCCAGAAGTTACACCGATGTCGAATATTAATAGGTGGACCGGAAAGTAATGTCGTTTCTGCGCATGCCAATACTTGATTGTCATTTGTCAGCTCATTGTTTTGTTCAGAGGCGTACCAAAGACATTGTGAGGTTATAGTGATTTCTTTACTTATAGACAATTGAATTACAATTTTTTTTTGTAATTTTGGGTAAAATGGCCAGCCAAATACCAGAAGAGGTACACATCCGGCATTGCATGCTCTTTGAGTTTCGCAAGGGAAATAACGCAACAGTTGCTACCAAAAACATTTGCGATGTTTATCCAAATGCACTGGACATTCGTAAATGCCAAAGGTGGTTTTCCAAGTTCAAATCGGGTAATTTTGATCTTTCCGACTCGTATCGATCAGGAAGACCATCAGCGTTAGACAACGACGTGTTAAGGGCGGAAGTGGAAGCAAATCCGTGTCAGACGATCGAGGAATTGTCAAACAGTCTCAACAAACCTTGGTCGACCATCCAAGAACATTTGAAGCAGATTGGAAAAGTAAGCAGAGCAGGTGTTTGGGTCCCGCATAATCTGTCCGAACAGAATAAGGCTAACCGATCAATCACATGCAACTTATTGCTTCAACGACACAACACAGAAGCGTTTTTTGATCGCTTGATCACAGGAGATGAGAAATGGGTCCTGTATGATAACCCAAAACGCAAAAGGCAGTGGCTCTCTCCAAATGAAATCCCTCGGAGTACTGCTAAGCCAGGTTTACACCCCAAAAAAGCGCTTTTGTGTGTTTGGTGGAGTATTCGCGGCATTGTTCATTTTGAATTACTGAAACCTGGAGAAACTGTTACTGCAGACCTCTACAGCGAACAATTGCAGCGAGTCAATCAATCTTTAATTGAAAAGTGGCCAGCGATTGTCAACCGAAAAGGCGTCATTCTCCAACATGACAATGCAAGACCGCACTGCGCAAGGCGAACTCTAGAAAAAATTAATGAATTGGGGTGGGAGGTGCTGCCTCATCCACCATATTCGCCCGATGTTGCACCATCGGATTTCCACTTATTCCGAGCGCTGCAACACTTTTTAAGTGGCAAAACATTTGCAAATTTGGATGATATCCAAAATGCCATCTCTAGATATTTTGCCGAAAAACCATTTAATTTTTATCGATCAGGGATTGAAAATTTACTCACTAGATGGCAAAAGGTTATTGACAATGATGGGGAATACATCATTGATTAAAAATAAAGACTCGTTAAAAATGTATGTTTGTATTTAGCGTAAGAAAACGACATTACTTTCCGGTCCCCCTATTATAATACTACAGAAACTATAGGTAAGACATTGATATCGTGGATATTCAGATTATAGTTTAAGACGTTTAGTAAGTCCATTCTCAGATGTTGCACGGGAGGCAAACGACTTTTTACCCGTGTCCACTAAGGCAGGGAAACATAGAGTACGCATGACATGGAGTAAAGATGTAAATATTTTTATAATGCGTACCTTTTACTACATAACTAAATTAGAAACAGATATGATCGGATCAATACTCAGATATTAAAGTTACAGAACAAAGGGTTGCAGATCAGAGGAGAGCTATAATTAGGATTAAATATTTATCACCAGAAATTTTAAATAATCTTATAGAAGAAACCAAAAGCCGATTACAAATAGATATTAACACTGAAGAACCACTACTAAACACTAACAGAATCGGAACACCACATGTAACTTCATTACTGGAAACAAGGACAATCACAAATTAAAATATAACATGTACCGACTTCATTAGTAGCCAAAACAATAGTGTTGTATCAGTAGAAGCTGAAAACATTTCCTTGTCAAGTAAAAATCAAACAGAATCTTTGACAAACATATCGCAACAAATATAATAGAACCTAAGCATGATTTAAATAAAAAATTCGAAAGAGCTTTATATACAGGGTGTCTGGGACAGATTTATGTTTTCAAATTTAAATAAAAAATAATATGTTTGACATATAATTATACTAAAAGTATTAAAAGATAGAGTACAAATGCGGATTTCATTTTTTAAAGATAATGTCATCCAAATGTCTTCCATCCTGTTGCACACACTGTTCGAAACGGAGCCTCGTATTCCGTGCCACACGCTGCAGTAAACTTGGTTCAATTGCGCTGATTTCTCGCCGAATATTTTCTTTTAAGTCCACAACAGTTCGCGGATTGTGAGCGTAATCTTTCTCTTTGAGGTAGCCCCACAAAACAAAATCCATTGGAGTTAGGTCGAGTGACCTCGGTGGCCACGGGATGTCCCCAAAGCGATTAATCAGTTTTTGAGGTAGATTTTCTCCCAACAAATCCATCGAAGCTCTGGCCGTGTGTGCGGTCGCACCATCCTGTTGAAACCACGTGTGTGATGAGAATGATGAATGAGCTCGCAGGTTCGGCAAAAAGAAATTCGAAATCATGAGCCGATAATTCTCACCTTTGACATTCGTAGCTTGGCCCCGTGCATTTTCAAAAAAAAATGGTCCGATTATCCCATTCGTAGATAAAGCGCACCAAACAGTTACCCTTGGACAATGTAATGATTTTTGGTGCTTCAATCGAGGATTGCGAGTTCTTAGAGCCCAGTAACGGCAATTTTGCTTGTTTACGAGTCCGTTTAAATGAAAATGAGCCTCGTCGCTTTAAAAAATGGAATTCACAGTGCGAAAACGCTCCAACATGGTTTCACAAAAAAATTTGCGTGACGCAAAGTCATTTTTTTTCAATTCTTGAATTATTTGTATTTTAAAAGGATGAAACTTCATATCTTTTTTCAAAATTTGATGCACAATTGCTCTTGGAAGTCCCAGTGAAGCTGCACTTTTCCGTATCGAAAGTCGTGCCTTTTCACGTAAACTGCGTTCAACCAGTTCAATGTTTTCGGGGATCCTTGACGATCGACTAGGTCCTAGCCGTGGTTTGTTCATAGCCGAAGCAGTTGCGCGGAACCTCTCTACCCACGAACGAATAAATTCACACTCGGCCCATCGCCTATCCATCGAATATTGAAATGTGAACAAAACTGTCGGCGAACGAGTACGTAAGAATCGTTACTCTTGAAAAATGCTTCAATATCGAACGCGCGATGCTCACCCGACCACTGCACCACTGCGACATCGTGACTAAGAAATCCGCACGATCGGTGATTCTAATGACACCACCTTCACCCCGCACTGTTTATATCTTACTGAGATATTCGTTTTTTAAAATATAAATCTGCCGCCAGACACCCTTTATTTATTCAAGTATGGATTCAACACAGCGACCTAATTTACCTAAATTAAAATACAGTAAAAACTTGACAAACTTAGTAAATTTATTTAATATTGATATACTACCGACATTTTTAACAAGCTACACTCAGCTTACAGACATTCACACATTCACACACACAAGTATTAGGATACGTTATTAACACAAATACAGTTCATAACAGAAGTAATAAAAATAATGGCAAGCCTCAATTGCAAATAAGATTAGAAAAAAATATAGAACAACTGAGAATATATATTGGTACATTAACGCAATATAAAAATAATATACAGATCAAAAAGAATTGTAGACTATGTTGCAAACATATTTAAAAACGCTGCTATACATACGAAACACGAAGAGACTAATAGAAAACCAGAAGAATATTTAGATACTTTGAAGCAGAAATTAGCACTCAAAGCCCATAGACTAACTAGGTACAAAAAAGGATTATAGAGGAAAAGTGATAATAAATTATTTACAACTAATGAAATATCGTTCTATCGCAAATTAACTGAAACACTGATGAAAAACCTTCCAAAGAAGAACTAGAACGATTTTGGGCAAATATTTGGGAAAAAGAAGTTCAACACAATACAGAAGCTGAATGGATAAAACAGGACATGAGTAAGTGGATAAATATAAAAGAGATGAAATATGATGATATAACAGAAATCGATATTAAGGTAACAGTTGGTAGGTTGCACAATTGGAAATCACCCGGTATTGATAAAATACACAATTACTGGTTTAAATATTTGCATTCTATTCATAGGTCATTAGCTATTGCGTTAAATAAGATAGTGACAGGAAAACAATCAATTCCATATTTTATTGCAAAAGGTATAACATACATGCTCCCTAAGAGTAGACCTTCACGATTGCCTTCACAGTATAGACCAATAACATGCCTTCTAACCGCATACAAGATCTTGACATCTGTTATCACAAACCAAATAAACAAACATGTCGAATTTAATAATATAATTGCAGAGGAGCAGAAAGGATGCAGGAGAGGCCATATGGGATGTAAAGAATAACTTTTAATTGATTTCACAATTCATAAACATGCAGCAAACAACAATAGAAATCTACACTGTTCGTATATAGATTATAAGAAAGCATTTGACAGCATTTCTCACTCTTGGCTAGTACATGTCTTGGGACTATATAAAGTAAATCCACTAATTATTTACTTCCTTGAAAATATTATATTATGCAACACTGGAAAACAACTCTACTTATAAACACAAATAACACTACACTAAAAACAAGGGAGATATCAATAAAAAATGGCATTTATCAAGGTGATTCCCTTAGCCCTTTATGGTTTTGCCTCGTCCTTAATCCACTTTCTAATATATTGAATTCACAAAAAGCTGGATATAGACTTAAACACGATAACACCGAAACCATTTTGTCACACTTATTATACATGGACGATATTAAACTTAATATCGTCCATGTATAATAAGTATAAGTGTGTATATAATAGTATATATAATAATAGTATAGTTATACTCAAAAACAGACAAAGAAATGAAAATACTAATAGATTCAACTACACAATTTAGTAAAGATATAAATATGAATTTTGAGTTAGATAAATGTAAAACAGTACATATTATCAAAGTAAAAAAAGTAAAAAGTATCAAACGATGTAAAATGTAGCCCTCTTAATTTAAAAGAAACCTGTCTTAATAACCCGCAAACAATAAACTATACTCGACAAGACCAGAAAATCGAAATTTGGAAAAGTAAATCCTTACATAGACGACATCCCCACGATTTGCAACAATCTTATGTAGATAGTGTTTTTTTTTAGTATTACGTGGGGGAGATGCCTACGCATATTCGTCCTCGCGGGGGCAAGAACTTGTTGTCGGACTTGCACCGACTAAAACCTCCACGATATTCCCGATTCGTCGCCTGGTGGCAAGGGTCACGGGTACGGCTTGGTGCCTTGGTCCGCGACCCTCACCGGCGCTGGCCGCTTTCGCAGACCCACCTCGGTAGGGAAGGAATAAACCCCTCCTGCAGGGTGCGCCGCAACATACTGCGCGCCCCCACCTTGGCCTCCATTGTGTGGACGACGGTTTTCCCGAACCCTTCGCTAAAAGGCCACGGGAGCCCCGGGGGATATCCTCTCCGGGCTCCCCGTGGCGGACAGATGTTGGGCCTGCCGCTATCCGTTAGCGGCCGCGGAGGATAGAGAGAACGGCGCATCGTAATACCGACACTCCTCTTCCTCCGCGGCCCCACCGCCGCCGCATCGCCGGTGCGACACCGGTTGGTCGCGGAGGATACGTCCTCCGTAACCCCACCTCGGCTGCAGAGGCGGTATATAACCGCCCTTGCAAGCGGCCGCAGGATGAAGCATAAAGCCGCTCCCGGACCCCCGGCCGCTCCGGTGAGCTCCAGTTATCCCAACTCGAGCCCGGAGCGGCTGCTTTGGTCGGCCCTTCGCTGCGGGCCGACCGGGTGGGTTTCGCTTAGCTTCAACGTGTTGGGCCCCACGGTTACTAAGCCCCTCCGCCACGACAAAGCGGGAACCCGTTGGAGGGATTGTAGATAGTGTGGCATGCAATAAATGGCTTCAAATAGGTTCAATTTACCCTGAAACTGAAGGTTTTATAATAGCTATTCAGGATCAGGTTATAAACACTAAAAATTACAGAAAACATATAATTAAAGATCCCACCGTTATTAATGATAAATGCCATAGATGTCACGCACAATCCGACACAATTCAGCATATAACCGGAGCAAGCCCTACGCTTACACAAACAGATTACACGCATAGACACAATCAAATAGTCAATATAATTCACCAAAAGCTTACACACAAATAAACTTACCAACTAACCGTGGATGCCATATACATGCCATATACATACCATATTACAAATACACCCCTCAACCTATCTTAGAATCCAGCTCTGATAAAATGTACTAAGATCGCGCTATACTTACAGATAAGACAATACATTATAATAGACCTGACATAACACTACAAGATAAATTACATATTTAATAGACATCTCTGTACCCAATTCACATAATTTAGTTAAAACGATATCGGACAAAATTCACAAATACACTGATTTAAAAGATGAAATAACAAGAATTTGGAGACAAGAAAAAGTAAACATTGTACCAATTATAATATCTTCTACAGCGGTGGTTCCCAAACAGCTCTTCACTGCACTGAAACTTATAGGTCTTCCGGATAATACTTTTATTCAAATGCAAAAAGCAGCGATTTTAAATACGTGTAGGATTGTTCGTAAATTTTTACAAGATGACTCTCATTTACTTGGGGAAACCCCGTGAACGAGTAAATCTAACCGGCTTTTAACTGAGATTTTACAAACAAAATAATAATAATAATAATATAATTCTATATTTAGATAACATAGATCCAATAGTTAGTTTAGTACAAAAAACTCTTAAAACTAATGTTAGTAGCACATACAAGTTATTGTTTGGGCATTTACGACACCCGCAAGTAGACTCATAAATGCCCAATCATCAATTTATTCACATGCTTGTGTATTTGCGTGTCCGGTTTACTCACAAATACCTGCATAATACTGTTGGTGCTGTCCCACAGACTGCGCATCAGTGAAGCAGCTCTTTTGCCCAAGATGGCCTGGAATCCGTCCATGCTTGCCTCTGCGAACATTTGCGATGCGCTACAGAACCGGGGCAGCCACAACCTCGCCCTGAACACGTTATTGTATTGAATACGCAGAGCACTCAGCGACTTCTGGGCAGCGTCAAACCACAGGCCGCTCGTATAAAAGCTCTGACAATAAGCAGCAAACAATGTAACCTTTACTGCATCCGAGTAGCAGGCAAACCTGCGGGCCAGCATGTTACCCCTCACCGCCAGCGCTCTGAGTTCTCGTTCAATGTCTAAATTATCTTTAAGGTCATCGGCTAGATAGTGTCCTAGGTATTTAAAATTATATACCCTTTGCAACGGTATACCGTTAGGGCAAATTTTTGGTACGTTCTCGGGTATTTTTTCAGGAATTTTGCCCGCGGCCTTAAATTACAAATATACACTTTTGTTTACGTTATAGCTTCGGCCGTGAGTAGTCGCATATGATTCACAAATTTCTAGGAGCCTTCGGAGTGCCCTCGCCGTAGGGCTCAGCAGCACCATGTCATCCGCGTAGCTTATGTTGTTTACACATAAACCATCCACTCGGCATCCCACCTGTGTGTTGCTGAGCCCGCCGATGAGCCCGTCTACGTACAGGTTGAAGAGCTGTGGCGACGGCAGCCCGACCTGTCTCACCCCGCACTCCAACCCGTACCAGTCCGACAGCGCACTAGACCAGCGCACACTGTTACTCTGGTTTGCATATCAGTATTGGAATATGCTTGTCAATTCAACTGGGATGTTTCTATCCCTCATCTTCTGCCATAAAACATCGTAAGAGACTAAGTCGAAGGCCTTAGAGAGGTGCAAGAAACATGCGTATATAGTAGTACTTCGCTTAGTATAGTATTGTACAGCATGCTTAAGGCCCAAAATGGTACTTTCAGTCGAGAGGCCAGGTTTAAAACCAAATTGTCCGTTATGAAAAAGTAAGTAATCGTCAAGTTGAGCATTAAGCAGGCTGTCCATCACTTTATCGAGAACATTCATAATAATAAGTTTTAAATATTTTTATAACAATATTTAGTACTCAGATAATCATATTTTACGTAACCAGGATGATGCATACTATTCTTTGTATTATGATTAATATTTATGTTTTGACCATTAATTATTTATATTATTTTGTGATCGTCTCGATTAGGACCTTGTTCTACGTTGTGTTTATAGTAATATTTAGTTCTTTTAGGTTTATATAGAAGGATGAATAGTTGTTAAGACAGTCTGATGCCGTTTGTTGTTTCCTACATTTTCAATTCCTTCACGCTTGTAAAGGGTTACACATCTTGTTACGGGTTTAATATATTTATTATTTCTTAATAAAACACAAAAGATACAAGTGTTTAAGTTCGCATCTTCACATTTAAAAATATGTGGGGATGGCATAGGGCTCCACTAAACAGACCCCGCAGTATGCGATGCGCCAACCAAATACTGCCCCCCCCCCCCCCCCCGAAACAAGGATAGTTTAATTGGCATCGGACCGCAGTTCACAGCAAGGTTTACTGGTGAACCAGTAGAAGAACACTCGGCTCATTGTTAGTGCGTAAGCACAAACTGTGATCAAATTGCGCATGGCAATGTGAGTAGGCATCTCACAAGATACAATCGTAACTAGATGTACAGTGTAGAGTCAGCGCAAGTTCCAAGACACATAATAAATATAAAGGGTACTTTGACCCAAAGGTTAATCCTTGTACGAGCCACCACCTTCACCAGCCAGGTGCACTTGCAGACGCATTGTAAAATGTTGGAATTGACATCATCACCAACTACGTAGTAAGCGCGGACCGCAATCCGCGGAGTGCATTGGAAAGCTCATAGCTCACCTCATAGAATGGCAAAGCGATTATATCGCAGCCTTGAGAGATTGTACTCCCACCAGCTATCACTATACATGAAGTAAATGCATAACTCCGTTAACCACTGAGCCGTCCGGCATAGAGTTTTTGTCGTTGAGTAAAATGCTGTTTTGATCAAGTTTGTCTCGCCCACCGACAACTCGCCACATATCTTAAAACATGGGGAGCTATTGAGGCCTTTATTTGCAAATTTCATAAAATAGGGAGGGCAGACAGTCTGCAGCCCCATCATCAAGGGACCCGACTTGGAAAATTCTAATAAGATAAAGTGTCAAACCATAATGCAAGGCGCAACCTTCAAAAGTGACATTTAACCCAGTGATCGTCGAAGACGTCGTATCACTAAACTGCGACAGACATGCAATCGACTATCATCGGCGCACATCATTATGAAAGGCGCATAAGACATCACAGCCGACATCTATATCTTGCAAAAGTCCTCAGCCAACCGCATCTGTAAGACGCATCAGTTCAGTAACGGTGCAAATGTCCCGCTACTACAAAACGCAATATCAATGTTTGATAAGCATCGAGGCATTAGCTCGCGTCCGCTTCCGCTACCTCATAATGCATCGACACAGTTCGAGTTGACTTTGGAATAAAAAAATATTATTAAACACGACGTATCATAGTGGCAAGCCACTAAGACGCCGAGTACCCACATATCATAGAGACGAAGCTCTAAGACATGGTTCTGAGTATTTCCATATCACCGAAGCGTTATCTAACACTCTTCCCGAACCGGAGTATAATCAAGTAGTTACTTAAATAACCGCCAACTACACCCGGCTGGTATCTCACCTCCTCCACCAACTTGATGTTATATGTTAATTTTGCCATGAACCATTTTACACGGTTTTTTATTTTTAAAAACCTTCACACTCTTACTTTATTAAATTGTATCATAATACATTATTATTTCCATTATTATATTTTTCCGGAATTCGAACCGATATATCTTTTATAACCCATCACTAGAGACTTTCACACTTTCATATTTTCATAATTTTTCACCATACAATTATATTTGTATTTTTATATTTTAGCATTTCAATCAGTATACAATATACGGTACACCATTCCTATATATCATTTAAATATGTATTGGATGTCAGTAATAGTCTCCAATCAATAGTTCAATCAATTTACACGAAGCAAATTTTCACATTCGACACTATATTCTTGATGTAGAGCGGGCTGCAAGCAACAGCGGCTCTTACAGCTCATCTGACACTGGGCTCGTGGACCCGGATCCACGGCTTGAGGTTTTAGAAACCAAAATGTGCTACGCGGGATGTAGCTATCTGGCGGATGATTCTGTATATTGTGTGTCTGGTTCTTGTTGTGCTTTATCTGGCGATTCTACTCGGTCGTCGAGGCCGGGCGCTGGCCCGTTCCTCGACTACCTTCGCCTGTATCGGAATCTCTGGGCAGCGAGGACCGCCCACGATCGCGGGTGTACTTAGTGTACGCGCTGTGTGAGTAGCTGCGGCGCCGCGTTCTGAAGCGAGTGCGGCGTGATGCTGATATTCGGAGCGTGTTGGTAGTGTCCGAAGTGTGTGTGGTGACGTCGGTGCTGTCGATGACTGAGGGTATGTGTGTGGTTTGCGGGACCCCTTGCGATGTCGGAATAAGCGCGTGCCGCGGTCTGCGCTTTTTCGTCCTGGGATTCGGAGGTAGCGCGAAGTTGGCCGCGCTGGCCACCAGAGGGTTGGGATGAGTTGCCGCCTTGGCGAAGTAGGTCACGGAGCACTCTCTAAAGTGCTCCTTGATCGTTGGGAGCTTAAGGTCGCTGTGGATGTCCACATTGCGCTGGTACCATTCGGCACCAGTCGCAGTGCGGGTGAAACGATTCTGGAGAGTCTGCAGAGATTTGAGACGGTCTTCGGACGAATGGGCGAAGACAACGCTTGCGTAAGGCACTATAGGTCTTACGCATACCTTGTAAAGGTGAAGCTTGTATCTGAGAGAGAGCTTGCTCTTCTTACACAGCAGGGGGTATAGCTTGCCCAGTACTTGGGCCGCTTTCTTTCTCGCCTCGCAAATGTGGGCGATAAAATTGAGTCTGGCGTCGAGCGTGACGCCGAGGTATTTGACCGAGTTCCTCCATGGGATGGACTGGCCGAAGAGGGAGAACTGGCCGAGTTTATGGCCGCGTTTTTTAGCCTTCTTGAGAAGGGTAGATGACTTGCGGTGGGTGAAGTGAATGGCATCACTTTTCTTCGGGTTTACGTCGATTCGCCACGTCCGGAACCACTCGCCTAGGCGAGTGGTCGCGTTCTGTAGGCGCATCGTTATAATACCCGGAGCTCTGCCGGAGTGATAAAGAGCGGTGTGGTCAGCCAAAAGGGCCATCTTGACAAAGGGGTCTCTGGGTATGTCGCTCGTGTAGAGCGAGAAGAGTATCGGAGAGAGGCAAGAGTCTTGAGGGACGCCGGTTTTATTCGGCCGGCGCGAGGAGAGAGCGTGCTCGACGCGAAAGCGGAAGGAGCGATTCGAGAGGTAGTCTCGAATGACGGTGACTAGACGGTCTGGCACTTTGTGAGAGTAAAGCTTGTATATCAAGCCTTCGTGTCAGACTTTGTCGAACGCCTTCGCGACGTCGAATAGGACGGCGCAGGTGTCGATCGTTTGTCTGTGCTCGAGACCAACCAGAATGTGCTCGGTCAGTCGGTTCACTTGATGAACGCAAGAGTGGTTGCTCCTGAATCCGAACTGTTCGTCGGGGAGGAGGTTGTTCTCTGCGGTGAAATGGCGCAGACGCTCTAGAATGATGCGCTCGTAAAGTTTTCCCAAGGTGTTCAGTAGGCTGATCGGATGGACATTCGACACGTACGCAGAGCCCATGTGTACGTAGGAGCGCGATTATGCGTCTCCGCCGCGCTCGCTCGCTCATACAGCCGGCTGATACACGAACTGTTCCTATTTACGTCCTGAGGACGTTTCACGATCGCCCAACTATTGTACTTTAACTTTTTTATTTATTATAATGAATCCTTTTTCCATATTTAACTTCTTTATATATATTCGTATTTTAGACATAAAATAAAGTTTGTTTAAAATAATTTTAAATATATTTTTTGTATAGTTTTATATTTTAAAAACATCTATTTGACTCTTTAACTTTCGTTGAATTATATTTTCATCTTTATAAATTTTATTTGAGCTATTTAATACTTGATATATTTTTTTAGAAACATTAATTTATTATTATATATCTCGTTACAGTATAATGAATGTATATGTATAAAGTATAATAATACAATGCAAGTAATACAGTTGTTTGTTTGTATTTGTATAAATCAGTTAATTAGCTTTGTTTACATTTTTTATTTAATATTTGGAATCCATTAGGTGCCAGCAGGAGATTTCTTCGTTTTTTTCTCTCCATAATTTTACCTTTAATACCCTTCTTAATTTATTCTAATTATACAGTTTATTTTATAAATCTACGTTTGAAGTAATAATAATAGTAATTTATAATAATAATAACAATTTATTAGCAGTATTTACACTTATATATACACTGAGTAACCGCGGGTCTTGAACGAAGCTAAGCTTGTATCTCAGGACACTGAGATATTATATATTATTAATATATAATATTTATTAACACCTTAAAATATTTAGATATAAAACAAGGTTTTGTTTGTGTCGAATAACGTGTCAATAGGCGAAGTCGTATGGGAGATGGCTATTGAGCGATTTGTTCTCCAGAGAAAGGTTGAGAGTATCAGGCCACGAGGTAGATCGTCTATAAGGTGGACTGACCAGATAAAAGGGGACATGAATGCACAAGGAAAGCGGCTATCAGAAAAGAATGGCGGCGTGTTGTGAAGCTTGCCACACTAACACCTGAAGTGTCCTCACGACAATTCTGTCAAGAGATGCCGACGAAGAAGAAGAAGACCCGAGGTTAAATTTGGAGCTGGCGAATGTTTCGTATTCAATGGTTAAATTTGTGGCAATAGTTTGGAAAAAATTTACTATCGTTGTAAAAAATACACTACAATTTGAGGAATAAAAGTAATTTAATACATTTATTACTAATATCTTATAAAACCTGTTTGATTACTTGTCCATATACATGGAGTTTGGACGGTGGTATTATGTCAGAGCGCAGAGCATAATCTGGTGCAGTGTATATCACCCTAACTAGCGCCACGTTGTTATGTTTAGACTTATTAAATACCAAGTGAACTTCCTGTTCGTTTGGACAAAAATGGCAATTTTTTTACATAGTTTAGTTTCATAAATCTTACTTATTCTGTTCAAGAATAAACTTAGAGTTATTTACGCAAAACTTCGTAAGAACTTTTCATACAGCATCCGTTTTGTACGAAAAATTTAATTTGAATGTTATACTATTTATCAGAAAATAGTTCAATTTAATACAATCCGGAAAAAAATATAGTAATAATAATTCAAATAATACAGAACAAATAGTTTTTCCATTTAATAATAACACAATTATATTTGTATGAAGCGCCATCACTGGTACATGACTACGAACAACTTTAAACTGATATCTAAACAAATAATAAGGATTCTATTAAATAACTAATATTTAAATTTTGATGACAGCTATAAGCATTAAGTGCTAAGTCGATAAGAGGCAACTTACATTTTCACCGGAAGTAACACTTTCACGGAAGGCCGATTCCGCGCCCTAGCGCCCTTGTTCTCTTTTTCGTCATCCTTTTCCGCACAGAAATTGTGTTAATTAAACAATAGTAAGTAATATTTATTTAAATTATTAACAACTTATTTTCATAATTCACCAGAAATAAAATATGTGATATGATAGTCGAGATTATATTTTATTAATTGATATGAATTATGTTTGGTAATTAATACAAAATTATTAGACAAGAAATCGAGTGAACTATGCCGTTGACGGCGGGCAGTGGTGTGCTAGAGTGGTGAGTGGCGCGGGTCTGCCTCCGATATCTCATTTGGTTAGGAGTGGAGCGCAAGCAACAGCCTCCCGCCCAATGGGAGGGCTCTGCTACGAGATCACTCAATCTCAAACACTCCTTTCACAATAAATTATTACAAAATTATTAAGAAAAACCTTTGTAAACATGCTTAGATAAGAACAGACGAAGCGAAGAGCATAACTATACCTATAATAGATCTTTTGATAGTTATTTGTTAACAGTTAAATAAATATAAGTTTTTACTAAATTTAGTCAAATAATGTTGCTTTTTAGAAATATATTTTTATTCTACGAAGCAACTAGATAAGTGAGACCTTCACCTGATGGTAAGCGATACGCACCGTGGCGCTAAACGGGATGATATACACTGCTCCACATTGAGCTCGTCGCCTTAGGACGTAAGATGTTGTCTCTTTACCTTAGTTAGTTTACAAGTAAAAACTCCATTTAAACCGAAATACAGTAATATAACACAATAGTGTTTGGCGATAGAACTAGGAGTTGCGGTGCACACCTAGACGGTCTCCGGCAACAGAGAACTTCCTTCAGTAAATGGAATTTTAGTAATAGGGGATTCACTGATCCTTACTTAATAAAGCGTTGGGTCCAGATTAAGTTGTGTAACCGAGAATAAAATAATTAAGTAGTATAAATTAACAGCGATATGATAGCTTTTTAACTACAAGCAATATATTATATATTGTGATTATCACATCATCAGTTAGGTTGTAGGCCGTGTCCATAATTGTGAGCTTCAACAATCCGTAAGCTTCAGCTATTCTCAGAATACAATATGCAGTACATCGTTAGGATGTATTATTTGTAAAGGCTCAGATTTTCCTCGATCTTCAGAGATATATATTTCTAAGAGTGTCCCTGAACTGCTATAAAAAGCGTCTATTTTTTTACTGAATCGAACAACATTTTAAGTCCGAAATAATGATCAGAGAAATAAAAAAAAAATTAAGTAGTTTCAAAACTACTTAACTATTTTTCTTCTGCGTCAGCAGCGACATCACTTATTAAGATATTTATATTATGATTAATATGGTGATGATAATATAGAGAACTACCCTATAAAAACAGATTAATTTTAATTTATGACGAGCCAAAGATCTTCATGTAGTTTTTTTTATATAAGAAAGAGGCTGATAATAATGAGATAACTGATTTCGAGCAGTACAGGGTGTCTGGTGGCAGATTTATGTTTTCAAATTTAAATACAAAATAATATGTTTGAAATATAATTTTACTAAAAGTATTAAAAGATAGAGTACAAATGCGGATTTCATTTTTTAAAGATAATGTCATCCAAATGTCTTCCATCCTGTTGCACACACACACACTGTTCGAAACGGAGCCTCGTATTCCGTGCCACACGCTGCAGTAAACTTTGCGCTGATTTCTCGCCGAATATTTTCTTTTAAGTCCACGACAGTTCGCCGATTGTTGGCGTAAACTCTCTCTTTGAGGTAGCCCCACAAAAAGAAAATCCATTGGAGTTAGGTCGGGTGACCTCGGTGGCCACGGGATGTCCCCAAAGCGACTAATCAGTTTTTGAGGGAGATTTTCTCGCAACAAATCCATCGAAGCTCTGGCCGTGTGTGCGGTCGCACCTGTACCGCATCCTGTTGAAACCACGTGTGTGATGAGAATGATGAATGAGCTCGCAGGTTCGGCAAAAAGAAATTCGAAATCATGAGCCGATAATTCTCACCATTGACATTCGTCGCTTGGCCCCGTGCATTTTCAAAAAAAAATGGTCCGATTATCCCATTCGTGGATAAAGCGCACCAAACAGTTACCCTTGGGCAATGTAATGGTTTTTGGTGCTTCAGTCGAGGATTGCGAGTTCTTAGAGCCCAGTAACGGCAATTTTGCTTGTTTACGTGTCCGTTTAAATGAAAATGAGCCTCGTCGCTCCAAAAAATGGAATTCACAGTGCGAAAACGCTCCAACATGGTTTCACAAAAAAATTTGCGTGACGCAAAGTCATTTTTTTGTCAATTCTTGATTTATTTGAATTTTAAAAGGATGAAACTTCATATCTTTTTTCAAAATTTCATGCATAATTGCTCTTGGAAGTCCCAGTGAAGCTGCCCTTTTCCGTATCGAAAGTCGTGCATTTTCACGTAAACTGCGTTCAACCAGTTCAATGTTTTCGGAGGTCCTTGACGATCGACTAGGTCCTGGCCGTGGTGTGTTCATAGCCGAAGCAGTTGCGCGGAACCTCTCCACCCACGAACGAATTAAATTCACACTCGGCCCATCGCCTATCCGTCGAATATTGAAATGTGAACAAAACTGTCGGCGAGCGAGTACGTAAGAATCGTTACTCTTGAAAAATGCTTCAATAGCGAACGCGCGATGCTCACCCGACCACTGCGACATCGTGACTAAGAAATCCGCACGATCGGTGATTCTAATGACACCACCTTCCCTCGCACTGTTTATAACTTATTGAGATATTCGTTTTTTAAAATATAAATCTGCCGCCAAACACCCTTTAGTTCTCTGCATTGGTCGGGTGAGTAAACTTTTTAATTCACCGTAAGAGATCAGGTCAGGGATCGTCATTATCATCATTATGTGCCCTCTTCAAACTGAAGTTTAGCGATCAGATCAAGAAAACCAATTAGATCCTCAGCTATTCTTTTTAACTGATGTCATGGATACTCAGCCCTCTCACCACGACTAGGATATCAGCTCGCAGTAGAGTTGTAACTGCCTTTTTTTTTTTTTTTTTTTTTTTTCTCGCGGGGGAAATCTTCTTAAAAGATACCTTGCTTCTGGGGGGAAGACAAGGTTATGTGGGGCTTGTACCCACTAAAACCCCCTCGGTGGTCTCCCTCAGTGCATTAGGAGGGGCTCCGGGACCTCCTACGGAACGCACCGGCGCCCCCCTGCACTCTCGATTAACATTCCACGGAAGGGCCAAAGCCCTACTAGACCTCACGCTTTGCTACGGCAAATACAAGACCACAATGTATTTGCCGTCCTCCTAAGGCTCGCTTATTAAGCTCTGAGGGCCCCCACCCTCAAAGCCTACGAAACCGAGGACCCTTTTAGTCGCCTTGTACGACAGGCAGAGAATACCTTAGTCCTATTCTTAATGGCCCGGCACTACAGGGCTGACGGGTTGGGGCGTCCGTTGCCAACGCCCCGACGTCCTCGTCTATGGACGGCGTCGGCCCTCTCCCGACTTTGTTCGGCGCACTCCTTCTGCATCATAACGGTTTCACAGAAGGAAACCAACGCTATCCACCCATTTTTCTTTGCCAGTGCAGTTGATATCGCTACTGGCAAAGAAAGGTCATGCCCGATTTTGTGGATGAGAATTCTCCGTTCAGGCTCCCACGTAGGGCATTCTGCGAGCGTATGCTGAGCGGAATCCAGCTCTCCACCACAATGGTGGCATTGCGTGGTTGGTTCACGTCCAATCCTATTCAGGTACTCACCAAAACACCCGTGTCCTGTGAGTACCTGAGTCAGCCTGAACGTGACATGCGCCACTCCGCCCGATCTAAGCCAGGCTTCGAGGTTCGGCAGAAATGCGTTTACTATACGCTGCCGTGAGTTCCGCGGCTCAGCTAGCCTCTCTCTCCACACCTCCAAAGCGCGGCGGCGCTCTTGCCTGTGCACTTCCACCACATCCAGGGTTTCGGCTTCTTCTCGATGAGAACGTAGACGCGTATAAATCCGCGCGTCCCTTTCCGCCAGAATGTCCAGAGGTGGGAACCGGGCCAGGATAGTGGCCGCCTCAAACGATATCGTCCGATATCCCCGTGCGATACGAATGGCTATCTTCCGTTGCAGACTGTTGACTTTAGCCCGGCAACGTCGGCTGCCCGTCAACCGATCTGAGCAAACCGGAGCGCCATAGAGAGCCATCGATTGCACAACACCCGAATAGAGGCGGCGGACTCCTTCTCCGGGACCTCAGAGTTGTAACTGCCTAGACAATCCTCTGCAACGGATGCCTTCTATATCACTATAAAAGAATTTTATCTATTTTAATCTTTGTAACAATTATTTGTTTTGGAGCCATGACGCGTTGTGACATCAATCGAAATTAAACTCGACCAGCGCCAGTCAAATTGAGTCTGACAGTGTCAAAGCAATACGCGAATGAACGGCCGGTGCATTTACAGTGCGGCGGCCGGCGGCACAGTGGGGGCGCGAGCACTGAGCCAATTGACCACTCACTATTAGAAATTGCATGCAAAGCTCTGTGAATCGTTTCTTGTCACTATCCAATGCCTGCGCCATATTTCTTATGTAAATCTATAAATTTGCTGATGGTTGGTCCCTGTTGACGGAGACCGTCTGGGCAGATAACATCGCCAGCCTTGCAATCTCGGGATATTAAGAATAGGTACTCGGGTTCGTGAGCTTTGAGGATTGGGGTCGTTAAATCTCAATAAGGCAGCCTTAGGAGTACGGCAAATGCATGGTGGTATTGTATTTGCCGTAGCACAACGTAGGTGCTAGGGAGAGCTTTGCTCTTTTGTGGGATGTTTTAGCCGCAGTGCATTCTATAAGATATAGCGGAGCCCCTCCCAATGTACTGAAAGAGACCACCGAAGTGATTTTAGCGGGTAGAAGCCCCAAATTACTTTGTTTTCCCCCCAAAAGCATGGTTGGTATCTTTTAAGATTACTCCCGCGATAAAAAAAGATAGGTAACACCCCAGAGCCTATTTTCGCTAATCAATACTGCGCAAACATAGCTATGTTCTAGTTTGGAGGACGTTATGGCTAATGAAATTAATGGTTAAGTCTTGAATATTAAGGCTAAGAGCAGAAGTGGTCTGTATATCATCCTAACTAGCGCTGTGTTTTTATGAACAGATGTATTAATTACCAGGTTGTGGTTGTTATAAGTGTAGATATAACCTTAGCGGACGTCCTCGCGGAGGCAAAGACGGTTGACGTTAGACTTTTGTCTACAATGGGCTACCATTTTTGCTGTGTAATAACACATGGTGTTAAGTGACATTTAAGTAGTGGATACATACTTGATTAGGATACATTAGCTCCCATACTTTGACAGTCGGAACGCAGCGATGCTGTTACGGCGACAGACTTACAATATCACGGTGGTAGACAGGTCTAAAAACACTACTGCCACCACATTACATAGCATCGGAATTGAACAGAGAACTAAACCACGGCTCTATAGAGGCAGTGAGATCAATTTTATACCAATAGTAAAAGGATCATATAGCTGAACATATTACTAAATTAATTAAATAAAACCTTCAATAGAGTATGAGTTACCAAACTTACTTGGAGAAATGTATTGAAGTAGTAATCGACAATGGAGGGAAATGTAGAGCGGAAAGCGCGTTATTCAGATTTGAGTTTCACGCTTGTTATTCGACACCGCTGCGTACTTCCGGTCCCGATACAACCCTCGCTCGGGCCGTTGACGCCGTTGAGCTGCAGCTCACACGCACCGGTGTGCGTTCAGCGTGAGTGACCCTTTGTGTAATATCGGAAATATTATCAAAAGCTTTTAGTCTCATATTCGCAGCCTCTTTGAAATCAAGTATATAAAGTTATTGAAGTTCAAATTATGTAATGCTGAAATTATTACATTAACTAACGTATATCACTATTTCATATACAAAGACTTTACAGTAATCTTCTACAGGTTGTTTATAAACCAAATTGATCTAATCTGTTAATAATATAATACTAAAATGGAATAAGCCATTTACGTGACGAGATGAGCTGGACGTTCAGCTGATGGTAAGTGATACGCCTGCGCATAACAACCTGGCGCTGGTTAGGATGGTATATACGGCACCCTATTGCGCTCGTCGCCTTCGTACATAAGATGTTGTCTCTGTACTCCAGTAAATTCACCAGCTACAACGCTCTTCAAACCGGAACGACTGTAACATTTGCATAAGGCTGTTTGTCAGCAGAAATAGGCGTTGCGGTGGTATCTGCTTAATTGTACTCCGGCAGCAGAGATCTACCACCAGTAAATTTTACTCGGAAATTGTGAAACAGAACCTAAATGTACCATAGTCAGTAACGATTAATGTTATCACCGATGAGTTACCACGGCAGCGTTATATGTAATTACATCATTATTATCATAAGCAGTAAGTCCCACTACTTCTTCACACCATAGTTACTGCATCGGGCGGTATACACGGTATTCGTAGTGTTGTATGAGGTACGTAGCGTTGTACTCGCATCTAATTGTTCTTGACGTGGTACAGGAAATTTGATAGTGCAGAAAAAAGGTAAAGGAATTGAAAAAAATTATTGGGTCAATAATTAAATAAATTTGTGGAGGCCTTTGATCCCACGTTGGTGTTTCTCTAGACCAGGGGTCGATAACCTTTTGAGACGGAAAAATCAAATCTTACAATTTATCAAATCAAATCTCCATCATGTTATTACAGCTAAATGAAACGATAGTTTTATGAAAAATATTTTATTTTTCTAAAAAAAAAAATCAGCAATGAAACACAAAATCAAAAACTACTGATGCCCGGATCAATACACGTCCGGGTGCGGGGGGAACTGGTGGTGTATTTGGTTTCAATTTGAACCTTATTTCATCGGGCTGTGGCGTGTATCCATCAGCACACGAGTACCGTCGTGCGCCGCTCAGGACGGACGTTCTTTGTTACTCCGTCATCGTGCTATCAGCTATCAGCTATCCGCTAGCACTCGGAGACTGAGCAATCGAATCTGTGGCTTATAGTTATAACAAATGTTGAGTTATTAATTTGTTTATTTATACAATGCGCTGAAGTAAACAAGACTACTGTGTCGTGTGACGCTTTCAAATAATCAACTGAGTATAAAAGACTGGTGGCGTGTTGCGGTAGATATCACTTGTGTTCCTGCGACAGTGCTCCGAGTTAACTGCACATACTAACTAATATTTAACTTTCTTTTACCATTGTAAAGTGAATTTTACTAAATACATGTGTACTGTTTGTACACGAGAAATATTTACAATAACTAAACTTCACAACCCCCACATTGGTGACGCGACCTCAGCTACAATAAAGCGCACAGGGCCACGGAGCATTTAGATTGCGAGCTCGTCCCGATCCTTCTCGATCCGAGCATCAGCTGTTTTTGATTTCATGTTTTATTGCTGGTTTTTTTAGTAAAGTAATGTATTTTTATGAAACTATTGTTTCTTTAGCTGTACTAACTTGACGGAGCGTAAATAACGCTAATAAAACGTTTTAAATAAATGATTTTCTTTTTAATCAAGATCGATTTTTTTTTCCTTTCCATCATCAAAGGTGTCATTAGTACTATCGTCTGTCTTCATTTTCGGAAGTGGTGTCCTAACACCCAGTTGAAATGGTGCCTAATAGTCGTTAATCGATGCAGAGCGATGTTGAATTTTTTTTTATAAAACAATAATATTTGCGTAAAGAACTAACGAGCCACAGCTTATTGTGTCAGATGGACATTCATATTCATCCTTTTTTTTATAAAAACAGTATAAAAACAGAAGTAAAGAAATATTTCCCCATGTGACATGCTAAAAATAATAACGCCGCGTTCGCTATGGAGAAGTGTTTCAGATAACAATTTGTTTTCCCGCCACCGTGTCAATACAACACGGCAATATAATTAAGCTACAACTTGTGTAAAAAGAACATCAGTTAAGAATTTGAAACTTTATCGAGTTTCAATGATGATGTAAAATTGAGAAAGTCTTAGAAAAAAATTATCAAATCTATTATTTAACTTGCTTTTTTATTTTGATGTGAGCTTTCTAAATTAGATTTTAATTAATAAATATATTAATTAGACGGACGCGCGGCTCGAAATGGTCAACTATTAGCAGTCGGTTTCGCTGACCCACACATATCATGTATTCATTATTATTTTGAATAAAAACACGGTGAAGAGTAGCGTTGAATTAAAAGAATAAAAAACATGTAATCTACAGTTTTGTTATTTTTGTAATAAATAAACAACTATTTATTTATCTTAATCAATATATATAACTAGTCTGGCCATAAATACTGTTACTGTTACATAACTTATTATTTTGAATTTGGAACATACATATTATTTTAAAAACTTCTTTCGATTTTGAGCCATTTCACATGTTTTTTTTGTGTTCATTATCAAATTACCATATGAAATAGGGTGTTAAAGATAATAGGATTGCAGTGATCGTCTTGCACAAACGGAGTATGAAGCCGATCCGGTCGGTCATATGCCAGACACTTCACAATCTTGGTATGAGACGTATGTTCGTATATCTTACTATTAACAGATACAACAACACTTCCTCTGTCGAAGACCAGAACAGATCGGGGCGGCCGCGTGCTGTTAGAGCTACAAAGGCTGTTAATGCTGTTAAAGCCAGAATTCGTCGAAACCTATTTGGGAAGCAAAGAATCTTATCGCGAGAAATGAAGATTCCCGCTAGGACTCTGTCGCGTATTATAAAACAAGACCTGAGGCTCGGTGCTTATCGTCGATATACAGGACATGCCCTAAATCAATCTTTACTATTAAAGATGAATGGAGTGGATCGATAAAAACGAACTTCGTTGGAGAGACGCGGCCTAATTTATAAATCCAACGTGTTTCAATTTATAAACGTACAAACTAACTTTCAGCTTAGTTTAAGTTTAATTGCCTTCTACATCGAAGTTGTTTTTTTTAATATAATTGTTTAAACATTAAAATATATCCGCGGTACAGCTATTTTAAGACATAATGTGGCATAGAAGTTATATTAACTTACACAACAAGCTTCCCGTGAGAAACGGTTTAAATTGATTTCTATGTGCTTTTTTATTTTAAATATTGAAACTAATTTGAGTCTTGATGTAAAATTAAAATTATATAAATTTACTCGTAAAATACGACCAAGCTTCCGCTAAATAAATATATTCCGATACATGACGACTAGAGTGCGACATATCGAGATGGCGGGAGCTCAGCACTGCCCCCGCCGCCGTCGGATTAAAAGAAATGTATGCAGAGACATAATTAGTAGGGAGCGGTACAAAATATTGATTATTAGTCCTAAAAGACGACCGGAGGTTCAGTGAACTTGTTTATAAGAAAGTAGTGTTACAATTGTAACAAAGGACAACATGATAGTCCTCTTTTAAGGATGTCAGATGAACCTGGACGGTTATTGTAAACTAATGTATTATGAGCTATTAAAATATTACAAATAATATAAAATATTTATTACGTGATAAGTAGAAACAAAATAAATTGTAATACTCGGAAATTCGCATTCCGTATCAATTAGATGAAGGTGATTAATTGAGTTATGTTACTTTCCGAACCGTGAAGAAGGTTTTTTTCCCTCAAAACATTGATCAATTGAGATTTTAGTACTACAGTATATAGATATAACTGATAACAGGAAGAGAACGCTCATCTAGTTTCAATAACTTTTAATGAGACTTAAAATAAAGCTCCAGAGCCTTGTTTTCTAAGCGGCGTTTCTAGAATTCATTTTGTTTGCGCATCATCAACGCATACATAATACGATAGGCGTAAATATTAGTTATAAAGCGGAAGCAATTGTTTTTAGTTAATTATAACTAGAAAATAACCCCTATAAATTATAACATTTATGAGATTCTAGATTTAAAAAAAAAAATATTTCTTCAAGATAAATACTAAAATTAACGATTTATTATAAATACATAAACAATGTGTGTTTCGCGTTAATACAATAGTAGGTTCAGTTTATAAAAACGATTCATTGAATATTTTATAAATTAGATATTCAGCCCTTACAAAACATTTGTTAATATAAAATTATGTATATTATTGATACATACCAATTTCCCACGCCGTTATATACAGTAGTATTGTTCCAAAGAGTAGTGTATACTTTCTCATCTTGACAATCTTCATAAATTTCAAATTAATAAAACTTTAAACAGTTGAACATACTTTTAGCGCGGTGTTACTTGCACTTAATTCGCGAGTGTTCACTGAATAAAGCGTGCAGTCGTAAACGAGCGGACCGGCACGCGACGCGAGAGACGACCCACTGCCCCTGTATTCGCACCGAGGCGCGCCCGACGCTCGACGCCCCACGCCCGACGCTCTTATTCTTACATTAACTGCGTAGAAACAACTGATTATTAATAATACAATAGGCAACCGCGGTAGTTATATGGCTATGATAG
The DNA here is from genome assembly GCA_033220335.2 of Troides aeacus. Classification (NCBI taxonomy): domain Eukaryota; kingdom Metazoa; phylum Arthropoda; class Insecta; order Lepidoptera; family Papilionidae; genus Troides; species Troides aeacus. The sequence goes on from CM067270.1 coordinate 608,520, forward strand.
GGCTGGCATAACAATCGAAGTTTTAAAGCCTTTAAAACAGAAAAGAAAAAACAAGTGCGACGGTAATTCTCTGTGCCGCAAAATTCTTGAAATATGCCGCGAATTTTTGTTGTAAAAATCATTAAATATTACTTTACGTTCAAAACGATTGTCGTTATCTATTTTATAGTATTTGTTCCAGGTAAATACTTATTTCTTTCTTTTTAAGATTTAGGCTATTTTTTTGCGCAACTCTTTAAATAAAAATCGCTCATGTTATGTTTAATACCTTCAACTAATACAACAGCGGATTTCCGTCTAAATAAATCTAGCCGTTCCGCATATAATCAAATATCGGTAAAAATGTATGAATAAATTTTATTTGTCACCCATCAACCCCTGCACTTTGTCAGCGTGAACGATAAACTGTCTAGACTCAATTTATGAGAGAAGGCCCCCGAGTGCCAATAATGGAATTATTAAGAGATATCTATTATTGAAATAGATGTAATCTAAAACCCATCGCCGTCATGACAGATGTACGTAGATACGGACAATTGTAGCAATTTATTCGTTTTCATCTTTTCGGCCTGCTTCTCTTTCTCGCGTTGCCGCTTCAGTTTCTTCTGCTGCGTCTTCTTCTCCTTCTCTTGCTGGAGTAGTTCGGGTGTTAAGAGGCCAGATATTTGCGACTGGATGAACAATAACTTTTTGGAATCTGAATGATTGGAATTCGACAGGGGAATGTATTAGGACCTTGAATAAGTTCGCGCTGTTTCTTTTACATAATAAAAGCTTTATTTAAGTTATAAGGGACAAAAACATTTCATTCACAGTATTGGCCATCACTAGCCACCAGATTTTTTTATCTTTTTGGCAGTATATTAATTCCGACGGACGGAAAAACGTTTAAATGAATAAATGATATACCCTTTGCAAAGTGTACCGTTAAACTACATTTCTGGCACGTTTTCGAGTATCTTTTCAGGACTCTTACCGGTCGTCTTACCTTAAAGATCAAATATACAATTTTGTTTACATTGTAGCTTAAGCCGTGACTAGCCGCATAAAATTACATATTTTCACTCCGGCGTGCCTTCACCGTAGAGCGGTAGTACACGGCGTTTAGAGATAGAAGTTTAAAACGTTTGATTAAAAATTAAGTTTCTTTGTGTAGTGCAAAAATTTTTAGCCGGTGTAGCTCATATTTAAAAGTATACGTTAACTTGGATTTAATAAAATTATCAGGTTTTTTAGAATAAAACAAATTTTTGACAATTTTCTTTAAAGAATAGTTGATGGAATTCGTTTGAGATAGCAACAAATTAAAACGATTCTAATAAATATGTTACTTACTTTTCGTAGCGATGGTAATTTAATGCACTTCGCGAAGGTATTGTTAATAAAACAATGTGAAGGGTCGAATTAATTTTCTTAAGGACACTCGACAAATCAGCGACGGCACGGCAAATATAACGAGCTCTACATATTGCTCGGAAAATAGTTTTCGATGTACTTTCCACGGGAACTTCGGACGCGTACTTTGAAACATTTACTAGTATAGCGACGTGATCGCTATAAGTTATGTACTTTTAAATTATAATCGATAAAATGTAAAAGGTGTACACGTTAGTTTGTAATAAAAGCGCCAAGCTAGGTACAGTCGGGGTGATTTGCCAGTCAACATGGCGCGCATGCTCTGGTGGTGGGCGGGCACTTCTTGTTCCGCCGCCCAGATCAAATTAAAACAGAGCCAGGAACGACGTATCAGTTCGCTGTGAAGACTCCTGCCGACTACATTGCACTCTCCGCAAAATTAATGTGCCCTGTTCTCCAGTTTGCGCAACACGAACGACCTGTCAAAAAACTGGTAAGTTACGTTTTATTATAAGTAAGTCTGAGAGGAAAATCTAAACATTTTAATAGTTCATCACAGCTTTTAGAACTTACTTAATTTAGAAGAAAAGGTATCTAAGGTTTATTTATATGTTGAATTGTATTTCGCTTACCCGTAAAATTTAACTCCGTCAATGATATATATCTATCAGAAATATTTTTTTGTATAAATTTAAAAATATAAAATATTTCTTGTGACAAATAAACTCGATTCGATAAGCTCGGCGTGCACTTTGCCTATTTCGTTGCATGTAAACGGTTTCTTGACAATTAACTCGGTACACGCAGAAAAACATTTTTATATAGTGTAAAAAATTTTCACGTAATTTATTTTTAAATTCAACTATACTTTACACTAGTAAATAAAAATATATCGTAACTTGTAGAAACGTATTAAAATTATTACGTACAGAAATTTTGGTTTCGGCTCGAAAAATTAACAAAAGTAACAGTTTTCAACTTAATTTTATTATGTTGTAATGAAAACAATAGATGTACAAAGATAAATTAATTGTGTTTTCGTTTAGGTTTTAACGCGAAAAGCACATTTTTTTTTTTAATTCTTACGGACGTTAATATTTCTCTAATAGCTTTCTGTTTCACGAAGCGAGTTGGGCAAATAGTAAGCGCTACGCTAGCCTATAACAATGTAGCGTTAGTTAGGATGATGAACACTGCACCATATCGTGCTCATAGCTTTAAAAAATAATATTGACGGATTTATTTTGCAAATAAAACATTTTTTTTTCATTAAGAGCTTTTTAATTATTTCCAAGAAGAGTAGTGATCACACCATTTACAGAGATCCGCGCGTCTGTGGGATTCATTTAAATTTGTTTTTGCGTGATCTAACTTCGACTTCGGTATTCGCTTTGTCGATTCAATGTTCTGATTAAAGTTGCATTTCAAATTATCCCTTTAAAAGCTTATTACACTATAAATACAAATAAGTTAAGATATGCAAACATGAAATGTTATTGGAGATACATTCTCTGATATCATAGATATAACCATCGGCAACGAAAGTTCTCAAACATTTCTCTAAGTATTCCTTGAGCAGACTATTACTTGAGCTTTAAAGTTTGTAGGGATGCCGTAACCTTTAAATTTCAAAGTTGAATATAATTGTTATTCCTTATAAATTAATTGGAAATATCAGGTTCTTAAAGCAACTGGATTATATGTAAGGCAGGTTTCTGGTAGAGCAAGAAATTCTAGGAATTGATTAATTTTGGTAAATTTATAGAACAATTTTCACTGACATTAAAGTTTGTTTCAGTTTCTAAAAGTAAACCACCATGAGTGAACCTCACAGAGAAAATCAACGTAACCAACAAAATCTAAATAATTTTAACCATTTTACGAATAATGACAATATATTACGAAACAATGATTTACAATGGAACATAAATCCTCCAATGGTTAATAACAGTAATTTATACATGCATGTTGACGAGTCAACAAGTCAAGTAATTGATCTTTCAGTTAAAGGCAATATTACAAAAGATAATAAGATTATTACAGACGAGAAACAGGAAATTAATAATAAAAGAGAAAACTTTAACATGCAGTACGGATTGGAAATCATAGTTAATAATAATGCAATGATGGCAGGTAGCAAAAGAACCCACGAGCAGATGTATAAGGTTGAAGATGTATCAAAACCGATTGCAAGAAAAGGAGAAGTGTGCGAGGTACCTCAAAAGAAGCATGAAACGGTTTCATATGATACTTCAAATTTTGATAAAAAATTTAAATTGAGTGAAATGAATAAAGCAGCAATTAATCGATACAATAAAAATAAGAACACACGAACATTTGGACAAAGCCGAGTTAGCAGTGACAATTTAAATATTGGTCGGATGGCAAATGCCTCTCACATTAATAAAACGAAATTATTACATGATCTGAAGTTAAAACTGTTGCATCGATCAAAGAATGAGGCCTTTAAATATACGAAGAATGTATATACACAAACCGACAAAAACAACAACGATAAATCTTCGCAAACAGAAACGAGTGATGAAGAGACCCAGAAACAATTAAATTCGTATGTGAATCAAAATCGAGTCAAGTATGAAACGATTGTTCAAAATCCTACACAAGAAATATTTTCCATCAACCAAGAAGCTTTTCTTCATAAAGGAAATAACACAGGCGACGTCGTAACGGTAGGCGAATTTGTCAAAACCATGATTGAAATTACGAGAACATAGATGTGATGCTGCTACAGCTTGTTTAGCGTAATTGATTATAGAACAATTTTATTATTTTATCGTTTAGAAAATTTTATGCAACTGTCATTAGTAGTTTGTTATATTGCTTACAATTTTCTAGGGGCAGGAAGCAGTTAGACGTGCTGAACCAGCAATGATGCAAATGGGGTTGTCATATCTGTATCCACTCCCTGCTGATTACAACACTAGTAGACCTGCCGTCGCTCGCCATCCATACACGACTCAGGACATCATCAGGATCAGGAGTCAGAACGGCGCAAACATTTATCAGCCAAACTTACATTACCGGCCGCAGTACAGTCAGTATCCCGCGACACAATATTTCTAATGGGACATGGCAAACATTACTAACAATTACCAAAATTACTATAGCTACCAACTATACCAACATCGCAACTTTTAAATTTGTCTTAAATTTTAAAAGATATTAACGTATTTTATATTTATATTCGTTCAATAGCCTAGATATTTAAGTTAGCTCTCCGCTGGCCAGCTTTGATATATTTGGTAACTAATTCAAAACACTATCAAACTGATATTTTTTTTTAAAAATTCATGTTTAAGTAACATTTATCCTATCACTTTGTATTTGTAGTTTCCAAAATAAAACTAAGTTAAACTTTGTTATTTAATAATAAAAATAAATCTTTGTTTAATATAGATAATATTAAGATAAATAATCACGTAATAGGTAAGTGACAAAATTAATATTGAAAAAGTTAAAACAAGATGGAAAAAAAAAAGTCAGTTAAGTCGTGGCCTCTCTAACATTCTTCCGCTTAGTGTATTTGTTCTTTTAAAAATTCGCCCCGCGACATTGCTTATATTACTATTCACAGGTTTTGTTTATATTTAATAAATTTACGACGTACACGTTAGATAATAATTATCTATAGTTAAGTTTGTGTAAACGTGATCTAGTTAATGTTAAGTTATATGATACCAAGCTTTACATCTCGATAGAGATATTCGCAACAGGCGTAGCGTAATCAAAAAAATATTTAATGTTAATAGAAAGCTAAAGGTTATAGTTATGAAGACGCTTATGGTTTTAATTAAAAATAAAAATTTGGTTTATTGTTTATGATGGCTTGATTTTGCACACCTAAGCATACTGGCGGTAGGTCTCTGTTGCTGGAGACCGTCTAGGTAGGTACCACCGCCGCGCCTGTTTCTGCCGCTTAACAGTAGCATGCAAATAGTACTGTGTTCCGGTTTGAAAGGTGCTGTAGCTAGTGGAATTATTGGAGTTACGAGACTTAACATAAAGATGTTGAGACAAAAGTGTCTCAAGACGATGAGCGCGTCGCGGTACTGTATGCCATCCTAACTAGCGCCACAATGTTATCAACAGGCGTATTATTTACCATCGCGCGATCATCATGAACGCGAATAAACTTAGGCAAATAATTATAATTATACATATAGTACTAGTGCATGACATTCGATTGGATAATTTAGACCTTGAAGTTATATAAACAGTAGCGTAAATATTCAAAAAAACTTATGTAAGTTTTAAATGTTCTTCGCAATCATACTCTAGCACAATGTATTCTTGAATAAATGTTTCATGTTAAATAATAGGTAATTTATTTTTATAAAACTAATAATAATAATAAACGCCCCCTCCTCCAAGGGTATGAACCTTAACGTGGTGAAGGGGCTTACGAAGAGCAGGCACTGTCAATAGTCTTAACAACTCGACATTATAACTGAAATAGTTTTACAGGAAACCTAGGTAACATCTGAGCAAGCAACCCTCTTTAAACTAAACATACCCAAATCAAAAACACTTTACGGGAGCAAGTTAATAATGTGTTATAATGATTTACGGTCGCTGCCCGAGGATGGCCGGGACGCACCTCTAGCCGGTGCTGGGTGCATCAGTTTGTGGAACACCGGCGGCAAGAAGCTGAGCAGGCGGGCCCTTGTCACACAAAATGTCTCAACCGCTGCTAGGGGGTTGAGCAGGCGGGCCCATGACATTGATGTTACAGCCGAATCAACGGGCAAAGATACTATCTCTTAGTTTTTACTGATCCCTTCTTCTCCCTCCTCATATAATATAACGAAGAGGTGAAGTTAGACTCTGAATTCACCCACCTCGGCCACCTCTCGTATGCGCAGACGACGGTTACCTGAAATTAATGCATTTATTCTGCGCACTTACCTTTAACTTACCGCATTAGACACAGATACCAAAATTTATTTGGAACCTCTTCACCTAAAATTTACTAAAAGGTTTCATAACATGCAAGTTAGCCGCGAACGAGTAGGAGATCAACGGAGAGCTATAATTCGCAATAAACTATTATCATAAAGCACAATAAATTAAAGTTACAGTGAAGTCAAGTCAGAGAATAATTACATAACTTTGAAACAGATCGTAATAATCGTAATAACCAAACACAAATACCTGCCACTTCTGTACAAACTCGAACTCTATGGACCGATGAATATTTGGAATGATAATTTTTAGTGTTCGGTGTATGCATGCATGGCTATCACCGTCTCTTGTCAGCCCTACCCGTGTCGACAATTATGTGTCCTTTATAGCAAACGCTTCGATTGAAAAAGAGTAATGAGACATTCAGTAATGTGTCAGTAAAGTGCTTTGTCATGGACAATAATGAAATTTGTGAAACTAGAATTATAAAGCACTAATCTAAGGAAAGTACATTTATTACATATCTTTTATAAAAACTTTTAACTTCGATCTTCCAAAGAAGGCATTAGTTTTTTGCATAGTTTATTTCATCAGATGTCGCAAATTTAAATGAAGACCTTTCTGTGTAATGCAGAATCCATTTATATATAAAAAACACATCTTATGTCACAAAACCAAAAATGTTTGAGTTATCATCATGTATCAAAGGTACACTTAGTCAGTGTGTGAAAATTTTTATTGACTAGTATAAACTCATAAATCAAAGTTATTAATAAAAAGCAATTAATTATATAATATTATTTCTAATAACATGATACCTAATAGATTGTAACAAGAAGTTACAATTATTAATTATTCTTTTAACAAGGAATACCTTAGTACTAGAAATACCTTTATTTAGTCATCAATACAACACATGTTTAGATATACAGATACGCTCGCAAATAAAAGTTTGGAATCGCTTACTTGAGTTTGGTTTCGCGCGATCTTGTGTACTAAATATTTTTTAATAATAATAAAAATGATATCATTTTAAAGGTTCAACTTTTGATTTTAAACTGATACCGAAAATCATTAAGATGAAGTCAGTATTTAAGAAGCTGTCCCGGATCAAGTGAAGGAATAACGAAAAAGACGTGTTTCAATTGTTTCATACATCGCGAGCTCCTATAAAAGCACCTGTAATGAGATTTTCTTTATCATTTTACTTTCACACGTTGATCGGTACACATCTCCGCTACTTTTGACTCTTTGCCTTGTACGAAAATGCAGACAACACCTACAGAAGCAGCACAAATCGTAGCCCTATTGCAAGAAGAGCTTAGCCACCGGTTTGTCGCTCGTCGGCTCCACATAAGCCAGTCCTGTGTTTCGAAAATTTACAAGCGCTTTCGAGAGTCTGGTGCCCTTATCCCGAGACTAAGATTTGGACGGCGCCGGTACAGATCGGAGAGGGATGACCGTTTTATCGCGTCAATCTCTCTCGGAAATCGGCATTTAACTGGTATTGGCATTAAACAGGAGCTCCGAGATGTTCGTAGGGTAGCAGCCAGGGAGTGGACAGTTCGTTGACGACTCAAGCAAGCGAATCTGACTCCAAAAAGGCCCGCCACAGGCCAAAAACTCACGGCTACTCCGCCAGCACCGACAAGCTCGCCTTCAATTTGCTCGCACCCATCTTGATTGGGAGGTTAAGCAATGAAGTCCTGTTCTTAGCCGAGAGCACTACTAACGAGGGTTACATTGTTATAGACAGGCGTACCATTAACAAATGAATGTTAGTTTAAAGGATCAAAAAAAATCTAAACGACGTCTTAGTGCATACATCACATAGAAAAGCTTGGGTCAGTTATCCTCGGGAAGTTGAGGATTACGATAAGCTTTGATAAACTTTTAGGTCATTATGAGAGAGTCAAATCAATAAGAAATAATGTCGCGACGTAGAAAAATATTTGTAATGGCTAGTGCTGAGATGGAAATAAGTTAACGATTAGGAGTAATAAGAACAACTTAACATTTTTTTCTACGTTCATAGCTTTATGTATCGATCGATTTTACCTTGACTTGACTTTGCTATTTATAAATAGATCACCCACACGTAACCGGCTGCCATTGGAAGGCGGTTGATGTAGTAGTATGTAGTATACTGATGTGGTGTGTAAATATTACTATATCCCCTTTTGAAGGGCGCTCGTTGTACTTTAGTAATGCGAGATAAATCTAATTTCTCAAGAGGACGAGTATAACATGGTGCATCGTATCGTAACTATCGTAACTTCCGCTATAGCGGGCTGGCATATTACGTAACTTTACTTTTTTACTTACACCCTGACTTTTTCTCCATTTATCCGTCAAATCAAGGTCTTGTTCGTCTCGTCGCTGTATTATGTATTATATTTTGTTTATTACAGAAATAGTAATAGCTTTGTCAAGCGCAGGTCCGATCAGGTTCGGAAGTCTTTAGGCAGGCTTATTTCCCGCAGTCGACGACTATAAAAAGTTGCTTAAATATGATTTTGATAAAACGATTTATATAGTTTATTTTATTTTTCTCCTTGCTGCGAAAGGGTAGCTCGTCTTGAGATATAAAATGTTAAATCTTTTACTACAGTAATTTTACTAGTTACAAACGCCATTTCAAGAAGGAACATAGTAATGTTCGCTCACTGCTCTTTGGCGGAGGAAACGGAGCTGCTTTGGTATCACTTACTGATGATAAGGCAACTAGATTAAGATATATTATTTATAAGATCTAAATAGAAGGTTGCGTAGAGACAACCTTGACCGTATTAACATTTCAGCGTAGTTCAGTTATTCACTGTCAAACAAAAGCTTTCCTTAGATTAAATTTAGCCCTGTATGCTACTAATGGTCACAACGAAAACTACTGCCCTTTATCTGAAATAATTTTCCATTTACTCACCTATTAATAAGACACGTCGAAATTAGATTTGAATATCCTATAGTGACCTTTATCCTTTTTTCTTAAATATGGTTGTGGTATGGGCTGGTGAAGGTGCTGGCTCGTACAAGGACTAACCTTTCGGTTAAATGGGAACGTTCCGGTCGTCGTTGGGGTCGAACCTGCGCACCGGCTTTGTTTACACGGTGTGCGGTCCACTGCACAGTGACGTTAGAACAGCGGGGGTTGGTTGAATCACATGCACTCCAGCGCGCAGCAGGTACATATCTAGCTCAAACCTGGGATACGCCGATAATATTAAATTGCTACAGATCATGTGTTATCCAATGATCAAAGAGACGAGTTTAACAAGTATGTTCATGTATCTTTTATTATTTATTTGTATTCGATAGATTCGATGCGGTAACAGGCAAAGTATCCATCGTACTCTTGCTGGTGCATTCTTGTTCTATTTGTCTACGTGACCGTGCAACCGCTCACATGGAAGTAAACTTTTAAAAGCATCTCTGAATCCTCTTCGCACGTTTGTTATCCGCTTCAACTAACTAACGATTACTTTCCTTAAAAAAAAATGTATAAATAAACCACCCATTAAATATAATATATTCCGACTACTGCGACAAGGAATCTTTACATGGACCGATTCAAGAATAAACAATTTGATGGATGTGTCACGTGTCTACGAAAGCTGTTGTTTTTGGAAAATATTGCGTTTTTATATTTTATTGAAGGGTCGACGCGAGATATTCACCTCATGGTAACTGGTACTCCTGCCAATAATAATGTGATGCTAATTAGGATGATATAAGTAAGTAGCAAGTAGTAAACTAGGTAGCTCCCTATAATCTTGATCTAGATCGGGCTGCAAGCCACTGCGGCTCTTACAGCTCATCTGACACTGGGCTCGTGGACTCGGATCCACGGCCTGAGTCTGTAGCTCCCTGGTTTAATGGTTAGGCTATCAGGCTTTAAATAAGTTATGTTCGAAATTCTTTACCACGTAGTAGTAACAAAGTATGGAAATTAGTAAAAAGTGTAATATATGTACATGCAAATTTTTGTATAGTATATATATTTATAGTTTTCTCGGATTTCTTATAGGACATAGTGTTATTTTATTTTTTTTGTTTGTTTGTTATGACATCTGTGAAACATATTTAGTCTACATCAAGTCATTGAACAGACAACGTCATATTTTTTCATCGTGTTAAAAATGTCGAATTTTGTACCGGAAGGTGATGATTAGCGGAAAGCATAAATTTTTTGTTTTCATTCAAAGAAAAGTGCTGCAGAGTCGTATGCGAGTCGAATGCTTGTCGAGGCATATGGTGATCATGCTCTATCAGAAGCAACATGCAAAAGATGGTTTCAACGGTTCAGAAATAATGATTTCGATGTGAGAAATGAAGAACGTGGAAGACCACCAAAACAGTTTGAAGACGCCGAATTGCAAACGATATTGGATGGAGATGACACTGAATCAAAAGTAAATGGCAGAAATGTTAAATGTTGCACAACAACACAACAAACAATTTCTGACCGTTTAAAAGCTATGGGAAAGATCCAAAAGTGTGGAAAATGGGTGCCACATGAATTGAATGAAAGACAGATGGAAAACCTAAAAAACACTTGTGAAAATTTACTTCAAAGACACGAAATAAAATCGGTTTTGCATCGGATTGTTACTGGCGATGAAAAATGGATTTATTTTAAGAATCCTTAACGGAAACAATCATGGGTTATTCCGGGACAACCATCAACCATCAACATCGACTGCAAAACCAGATCGATTCGGCAAGAAGACAATGCTGTGTGTTTGGTGGGATCAGAAAGGTGTGTGGTGTGGTGTACCACGAGCTCCTAAACTCCCACCTGGTGAAACCGTTAATACTGATCAATTTGAATCATGCATTGATCGAGAAACGACCAGAATGGGCCAGAAGACACGGCAAGGTAATTTTGCTCCATGACAATGCACCTGCACACAAAGCAAAACCGGTTCAGGATACAATCAAAACACTTGGCTGGGAACTGCTACGTGCTACCTGCTACCCCACCCGCCGTATTCACCAGACTTGGCTCCTTCCGACTACCATTTGTTTTCATCGATGGGGCACGCATTGGCTGAGCAGCACTTTGGTTCCTACGAGAGTTATATCGGCATAATGTGGACACCGATATAAAACACCAGGGTCATTTAGATAACAGTGACCCATTACACGCTTATCATGGAAGACATTAGAGACTAAGTACCCATTATATACAGTATTAAATACTATCCTTATTATATCAATTAAGATAAGAAACCATGTAATCCTAGAGTATAAAATGTAATCTTAAAACTAAATAAATCAGTCTACAGTAGCTTCTCAAGCCGAGAACACCTCGTGTTCCTTTTTAAAAACCCTGCTACCGTCACCCGCAACCTAACTCGAGGAGGTCGAAAATTGTGTCTGGTTGGTTTGCTTTAAAAGACGAACAATTTTATTGGCGTGGTATCCACAAATTGTGTAGAAACGTGGTCACAATGTGTAGGAAACAATGGCCAATACTTTGAATGAAATGTTTTTTACTTTCCCATTAATAATTAGTGTTTTGTTTTCACAAAAAACGCTCATTTCATACCGGTACACCTAAGTATGTATATTTATGTGCGTGCGTGTGTGTTTTTATATATGTATATTGTGTATTATATTTGTATTTATTTAATGCGCCTACCTCATCATCTCTGCATTACCCAAGGTAGACTGGAGTAGCCTTTACACGAGGTGTATAAAGTGGATAGGTACACCCCCCTCACCCCCACCCCTAACAGGTTCCCGCCTTGTCGTGGAGAGGTCCAGATGTTCACTGGGTGCGGGGAATTCTCCGAGTACCTTCACAGGTTTAAGCTCAAAGAGATTCCCGTGTGCCTTTGTGATCCGGAGGTGAACAGTGAACCGTGGTGCACATCCTGACTTCCTGTCCCTTATTTGAGAGAGAAAGAGTCAGCTGTGAGTTAGAAATAGAGAAGAAGATAGAAAGTGGAGTCATTTCCTCTTTGAGTGAGTACGGAAACCGCCAAGCATTCATAATATATAGCAGGAAGATAAATATAAAATAAATAAAAGTAATGTAAAACAAAAACAAAATAAAAAATTATATCCAAAGAATAGTAAGTAAATTGAAATAAATAAATAAAAGGAATTGTAAAAGGACGAAAAGGAGAAAGAAGGAAAAATATGCAAAAAGGCCAAGTCTTATTAAGTCTAATTAAGTGTTATTTCAGGCCAAGATATGATGCTCCAGACTGCTTGACGAGTCGACGAAGTCTTCGCATCGGAAGGAATGACAGAGGAAAGGGAATGTAGAATGATAGATAAGTTTCGGAACGAAAGAGGAAAGAGTGAAAGATAATAATTAGGTAACTAGAAAGTAGAAATGTTAAAAGAGACTGATAGTTATATAAGAAAAATAAATGTAAAGATAGACTAGGGAAATTGATGGTAAATGAATTAAAGATTACTAAAGGCCCGGACCCACAACAGGCAGGGGGACAATTAAAACAAAAAAGAGAAAAACCTCACTTTGACTACACTACGCACCTGACACCATGTTGTGGTATATCTTTTTATAAAACGATATAGATGTTCACACCCTTTAATTTTAGCCACACTACTACATTTTCAGTTCCCCTGATAATGATATTAACATATAACCCCCTCCGATAATAATATATTTATGTACTACCCACTACGGTAACCTAATGCTTTTTAATCCATGTATATATGTATGAGACATTCAGAGATTCATTGATACTGAAATGATGACAATGATGACACTGACATGAACTAAAAATTTTTGTAAAAGTATTATGTCTGCCCTGCCATCCCTAAGGCATTTGAGGGGGTGTTAATAATATTCTATATCACAGCTAGTTAAGCAGGCGAGGGACAGCTAGATTTATTAATAATTGGATATTTTACTTTCACTATTTTCATTTATAATGCTGTTTAACTGTAGTAACCTAGAATGTCTCTGCTGCCGGAGACCGTCTAGGTAGGTACCACCGCAGCTACTATTTTTGCCGCCAAAGTAGTGTGCAAACATCACCCTGTTCGTTTGAAGTACGCTGTAGCCAGAGTAATTATTAGGTCAGCAACAACATCTCTTGTCTCAGGCGACGAGCGCAATGTGGTGCAGTGTATATCATGCCCCATCTTTAAGATGTTGATGAAGATGATGATGAGTGTTGATTGATTGATGATTAGTCTTGTCAACATTGAAGTCTTATGTGCAACGTTTCTTTAGCAACAATGGAGTCTTCCGTCTTTTTCCATTTTTACATAAATATTATAACTTAATATCATTTGCTTAAAATGTGACTATAGTTATTAGATGTAATGCAATAAAACTACTTTACTGTTACTTTTACGTAATAAAAATACAACTTACACTGTCAATATTTTAATACGAACGGAAACATTTAATAAGGCTTTTCGTATAAAGATCCTTTGGAACGCAAGTCCGTGTCTAGAATGCATCCGGTGTACGTTCCAACACCCAGTTAATTATCTACGTTCAGTGAAGTCAAAGTGAAGCATGAAAAGATTTTCATTTGAAAAGTGTCATAAGTATGCGTTTAAATATTATAAAGAGATGAAATATAAAAACAACAACGACGGCAACTAAAGAGAAAAAGCACAACATATAACACAGTACAGTTCAGGAGGAGGAGGAGTAATAAATAATATAATACAAATGCTCTATTAAGGCAAAATATACTTATTGAACCTTCCCAATTGTGACAAAACCTCGCTTCTTAAAATTTATTTAAATCAGGAACAGAATTTTTTTTAATAAAGAATGTGTTATGTGTGAGGAATCCTCAATCATTCCTTTAATATAGTAAAGCACGATTGTTAATATTTCTATATGGTATTGCGAGCAAAGACCAAAAACCAAAAAACCTATATGGTATTATGAGCAAAAACATTCACTTCACAAGCTAAGTGTACTTTAATAGGTCTCGTAAACAAGAAAGCCGATGTTCTTGGAACTGCTTGTTTTCTTCAGATTTTTCCACAGGAAGCTGAAGCTATCCATCAAATAGCTGCTCTATGTTCTTTCTCCCACCACGCTAGCCCAATGCGGGTTGGTGGGAGCCAGAACCTTGTTTGTTAATTAGCAGGGTGCACATTGTGCAGGTGCGGTTGGCTCGAGTCCCGCGAGTTGTTGTGCGGGACTCCGTACACATTAAAACATAGTATTCCAATAATATTTATACTAGTTACATTTATGACAGTTTCAGCCGTTAGCAAAAAAGGTTTGAAATATTAGAAAGCTAGTTTTATTATTTTCAATTTTACTCACATTGAATTTTATAACAGGTTTAAACATAATCGTCTACCAGTATAAATAATATTTCATTCTATTTATGTATATACTTAATAGAATAAGGAGATGTACATTTATTACAATGAAACTGAAAGCCATCCAGAAAGTAGACTTAAGTGCGAATCGGTTCCGAGGACTGTACATATACATACATACATATAATACATATATATCACGCCTCGTTCCCAGCGGGGTAGGCAGAGACCACCTCTCTCCACCTGCTACGATCCTGGCACACCTCTCTCGCTTCCTCCACTTTCATAAGCGTCTTCATGCACGCTCGTCGGTTGCGTGTGCTTTTGATCCGGCCTTTCTTTAGGACATCTCCGATTTGATCGGAGTATGTCCGTCTAGGTCGGCCTGCACCGATTTTTCCAATCATTCTTACCTTGTATATTTCTTTCGTTAATCTTCTTTCATCCATTCTTTCGACATGGCCGAACCATCTAAGCATTCCTTTCTCTATCCTTGTCACTACATCTTCAACCACGCCGCACCGCTTCCTTATCACACTGATCCTCACTTTGTCCATCCGTTTCACTCCAGTTATACTTCTCAGGCTTCTCATCTCCACAGCATTAATCCTACTTTCATGTTTCTTCTGCCATACCCAACATTCACTACCATACATCAGTGTGGGGACCAACACGCCTCTATGCACAGCCAGTCGTGCACTTTGTGAAACGTTCCGGCTACTCATAAAGTTATGAAGTGCCCCATTGACTTGATTCCCTTTTAAAACTCTTCTTTCAATATCACCATCACACTTGCCATCTCTCGTAAACTGTGAACCCAGATATACAAATTCTTTCACTTGTTCCACTTTTTGTCCCTCAATCATAATGTCACAGTTTGTCATACATTCTTCTCTTTCAAAAACCATTACTTTCGTCTTGCTTACATTCACTTTCATTCCTTTGCTTGTTAAAGCTCCATGCACCATGTCGACCATCGCTTGCAACTCCCTCTCCGATGATGACAATAAAACTTGATCATCCGCGTATAGGAGGCACTTGACGGTCAACTCATTCATTCTTAGTCCATACTCACTATCTTTCAAATCTTTCAAGCAATTGTCTAAAAATAGGTTAAACAGCCACGGCGAGGCCACACATCCCTGTCTAACACCCTTCTGGATGCTAAACCAGTCTGAGTAAGCTCCGTTTATCCTGACACAAGCACTAGAACCCTCATAAAGTGATTTCAATGCTCGTATCAGCGTGCTGTTCACCCCATAAGCAGACAATATGGACCACAATTCATTCCTCACCACTCTGTCATAGGCTTTTTCCAAATCTACGAAAGCGCAATAGACCTTTTGGCTATGTGCCAAACATTTTTCGGTTATGCTACGTAAGGAAAAGACCTGGTCCATGCATCCAATTCCACTTCTAAATCCTGCTTGTACATCCCAAATTTTCTCTTCAGTTTCATTCATCACTCTTTTAATCAGTATCTTTGCATACAGTTTGCCGACGACGCTCAGTAAGCTAATGCCACGATAGTTTTTACAGTCTTGCTGTGACCCTTTTCCTTTATATACCGGAACGATTACGGCTTTGCACCAGTCATCTGGCACTTTGCCGCTCTTCCAACAAAGATTGAAAAGGTAGTACAGCTGACTAGCTACCACGCCCTGTCCAGCTCTCAGCATCTCGACCGTAATCCTATCATATCCTGCAGCCTTACCCAACTTCATACTATTCATTGCATCTAAGATCTCTTTCATACTAATATTACTTTCATCCCCACTCTCAGTTTGACCCCTACCGGGGTTTGGCACATGTATATCCTCTTTCTCGAATAAACTTTCAAAATATTTCCTCCACCTCTTTAGGATACATTCTTCACCTGTCACAAAGCTTCCATTCTGGTTCCTGATTTCGCCATGTGAGCTTGTTTTATTAGCTCTGGCTGTTCTTATGGCCTTCCAGAAAAACTTAATGTTCGTCCGGAAGTCCTCAGATAACCTTCTTTCAAATTCATCTCTATCATTCATTTTCTTTCTTTCCACCACTTCCTTTGTTACGGTTTTACGTCTTTTATACTCATTCTTCGCATTTTGTACATCCTCTATCGTTGCCTTGTCCATTCTATGATTGGCTTTTGCTGCCAACCAATCCTGCCATGCTTTCCTCTTTTCAGATACCGCCTTTCGAAGTTTTGCACTTATAGTCTTCAACATACTTCCTTTTCTTCTCTTGCTCACACCACATACATCAGTGGCCACATTCACAACTCCATCCTTGAGCGACTTCCATAACTCTTCAACCTCACACATTCCTTCTAATCTGTCAAACTTATCAGTCAATTTACTCTTATACTTCTCTCTCATTTCATCATTTTGCAAAACCTCGACTTTCACTCTTTCTAGGACACTAATGGGTTCTCGAACATAATGCCGCCATCGCCTAAGGATCCCCCTTAATCGACATAACACCAGGAAGTGATCAGTGTCGATGGCAGTGCCACGGTACACCCTGGTGTCTAGCACTTTCTTTCTCAATCTCTTATCGACCATTAAAAAATCAATCATACTTTCCTGGTTTCCTTCTTTTCTTGTATACCTGTGGATCTTCTTGTGCTCAAACATTGTGTTTGTTACCACAAGATTCCACTCCAAGCAGACCTCAAGCAGATTCTTTCCATTTTCATTCACTCTTTCATCACCGAATTTCCCTAAC
Source organism: Troides aeacus (assembly GCA_033220335.2). Taxonomy (NCBI): domain Eukaryota; kingdom Metazoa; phylum Arthropoda; class Insecta; order Lepidoptera; family Papilionidae; genus Troides; species Troides aeacus. The sequence continues at coordinate 625,782 of CM067270.1, forward strand.
ACAGTTTCATATCCATCACGCTGCACTCCAACCCATCCATTAAAATCTCCAAGCATTACAATTCTTTCATTACGCTTACATTCATTCATTTAGGACACTGTACATATATTAGGATATATCTTGGAAATAGTGTAAGGTCTATTTCTATCTGTCTTATTCTCCTTCTGTCTCATTCTCTCTCTCTTCTCTCAAGTATTACACATTACAAATAGTTTACAATAACAAAGCTAAGTAGACATCCGTAACTACCACATGCATACGTCTCCTACATACGTAATACTGTAGAGTTTAGCCAGAGTCTCATTTGATTACTATGGTGTATCACGAGCAGTTGAGGTCGGCTCGAGTCCCGTGAGTAGTTTTGCGGGACCCATTACACCCCTATCTCTATTTTTTATGAATGATATCTATTATTGTGGTTAAGTCGTAAATGCCGTTAAGTTAATTTGATGCCATGAGAAATTATTTTTAAATATGATTCAATTCAAACTAGTGGTACTATTTGTAGGTCTTTGTTTCCGCAGATCACCAAGTAGGTACCATCGAAGCGCTTATTTCTGCCGCCAAACAGTAATGTGGCAACATTACTGTGTTCCGGTTTGGAGGGCGCTGTAGTTTGTGTCATTACTTGAATAACGACTTAACATCTTATAGTCGTTTTATCAAATAACCATCATCGAATCGTTTTCAGTATCAACTGTATCAGAAACCTCATTATTTGGTTCAGTTGAATTGACAGATATGACTTTCCTATTTTTATTTTAGAAAGCAGCATAGTTTGCTACCAAGTACAAGATCTACAGGATTATCGGCTTCCGCGCATATCATACATTTTGGTGTAGCAGAGCCGTTGGTTGCTTTATGGCCCAATTCCCCGCAACGGAAACAGTTATTATTGCGGTCCATAAGTACATTGTGCACGAACATATCCACTATTTAAGCACTTAAAGCAGCGCATAGGACGAGGATTCAAGAGACGGACTCTAGCTGAAACTCATCCCTCTTTCTCTATCTTTTTTGCAATTGATACTGGATACCTTCCCAAACCGAGCCTACGCCGCTATTAGTTCGGCGAATCTCACCGATCTTGTTTCTTTGCTACAACTGCCTGTATGTGTAGTCGCAATACTTCTTCAGTACGGACAGAATCATCGAGACCAGTAATACGCATTTCTGCGCATTTTACTGGTCTTGAGATTTTCGCTAAATGTTCAGACAAAACTTCCTGGATCTTCTTTGCGAGTGAGCCCACTTTATTGCCACTTGTAGCACCTGGTACCTCTAAAACCCGGATTCGCGTTGCTGCCTGACAACATCGAAGCGAGTCTATGTCAAGACTTGAAAGATCTATTTTGTCTTTTGCCTGCGCTAAGAACCTTCGCATATAATATGTAACCCCTTTTTCTTCAACTCCGGGCTACAGTGTAACGACAACCGCCGCTGAGCGAAGAGGTCTCAACTTTATTGGTACAGGCTTTTTGTATACATTACTCGTGCTTTTATTAGCTGCGGTTGATAGCTGATTGTTTGACTTTTTTTGGTTTTGATTTCGTCTGACGACTGTGGACCAGCGCTATTCCATAGTTTCTGGGACTGGAGTACACGCAAGACGCGATTCACTTTGTGTCTTATCTACAATTTTCCTTCTCTGACAGAGAAATTCGACGGAGACCTGTTGACGGTGACCTAACTGTTGTCGACGTAGCTGTAAAACTCTGCAAGCTGAAGTGGCAGAGACAGCAGATAGAGGAGAAAAGTGTTGGAGTGGAGGCCGCGTACAAGTCGCAGAAGTGTAGGACGCCCTGCCTCCAGATGAATCGAGGACATGATCAGTACGGTCAGAAGTAAGTGGATACGAGTGGCTGGGGATCGCATTTGGTGGAAGACAATGGAGAAGGTCTACATCCAGCAGTGGATAAACAAAGGATAAATGATGAGTATGATGACGAAGCAAATACATATAAAAATACCAATTTACGAAAATAAAAACGGAAACATAGTTTGATTTAAAAGTATTATATGTATACTTATCTCTGTATGTATTAGTTTACACCCTCTTATGTCTCCCCATTATTATCTCACTTTTCTCCTTCCTACTTTATATAGAAAATTATCTATAGTTTGGCAAATATCTCCCTTCCGCCTTTTTGTCTTTTGAATTTCGCGGCTATGTACAAAGCGCTACAGAGCTCGTATCTGGCAATACTATACATAATATGAAAGGTCTTGACATAACCTACAAAACGACGCTATGCATAATTAGTTTGGATATTGCGTTCAACAGTTATAGACGTGTAAACATATAGTTCACTAACGCCGAAATTCGCGCTATTTTAAAGTTTTCCTTCGTTAAAGGCAAATCCGCTAGAGAAACGATCCGTGAGATTAATGGTGTTTTGGGGGATGGTACTCTATCACTTCGAACCGCGGAGGAATGGTTTCGACGATTCAGAGCCGGTGAAAACGACACCATGGATAAGCCAGCCGGCGGAAGACCTGTGACGACAAATACCGATCAAATCATGGACTACATCGAGTTAGACCGGCATGTGGCATCTCGTGACATCGCCCAGGAGATGGGAGTTAGTCACCAAACCATTTTAAACCATCCGCAGAAGGCTGGATACAAAGAAAAGCTTGATGTTTGGGTGCCGCATGATTTGACGTAAAAAAACCTTCTGGACCGAATCAACGCCTGCGATATGCTGCTGAAACGGAACGAACTCGACCCATTCTTGAAGCGGATGGTGACTGGCGACGAAAAATGGATCACATACGACAATATCAAGCGAAAACGGTCGTGGTCGAAGGCCGGTGAATCGTCCCAAACAGTGGCCAAGCCGGGATTGACGGCCAGGAAGGTTTTGCTGTGTGTTTGGTGGGATTGGAAGGGAATCATCCACTATGAGCTGCTCCCATATGGCCAGACGCTTAATTCTACCATCTACTGCGAACAACTGGACCGCTTGAAGCAGGCGATCGACCAGAAGCGTCCAGAATTGGCCAACAGGAAGGGTGTAGTGTTCCACCAGGACAACGCCAGACCACACACTTCGTTGATGACTCGTCAGAAGCTACGGGAGCTCGGATGGGAGGTTTTATCGCATCCACCATATAGCCCGGACATAGCGCCAAGTGATTACCACCTGTTCCTGTCCATGGTGAACGCCCTTGGTGGTGTAAAGTTGAACTCAAAAGAGGCTTGTGAAAAGTGGCTGTCCGAGTTCTTCGCAAATAAGGAGGGGGGCTTCTACGAGGGAGGTATTATGAAGTTGCCGTCTAGATGGAAACAGATTATCGAACAGAACGGCGCATATTTGAACTAAATCCGATCACTGTAACACTTTTTATAAAGCATTGAATAAAGAGCAAAAAAGCGGAAGGGAGATATTTGCCAAACTTATATATATATATATCTTTAGATTTGTATGCTGCATGTTTAGTCTTTATTTTTGTGTTGTGTTTAGTTCGAATTTTAACTTCTTTTTTACTTAGCTCGCAGATACCAGATCCGCGAGCCCTCAGACCGATGAACCTGCCATGGTTGTCAAAGAAACTAACGGCGCAAACTTCATCGTAGAAAAAAAAAACCGATTTAAAAGTATATTGTTGATAAAAAAAATGTATAGTTTGTAGTTATAGATAAAACAAGATATACTACAGCTTAACAAAATGCAACTCTTCTTTTTTCTCACGTGGGACAATCCTACATCGGATACTCTTCTTAGATCCAGGGACACCTCTGCGCTTGAAAATAGACCATCGGAGTTCTGTGTCCCACAGCCTTTGGAGGCTCTTCAAACGGCTGCAGAGCAAGTTGAAGTTTTGGCAAAAGCAGCGAAAGAAAGGCGTGCTGCTTTCGACCAGCCTAAAGGAGATACTATCGATGATATCGCACAACGGTTTCTTTGAATAAACAGGTACTAGACGATGTCGGCGTAATTTTGTCAGTAGAAGCTAAGTCCAAGAACCTGAAGGGAACTTTCAAAGGAGCCCTTAAAGAAGCGGCTTCGTCCATTAAATCCGCTGTAGAGACCTTACATATAAATAAGGACCTCCACTGAGGAAACGGTCAAGCAGCAGGCGAAAAATGAAAAGCTAAAAGCAATACAGTTTTAAAATTATGAAAATTATTGGTCACTTTGTTTAAAGTGATTTGTTAACAGAATATAATTGAAGACAGAAAATATGAAAATACGTTAATACCGAACATGATAGCATGAGGGTAAAGAAATCGTACGTCAATTGATTGCGCGGTGACGTAGACAAACAGGGTGAAATCACACCTCACGGGGGTGGAACGAGAGGTATTTACATTGATATTGCTTCAAAAAATTTCAACTCGAAGTGGTGAATGTTTGGTTGAAAAATATACACAAGCAGAAAAGCATATCTCATAATAAAGATTTGCACGGGTTTTTAATAATTTTTTTTTCGGAGGACATGATTTCGCAATGTACGTGTTAAGCATTATATATATTATATAAGGAAACGATTCCAGACAATTTATGACAGCGCAAAATGTGGTTGACACAGTGAAATATTGATATACAGCATGGAACGAATTAGTAGAATCCTACAAGCATGCGCTGGTCATCACATCACTAACTTGCTACTAAAGAGTGATGAAAAACATCAGTTAGACATACATAATGGTAAGCAATACGCCTGCCCATAACAACATGGCGCTAGTTAGGACGAAACACCGCAACATGTGCTCCTCGGCTTGAGTCATAAATAACTAGTAATCCAGAAAGAGGTTTCTTTTAAGCTCATGCTGCATGATTTGCACTATTTGTTCCTTTTTGAATAGCTTTTTTTTTATTTATTTAACATGTTTACTTATTAATCAAATTCAACAAAAATAACATATTAGGCATTGAAAAACCCGCTACGGTTTGTTAACAATGCTACGACCAGCATCAGTCTATTAACTGACGCATCTAGACCATTAACTGACGCATCTAGACTATTAACTGGCGCAGAACACACACAACATGTTGTATCATGTAGTTATCTATAGGAGACATGATGGACAGGGTGGCGAGCGTAATAAACTGTTTCAAAAGAAAAAGTGGAGGCAATTAGATTTTAGACTACATTTAATGTTTTGATGGGTTAGTGCATTCGTTACTGTAAAGGGTAGTTGGTTTATAAGCCGAAGTGTCAAGTAATGAATAGTCCTTTCACCGCACTTATTTTTTGTTCGCGTCGTGTATAATTGGTCTCGTAGCGACAGCCCGCGTGTATACAGGATGGTCCATATTGTTTTGCTGATCTATTCTTTGTTCACATTGCATTCTTGCTAAAGTAAATCGCGGACAAACATTAACAATTTGTTCTATTGTGTCCTCTCTGCAATATTCTCAGACGCAGAATGAATTTCAGTTGAAAATCAATCAGTAAAATCCATAGCAATAATCTCTAATAGTGTTGTTGTAACCTGTAAAGTAGTAAGTAGTAATAACAGCTCATTTACGTCCCCACTGCTGGGGCACAGGCCTACCCTCAATATGAGGGCGATTGGGCCATAGTCACCACGCTGGCCCAATGCTGGTTGGTGACTTTACACATATTAGGGGGACCGGAAAGTAATGTCGTTTTCTTACGCTAAATACAAACATACATTTTTAACGAGTCTTTATTTTTAATCAATGATGTATTCCCCATCATTGTCAATAACCTTTTGCCATCTAGTGAGTAAATTTTCAATCCCTGATCGATAAAAATTAATTGGTTTTTCGGCAAAATATCTAGAGATGGCATTTTGGATATCATCCAAATTTGCAAATGTTTTGCCACTTAAAAAGTGTTGCAGCGCTCGGAATAAGTGGAAATCCGATGGTGCAACATCGGGCGAATATGGTGGATGAGGCAGCACCTCCCACCCCAATTCATTAATTTTTTCTAGAGTTCGCCTTGCGCAGTGCGGTCTTGCATTGTCATGTTGGAGAATGACGCTTTTTCGGTTGACAATCGCTGGCCACTTTTCAATTAAAGATTGATTGACTCGCTGCAATTGTTCGCTGTAGAGGTCTGCAGTAACAGTTTCTCCAGGTTTCAGTAATTCAAAATGAACAATGCCGCGAATACTCCACCAAACACACAAAAGCGCTTTTTTGGGGTGTAAACCTGGCTTAGCAGTACTCCGAGGGATTTCATTTGGAGAGAGCCACTGCCTTTTGCGTTTTGGGTTATCATACAGGACCCATTTCTCATCTCCTGTGATCAAGCGATCAAAAAACGCTTCTGTGTTGTGTCGTTGAAGCAATAAGTTGCATGTGATTGATCGGTTAGCCTTATTCTGTTCGGACAGATTATGCGGGACCCAAACACCTGCTCTGCTTACTTTTCCAATCTGCTTCAAATGTTCTTGGATGGTCGACCAAGGTTTGTTGAGACTGTTTGACAATTCCTCGATCGTCTGACACGGATTTGCTTCCACTTCCGCCCTTAACACGTCGTTGTCTAACGCTGATGGTCTTCCTGATCGATACGAGTCGGAAAGATCAAAATTACCCGATTTGAACTTGGAAAACCACCTTTGGCATTTACGAATGTCCAGTGCATTTGGATAAACATCGCAAATGTTTTTAGTAGCAACTGTTGCGTTATTTCCCTTGCGAAACTCAAAGAGCATGCAATGCCGGATGTGTACCTCTTCTGGTATTTGGCTGGCCATTTTACCCAAAATTACAAAAAAAAATTGTAATTCAATTGTCTATAAGTAAAGAAATCACTATAACCTCACAATGTCTTTGGTACGCCTCTGAACAAAACAATGAGCTGACAAATGACAATCAAGTATTGGCATGCGCAGAAACGACATTACTTTCCGGTCCCCCTATTACCTTACAATAAATTCTAAGTCATGTGCGGGTTTCCTCACGATGTTTTCCTTCACCGTTTGTATCTCGCTGTTGTAACTAAAGTCCACAAATGTACATAACTTAAATATTAAGTCATCGGTACATGCCGAGATTCGAACCCGCGACCTTCGGAATGAAAGCCGCACGCTGTAACCATTAGGCCAGCGACCTGTAAAGTAGACTAATTCTTATTTTCAGAATTAAAGAATTTAAATAGATTTGTTAATTTTCAACAGCATGCCTTTATTATAATTTGCGACCCATGCCAGCTCCTATCCATCTGTTGCCATACGTAGCAGTAGTGTAGATAGTAAAATAACTTGGATAATGATGTCCATCTCCGCACCGTCCTCGTTTCAGAAAACGGCGCTACAGCAACACACACCGCGTACACGAGATGCACCCGCGGTCAGCGGCGATTCTCACCACCCAGAGGTTCCGATGGAGGCGAAGATGGTCGGAGAACGGACCCGAGCACGTCTTCGACAACCGAGTAGGTGCGGCAGAAATCAAAAAATTCAGGCACACAATATGAAAATCCACCGTCGGAAAACTACACTCCGAGTAGTACACTAGTTTAAAAACAGACCATAGACCCCGGTCCTAGACAGATCAGATGAACTGAAAGGGTCAAAACGACTAGCAAGCGCTCATCATCATATAAAATAGATATCCATCTCCATCCAATATCTTGCAGGCGTATCTCTTACCATCAGGTAGCGTGGGCAGACCCCTACAAGGTGGACCGAAGACCTGGCCAAGGTCGCTGGCAACCATTGGATGCGGTTGGGACATTCGGGTTCTGCTCGCCGTACCGATCGGACGTCCCATGCGTCCGCTTCCAGTGCGCGATACAATTACGCCCGCTCAGTTCGACTCGCCCGTGCTCGTGCGCGCCACAACGCCGCTCAGGCGGCCGCCATTTGCGCTCGCGTGCGCCAGTGCAGTGCAGTGAAGTGCAGTGATCTATAGTGTACCAGAACACGAAAACTCTACCGGAACCTGGTTCCGGCACTGTAAGTAGCTTTTTATTTTTTTAATCGCCTCAGAGGCGAGGTTATTACATAGAGTCTGTCGCATTAGGCGACGGCTAGGCCCCCTGCTCGAATAGGTACACAACCTCCCGCCGCACGGCGGGGCGGCTGCTCACAAAATGGCGTCCGTGCAAATGAACGCCTTACTCACTCAATTTGCGTGCTTTGCACGCAAACAGTTCCCGGAGGCCTGGGAACAATTCACCAACTCAGCCTCTACTCTTCCCACGCGTTCCGTGAACTTTTAACACGGACAGCCCGGCCTCTCCGGACCCGACCCCCGCGACTCGAGCGCCTAACAAGGCGAGGGCTCCCATGGCGGGGCCTTCTAAGCCCGAGCTGCCGCCTCCTCCGAATCCGACTCGGAGAGCACCGCTAGCGGCAGCGACATGGAGGTGGACCGTTCACTCTCCAAGACCACCGACGAAGAGGGCTTCACCCTCTACGTCAAAAAGCGCAAACGCGCTTTTAAGCGGCCCTCCGAGTCAAACTCGGACCGCTCCTCGCCGACCAGCACGCCGGCAAAAAAGGCTGCGCCTCTCGCGCACCCCCCCAGCACTTCGGCCCCGCCCGAAAAACGCGGCCCGAAGCCGGCTCCCCCGATTGTCCTCCAGGACAAGACTAAATGGAACGATGTTTCCAGGTGGTTCGCGGACCACAAAATTGCATGCCCCAAAGCCCAGAACACCGCGCAGGGTATCCGCATCAACCTAGCAACGGTTGACGACTTCCGGGCTGACACCAGGCACCTGCGGAATGCCGGACTCGGCTTCCACACCTTCGTTCTCCCCGAGGAGAAGCACCTCCGCGTTGTCATACGCGGAATCCCAACGGAGATCGACATCTCCGAGGTCGTCGACGACGTCAAAAAACAAAACTTCCCCGTGCTAGAAGCCCGTCGCATGACTAGCATGCGAACAAAGGCTGCACTCCCCCTCATTCTAACGAGTCTTGAACTCTCTCCGGAGGGTAAAAAGATTTTTGGAATCACCCGCCTGTGCAACCTCACCAGCGTAAGCGTTGAGGTCCCGCACAAAAAAGGCATCATCGGCCAATTCCATCGATGCCAATTGTACGGCCACTCGGCCCGAAATTGTTTCGCCCGCCCAAGGTGCGTCAAATGCACCGGGGACCACGGGATGAAGGAGTGCTCCCGCACCTCGGAAGCTACAAACCCCCCGAGCTGCGTCCTGTGCAAAGCCGAGGGGCACCCCGCGAATTATCGCGGGTGTACCAAAGCCCCGCGCAGGCAAACCGGGGCCGCCCAACGGCGCACCACCGCCCCCACAAAGGCTGCACCGCAGCCATCAGCCTCGTCTAGGCCACCGCCCGCACAGCCGGCAGTTCTGCCGGCGGTGTCGGCGTGGAGCAAACCGCTCCCCAAGCCGAAAGCCGCCGAGGCTCCCAAAGCCGCCCCTTCGTCGGGGCCGCCGAAACCACAGGCTACTCCCAGCCAAACACCTCCGTCTACGGAGCTCGAAAATATTCTCGCCTACATCCAAAAGGTGAGCATACGAGACATTCTCCTCTTAGGAGAAAAACTGCGAGCCGCGAAAAGCTCGCATGATAGGTTGAGGGCCTGCACCGAGCACGCCGACACTCTCGCCGCACTCGAAGAACCCTTCGTCTAGCCACCGCCCAGGACTCTGTCCGTGACCTTTGGTGTTCCATTTCAAACGTTATGGAGGCCCACAGGGTCTTAGGAAGAATCAAACCCCGCTCTCTGACTGTCGCGTACTTCAAAGCGGACAGCATTCGCTCTCAAAAGGAGGAAATAAACCTGTTTCTCAGGAACCATGACGTCGACGTCATGCTCATTCAGGAAACGTTTCTCAAACCGTTCCATCGCGACCCGAAAATCGCAAACTACCACATCATCCGCCACGACAAGCTGACCGCCCCAGGAGGCAGCACACTCATTTACTTCAAGCGGTCCTTGCACTGCATACCGCTTGTTAGTCCAACCCTCGCCAAAATAGAAGTCTCGGCGTATAAAATCTCCCTCACCGGTCATAAACGTTCGTCCTAGCGTCCGTCTATCTGTCCCCGACAAAAGAATTGCGGGAAACAGACATATGAACCCTTCTTGACCTAGGCCCGGCTGTTATCCCCGCTGGCGATCTCAACAGCAGGCATAGCACCTGGGACCCGAACAAGTCAAACCGAAATGGTAAAATCCTCTCCAATATCGCGGATAAGCTCAAGTTTAACATTGTAGCTCTGCAAACCCCGACGCTATACCCTACCATCGCGTCTCACAACCCATCCACATTAGACATTGCGTTGTTCAACAATGTCACCATCCCGCTGCACTCGATCGAGACCATAGACGATCTCAGATCCGACCACCGCCCGGTTCTTATGAAGCTGGGCCGGCCCGCTGGTGAGGTCCCTCTGACCAAAACCATCGTCAACTGGCGCAGCCTCGAGGTCAAACTCAAGGCCGCGAACCCCCAGCATCTAGACGGAATCCCCGATACGATCGACTCGCTCGGCGCTGCAAACCGAGCGATCGACTCGTTAACAAAGCACATCGCCGCAGCCGTTGAGGAATCATCGAGAACGGTGCCCGAGTCGGACTACCTGCTTGGGTCCTTCCCGGCGGATATTCGTCGGCTGATAAGAGCGAAAAACGCCATAATGAGACTTTACTCACGATACAGATCCGAGGAACTCAGGATAAAACTGCGCCGCCTTCAAAGGCAGGTAAAAGAGCGCATATCCGATCTCAGATCCGACAGATGGGACAACCTGCTTTGCGATTTGGAGCCTCCGAGCGCCAACTTTTGGTGTTTGGCTCGCAGTCTCAAAGCGGAGAACATGGCCCGCATGCCTCCCCTTGTAATGAGCGATGGTTCCTCCCTTGCGTCGGAGGATACCGAAAAAGCGGTTTGTCTCGCCGACAGTCTAGAGAGCCAATGCACTCGCTCTACCGCACCAGTGGACCCCGATCACCTTAAGTTGGTCGAGAACGAGGTGCGCCGTAGGGCAACTCTCCCACCAGAGGGTCCTCCACTAAAACCGGTCTCCCCCGGTGAGGTCGTTGACATCATAAAGAGGCTGAAAACCAGATCAGCTCCGGGACCCGACAACATCTCCAATAGAGTTGTGAAAGGTCTCCCGCCCCCGATCGTCGGTCTGCTAGTGGCTATATTCAACGCCCTGCTAGCCGACTGCTCCTTCCCAGACGCCTGGAAAGAGGCCGTAGTGATAGGTATTTCGAAGCCCGGAAAGCCGAGGAACCTACCCAACAGCTACCGTCCGATCAGCCTACTGAACCTTGGGCAAACTGTACGAGCGCATCATCCTGGAGCGTCTGCGCCATTTCACCGCAGAGAACAACCTCCTCCCCGACGAACCACTCTTGCGTTCACCAAGTGCACCGACTGACCGAGCACATCCTGGTCGGTCTGGAGTACAAACATACGATCGACACCTGCGCCGTCCTATTCGGTGTCGCCAAGGCGTTCGACAAAGTCTGGCACGAAGGCTTGTTATACAAGCTTTACACTCACAAAGTGCCAGACCGTCTAGTCACCGTCATTCGAGACTTCATCTCGAATCGTTCCTTCCGCTTTCGCGCCGAGTACGCTCTCTCCTCGCCCCGGCCGATTAAAGCCGGCGTCCCTCAAGGCTCTTGCCTCTCCCCGCTACTCTTCTCGCTCTACACGAGCGACATATCTAGAGACCCCTTTGTCAGGATGGCCCTTTTCGCGGACGACACCGCTCTCTATCACTCCGGCAGATATCCGGGTCTTATAACGATGCGCCTTCAGAACGCGACCACCCGCCTAGGCGAGTGGTTCCGGACGTGGCGAATCGACGTAAACCCGGAGAAAAGTGAAGCTATTCACTTCACCCACCAAAAGCCATCGACACTTGTCAAGATGGCGAAAAAACGCGGCCATGAACTCGGTCAAATCTCTCTCTTCGGCCAATCCATCCCATGGAAGAAATCGGTCAAATATCTCGGCGTCACGCTCGACGCCAGACTCAATTTCATCGCCCACATCCGTGAGGCGAGAAAGAAAGCGGCCCACGCACTGGGCAAGCTTTACCCCTTGCTGTGTAAGAAGAGTAAGCTCTCTCTCAGACACAAGCTTCACCTTTACAAGGTATGCGTAAGACCTTTAATGAAAAAACTTGCTGAGATACTCGGATACATGCGGTTAGTGATTTTTTATGTCGGCGATTAAATACTTTAATAACAATATTTTTAAGCAACCATAACTTAATGCTAAAATGTAATATAATTTGAATATCAGCAATAATTTAAGTATCTTCTTCTTTTCTCCTCTTTCGTGTACTTCATGACTGAAGGTCGTGCTTGTCTTGAAATGATCTTAATGACTCTGCTCTTCTAGTATCTCGCATCGTTCATAACAACATCATCGCATGTTTCATTTAGCCTGGGTGCTCTGTTGCCAGCGCCCTGCATCCGGACTAAGTAATTTTTTTTTTTTTTGTATCTTGCTGTTGTAACTAAAGTTCACAAATGAACGTAACTTAATATTAAGTCATTGGTACATGCCGAGATTCGAACCCGCGACCTTCGGAATGAAAGCCGCATGCTATAATCATTAGGCCAGCGAGCTACATACAAAGTAAAGTATACTCACTAGCAATAGATGCCGCTTTTAGAAGAATTTACAGCTATTTCATATTTTCATAACTTTCTGTAATAATCACTAGGTGGCGCTTATTTTAATAATAAAAACAATTATCGTTTTGAAGTTGGAGGAAGCACTAGATAAAAAAATACTAGCAGTAATTTTAGTGGTTTTCTTTCTTTTCTCTATTTATAGAGGGATGTATGGGATTGTATGGCTACTATAAAGTCAAACAAACATGATATAATGATAGTAGTATATATAGTACCTCCTCTTGGCGGACATTAAAGAGGGAGAAACCAGAGTCGCGATTAAATATAGGCGGAGAGCAAGAAATCCGCATACCGTACACGTAGTTATGCAGGTGTCACCCAAAATATGGCAACGTCTCATTGCGGCAGGTCGTGTACATATAGACCCGCAAAGACAATATGTAGATCAGTCGCCATAAATGCAATATTCTTTGTGTTTAGGGTATGGGCACAGCAAGCGGCTCTGCAAAGAGATCGTCGAGAAATGCAGTCACTGCGGGGGCCCTCACAAAAGGGCTCAGTGTCAAGCTCGCCTTGCCGGTAATGTTGCAAGGTGCTATAACTGCAACAATGCAAAGTTAGAGGCAACGAACCACAACGCCTTTGATCAAGAATGTCCTATCAGAAGCAAATAAGATTTGTTAGTACGAGCTACTACAATGTATTGCTGAGGGCACAGCATCCAATCAACAAGGAACCAATATCGCCAATAGAAACAACACAAAGCTCTATAAAGTGCTACAAGCAAATCTACAGAGAAACAGCTGGCAACCATAGATAGAAGCTGAAAAGAGAACAGTAGCTCTAGCATTGCTCCAGTAGCCATACGTGGATGTACTTTTTCATACATTTTATTGCACCCACGTATGACTCCTGAGCTCCTCATGAGGAGCGAGAATTTTTCAAAGCTCGAATCAAGGAGATGGGGTTGTCAAATCTGCTATTGCTATCTTCGATCATGATTTAAACATCATAAAGGGTGTCTGGCGGCAGATTTATACTTTAAAAAACAAATATCTCAATAAGTTATAAACAGTGCGGGGGGAAGGTGGTGTCATTAGAATCACCGATCGTGCGGATTTCTTAGTCACGATGTCGCAGTGGTGCAGTGGTCGGGTGAGCATCGCGCTTTCGCTATTGAAGCATTTTTCAAGAGTAACGATTCTTACGTACTCGCTCGCCGACAGTTTTGTTCACATTTCAATATTTGACGGATAGGCGATGGGCCGAGTGTGAATTTAAATCGTTCGTGGGTGGAGAGGTTTCGCGCAACTGCTTCGGCTATGAACACACCACGGCCAGGACCTAGTTGATCGTCAAGGACCCCCGAAAACATTGAACTGGTTGAACGCTGTTTACGTGAAAATGCACGACTTTCGATACGGAAAAGGGCAGCTTCACTGGGACTTCCAAGAGCAATTGTGCATGAAATTTTGAAAAAAGATATGAAGTTTCATCCTTTTAAAATACAAATAATTCAAGAATTGAAAAAAAATGACTTTGCGTCACGCAAATTTTTTTGTGAAACCATGTTGGAGCGGTTTCGTACTGTAAATTCCATTTTTTGGAGCGATCCGAGAGATTACGTCGTACTTTTTCGTCAATGATGGTAGGTGGAATATTTTGGGAGACCGAGTTAATCTTTTTCACGGGAGTACTATTTGCAGCAGACATAGTGAAGGAAGAACTTATTTTAAAGTTATTACACTTATTAAAATTTTTGGACTTACCTAATTTTGAAGCTGAAAACTATAATATGCTATTTAATTTGAAGTCTATTATAAAAACGTTTACCAGTTTATTGAGTTAATAATACTATGACTTTATTGTGTTAGAACGCACCTGCAGATAAGCTAGGCACTTAACAAAGAAGCGGAATTTCAAGATTTTTTTTTTGGCAATAAAGCAAATAAGCAGAATTCTTGGAATATATGCTAATTTGAACACCTGCACCAACCTTTAACTAAAATTAAAATCTCTTTTGTCACTACAACAATTTTATGAGCACGGAGCTCTGCGTAAACGTGCGTTACGGACGGTGGCTAGAGCGCAACTTTTTGCGGATATCTATTAAAACAAGACTGAATGCGATACATTAACTAAAATAAACCAATTTGACTTGACAAGTGGATGTGTAAGAAAATTATTCTCCAAGAGGTCTATTAAGCTATGTCTGAACTTTAGAACTAAGTTAAGTTTTATTGTTGTATTGAAACTATACCTCTTACAAGCACAGACAAAGCGTCAAAACTATTTGGAAGAAAGTGGTTGTCTGATACCCTTGTCTGCAAGACTATGTATTCGGAATTAAATCAGTATGTGCTGTTACCATTATGTATTATGTTATAACAGTTATTGACCTTTTGTTTGGATGCTTAATATTTAAGTAAATTATAACAGTACTTGGAAGGTCTAATGGTACATGCTGTGACACAGTTTAAACATCCTAACCAGCATCTCATTGTTATGACTAAGCACTTACTTTCCATACTACCTGCTCTCGCCGCTTTGTTATTTAAAAAAAGCTCCTTTGGAAGCTTCAGTATCTAAAACCTGAAATGTGAGCGATGGTACCGATATTCATTATTTTCCATTTCCGTTTCTAGCCATTTGTTTCCAGTTTCAACATGTGGCTCTAAGATAAGACCGTCCCCTGTTCCATCTAATATTTTAGCACGCGGATTTGTTCGGATATTCATACGTCCCACGGGGTTATTACGTACATTGCAAACCACCAACGAAAATCGTAACAATAATAGCTGCCAAGTATCTGAGATTATCTTCGGAAATAATCGTATTATTTAAGAAATCATTTGATCGTTGTTTCATTATCGCAAAATACACTATTTACAACGACGAAACTATTTTGCTCTAAACTCAGATATTACTGAACCAAATCGCATTAAAGCAAATATTATGCGATTATCGCTATCGCTAATTAATCACAATTTACATAATAAGTCCGCTGGTTCCGTTCGCTTCCAGTATCATCTGTTTCGTTTTGTAGTAAATACTTGATGGTACGTTATAAAATATTTATATAGCCTGAATTTTTAAGAAATTTGGATACTTGTTACATATTTATTATTCATAATACTACTTAAACTTACAATATAAAGTTATTGTTAGTTATGAAGAACACCGTCCACCTTCGAAAATTCTCTTAGGATTGAGTACTTGACACAGATTTACTGAGTATACATACAAATGGTCATAGAACTAGTGTATGTGTAATATGCCTGAGCTAAATTAATCATATAGTCCTAGACCACGATCCTATTTGATGTTAAATAGTGATGTGGTCTGTAGTGGCAAAACGCACTAACCTTTTTTTTTGTTTCGAAGGAGCAAATCTTCGAAAGATACCCAATTTTAGAGAGGAAGTAAGGGTTATGTAAGATTCTTACTAAAACTCCCTCGGTGCATCAGAGTCAATGTATTCGGCGAGGCCCCAAGATCTCTTATAAAACGCACCGATACCTCCCTACACTTTGTGTTACACATCTCTGAGGAGGAGACTAACCCTCCTAGGCACCATCGCTGAGTCATGCGCTGTCCTACGGATGTTCGCTTGTTAAGCGATTAAGGCTTCCTCTCTCAAAGTCCGCAAAATTTCAAGAGCCTTTTAGTCGCCTTCTACGATAGGCAGGCCTTACCTTAGTTCTATATTTACTAGCTCAAGACTACAGGGCTGAAAGCGCACCCTAGTAACAGCTTATTCAATCTTCTCTTGAAGATATTCACGTCGTATTTATACGGGAACATTGATGCGGGTAAATTCCACTCGTTCAATCTTCTTTTCATGAATCGGGACCTAAACTAATTTGTTAGCAGGCTCACCTTGCGTCATTCGGTGGAAAGAAATGTTTAGGGGAATTATATCTTGTGATTCCATCGCACACTCTCCTAAATGTATCCTATATAGAACAACTGGTGGTAGGTCTCTGTTGCTGGAGACCGACTCGGTAGGTATCACCGCAGCGCCTATCTCGACCGCCAACCAATAGTCTGCAAACATTACTGTGTTCGGATTTGAACGTCGGTGTAGCTAGTGTAATTACTTGGGCAACGATATTCAACTTCTTATGTCTCAAGCTACGAGCGCAATGTGGTGCAGTGCTTACTGATTTAACTAGCGACACGTTGTTATGGGCGAGCGTATCACAATCGCGTGAATGTCCCGCTCGTTTGGTCACTTAATTGTATAAAAAAATATATAGAATTAGATTTGAATTTTAGAATTATTATTTGCCAGAAATATTTTCACTGGACGACAACCCGCCTCTCTCCGGTCCTTCTTTCGTTATCATCTCCACAACTCTCTTTGGAGAATGGATTTTGTAAAATACATTCTTAACTGATCTCTAAATGGCAGAGACATTGAACGTTGAATTATGAATCATTACGTCTAATAGTTTCGGAAATAGACAATATCTCTATATTAGGTTGGGGAAAAAGTTTCTTCGCATTTTTTAATAAAATTCAAAACATATTTTAATATAGTTTATTTATATTTATTAAAGTATGTAGGTACCATTCTGTTTGACAACTTTTTGCCATCTTGTAGTTAGGAACATGATCCCATTGCTATAGAAATTTTGGGACTTCTGATCAAAATACCGCGACAAGTGGCTTTAGCAGTCGTCTCGTGATGTTAACCTGACACTGCCTAAAGAAATCTGAAGAGACCGAAACAGGTGGAAATCTGAAGGTGCAAGACTCTACGGCGGATGCATTAACACCTCCCACCCAAACTCTTTAAATTTTTGCTGAGTGGCTAAAGATGTATGAGGTCTAGCGTTATCATGATGAAAAACCACACCCTTTCTGTTGATTAATTCCTGCCGCTTTCTCTCAACTTCTTGCTTTAATCTTATCAGTTAATCACAGTAGAGATCCAAATCGATGGCCCTGCCTGGTGGTGGTAACATCTCGTAATGAATAATGCCCTTCTAATCCCACCACACACACACACACATAGCATCACCTTGTTGCGAGTTAACCCGGGTTTCGCCAGTCTGACAAGCAGAAGCCTGACTTGCCTTTTACCACGACCTTTTTCGCAAGTTCTTATCATACGTGATCCACTTTCCATCACCAGTTATCAGCTTCTTCAAAAATGGTTCTGTTTCAATACTATCGTAATAAAGAATCACAAACGAGTACACGGTTCATGATTAGGTTTCTTTCAGTGAGTTTGTGAGGTATCCAAATATCGAGTTTTTTTATGTACCCATTTTCTTTCAAATGCGCCTAAACTGTTTTGTGGTCAATTCCCAGTTCTTCAGCTAGTAACTACTGATATGCCGATCTGGCTCCACATTTTCAAAAATGGCATCCATTTTATCCGTAATAGGGACAGACCAGAGCGACGTGCATCTTTGACATGAAAATTTCCGGACTGGAAACGCTTAAACCAAATTTATGCTGCTCTCACAAACACTGTACACTGCACACTGCATTAAGTCCATAATTTTTTTATAGCAACATTTTTTTCTCGGCTTGCGTTGCATTTTTACCCTTTTTGTAGTGAATTTTAAAATATATCGAATTTCTTCATTACATTCACTCATCTTGACTCACTACGAAAAACAAATGAAAATCACAAATTTTTCTAATTTGAATTTGGAATTGTGTTCATTAAAATTTAAACTTTCAGCGATACCAAAACCAGCAGCAGACACAAACAGTATAGCAGCAAAGAGATTTTATTACAAGTCCATACATACTATAATGCGTAAAAATATTTTTCCCCAACTTAATAAAATGCTTTCTCATAGTCATGGTGAAGTTGATGATACATAGTGTAATATAGGTATAAAAATTTAAAATGTAAATATTAAAAAAAAATCTAAGAAACGAATTTGATACAATAGGAATTCTATTTATTAATGATGATGCTGGATAATGCTTTTATTAGATATACATAATAGATGTAATTAATTATCTACTAACGTGTATATAGGTCTACAAGGATCTGATGGCAAAAAGGGAAAAAAGAAATTGAGTTAAAATGTTTTGATACCTTTTTTCCTTATATCGGCAGATACTGTGTTTGATACATGCAAATATAAAAATTTATCCAATGATCAAGGATAAATTTTGGAAATCTTATTGTGGCAAATGTGGGGTTCAAAATTTAAATGAAAACTCCAATTACTCTGTTCATGAGTGTATTCATTATTAATAGGCTATCTTTTTTTTTATATTGCCACACCGTTTTCCCAGTAGGGGTAGGCAGAGGTGAATAAACAACCACATTTCGCCAGATGTGGTCAGATTAGGTCCCATGTAACAGGGGGCGAGCCTGTTGCCACTTTATTAGGGCCACCACACACACACAAAATGATGTCAGTGTGCGGGTTTCCTCACAATGTTTTCCTTCACCATTTGTATCTTGCTGTTGTAACTAAAGTTCACAATATATAATAATCTATTAGTAGTAATGATAGGCTATCAGAACTTGAAAATAGTTACAAATACTGCATGTCTATAAAAAAGTCTTCATCGGAAGAGGAAGACGAGGAAGACGCATTATTTATGATAACCCTTTCCTCCTGCATCTCAATTAATCGATCTTGTTCTATGAACTGGTTTTCAGTTTTTATTACATGTTCACAAGATTTTCGCCATTCATCGATCCCTATTTGAGAGAAAGATTCTTCTGTTAAAGATTTTATATCACTTGCTGGTCTATTCACCTTTTTACCTGCAACTTTTTATTTCGTTATTCTCCAGATTAATTCTATGGGGTTTAACGTACAAGATATTGTAGCAATTTCATGACAGTGGGTATTTCTTTTCGTACAGTGTAAAACTCATCTATATTGTTTCTGATCAATTATAAATCAAAACTATCCAAGTTTTTTTTTTTTTTGCCACTTTTTCTCTTTTTACCGAGAGTACAAAATACGCCTCTGTTAGATCTACCTTCAGCATCAATTCGTCTTATGGTAGTATTATAAACCCCTGAAATAAACCAAAGTTTAGTATACATAATCAACGGTCAACGCTTACACATGGCTCAATATCGATGGTTGTGTTTGTCCTGCACCTTGTTCATCAAGTATTCTTTGATAAACATTGAAAACAATATTTCTTGCTTGCCATCGAAGAGGGGTCTTCGATATTTTCGTAGCGGGAACAACTTGATTAGCTTTTTAGTTTTCTTAAGTTGGAGTGGAATAATTTATCTATATAATAGTGTTAGAGTAAATATTTACCATACCTGTTATTTTGTTACCAAAGTTTCATTATTGATAATATCAATAGCAAATTGAATTCACTTTTGCCTCACAAGTTCATTCACAACACATGAATCATACAAGCATGGAAATTGAGAGTTTTTTTAATCTCTTAGGAAATGCAAAGAAATAACTATTCGCACCGCTTACGTACGATTTCATTGATCAGTGTCATCTAGTATAAAATAATTCAAAATGTTAGTTATATAGTTTCTAGCTAGTACATCTAACGCTAGATGACTCTAAAGGATACCTTTTGATTCTATTGATGAAGGCGCTTGCAAATCATAGCGACTCTTACAGTTCATCTGTTACTGGGCTCGTGGACTCGGATGCACAGCCTGTTTTCATAAAGGATATATTGATGTTTTGATATTTTATTGTTATGACATCGATGTATCGACGTGTTCGAAATCAATACATCGATGTTTTCCAGCTGAATATCGATTTTTGTTCATAATCGATATATAACTATGTCCTTAAACCGCGGCTCTGTCACGATCTCGTCCTTCAAGAACACTTTTAATCTTTAAAGTGATATTCTTGCCAGCACTTTTAATCACTCGCGATGATGGCGATTATTTACTTAATAAAGATGTAAAATAACTGAAAGCAGCACAGCGTTAAGGATATGTTAAATAACAACATGGAGGCTCTCCATTAGTTATTATTTGATTGAGTCGCTCAAAGTTATCTTGTAAGTACTCCAGTGATAATTGTGCCTTATATATCCTGAATAACTTTTTTGATAAACATGTTCTATTTAAAATATTTACTATATGATGACTTCTCAATACAGGACTAGCTGCTTCGGAAATTGGTAGTAAACTATTAAATTGTTACAATAATATTTTGTTGATTTGATGTATGTCTGACGAGTATGAGTAAGTACAAGGAATTGTTTTAGAAGGTATTTCTTTAGTGCCTATTTCTGTTGCAAAATTGTACTGTGCAAGTGTTTATATGGTGGTACTGGTATTATAAGTCTATAACATAGATAACAATCAATTATATTGAATATCAATAATGAATAAAAATTAACAGTAATAAGTATCTAAGACAGATCTCTAACTTTATATAAATCTATCACTTATTTCTATTGTCCTAGAAAGCTTTAGTTGATAACATAGAAATATTTAAATTTACTGGCTCTATGATATGGCAAACTATCATTTTTATTATCATGAGATCTCTGATTTGATACAATGCCCACAATTGGGGTTTGGATACTGGTAGGTCTTTATCAATCCCATCTGATTCACTTTCATATTCATATTGAAAAAACCTAATGCGATCATTAAAATAATGAGACTTCAGTTAAGTTCTTGTTATTTGTATATTATATATTATTCACTGTATTCTATCTATTACACTCAGGAGAGGGTTGGTTAGTAATGCTTACAATGATGAAGTTTTTAATTTCAGTAATAATATTTTTTAGTTCAATTATTTTGATTGGGTAGCTTTGGTTTCTTCAGTATACAAATAGACTTGAATGAATATAGAGTGGAGAATATTGTAGAATCCTCAGCTTAGACGTGGTGCATTACATCCTACATGAGAGCCTCAAAAGGTTCTGGAAGAGACAAAAAAATTGGGTGTTTACCACTGCATCCATTAACAAATTTAACTGACTATAATAAGTGCCATCAGTGTGAAGAGATAGATGTTAACTTTGATATTAACTCCAGAATAAACCCCGATTACAGCTTCGTTTTCAATATCGATTCTTTTTTAAGATCATTGAAATAAATCATGTATCATCAGCATCTATAACTGAATAAATATTTAAAAAATCATTGTCATGTTTCATAAGAGACAACAATGAGGATAGGTGGGGAGGCTAGGATCCTCCTCGTGACCCACTTCCTCACACACGGTTCTCGCAGTACTTCGCGGTGATATCTCGCATCAGTCAGGAGGTTCGTGCTATAGGACCTGAAGATATGATATTAATATCCTCATTTATAAATATAAGCTTTATTATAAATATTAAAGTCAAGAGTCGAACAGAAGATTCAATTTCTTGCCTTCTGCTCGTCGCATTGAAATATACGGTATGGTGTGGTGTGGTCTCGTTATTCCTGTAATCGGCTCTAGCGACACCCCTCAAACTGAAATATTGTATTGTTTACACTAAACCGATTATCCAAGAAAATAGGTAGAGATGTCATCTATAAAGGTTTTCTTATGAAGGATCGAGACAGACCTGATTGTACATATACACAGGATGGATGTCAGGTCTCAATAGTTTGAGTCTACTGGCTATAGTACTATTAAACAATAAAAAGTCTTCATTTAATCTTATTTTGTCGAAGAATAAGAGAATCGCTTTGTTTGAGAATTCGTTATAACACATTCCAAGTGGTATGTTTTCAAGCTCTGCGGTGCCGTAGACTTCTAAGCAGTTTTCCCGTGAAGATTAAAGTCGGTCTACAGGTAAACCGATCTATTCAAACCATGGAAAGTTAGTCAACAATGTGTCTAAGAAGAAAAAGGTTGTCTTTGATTTGGTAGTATAATTTAAAAGGAGTATATTTTAAAAAAGTAAGTTAAGGTCTGTGATAAGGTAGATGACCTTATTAAATTTGAAACGGACATTACAAATAATGCGTATTTTTTTTTATTTAAGATCAACGCATCATCATCATCATCATTGGCCGATAGACGTCCATTGCTGGACATAAGCCTCCTCCAAAAATCTTCACATACAGTCAGCATGATCTCTAGTACCACTGGGTACTAGAAGCTGTTGTACGTAGGGATTCATATGGCGAAAGGGGAGGGGTTTGGGCTATTTCCCACCACGATTTTTGTAACGAGGTCACAAGCCAACTTCACCCTTTTTTTATCACAGGAGAAATCGCTAACTACTCGAGGAATTCCTCCAGGCCTTAATTTATCCACCAGGGAAAAAACTTATTTACACCACTTCATGTTAAAGTTACAAAGATATAAAACATTAGCTTTTATTGCCATTGTACAGACTTCGATTACTGATGACTCCACGACATTTTTATTACTCTCACAGTTAAAATAAAAAGAAGTTAAGTATTTTAAAAATCGGAAGTACTCCACAGTAGGCCTCTGTGAGATTGCTATCTGTTCGTAAACTATATATATTATATTCCACTTTAAAAATTAAGAAAACCGTAGCACATGACGTCAACCTTAACAAAGAGGAGAAGGAGTTATACAGTTATACCCACTGCATCGATAAAAACTACTTTTGCAAGCATCCAGCATAACATGAGATCAGTATATATGTATAATAAAATAAACAATTAAAAATTATTATCAAAAACTATCGTGTCTGCAAGATAATAATAACGAAATGGTTAAAAACGCAATCTTATAACGAAATTGAATTGTTTATGCAATATATCACGTAACTGTAAAAATTTGAAAAAAAAATGAAAAGTGGGATATTAGCACTCATAAACTTATTACGACAACAAATCATGTACGATGAGGAAGAGCTGTGGCTTCAGGCGCTGTAACTACTACTGTTGGTGGGTCTCTGTTGGCGGAGACTGTCTAGGCAGGTACCACCGTAGTGTTTGTTACATAGTACTGCAAACATTACCGTGATCCTGTATGAAGGACGCTGTAACTACTACTGTTGGTGGGTCTCTGTTGGCGGAGAATGTCTAGGCAGGTACCACCGTAGTGTTTGTTACATAGTACTGCAAACATTACCGTGATCCTGTATGAAGGACGCTGTAACTACTACTGCTGGTGGGTCTCTGTTGGCGGAGACTGTCTAGGCAGGTACCACCGTAGTGTTTGTTGCATAGTACTGCAAACATTACCGTGATCCTGTATGAAGGACGCTGTAACTACTACTGCTGGTGGGTCTCTGTTGGCGGAGACTGTCTAGGCAGGTACCACCGTAGTGTTTGTTACATAGTACTGCAAACATTACCGTGATCCTGTATGAAGGACGCTGTAACTACTACTGCTGGTGGGTCTCTGTTGGCGGAGACTGTCTAGGCAGGTACCACCGTAGTGTTTGTTGCATAGTACTGCAAACATTACCGTGATCCTGTATGAAGGACGCTGTAACTACTACTGCTGGTGGGTCTCTGTTGGCGGAGACTGTCTAGGCAGGTACCACCGTAGTGTTTGTTACATAGTACTGCAAACATTACCGTGATCCTGTATTAAGGACGCTGTAACTACTACTGCTGGTGGGTCTCTGTTGGCGGAGACTGTCTAGGCAGGTACCACCGTAGTGTTTGTTGCATAGTACTGCAAACATTACCGTGATCCGGTATGAAGGGCGCTGTAACTACTACTGCTGGTGGGTCTCTGTTGGCGGAGACTGTCTAGGCAGGTACCACCGTAGTGTTTGTTGCATAGTACTGCAAACATTACCGTGATCCGGTATGAAGTGCGCTGTAACTACTACTGCTGGTGGGTCTCTGTTGGCGGAGACTGTCTAGGCAGGTACCATCGTAGTATTTGTTGCATAGTACTGCAAACATTACCGTGATTCGGTATGAAGGGCGCTGTAACTACTACTGCTGGTGGGTCTCTGTTGGCGGAGACTGTCTAGGCAGGTACCATCGTAGTGTTTGTTGCATAGTACTGCAAACATTACCGTGATTCGGTATGAAGGGCGCTGTAACTACTACTGCTGGTGGGTCTCTGTTGGCGGAGACTGTCTGGGCAGGTACCACCGTAGTGTTTGTTGCATAGTACTGCAAACATTACCGTGATCCGGTATGAAGGGCGCTGTAACTACTACTGCTGGTGGGTCTCTGTTGGCGGAGACTGTCTAGGCAGGTACCACCGTAGTGTTTGTTGCATAGTACTGCAAACATTACCGTGATCCGGTATGAAGGGCGCTGTAACTACTACTGCTGGTGGGTCTCTGTTGGCGGAGACTGTCTAGGCAGGTACCACCGTAGTGTTTGTTGCATAGTACTGCAAACATTACCGTGATCCGGTATGAAGGGCGCTGTAACTACTATTGCTAGTGGGTCTCTGTTGGCGGAGACTGTCTAGGCAGGTACCACCGTAGTGTTTGTTGCATAGTACTGCAAACATTACCGTGATCCGGTATGAAGGGCGCTGTAACTACTACTGCTGGTGGGTCTCTGTTGGCGGAGACTGTCTAGGCAGGTACCATTGTAGTGTTTGTTGCATAGTACTGCAAACATTACCGTGATCTGGTATGAAGGGCGCTGTAACTACTACTGCTGGTGGGTCTCTGTTGGCGGAGACTGTCTAGGCAGGTACCACCGTAGTGTTTGTTGCATAGTACTGCAAACATTACCGTGATCCGGTATGAAGGGCGCTGTAACTACTACTGCTGGTGGGTCTCTGTTGGCGGAGACTGTCTAGGCAGGTACCATTGTAGTGTTTGTTGCATAGTACTGCAAACATTACCGTGATCCTGTATGAAGGGCGCTGTAACTACTACTGCTGGTGGGTCTCTGTTGGCGGAGACTGTCTAGGCAGGTACCATCGTAGTGTTTGTTGCATAGTACTGCAAACATTACCGTGATCCTGTATGAAGGGCGCTGTAACTACTACTGCTGGTGGGTCTCTGTTGGCGGAGACTGTCTAGGCAGGTACCACCGTAGTGTTTGTTGCATAGTACTGCAAACATTACCGTGATCCGGTATGAAGGGCGCTGTAACTACTATTGCTAGTGGGTCTCTGTTGGCGGAGACTGTCTAGGCAGGTACCACCGTAGTGTTTGTTGCATAGTACTGCAAACATTACCGTGATCCGGTATGAAGGGCGCTGTAACTACTACTGCTGGTGGGTCTCTGTTGGCGGAGACTGTCTAGGCAGGTACCATTGTAGTGTTTGTTGCATAGTACTGCAAACATTACCGTGATCTGGTATGAAGGGCGCTGTAACTACTATTGCTGGTGGGTCTCTGTTGGCGGAGACTGTCTAGGAAGGTAACACCGTAGTGTTTGTTGCATAGTACTGCAAACATTACCGTGATCCTGTATGAAGGACGCTGTAACTACTACTGCTGGTGGGTCTCTGTTGGCGGAGACTGTCTAGGCAGGTACCACCGTAGTGTTTGTTGCATAGTACTGCAAACATTACCGTGATCCGGTATGAAGGGCGCTGTAACTACTACTGCTGGTTGGTCTCTGTTGGCGGAGACTGTCTAGGCAGGTACCACCGTAGTGTTTGTTGCATAGTACTGCAAACATTACCGTGATCCGATATGAAGGGCGCTGTAACTACTATTGCTGGTGGGTCTCTGTTGGCGGAGACTGTCTAGGCAGGTACCACCGTAGTGTTTGTTGCATAGTACTGCAAACATTACCGTGATCCGGTATGAAGGGCGCTGTAACTACTACTGCTGGTGGGTCTCTGTTGGCGGAGACTGTCTAGGCAGGTAACACCGTAGTGTTTGTTGCATAGTACTGCAAACATTACCGTGATCCTGTATGAAGGGCGCTGTAACTACTACTGCTGGTGGGTCTCTGTTGGCGGAGACTGTCTAGGCAGGTAACACCGTAGTGTTTGTTGCATAGTACTGCAAACATTACCGTGATCCGGTATGAAGGGCGCTGTAACTACTACTGCTGGTGGGTCTCTGTTGGCGGAGACTGTCTAGGCAGGTACCACCGTAGTGTTTGTTGCATAGTACTGCAAACATTACCGTGATCCTGTATGAAGGACGCTGTAACTACTACTGCTGGTGGGTCTCTGTTGGCGGAGACTGTCTAGGCAGGTACCACCGTAGTGTTTGTTACATAGTACTGCAAACATTACCGTGATCCTGTATTAAGGACGCTGTAACTACTACTGCTGGTGGGTCTCTGTTGGCGGAGACTGTCTAGGCAGGTACCACCGTAGTGTTTGTTGCATAGTACTGCAAACATTACCGTGATCCGGTATGAAGGGCGCTGTAACTACTACTGCTGGTGGGTCTCTGTTGGCGGAGACTGTCTAGGCAGGTACCACCGTAGTGTTTGTTGCATAGTACTGCAAACATTACCGTGATCCGGTATGAAGGGCGCTGTAACTACTACTGCTGGTGGGTCTCTGTTGGCGGAGACTGTCTAGGCAGGTACCACCGTAGTGTTTGTTACATAGTACTGCAAACATTACCGTGATCCTGTATGAAGGACGCTGTAACTACTACTGCTGGTGGGTCTCTGTTGGCGGAGACTGTCTAGGCAGGTACCACCGTAGTGTTTGTTGCATAGTACTGCAAACATTACCGTGATCCTGTATGAAGGACGCTGTAACTACTACTGCTGGTGGGTCTCTGTTGGCGGAGACTGTCTAGGCAGGTACCACCGTAGTGTTTGTTACATAGTACTGCAAACATTACCGTGATCCTGTATTAAGGACGCTGTAACTACTACTGCTGGTGGGTCTCTGTTGGCGGAGACTGTCTAGGCAGGTACCACCGTAGTGTTTGTTGCATAGTACTGCAAACATTACCGTGATCCGGTATGAAGGGCGCTGTAACTACTACTGCTGGTGGGTCTCTGTTGGCGGAGACTGTCTAGGCAGGTACCACCGTAGTGTTTGTTGCATAGTACTGCAAACATTACCGTGATCCGGTATGAAGGGCGCTGTAACTACTACTGCTGGTGGGTCTCTGTTGGCGGAGACTGTCTAGGCAGGTACCATCGTAGTATTTGTTGCATAGTACTGCAAACATTACCGTGATTCGGTATGAAGGGCGCTGTAACTACTACTGCTGGTGGGTCTCTGTTGGCGGAGACTGTCTAGGCAGGTACCATCGTAGTGTTTGTTGCATAGTACTGCAAACATTACCGTGATTCGGTATGAAGGGCGCTGTAACTACTACTGCTGGTGGGTCTCTGTTGGCGGAGACTGTCTGGGCAGGTACCACCGTAGTGTTTGTTGCATAGTACTGCAAACATTACCGTGATCCGGTATGAAGGGCGCTGTAACTACTACTGCTGGTGGGTCTCTGTTGGCGGAGACTGTCTAGGCAGGTACCACCGTAGTGTTTGTTGCATAGTACTGCAAACATTACCGTGATCCGGTATGAAGGGCGCTGTAACTACTACTGCTGGTGGGTCTCTGTTGGCGGAGACTGTCTAGGCAGGTACCACCGTAGTGTTTGTTGCATAGTACTGCAAACATTACCGTGATCCGGTATGAAGGGCGCTGTAACTACTATTGCTAGTGGGTCTCTGTTGGCGGAGACTGTCTAGGCAGGTACCACCGTAGTGTTTGTTGCATAGTACTGCAAACATTACCGTGATCCGGTATGAAGGGCGCTGTAACTACTACTGCTGGTGGGTCTCTGTTGGCGGAGACTGTCTAGGCAGGTACCATTGTAGTGTTTGTTGCATAGTACTGCAAACATTACCGTGATCTGGTATGAAGGGCGCTGTAACTACTACTGCTGGTGGGTCTCTGTTGGCGGAGACTGTCTAGGCAGGTACCACCGTAGTGTTTGTTGCATAGTACTGCAAACATTACCGTGATCCGGTATGAAGGGCGCTGTAACTACTACTGCTGGTGGGTCTCTGTTGGCGGAGACTGTCTAGGCAGGTACCATTGTAGTGTTTGTTGCATAGTACTGCAAACATTACCGTGATCCTGTATGAAGGGCGCTGTAACTACTACTGCTGGTGGGTCTCTGTTGGCGGAGACTGTCTAGGCAGGTACCATCGTAGTGTTTGTTGCATAGTACTGCAAACATTACCGTGATCCTGTATGAAGGGCGCTGTAACTACTACTGCTGGTGGGTCTCTGTTGGCGGAGACTGTCTAGGCAGGTACCACCGTAGTGTTTGTTGCATAGTACTGCAAACATTACCGTGATCCGGTATGAAGGGCGCTGTAACTACTATTGCTAGTGGGTCTCTGTTGGCGGAGACTGTCTAGGCAGGTACCACCGTAGTGTTTGTTGCATAGTACTGCAAACATTACCGTGATCCGGTATGAAGGGCGCTGTAACTACTACTGCTGGTGGGTCTCTGTTGGCGGAGACTGTCTAGGCAGGTACCATTGTAGTGTTTGTTGCATAGTACTGCAAACATTACCGTGATCTGGTATGAAGGGCGCTGTAACTACTATTGCTGGTGGGTCTCTGTTGGCGGAGACTGTCTAGGAAGGTAACACCGTAGTGTTTGTTGCATAGTACTGCAAACATTACCGTGATCCTGTATGAAGGACGCTGTAACTACTACTGCTGGTGGGTCTCTGTTGGCGGAGACTGTCTAGGCAGGTACCACCGTAGTGTTTGTTGCATAGTACTGCAAACATTACCGTGATCCGGTATGAAGGGCGCTGTAACTACTACTGCTGGTTGGTCTCTGTTGGCGGAGACTGTCTAGGCAGGTACCACCGTAGTGTTTGTTGCATAGTACTGCAAACATTACCGTGATCCGATATGAAGGGCGCTGTAACTACTATTGCTGGTGGGTCTCTGTTGGCGGAGACTGTCTAGGCAGGTACCACCGTAGTGTTTGTTGCATAGTACTGCAAACATTACCGTGATCCGGTATGAAGGGCGCTGTAACTACTACTGCTGGTGGGTCTCTGTTGGCGGAGACTGTCTAGGCAGGTAACACCGTAGTGTTTGTTGCATAGTACTGCAAACATTACCGTGATCCTGTATGAAGGGCGCTGTAACTACTACTGCTGGTGGGTCTCTGTTGGCGGAGACTGTCTAGGCAGGTAACACCGTAGTGTTTGTTGCATAGTACTGCAAACATTACCGTGATCCGGTATGAAGGGCGCTGTAACTACTACTGCTGGTGGGTCTCTGTTGGCGGAGACTGTCTAGGCAAGTACCACCGTAGTGTTTGTTGCATAGTACTGCAATCATTAGCGTGATCCTGTATGAAGGGCGCTGTAACTACTACTGCTGGTGGGTCTCTGTTGGCGGAGACTGTCTAGGCAGGTACCACCGTAGTGTTCGTTGCATAGAACTGCAAACATTACCGTGATCCGGTATGAAGGGCGCTGTAACTACTACTGCTGGTGGGTCTCTGTTGGCGGAGACTGTCTAGGCAGGTACCACCGTAGTGTTTGTTGCATAGTACTGCAAACATTACCGTGATCCGGTATGAAGGGCGCTGTAACTACTACTGCTGGTGGGTCTCTGTTGGCGGAGACTGTCTAGGCAGGTACCACCGTAGTGTTTGTTGCATAGTACTGCAAACATTACCGTGATCCGGTATGAAGGGCGCTGTAACTACTACTGCTGGTGGGTCTCTGTTGGCGGAGACTGTCTAGGCAGGTACCACCGTAGTGTTTGTTGCATAGTACTGCAATCATTACCGTGATCCTGTATGAAGGGCGCTGTAACTACTACTGCTGGTGGGTCTCTGTTGGCGGAGACTGTCTAGGCAGGTACCACCGTAGTGTTTGTTGCATAGTACTGCAAACATTACCGTGATCCGGTATGAAGGGCGCTGTAACTACTACTGCTGGTGGGTCTCTGTTGGCGGAGACTGTCTAGGCAGGTACCATTGTAGTGTTTGTTGCATAGTACTGCAAACATTACCGTGATCTGGTATGAAGGGCGCTGTAACTACTACTGCTGGTGGGTCTCTGTTGGCGGAGACTGTCTAGGCAGGTACCACCGTAGTGTTTGTTGCATAGTACTGCAAACATTACCGTGATCCGGTATGAAGGGCGCTGTAACTACTACTGCTGGTGGGTCTCTGTTGGCGGAGACTGTCTAGGCAGGTACCATCGTAGTGTTTGTTGCATAGTACTGCAAACATTACCGTGATCCTGTATGAAGGACGCTGTAACTACTACTGCTGGTGGGTCTCTGTTGGCGGAGACTGTCTAGGCAGGTACCACCGTAGTGTTTGTTGCATAGTACTGCAAACATTACCGTGATCCGGTATGAAGGGCGCTGTAACTACTACTGCTGGTGGGTCTCTGTTGGCGGAGACTGTCTAGGCAGGTACCACCGTAGTGTTTGTTGCATAGTACTGCAAACATTACCGTGATCCGGTATGAAGGGCGCTGTAACTACTACTGCTGGTGGGTCTCTGTTGGCGGAGACTGTCTAGGCAGATAACACCGTAGTGTTTGTTGCATAGTACTGCAAACATTACCGTGATCCGGTATGCAGGGCGCTGTAACTGCTACTGCTGGTGGGTCTCTGTTGGCGGAGACTGTCTAGGCAGGTACCACCGTAGTGTTTGTTGCATAGTACTGCAAATATTACCGTGATACGGTATGAAGGGCGCTGTAACTACTACTGCTGGTGGGTCTCTGTTGGCGGAGACTGTCTAGGCAGGTACCACCGTAGTGTTTGTTGCATAGTACTGCAAACATTACCGTGATCCGGTATGAAGGGCGCTGTAACTACTACTGCTGGTGGGTCTCTGTTGGCGGAGACTGTCTAGGCAGGTACCACCGTAGTGTTTGTTGCATAGTACTGCAATCATTACCGTGATACGGTATGAAGGGCGCTGTAACTACTACTGCTGGTGGGTCTCTGTTGGCGGAGACTGTCTAGGCAGGTACCACCGTAGTGTTTGTTGCATAGTACTGCATACATTACCGTGATCCGGTATGAAGGGCGCTGTAACTACTACTGCTGGTGGGTCTCTGTTGGCGGAGACTGTCTAGGCAGGTACCACCGTAGTGTTTGTTGCATAGTACTGCAAACATTACCGTGATCCGGTATGAAGGGCGCTGTAACTACTACTGCTGGTGGGTCTCTGTTGGCGGAGACTGTCTAGGCAGGTACCATCGTAGTGTTTGTTGCATAGTACTGCAAACATTACCGTGATCCTGTATGAAGGACGCTGTAACTACTACTGCTGGTGGGTCTCTGTTGGCGGAGACTGTCTAGGCAGGTACCACCGTAGTGTTTGTTGCATAGTACTGCAAACATTACCGTGATCCGGTATGAAGGGCGCTGTAACTACTACTGCTGGTTGGTCTCTGTTGGCGGAGACTGTCTAGGCAGGTACCACCGTAGTGTTTGTTGCATAGTACTGCAAACATTACCGTGATCCGATATGAAGGGCGCTGTAACTACTATTGCTGGTGGGTCTCTGTTGGCGGAGACTGTCTAGGCAGGTACCACCGTAGTGTTTGTTGCATAGTACTGCAAACATTACCGTGATCCGGTATGAATGGCGCTGTAACTACTACTGCTGGTGGGTCTCTGTTGGCGGAGACTGTCTAGGCAGGTAACACCGTAGTGTTTGTTGCATAGTACTGCAAACATTACCGTGATCCTGTATGAAGGGCGCTGTAACTACTACTGCTGGTGGGTCTCTGTTGGCGGAGACTGTCTAGGCAGGTAACACCGTAGTGTTTGTTGCATAGTACTGCAAACATTACCGTGATCCGGTATGAAGGGCGCTGTAACTACTACTGCTGGTGGGTCTCTGTTGGCGGAGACTGTCTAGGCAGGTACCACCGTAGTGTTTGTTGCATAGTACTGCAATCATTAGCGTGATCCTGTATGAAGGGCGCTGTAACTACTACTGCTGGTGGGTCTCTGTTGGCGGAGACTGTCTAGGCAGGTACCACCGTAGTGTTTGTTGCATAGAACTGCAAACATTACCGTGATCCGGTATGAAGGGCGCTGTAACTACTACTGCTGGTGGGTCTCTGTTGGCGGAGACTGTCTAGGCAGGTACCACCGTAGTGTTTGTTGCATAGTACTGCAAACATTACCGTGATCCGGTATGAAGGGCGCTGTAACTACTACTGCTGGTGGGTCTCTGTTGGCGGAGACTGTCTAGGCAGGTACCACCGTAGTGTTTGTTGCATAGTACTGCAAACATTACCGTGATCCGGTATGAAGGGCGCTGTAACTACTACTGCTGGTGGGTCTCTGTTGGCGGAGACTGTCTAGGCAGGTACCACCGTAGTGTTTGTTGCATAGTACTGCAATCATTACCGTGATCCTGTATGAAGGGCGCTGTAACTACTACTGCTGGTGGGTCTCTGTTGGCGGAGACTGTCTAGGCAGGTACCACCGTAGTGTTTGTTGCATAGTACTGCAAACATTACCGTGATCCGGTATGAAGGGCGCTGTAACTACTACTGCTGGTGGGTCTCTGTTGGCGGAGACTGTCTAGGCAGGTACCATTGTAGTGTTTGTTGCATAGTACTGCAAACATTACCGTGATCTGGTATGAAGGGCGCTGTAACTACTATTGCTGGTGGGTCTCTGTTGGCGGAGACTGTCTAGGAAGGTAACACCGTAGTGTTTGTTGCATAGTACTGCAAACATTACCGTGATCCGGTATGAAGGGCGCTGTAACTACTACTGCTGGTGGGTCTCTGTTGGCGGAGACTGTCTAGGCAGGTACCATTGTAGTGTTTGTTGCATAGTACTGCAAACATTACCGTGATCCGGTATGAAGGGCGCTGTAACTACTACTGCTGGTGGGTCTCTGTTGGCGGAGACTGTCTAGGCAGGTACCACCGTAGTGTTTGTTGCATAGTACTGCATACATTACCGTGATCCGGTATGAAGGGCGCTGTAACTGCTACTGCTGGTGGGTCTCTGTTGGCGGATACCGTCTAGGCAGGTACCACCGTAGTGTTTGTTGCATAGTACTGCAATCATTACCGTGATACGGTATGAAGGGCGCTGTAACTACTACTGCTGGTGGGTCTCTGTTGGCGGAGACTGTCTAGGCAGGTACCACCGTAGTGTTTGTTGCATAGTACTGCAAACATTACCGTGATCCGGTATGAAGGGCGCTGTAACTACTACTGCTGGTGGGTCTCTGTTGGCGGAGACTGTCTAGGCAGGTACCACCGTAGTGTTTGTTGCATAGTACTGCAATCATTACCGTGATACGGTATGAAGGGCGCTGTAACTACTACTGCTGGTGGGTCTCTGTTGGCGGAGACTGTCTAGGCAGGTACCACCGTAGTGTTTGTTGCATAGTACTGCAAACATTACCGTGATCCGGTATGAAGGGCGCTGTAACTACTACTGCTGGTGGGTCTCTGTTGGCGGAGACTGTCTAGGCAGGTACCACCGTAGTGTTTGTTGCATAGTACTGCAAACATTACCGTGATCCTGTATGAAGGGCGCTGTAACTACAACTGCTGGTGGGTCTCTGTTGGCAGAGACTGTCTAGGCAGGTACCACCGTAGTGTTTGTTGCATAGTACTGCAAACATTACCGTAATCCGGTATGAAGGGCGCTGTAACTGCTACTGCTGGTGGGTCTCTGTTGGCGGAGACTGTCTAGGCAGGTACCACCGTAGTGTTTGTTGCATAGTACTGCAATCATTACCGTGATACGGTATGAAGGGCGCTGTAACTACTACTGCTGGTGGGTCTCTGTTGGCGGAGACTGTCTAGGCAGGTACCACCGTAGTGTTTGTTGCATAGTACTGCAATCATTACCGTGATACGGTATGAAGGGCGCTGTAACTACTACTGCTGGTGGGTCTCTGTTGGCGGAGACTGTCTAGGCAGGTACCACCGTAGTGTTTGTTGCATAGTACTGCAAACATTACCGTGATCCGGTATGAAGGGCGCTGTAACTACTACTGCTGGTGGGTCTCTGTTGGCGGAGACTGTCTAGGCAGGTACCACCGTAGTGTTTGTTGCATAGTACTGCAATCATTACCGTAATACGGTATGAAGGGCGCTGTAAGTACTACTGCTGGTGGGTCTCTGTTGGCGGAGACTGTCTAGGCAGGTACCACCGTAGTGTTTGTTGCATAGTACTGCAAACATTACCGTGATCCGGTATGAAGGGCGCTGTAACTACTACTGCTGGTGGGTCTCTGTTGGCGGAGACTGTCTAGGCAGGTACCACCGTAGTGTTTGTTGCATAGTACTGCAAACATTACCGTGATCCGGTATGAAGGGCGCTGTAACTACTACTGCTGGTGGGTCTCTGTTGGCGGAGACTGTCTAGGCAGGTACTATCGTAGTGTTTGTTGCATAGTACTGCAAACATTACCGTGATCCGGTATGAAGGGCGCTGTAACTACTACTGCTGGTGGGTCTCTGTTGGCGGAGACTGTCTAGGCAGGTACCATCGTAGTGTTTGTTGCATAGTACTGCAAACATTACCGTGATCCTGTATGAAGGACGCTGTAACTACTACTGCTGGTGGGTCTCTGTTGGCGGAGACTGTCTAGGCAGATACCACCGTAGTGTTTGTTGCATAGTACTGCAAACATTACCGTGATCCGGTATGAAGGGCGCTGTAACTACTACTGCTGGTGGGTCTCTGTTGGCGGAGACTGTCTAGGCAGGTACCACCGTAGTGTTTGTTGCATAGTACTGCTAACATTACCGTGATCCGGTATGAAGGGCGCTGTAACTACTACTGCTGGTGGGTCTCTGTTGGCGGAGACTGTCTAGGCAGGTACCACCGTAGTGTTTGTTGCATAGTACTGCAAACATTACCGTGATCCGGTATGAAGGGCGCTGTAACTACTACTGCTGGTGGGTCTCTGTTGGCGGAGACTGTCTAGGCAGGTACCATCGTAGTGTTTGTTGCATAGTACTGCAAACATTACCGTGATCCTGTCTATATTCTTGTTATGAGCGGGCTGGAAGCCACAGCGGCTCTTACAGCTCATCTGACACTGGGCTCGTGGACCCGGATCCACGGCCTGAAGTTTCTTAAAAACTAAAATGCGCTACGCGGGATGTAGCCGTCTGGCGGATGATTGTATGTGTCTGGTTCTTGTAGTGCTTTATCTGGCGATTCTACTCGGTCGTCGAGGCCGGGCGCGGGCCCGTTCCCTGACTACCTTCGCCTGTATCGGAATTTCTGGGCGGTGAGGACCGCCCACGATCGCGGGTGTACTTAGTGTACGCGGTGTGTGAGTAGCTGCGGCGCCGCGTTCTGAAGCGAGGGCGGCGTGATGATGATATTCGGAGCGTGTTGGTAGTGTCCGAAGTGTGTGTGGTGACGTCGGTGTTGTCGGTGACTGTGGGCGTGTGAGTGGTTTGCGGGACCCCTTGGGATGTCGGAATAAGCGCGTGCCGCGGTCTGCGCTTTCTCGTCCTGGGATTCGGAGGTAGCTCGTAGTTGGCTGCGCTGGCCACCAGAGGGTTGGGGTGAGTTGCCGCCTTAGCGAAGTAGGTCACGGAGCACTCTCTGAAGTGCTCCTTGATTGTTGGGAGTTTAAGGTCGCTGTGGATGTCCACGTTGCGCTGGTACCATTCGGCACCAGTCGCGATGCGGGTGAAACGGTTCTGGAGAGTCTGGAGAGGTTTGAGACGGTCTTCGGACGAATGGGCGAAGACAACGCTTGCGTAAGACATTACAGGTCTTACGCATACCTTGTAAAGGTGGAGCTTGTGTCTGAGAGAGAGCTTGCTCTTCTTACACAGCAGGGGGTATAGCTTGCCCAGTACTTGGGCCGCTTTCTTTCTCGCCTCGCGAATGTGGGCGATAAAATTGAGTCTGGCGTCGAGCGTGACGCCGAGATATTTGACCGAGTTCCTCCATGGGATGGACTGGCCGAAAAGGGAGATCTGGCCGAGTTTATGGCCGCTTTTTGTCGCCTTCTTGAGAAGGGTAGATGACTTTCGGTGGGTGAAGTGAATGGCTTCACTTTTCTCCGGGTTTACGTCGATTCGCCACGTCCGGAACCACTCGCCTAGGCATGTGGTCGCGTTCTGCAGGCGCATCGTTATAAGACCCGGGGCTCTGCCGGAGTGATAAAGAGCGGTGTCGTCCGCGAAAAGGGCCATCTTGACAAAGGGATCTCTGGGTATGTCGCTCGTGTAGAGCGAGAAGAGTAGCGGAGAGAGGCAAGAGCCTTGAGGGACGCCGGCTTTAATCTGCCGGGGCGAGGAGAGAGCGTGCTCGACGCGAAAGCGGAAGGAGCGATTCGAGAGGTAGTCTCGAATGACGGTGACTAGACGGTCTGGCACTTTGTGAGAGTAAAGCTTGAATATCAAGCCTTCGTGCCAGACTTTGTCGAACGCCTTCGCGACGTCGAATAGGACGGCGCAGGTGTCGATCGTTTGTCTGTGCTCGAGACCGGCCAAAATGTGCTCGGTCAGTCGGTGCACTTGATGGACGCAAGAGTGGTTGCTCCTGAATCCGAACTGTTCGTCGGGGAGGAGATTGTTCTCTGCGGTGAAATGGCGCAGACGCTCTAGAATGATGCGCTCGTAAAGTTTGCCCAAGGTGTTCAGTAGGCTGATCGGGCGGTAGCTGTTGGGTAGGTTCCTCGGCTTTCCGGGCTTCGGAATACCTATCACTACGGCCTCTTTCCAGGCGTCTGGGAAGGAGCAGTCGGCTAGCAGGGCGTTGAGTATGGCCACTAGCAGACCGACGATCGGGGGCGGGAGACTTTTCACAACTCTTTTGGAGATGTTGTCGGATCCCGGGGCTGATCTGGTTTTCAGCCTCTTTATGATGTCAACGACCTCACCGGGGGAAACCGGTTTTAGAGGGGGACCTTCCGGTGGGAGGGCTGCCCTGCGACGCACCTCGTCCTCGACCAACTTGAGGTGATCGGGGTCCACTGGTGCGGTAGAGGGAGTGCA
Organism: Troides aeacus; assembly: GCA_033220335.2. Classification (NCBI taxonomy): domain Eukaryota; kingdom Metazoa; phylum Arthropoda; class Insecta; order Lepidoptera; family Papilionidae; genus Troides; species Troides aeacus. The sequence continues at coordinate 663,012 of CM067270.1, forward strand.
TTGGCTCTCTAGACTGTCGGCGAGACAATCTGCTTTTTCGGCATCCTCCAACGCAAGGGAGGAACCATCGCTCATTACGAGGGGAGGCATGCGGGCCATGTTCTCCGCTTTGAGACTGCGGGCCAGACGCCAAAAGTTGGCGCTCGAAGGCTCCAAGTCGCAAAGCAGATTGTCCCATCTGTCGGATCTGAGTTCGGATATGCGCTCTTTTACCAGTCTTTGGAGGCGGCGCAGTTTTATCCTGAGCTCTTCGGATCTGTATCGTGTATAGAGTCTCATTGTGGCGTTTTTCGCTCTTATCAACCGACGAATGTCCGCCGGGAAGGACCCGAGAAGGTAGTCCGACTCGGGCACCGTTCGCGACGCTTCCTCGACGGCTGTGGCGATATGATGCGTTAACGAGTCGATCGCTCGGTTTGCAGCGCCGAGCGAGTCGATCGTATCAGGGATTCCGTCTAGGTGCTGGGGGTTCGCGGCCTTGAGTTTGACCTCGAGGCTGCGCCAGTTGACGATGGTTTTGGTCAGAGGGACCTCACCAGCGGGCCGGCCCAGCTTCATAAGAACCGGGCGGTGGTCGGATCTGAGATCGTCTATGGTCTCGATCGAATGCAGTGGTATGGTTACGTTATTGAATAACGCAATGTCTAGTGTGGATGGGTTGTGAAACGCGACGGTAGGGTATCGAGTCGGGGTTTGCGGAGCTACAATGTTAAACTTGAGTTTATCCGCGAGCTTGGAGAGGATTATACCATTTCGGTTTGACATGATCGGGTCCCAGGTGCTATGCCTGCTGTTTAGATCGCCGGCGACGATGACAGCCGGCCCTAGGTCGAGAAGGGTTCTTATGTCTGTTTCCCGCATTTCTTTTGTCGGGGACAGATAGACGGATGCTAGGACGATCGGTTGATGACCGGTGAGGGAGATTTTACACGCCGAGACTTCTATTTTGGCGAGGGTTGGACTAACAAGCGGTATGCAATGCAGGGCCCGCTTGAAGTAGATGAGAGTGCCGCCTCCTGGGGCGGTCAGCCTGTCGTGGCGGATAATATGGTAGTTCGCGATTTTCGGATCGCGATGAAACGGTTTGAGGAATGTTTCCTGAATGAGCATGACGTCGACGTCATGGTTCCTAAGGAAAAGGCTTATTTCCTCCTTTTGAGAGCGGATGCCGTTCGCGTTGAAGTACGCGACAGTCAGCGAGCGGGGTTTAACTCTTCCTAAGATCCGGTGTATTTCCATAACGGTTGAGTGAGATGGAACACCAAAGGTCTCGGACAGAGTCCTGGGCTGCGGCTAAACGAAGGGTTCTTCGAGTGCGGCGAGAGTGTCGGCGTGCTCGATGCAGGCCTTCAACCTATCATGCGAGCTTTTCGCGGCTCGCAATTTTTCTCCTAAGAGAAGAATATTTTTGATGCTCACCTTTGAGATGTAGGCGAGAATGTTCTGTAGCTCCGAAGGCGGAGCTGTTTGGCTGGGAGCAGCCTGTGGTTTCGGCGGCCCCGACAAAGGGGCGGCTTTTGGAGCCTCGGCGGCTTTTGGCTTAAGGAGCGGTTTGCTCCACGCCGACACCGCCGGCGGAACGGCCGGCTGTGCGGGCGGTGGCCTGGACGAGACAGATGGCTGCGGTGCAGCCTTTGTGGGGGCGGTGGTGCGCCGTTGTGCGGCCCCGGGTTGCCTACGCGGGGCTTTGGTGCACCCGCGATAATTCGCGGGGTGTCCCTCGGTTTTGCAAAGGACACAGCTCGGTGGGTTTGTCGCTTCCGTGGTGCGGGAGCATTCTTTCGTCCCGTGGTCCCCGGTGCATTTGACGCACCTCGGGCGGGCGAAGCAATTACGGGCTGAGTGCCCGTAAAGTTGGCATCGGTGGCATTGGCCGATGATGCCTTTTTTGTGCGGGACCTCTACCCTCACGCTGGTGAGGTTGCACAGGCGGGTGATTCCGAAAATCTCTTTACCCTCCGGAGAGAGTTCGAGACTTGTCAGGATGAGTGGGAGTGCGGCCTTTGTTCGCATGCTAGTCATGCGACGGGCTTCCAGCACTGGGAAATTTTGCTTTTTTAGGTCGTCGACGACCTCGGAGATGTCGATCTCCGTTGGGATTCCGCGTATGACAACGCGTAGGTGCTTCTCCTCGGGGAGAGCGAAGGTGTGGAAGCCGAGTCCGGCGTTCCGCAGGTGCCTGGTGGCAGCCCGGAAGTCGTCAACCGTTTGGAGGTTGATGCGGATGCCCTGCGCGGTGTTCTGCGCTTTGGGGCATGCGATTTTGTGGTCCGCGAACCACCTGGAAACATCGTTCCACTTGCTCTTGTCCTGGAGGACAATCGGGGGAGGCGGCTTCGGGCCGCGTTTTTCGGGCGGGGCCGAAGTGCTGGGGGGTTGCGCGAGAGGCGCAGCCTTCTTTGCCGGCGTGCTGGTCGGCGAGGAGCGGTCCGAGTTTGACTCGGAGGGCCGCTTAGAAGCGCGTTTGCGCTTCTTGACGTAGAGGGTGAAGCCCTCTTCGTCGGTGGTCTTGGAGAGTGGACGGTCCACCTCCATTTCGCTGCCGCTAGCGGAGCCCTCCGAGTCGGATTCGGAGGAGGCGGGCAGCTCGGGCTTGGAAGGCCCCGCCATGGGGGCCCTCGCCTTGTTGTGCGCTCGAGACGCGGGGGTCGGGTCCGGAGAGGCCGGGCTGTCCGTGTCAAAGCGCGCGGGAAGGGCAGAGGCCGACTTGGAGAATTGTTCCCAGACTTCTGGGAACTGTTTGCGTGCAAAGCACGCAAATTGTGCCATTAAGGCGTCCGTTTGCACGGACGCCATTTTGTGTGTAGCCGCCCCGCCGTGCGGCGGGGGGTTGTGTGGCTATTTGAGCAGGGGACCTAGCCGTCGCCTAATGCGACAGACTCTATCTAATAACCTCGCCTCTGAGGCGATTAAAGAAAAAAGCTACTTACAGTGCCGGAACCAGGCTCCGGCAGAGTTTTCGCGTTCTGATACACTAATTCACAGCACTATCACTGCACTGCACTGACGCGCGCAAGCGCAAATGGCGGCCGCCTAAGCGGCGTTGTGACGCGCACGAGCACGGGCGAGTCGCACTGAGCGGGCGTAACGGTAACGCGCACTGGGAGCGGACGCATGGGACGTCCGATCGGTACGGCGGGCAGAACCCGAATGACCGTGATCCTGTATGAAGGACGCTGTAACTACTACTGCTGGTGGGTCTCTGTTGGCGGAGACTGTCTAGGCAGGTACCACCGTAGTGTTTGTTGCATAGTACTGCAAACATTACCGTGATCCGGTATGAAGGGCGCTGTAACTACTACTGCTGGTTGGTCTCTGTTGGCGGAGACTGTCTAGGCAGGTACCACCGTAGTGTTTGTTGCATAGTACTGCAAACATTACCGTGATCCGATATGAAGGGCGCTGTAACTACTATTGCTGGTGGGTCTCTGTTGGCGGAGACTGTCTAGGCAGGTACCACCGTAGTGTTTGTTGCATAGTACTGCAAACATTACCGTGATCCGGTATGAAGGGCGCTGTAACTACTACTGCTGGTGGGTCTCTGTTGGCGGAGACTGTCTAGGCAGGTAACACCGTAGTGTTTGTTGCATAGTACTGCAAACATTACCGTGATCCTGTATGAAGGGCGCTGTAACTACTACTGCTGGTGGGTCTCTGTTGGCGGAGACTGTCTAGGCAGGTAACACCGTAGTGTTTGTTGCATATTACTGCAAACATTACCGTGATCCGGTATGAAGGGCGCTGTAACTACTACTGCTGGTGGGTCTCTGTTGGCGGAGACTGTCTAGGCAGGTACCACCGTAGTGTTTGTTGCATAGTACTGCAATCATTAGCGTGATCCTGTATGAAGGGCGCTGTAACTACTACTGCTGGTGGGTCTCTGTTGGCGGAGACTGTCTAGGCAGGTACCACCGTAGTGTTTGTTGCATAGTACTGCAAACATTACCGTGATCCGGTATGAAGGGCGCTGTAACTACTACTGCTGGTGGGTCTCTGTTGGCGGAGACTGTCTAGGCAGGTACCACCGTAGTGTTTGTTGCATAGTACTGCAAACATTACCGTGATCCGGTATGAAGGGCGCTGTAACTACTACTGCTGGTGGGTCTCTGTTGGCGGAGACTGTCTAGGCAGGTACCACCGTAGTGTTTGTTGCATAGTACTGCAATCATTACCGTGATCCTGTATGAAGGGCGCTGTAACTACTACTGCTGGTGGGTCTCTGTTGGCGGAGACTGTCTAGGCAGGTACCACCGTAGTGTTTGTTGCATAGTACTGCAAACATTACCGTGATCCGGTATGAAGGGCGCTGTAACTACTACTGCTGGTGGGTCTCTGTTGGCGGAGACTGTCTAGGCAGGTACCATTGTAGTGTTTGTTGCATAGTACTGCAAACATTACCGTGATCTGGTATGAAGGGCGCTGTAACTACTATTGCTGGTGGGTCTCTGTTGGCGGAGACTGTCTAGGAAGGTAACACCGTAGTGTTTGTTGCATAGTACTGCAAACATTACCGTGATCCGGTATGAAGGGCGCTGTAACTACTACTGCTGGTGGGTCTCTGTTGGCGGAGACTGTCTAGGCAGGTACCATTGTAGTGTTTGTTGCATAGTACTGCAAACATAACCGTGGTCTGGTATGAAGGGCGCTGTAACTACTACTGCTGGTTGGTCTCTGTTGGCGGAGACTGTCTAGGCAGGTACCACCGTAGTGTTTGTTGCATAGTACTGCAAACATTACCGTGATCCGGTATGAAGGGCGCTGTCACTACTACTGCTGGTGGGTCTCTGTTGGCGGAGACTGTCTAGGCAGGTACCACCGTAGTGTTTGTTGCTTAGTACCGCAAACATTACCGCAACTTTTATAAATGCTTGGCGACTTCCGTCCTCTCTCATCAGAGAGACATTGACTTCCATATCTCTTTTTTCCTAATTTCCAATTCTACGTTCATTCTGTCACCCCCGTATTAGGGCAGGAAGTCATAATGTGCACCAAGATCTGGTCCACCGCCGGGTCACAAAGGCACTCGAGACTCTCCTTGAGCTCAAACCTGTGAAGGTACCCGGAGAATCCCTCTTGTCCCATGAACATCTGAACCAAGACTGTGTCGAGCGAGCGGGCTGAGGAAGTAAATCCTCGTTGTTGAAGCCGTCGTACCTTGCACGTGCCTCTTGTTCCATTCGTCAAGCGTCCTCTGTTTTAACTGACGCTTGACGAAGTAATCGGGGCAGTCCTCGTATACCGGTTTTCTTTTTTTCTTTAGGGTTGCTTTTTTGGCGTTGGTCCGCCCTTTCATTTCCCGCCGGTCACACCAGCGCTAGACCACCAAACAGTGACCATCACTTTTCTAGGGGTGAGTTTTCGTTTAGGGCATTATTTAGGTGCTGAACCAGGATCCAACCAACTTGTTGAACATTTGCGGTTATCAAACAGATTCCATTTTTCATCTCAGGTAACAATGCGGTTCATTGCTGGCGATCGTTGAGTTCGTGGGGCAACCATTTGTCAAGTTTTTTTACCATGTAAATTTGACGAAAATGAACCAATATTGTTTTGACGCTAACGTTTATTGCTGCTGCTAATCCAGTCGTAGATTGTGTACATCACCTTCCACAATCGCCTTTAATTCGTCATTGTCGCCCAAAGTCTTCGGACGACCGCGAGGTTCATTTTTCAGGTCGAAACTGCCAGAACGGAAGCGAGGAAACCAATAACAGGTGGTGCGTTGGTTCCTAGTGTTAGCTCCGTCAACGCCGTTGACGTTGCGTGCCGCTCGTGCCGCTAGTGCCGCGTTGCTGCTACGACGGTACTCATATTCCATAATTACTCGAATTTTTAACGTATCTATGATGACGAAAAAGATTGAAATTCGATGAAAATGTAACATTAAAAATAAACAAATGACTACTTTTGGAAAAAGAATTCCATGTTTTTAAAATAAAATTAATCGGAAATTAAAATTCTCAACCAAACAAAAATTATTTTGATTTGAAATGGTCAGTACTGCGGAACGGCAATTTCATAGGTAAAGACCTATGAATAAAGGCCTTGACCCAACTTACGCAGGGGAAAAATTAAAAAAAAAAACACCTGTCATAACTAAATTTAGAAGAAAAGTCAAATTTCAAAACGTTTTAGATTTGTAATTTATTTTTTATTATTTATTCAGTTCTTGCTTTATAATGTTTATTTTGAAATATTTTCTCTATAATTTAATTTCTTTTATAGGGGGGTGATGTGGCGATTCTATCGCCACCGATCAAGATGTTATGGTACGTACTTAGTGTATAGCTCGCTCTAGTCGGACAGTCAGAATTAAGACTCCGTTCGATTTTCAATTCGCTTTGAATTTTCTTCTCCCTATAAAGTAAATTTTCTCCATGGGGGGTGGTGTGGCGTTACTTACGATATTTGAATTCGCCGCCGCGTATGCTCAGGGTCACGCGGTTGCGATCGTCAGTTAAAGAGGGCGCGGCCGACAGGAAGACTTCGAACCTGACCGTGACATATTGAACCGTATTTAGAGCAGCTAAAGAAAATACGCAAAGAGCTAAAACCTAAGCTGTTAATTATAGGTGGTGACGCTAATGCCAAAAACACTTGGTGGGGTGGCGACCGAATAGATAAACGGGGCGAAGACATGTTATGCTTTCTCAACGAAATGAGTTTACATGTGCTAAATGAAGGTAACACTCCCACATTCGATACCATCAGAGGTGATAAACGTTTCTCAAGTTACATCGACGCGACGGCCTGCTCAAACGAGATTTTTGACATGATAGAGGACTGGAAAGTAGATGAAAAATTCACAAGGTCCGATCACAATACCCTAACATTCAACATGAGAATTGCAAAATCAGAGGGTATGAGCGTCCAAAGGACTACACGGATTTATAATAATAGAAGAGCTGATTGGTTTGAATTTAATAACAAGTTAGTCGATTTAATGAATGAAAGTGTTATAAATTAAGAAAAAGTAGTAAATATTAACATGTCAAGCGACCTGTATCTATTGACTGGGAAATATACTAGCATTATTAGAGAAGCTTGTAAAGATACTTTTCAGAAAAAAAAATCCAAAGAAGAACTCAACTTGCCGTGGATGTCCAAAGAACTTCACGATTTAAAGAAAGAAGTGCTCACCAAAAAGCGTCGAATCCGCTGTGCTGCGCCAGTCCATAAAGCAAAAGTGGTCAATGATTACTTGCAAACTACAGAAAGGTACGAAAAAGAAGCCAAAAATGCACAAATAAGAAGCTGGAAAAGTTTCTGTGGCAAACAAGACAGGGAAGGCATGTGGGAGAGAATTTATAGAACTATTGGTAGGACTCCCAAACGGCACGAGGACTTACCGATTGAGGTAGAAGGCAGAAAAGTAGACTTTCAAGAATCAGTGAAGATCCTCACGGATGCTCTCTACTCGGATGACTCAGTGGATGGTGACACTCGTGAACATCGGAGCATTAGAGAACGGGCTGTGTAAATAGTCAGTTTTTGGATGAATGCAGGTATCCTCCATTCACCAGAGCGCGGTTGAGAGTTTTAATCCAAAGAAGGCTCCGGGCGCGGATGGTTTTACAGCAGATATCTGCCGGCGTGTCATAGCTTACGATCCGGAATTTTTCTTAATACTCGTTAATAAGTACCTAGAGTTAGACCATTTTCCGACTATCTGGAAAGAGGCGACAGTAGTGATCTTACGAAAACCTGGAACAGATAACTACATGCATCCAAAGGCATATAGAGCGACAGGTCTACTACCAGTAATGGGAGTGATTTTTGAAAAGCTCATCATAGGTAGACTTAAATGGCATAGTCTCCCAAAGATTAGCACTTGTTAATACGGATTTATGCCCCAAAGAAGCACGGAGGACTCTCTTTTTGATCTAATGAATCATATTCGACGAAAAATAGAAGCGAAGAAGATTGTCGTAATGATATCGCTGGAAATAGAAGGGGCTTTTAACAATGCGTGGTGGCCCGCAATTAGAGTTCGTTTAGCGGAGGAAGATTGCCTTGTAAATATAAGATGAGTGCTAGACAGCTACTTACGAGATAGAAAGGTAACTGTTAGATATGGCGGTAAAACTTGTACCAAAAAAAGTAAAGGGTGTATGCAGGGATTTATTGGCAGGCCAATTCTCTGGAACTTGCTGTTGGACCCACTTTTAAAAGGACTAGAACAACGCGGTGACTATTATCAAGCTTTTGCAGATGATGTAGTTTTAGTGTTTGATGGTGACTGCACTAGACATAGAAAAACAATCCAACTCTGCCCTCGCGTACTTTCGGAATTGGGGAATCTAAAACAAGCTTATCTTTGGTCCATCAAAGACCAAAGCGATGGTTATTACTCGCAAATTAAAATACGATAACTCAATACTGAAAATGAGCGGCGAAAATATTGTCTTGTCTGAAAATATTAACATCCTTGGGCTCTATATAAACAACAAGCTCACATTTAATAAACACACTACAGAAATTTGTAAAAAAGCAATGAACGTACACAAACATCTCTCTATGAAACTAAGAGAGGAGTGCCTCGGGCAGAATTAAAGGACAGGGAGGTGGAACGAGTCGCTGCATTTTGCGAAACTCCACATCCGGCTGAAGAAATGAGCCTGGAGTTTCAGAGACTGGAAAACAAAGTTCAGCTTGATAATCATAATATGCAAACGATCCGAATTTTCACGGATGGCAGTAAAATTTACAGCAGTGTTGGAACAGCGCTATCCGTGTGGACTAACGATGTTGAAACCGTCGTACCAAGACGCTGGATTTCTAGTTTATAATTTAAAAATATGTAATAGTCTTGCGGGAGATAAGTAAAAAGCGTTTTCGGGTAGTCAGTTATTATAATGCTTACTTTCAACATAATAGATACTGTTGTAATCGATCTATATATGTGTTCAATGAAAACTGTAACAACTTATTGGGTTTGAAAGCGTGTATCGAGTGAAAATTGTTGACGAAAATTAACTATTTAAGTTTAAATAATATATATGTTGATGATACAATTTTTGGAGGTTTAGGATGTTTGCCTTTGTGGTGTAAAATAATAACAGACCCGAGCGTTCCACCGGTAAGAAATGATCTGAGAAAAATTCCAATCAAATGAAGTCCTAGATTAAAACAGTAATTAAATAATATGGTGGAGTTAAGTATCATTGTAAAAGAAGATGGTCCAACTGTTTCGTTGATGGTTTCGAATATTGTTATTATTGAAAAACCTGATAAATCATTACGTATTTGTTTTGATTCTAAAAATTTCAATGTCCAACGAAGTCATATTCAGTTTCCAACATTGGACGAAATAACTAATTTATCAGGAGTAAAACTGTTTTCCAAATGCGATGCAAAGAAAGGTTTTTATGTGATGCATTTAGATGGAAACAGTTATAAATTTCGCACCTTCTAAACGCCTTATGGTCTGGTCTATATAGATTTTTAAGAACTATAAAGTCATTGTTTATTAAGTCGCAAGAAACTGGTACGGACTGGTAACTTGCACTTCTCAATTTTATAAATACACCGCTCACTGGAAAAGAACATTCGCGTGTCCAGAGATTATTCAGCCAACGTTTTAATACCAGGTCACCTGTGCAACACAGTCAGTTGTATTCTCAAATTATAAACGGTGATTCGATGTTAAAAAATAGGATAAAAAATATTAGGAAACAGGCGGAGTACTATAACAGGGGCACTCGATGTTTACCTTCAATATGGCCAAGTGAGTTGGTGCGAATGAAGGACAAACGTTTATGGGAGAAGCCGCGCGCGGTGATCGTTCATACTGCTCGGAAACTGAAAATGGGCGTGTGCTGCGCCTTAATAGACAACATACTTTCAAAGTACCAGCTTAAAAACAACAACATCAACATAAAAAAGAGACTAAACTGGTTAGGGTTGCACAGTAAGATTGGGAATATTGTTATGAGGACGGGACAGTGTCCATACGATAAGTGGCGATACTTATTTTTAAAATTATATATAAAAGTTGTAAATGTAAAATGTACATGTAAATAATAAAAAAAAATTTACTAAAGAGGCAATTTAATGTTGTTAACACAAGTAGTGTGTAAGTCTTTTGTTAATTACTTGCAACTGGAGTTATTCAATTTGTTTTAGTTAACAATTAATCAGCCTTAAAACAATTAATTAAAAAGAAATGTATAGCGACGGAAAAGTATATCCGTACATAGTGAAAAATAAAGTCGCTTTCGATAGTCTGTCTGTCCTTATGTATGCTTAAATCTTTAAAAGTTGACAACGGATTTTGATGCGATTTTTATAAAAAGATTCTGTGATTCTTAAGGAAGGTTTATACATATAATGCATACATAATGTAACAGAGGAACACTGATAGTTTTCGAGGTCTCTAATGTGTAGTCGTAAATAAACACATTTTTTGCGCTTATATTGCAAACGCTGACTCAACGCTATGAGATAGATCGAAATAATTTACTACATTATTGTACACCTTAAAAAGGTCTACAAAAAACTATATACATGAATATAAGTTGTGAACTTGCGATTCAGGGTCTTGAGATACAAGCTTAGCTTCGTTCAAGACCCGCGGTTTCTCAGTGGATATGTAAATCTAAATACTGCTAATAAATCATTGTTTGTAAAATCTCAGCTAAAAGCCGGTTAGGTTTACTCATTCACGGGGTTTCCCCAAGTAAATGAGAGTCATCTTGTAAAAATTTACGAACAATCCTACACGTATTTAAAATCGCTGCTTTTTGCATTTGAATAAAGGTATTATCCGGGAGACCTAAGAGTTTCAGTGCAGTGAAGAGCTGTTTAGGAACCACCCCTGTAGAAGATATTATAATTGGTACAATGTATACTTTTTCTTGTCTCCAAATTCTTTTTATTTCCTCCTTTAAATCAGTGTATTTGTGAATTTTGTCTGATATCGTTTTAACTAAATTATGTGTATTGGGTACAGAGATGTCTATTAAATATGTAATTTTATGTAGTTTATCTTGTAGTGTTATGTCAGGTCTATTATAATGTATTGTCTTATCGGTAAGTATAGCGCGATCGTAGTACATTTTATGAGAGCTGGATTCTAAGATAGGTTGAGGGGTGTATTTGTAATATGGCATGTATATGGCATCCACAGTTAGTTGGTATTTGTGTGTAAGCTTTTGGTGAATTATATTGACTATTTGATTGTGTCTATGCGTGTAATCTGTTTGTGTAAGCGTAGTGCATGCTCCGGTTATATGCTGAATTGTTTCTGATTGTGCGTGACATCTACGGCATTTATCATTAATAACGGTGGGATCTTTAATTATATGTTTTCTGTAATTTTTCGTGTTTATAACCTGATCCTGAATAGCGATTATAAAACCTTCAGTTTCAGGGTAAAGTGAACCTATTTTAAGCCATTTATTGGATGCCACACTATCTACATAAGATTGTTGCAAATCGTGGGGATGTCGTCCATGTAAGGATTTACTTTTCCAAGTTTCGATTTTCTGGTCTTGTTGAGTATGGGTTATTGTTTCCGGGTTATTAACACAGGTTTCTTTTAAATTAAAAGGGGTACATTTTACATCATTACATTGTATTGCTCTATGTATATTACTTGTAAGTGCCTTTTGGTTAAAAAACTATTGCAAGTTCTTGAGCTGCTTTCTCCATAAGCTTTCTATATCTATAAGACCTCTACCACCGTTTTGTCTTTTAATGGTTAATCTTTCGATAGCAGATTTTGGGTGTAAGTTCTGGTATTTTGTTAAAGTTGTCCTAGTTTTCCGTTCAATTGCTTGTAAATCAGTTTTTGTCCATTTGATGATCCCGAATGAGTAAGTAAGTACTGGTATTGCAAATGTATTTATAGCCTTTATTAAATTCTTACTAGTTAAACGTGTTTTACAAATATTGACAATTCTTCGTTTATATTCATTTTCTAAACTGGTTCGTATAGCTTTATGATCTAAACCTTTGTGTTGATTGTAACCTAAATACTTATACAGATCACCTGGTTCCATAGCTTTTATTATATCTAAATCGGATACAGGATAGTCGCCGGGACGCAGTTTACCTTTGATAATATGTATTGTTTTACATTTATCTAACCCAAAATTCATATTTATATCTTTACTATAAATTGTATAGTTGAGTCTATTAGTATTTTCATTTCTTTGTCTGTTTTTGAGTATAGTTTAATATCGTCCATGTATAATAAGTGTGACAAAATGGTCTCGGTGTTATCGTGTTTAAGTCTATATCCAGCTTTTTGTGAATTCAATATATTAGAAAGTGGATTAAGGGCGAGGCAAAACCATAAAGGGCTAAGGGAATCGCCTTGATAAATGCCATTTTTTATTGATATCTCCCGTGTTTTTAGTGTAGTGTTATTTGTGTTTAAAAGTAGAGTTGTGTTCCAGTGTTGCATAATATTTTGAAGGAAGTTAATAATTAGTGGATTTACTTTATATAGTTCCAAGACATGTACTAACCAAGAGTGAGGAATGCTGTCAAATGCTTTCTTATAATCTATATACGAACAGTGTAGATTTCTATTGTTGTTTGCTGCATGTTTATGAATTGTGGAATCAATTATAAGTTGTTCTTTACATCCCATATGGCCTCTCCTGCATCCTTTCTGCTCCTCTGCAATTATATTATTAAATTCGACATGTTTGTTTATTTTGTTTGTGATAACAGATGTTAAGATCTTGTATACGGTTGGAAGGCATGTTATTGGTCTATACTGTGAAGGCAATTGTGAAGGTCCACTCTTAGGGAGCATGTAAGTTATACCTTTGGTAATAAAATATGGAATCGCTTGTTTTCCTGTCACTATCTTATTTAACTCTCTAGCTAATGTCCTATGAATAGAATGCAAATATTTAAACCAGTAATTGTGTATTTTATCAATACCGGGTGATTTCCAATTGTGCAACCTACCAACTGTTACCTTAATATCCATTTCTGTTATATCATCATATTTCATCTCTTCTATATCTATCCACTTACTCCTTTCCTGTTTTATCCATTCAGCTTCTGTATTGTGTTGAACTTCTTTTTCCCAAATATTTGCCCAAAATCGTTCTAGTTCTTCTTTGGAAGGTGTTTCATCGACAGTATTAGCGGAATTTTGATTTCGTACAGTTAATTTGCGATAGAAAGATTTTTCATTAGTTGTAAATAATTTATTATCACTTTTCCTCTCGAATCCTTTTTTGTACCTAGCTAGTCTATGGGCTTTGAGAGCTAATTTCTGCTTCAAAGTATCTAAATATTCTTCTGGTTTTCTATTAGTCTCTTCGTGTTTCGTATGTATAGCAGCGTTTTTAAATATGTTTGCAACATAGTCTACAATTCTTTTTGATCTGTTATTATTTATATATTGCGTTAATCTACCAATATCTATTCTCAGTTGTTCTATATTTTTTTCTAATCTTATTTGCCATTGAGGTTTGCCTTTATTTTTATTACTTCTGCTATGAACTGTATTTGTGTTAATAACGTATCCTAATTCTTTTGATATTACTACTGCTGTACAATAAACGAGTGTGTGAATGTCTGTAAGCTGAGAGTCGATTGTTAAAAATGGCGGTAGTATGTCAATGTTAAATAAATTTACTAAGTTTGTCAAGTTTTTACTGTATTTTAATTTAGGTAAATTAGGCCGCTGTGTTGGATCCATACCTGAATAAATATATAAAGCTCTTTCGAATTTTTTATTTAAATCATGCTTAGGTTCTATTTGTTGCGATATGTTTGTCAAAGATTCTGTTTCATTTTTATTTGACAAGGAAATGTTTTCAGCTTCTACTGACACAACACTAATGTTTTGGCTACTAATGAAGTCGGTACATGTTATATTTGTATTTGTCATTGTCGTTGTTTTTAGTAATGGAGTTAAATGTGGTGTTTCGATTCTGTTAGTGTTTAGTAGTGGTTCTTCAGTGTTAATATCTATTTGTAATTGGCTTTTAGTTTTTTCTATAAGATTATTTAAAATTTCTGGTGATAAAAATTTGTTTCTAATTATAGCTCTCCTTTGATCTGCAACCCTTTGTTCTGTAACTTTAATATCTGGGTATTGATTCGAAAATTTTTCGTGTAATACTTTTCTATAGCATGTCATATCTGTTTCTAATTTAGTTATATAGTAAAAGGTACGCATTATAAAAATATTTACATCTTTACTCCATGTCATGCGTACTCTAAGTTTTCCCGCCTTAGTGGACACGGGTAAAAAGGCGTTCGCCTCCCGTGCAACATCTGAGGATGGACTTACTAAACGTCTTAAACTATAATCTGATGAAGCTGTGGATGAATTAGATATTGAACTTGGATTATAAATTTCTGAGGATGATGAGGTTGTTGAGAATGGGCTTGGGGTTCTATTGCCGTTTTGTATCTGTTGTGTAGGTTTTCTGGTGTTCTTTTTAAAGGTTCGTCTCTTCGATTGTCTACTACTGCCGTATAAAGTATCGGCATTTGGTATTGTTTCTGCAACAGTTCTAAACTGGGCAGTATTAAGCGACGCGTTGCCCCCCTCAGATACGTTGGGGCTGCCTGGGTCTTCTGGCCCAGGGCGGGATTCCCTCTCACGAGGACCCGCCTGAGGAATTTGTCTACTTCGTAGTCGCATCGCATAATGCTACGTACTAGTGCACCGTTAGCCACTGGTGGGTAATTATAACTATAAGTTGCCAGTGTCCGCCCCCCACGTAGCGACAGATGGTCGTGCTGGACTTGGTGTTAGATTTATAGGGGGCTCATTATTATTGTTATTATTATTATATACATATATATATAACATCCCACTTAAAAGACTTACATGAAAAGGACCCACCCATTTCTTACTTTCTGGCTTTATTTGATAACTTTACTACTTACCTCAAAGCAAGCTCGATTCTTAGCAAGCCTTCGCTTTAAACAGGTTTAATGATGTTACCGAATAAAATAAAGATTATTTTGCTTGTTTACTTAACGAAATTAAGTTTTTACTTGCACGCTTTATATGCTACGAAAGTACATAAACTTTACGACAAACCTGGGCAAAGGTGGAACACTAAAGATATTGGCATTCGGAGAGACGGTACCTTGAAATAACCCCTTCCGCAAGAAGGCAAGGTAAAAACGTAAAATAAATTTTCTTACCCTATCCATGAGGGTAAGCGAAAGGTCGCTGTGTCTACTACAATTACATACGAGCGTTCACCTGATATTAAGTAACACGCCAGCCCATAACTATGTGACGATAGTTAAGATGATACTATACACTGAACCACATATTGCTTGTTTCTTTGAGATATAAAATTTTAGATAGATAAGATAGATAAATTAGTTTATTTGTCCACGCAGTACAGAACACTTATAAAAAGACAAAAACATTACATCAAAAAACACAGATGAACAAAAATATATTGACAAAGTAATATTTTAGGTAATCAATACTGCCGTGTGTACTGCAATGGTACAAAATGGCCGTAGCTCAATGTAACTGTTGCCACGTAGTGAACAACACACTGATTTTCAGCTACCGCCCGCGGCGCGATCGCGAAGGAGATATGTTGCTCTTATTGGTAACCATAGATCTTTATAATTGTACTTGTAATTGTAATTGTAATTGCAATAGATTCATGTGAATAAATATGTTATATGTATGTTGCTAGTGACATAGTCAAGAGTGCTACTACTAACTATTAATAATATTGATTAAATTTGAATTATAAGCCACTATCAAATGTTTTTGTTTTGATTTTCTAATAAAAATTGTTTAAAATATTTTTTAAAGCTGAAAAGAGAGTTACATTGCCTTACAGGCGGAGGTATATTATTCCAACACTTGGTGGCCTGATGTCGAAAACTGCCGGTAAATGATACAGTTTTATGCTTATAGTAGGAGAGATAGGTACGCGCACTTCTTGCGTTCAATCTGTCTTGGTGAGGAGAAAACTTTATTTTAGAATATAGATATTCTGGTGTCTTATATTTTAAGATTCCGAATAAAAGAGAAGCTAAGTGTAATTGCCTGCGCGATTCCATGTTAAGCATGGACGATTTATAAAGATGTGGAGAGATATGACTACGAGCTGGAACGTCGAAACAGAATCGATAGCAAGCATTTTGCACACGTTGAATTATTCGGCGTGTCCTAGAAAGAAGACGAGGTCCATAAACAACATCGCCGTAATTTAATTTTGAGAGAATTAAGGATTCGGATAAGTGAATACGAGTTTTAATGCAAATGAGATGACGGATTTTATACAAGACTCTTAAACGATAAAAACAATTTCTGGCCACATTATTAACGTGTTTTTCAAAACGTAAATAACCATCAAAGGTGATGCCTAGATTCCTGGCTTCATCTGTAAAGCCTATTTCTTTTCCCTCGATTACAATTTTAATATTTTTAGCTAAAATTGTGTTACGATGATGTTTGTTTCCAAGAACCATAGATATCGATTTTGAAGGATTTAGAAGTAGAGAGTTTCTGCGTGACCATTTAGCAATACGATCGAGGTCTTCATTCATTTTAAGAACAGCATTACCGATAGCTGATGGTTTTGCCGATATGTAAAGTTGGACGTCATCAGCATAGCAATGGAATTCACAATTATGGATAACTTTTGCGAGATCTGCAGCGTATAAAATAAAAAGTAGGGGACCAAGAATTGAGCCTTGAGGAACTCCTCGTTCAACTATCCTTGGATTAGAGAATGCGATAGAGCCATCGCTTCTAGTCAATTGTACCGCTTGCGATCGTCCCGACAAATAACTATGAAACCAACTCAAAGTATTATGGTCCAGCCCATAATAAGCCAATTTAGATAAAAGTAACGATATATCAAGACTGTCAAAAGCCCTGGAAAAGTCTAATAACGTTAAAATAGTGCCTTCGCCAAGGTCTTGGTTAGCAAGGATATTGTCAGTAACGTCAAGCAAAGCAGTAATTGTACCTCGGCCTTTACGGAATCCTGATTGGTACAAAGGTAAAATATTATTTTTTTCAATGTATTTTGTAAGTTGAATATGCACTGCCTTTTCCAGTAATTTTGACAAAAATGGTAAAATACTAATGGGACGTAGATCTTTGAGATGTTTAGGGTTTTCTGTTTTAGGTAGTGGTGTCACAATTGCCTCCTTCCATTGACTAGGAACAGTAAAAGTAGACAATGAAAAATTTATAATATGTGTAATGACATCTAATGTACGAGGAAGCGTCAAAAGAATCATATCTCGGCTTATTCCGTCCTTTCCTAGTGAATTAGATTTTATAGATTTAATATAAGAAGCAATATCAAATTCAGAAATGCATTGAAACTTAAAAGTGTTGTTACAGAATCGATGGAATTCGTAGTATGTCATATCTGAAATAGAGATATTGCTTGTAGAAGGAATATTTAAGAAATAATTATTAATATCGTTTGGGTTATCAAAACAGTTTGGCAGGTGATTGCTTTTAGTGGGATCAGTTAAAATTTTATCTTTGAGATTCCTCCAAAAAATTTTGCCATTGTTAACTTGCGAGTTTATGTGTTCATTAAAGTAGGCACGCTTTTCGTTATAGATACTGTTCACCACTATTTTTTTCAAGTTTTTGTAATATTTTCTGTGGACCTCTAAACCAGTTTTCCGATATCTTTTGTAAGCTTTGTTACGTAAATCTATCATCAGTCGGCATGTGTCTGTTATCCAGGGAATGTTACGATTTGTAATTTTGATTTTTTGGATTGGGGCGTGTAGATCAAAGAGGAATGAGAGAAAATTATTAAATCTTTCAACCATCAAATCAACATTTTTTAGCAAAGTAACAGATTCCCAGTCAATGAGATTTAAATCTTTTTTAAAATTATCAAAATTTATTCTGTTAATTGCTCTGTAGTTGACATATTTTGGGCGGGCTTTTAGTTTTTTAATAAAGAAAGTCACGCTAACCAGTGCATGACCAATAGAAGAAGTGATATTTGAAACTGAAATATCTCTGATTATTGCATTAGTACATACCAAATCGATTAGGGTTTCAGTTTCAGCTGTGAAATGAGTAGCCTCAGTTACGACTTGTTTGAGATTCATAGTATGTAAAAATTGGTTCATTTTTATAGTATTTTTATTAGTAATATCTAGCATGTTAACGTTGAAGTCACCCATCAATACAATATAATCATAATTGGAAATAGAGGTGATAGCTTCCGTGAGCTCGTCAATAAACAAGTCGACATTTATCCACTGAGGTCTGTATGCAGTACCAATAACAATACGGAGTCCATTTATACGCGTATGAAACCACATTTGCTCAATATTTTCGTTTGTTTGGTTGACTAGACGAATATTTATACCGTGTTTAACATAAAATGCTAATCCACCGCCTCGACCTGCACGCATGGCCAGCGGACGTGGTAGGCTATGCATTCTATAACCCGGAACAGTCGGTGCACATTTGTGCTGTCCTGGTCTTAACCATGTTTCATTTATTGCAACAATATCTGGAGCAAAACTGTCTATTGCAATTACAAAATCGTCTTGCCCTGTATGTAATGATCCTGCATTGTATAGCGCTAACTTGAGGTGCTCAGTGCCAAGCGCCATCGGTACGTTGATTGCCCATTATAACGTACTGTACAGTAGTATTGCGTCTAAAAATCAAAATGACATTTAATCGGTTTAATGAGCCTGAGCATTGCACCATTGCCGCACACACCGCTGCCAGAAGTCTAAGTTGAAAACTGAGTAAATCAGTATGTTTATAATGTGTGTTGATGTAATTAAAAGTACTCAATGTTAGAAGACATAAACAAGCAGTTTTGCTATCGTTGTTAATGCTAAAACTTCTTAAATTAACCTTTAGTAATGGTCTTAGTGAATAATAAAATTCAATCATTAACAAGGCGACAAACAATGTTGAGATGTTAAAACGGTTTTTAAAACATTTTCTAAGAGAATCCAAATAAGAATTAAAAGCCAACTTATGATTAGTTACGCTACGAATACTTTGGGAGCGAGATCTTATAGGTACATGAAAAAGCAGAAGTACGTGACTGAACTTTTGTGATATCAAGGCATGTGTTTTTGTGAAGGTCAACAAGATTATCACGTGTACTCCTTGCATTAGAACAAAACAAACATTTATAAGATTTTTCACAAAAAATAATAAGTTCAAAGAATCAGTGAGTAAAACAAAATAAACCGAAAAATATAAATAGTTTTTTAAATGAAAAAGTTTAACTTTTGCATTAAAAATTGTGAAAAATGTTACGAACGCTTTTATATATTTAATTTGGCTACAATGCTGAAAATAAGAAATAAAAATAAAAATAAAAAAAAACTTGTAGCTACTGCCAGGGGCTTCAGAGTGGACAAGCACCAACGTTATTTGTGCCAAAAACACGCAAAAAATCATTTTCACATCTGATACGATGACGTCGAGCGTCAGGAGTTGCATGTTCACGAACATATATTATATATTTTGAGTCGCGTTACCTCAGTAATTACACTAGCTACAACGCCCTTCAAACCGGAGCATAGTAGTGTTTGCACACTACTGTTGGGTGACAGAAATAAGAGCTGTGGTGGTACCTACATACACGGTTGTAGGTGGCGGAACCAAAGACCAAAAACGGTGCAGCAGGTCAGGAGAGTTTTCTCTTTTGACTCCCATGATCTCTAAGTGACGGATTCGGGAGAATCCATTGTCCATATGACTATAAGAAGCCGGGACAAGGGCACCCTGTATATTCTGGCACACTCTCTTCCCGAGATGGAGCTGCAGCCGATGCAGCCGGCGCTGGCAAACTGCACTGCGAAGGTGGAACATCGTGGGGGTTTTTAGTCGATGCAAGTCCGACATAACCTGTCTTGACCCCCACTAGGGCAGGTATTCGAATGCATTACCACCTCGTTAAAGGAAAAAAAAAAGCAAAGAGGTATGTACATACATAGACGATGATAATTTTGGCGATGTTTAACAAGAGATATGATAACCTTAATCATTGATCTTTATTAAAAAGTTTTATATTTTAAGTCCTTTAATAATAAGGATAATTCAGTACAGCTTCTATCAGTTGGTTGTCTGATAGATGTAGCAATATAAGCTGTTAAAATAAATTAGGATACAGGAACTCCCGACGGGCCGCGTCATAGTAGAATTGATAGGGATTTTAATTTTATGTTATATGAATTCCGATGTCCGAGTTAGCTTGTGTTGTTACTTCTATAAAGAAACTAATGGAATTTTCTTCGATTTGATATTATTTGCTGTTTTAAACTTTGACAATATTAATTACTTTCTAAGATACATTTTTAATATTTATTTATGTTTTCAAACATTTACAAACCCATTCGAACACATGATATCTCTCGGGTCCCGAGACTAACTAAGCACAGTTTGAATCTCAGGACCCTAACTTGTGAAGGTACTTAGTCCCGCATGAGTATCAAAAAAAAATTTTGTCAATATATATATATTTCATATATCCATGTCATCATAACAGTTTGGCTAATAACTAACTTAGATGTTATTGTTGTAAAGTAAAACCGGTTCATGAGAAAACGGTTAAGAGACGCCTGCGCAGGTACATGTTATGCGAGGACCAACAACGCTTATGATTAGGATAGCGTGGGATTTAAAAACTAAAAAGAGAGGCCCTCGGAGACCTCCAACTACTTGGTCGACGACGTTCAATAAAGATCTAAAGAAGAACAAATTGATAGAAGCTATAACACAAAACAGAAATAAATTTAAAAGAATGACCAGGAGGGCCAACCCCAAGTAAAGATATATACATAGAACTCCCTTATAAAAGTCCCGCTCCGATTTTCTCGTTGAATTAGGTATAAAATAATAAAGGATAAATAACACAATTGTTCTATGCTTTGAGCTGGGTGACGGGTGTAAGGGTTCCCGCACAACTCACGGGATCCAAGCTAACCTCACCTGCTCGTGGTGTACCTGGCAAATCAACAAACGAGGAACTGGTACCAACCAGCATTGGGCCAGCGTAGCTGTAAATGGTCCAAATCCCCCAATATGAATACCTACTAGAACGATGTGGGAATCTGGAAGAGGCCTATATTCAGCAGTGGCCGTCTATCGGCTGATGATGATGCGTTGAGCAAAGATGAATTTATGTGGTGGTCCATTGAAGTTAACTCTATCAAGGTCAATTTATCTATTATGAGAAGTTATTTCTCTTATAATATTAGAGCTATTTAAAACACACAAACCATATTATGCTTATCGCCTTTATACATAAGATTTTATGCCTCTGTATCGCAGTAATTTTAGTTAGCTACAACGCCTTTTAAACCAGAACACAATAACGTTTGCATACTACTGTTTGACGGCAAAAATAGTAGCTTTGTTTTGTTTTACCTGAGGGTAATGCCTACGCATATCAGTCCTCGCAGGGCGCAGCCCCACCTCAGTAGGGGGGGGGGGGGGATTAACTCCTCCCCCAGCAGGGCGCGCCGGAACATGCTGCGCGTCCTTACCTCCTACGTCGTCCTACTTTGTGCGGACGACGGATTCTCCGAACCCGTCGCCCAGAGGCCATCGGAGCCCCGGGAGATATCCTCTCCGGGCTGCCCGCGGCGGATAGATGTTGGGCCTGCCGCTACCCATTAGCGGCCGCGGAGGATAGAGAGAATCGTAATACCGACATTCCTCTTCCCCCGTGGCCCCACCGCCGCCGCATCGCCGGTGCGACACCTCACTACTGCGGGCCGACCGGGTGGGTTCCGCTTAGCTTCACCGTGTTGGGCCCCACGTTTACTAAGCCCCTCCGCTACGATAAAACGGGGACCCGTTAGAAGGGTAAAATTGAAGCTGCGATGGGGTACCATAAGGTATTATCAAACTATTTCCGGCAATACCTTCTTTGTCGTATCATCAAAAAAAAAATAATATATATATATATATATATATTTGTATTTATTATGTGAAGGGCCGAGACGAGCAGTACGTTCATCTGTTGATAAGTTATCGCTTAATTGCAGGAGTATCCTCCTAACCATATAATATATTAATATTTATTAATTTTTAACTTTGCGTTTGTTCTTAATAAGAACATTTCATAATATAAAAGTACTTTTTTTTTATTAAATAATCAATGTCTAATAGAAATAATAGTTTAGCGCCATCTACGCGTACTTAGCGATACTCTCTCGTACTCATTACTTTGAAGAAACAAAAACAGTGGCACCAGGTTACATTTAGGTACATTTTCATTATTTCTTACAAAAGTGAATTAATAAAATTGGTTAGATTAGGAGAATACCTTTTTCATGAAATTATGACACTAAAAAAAAATGCTAAAACATTTTTTTTCACCTCTATTAATAAGTTTCGATTAAGCACCAATAGATGGCGTAAAGAAATTAGTATAAACGCTTCAACTTTAAAGTCTAATAGATTATGACGCTTTGTTGCATGAGAAGAAAAAAATTTAGCTTACTTTTTAAAAAAAATATTTAAAAAGAGCGACGTCATTTGAACGAAAAAATTTCGTATAATAGCAGAATAAAATAGCAAGTTACAGTTTCTGAAACCAGAGAATTTCAAAGTATTTCTAAATGTTATTAGAAATGATGATTCAAGTAAGTAATATACAAAAGAATTTATGAAAAAAAAGTTCAATCGCTAGCACGATGGGTTGGGCACAATTACCGAACTCAAATTTTTAAGCTTTGATATTAGTTTTGGTGATAATCGATTTTAAAGTAATATAAAATTTTATTATGTACTATTATTATTAAAAATTAATCGAAGTAAATTTTGTAACATTAAATAGATGTTAGTGAATTTTCCGCCCAAAATCGGTTGAGCCGTTTTAAAAATTATCTGAAACAATAATATACTTTCCCAAACTATTTCAGGTTGTTTTTCTAATTTTATTCAGAATATACTAAAAGTTTTAATATTTTATCTAATTTTTATCAATTAAAAAAAAACACTTGAACTATTATCTAATTATCAATACTGAAAATGAATAAATACCATCGAAGCTACAAATTCATTGCAGTGGTTATATTTGTATAAAAAAAAGATTTTTGAATTTTGATGGACAGTTTAACACCGAACGAACAATGAGATGGAATAAAAAAAACTTCTTCAAGTATTTGGAATTGATTTTGTTAAGACTTTTATTAATAGTATATTTTCTATCTAGTAATACAAGGTCTCGATTTATGTCTTATTTTCCCAAATGTTTATTATTGTCACTGTTTTATTCTACTCTATTTACTACTGTAGTGTTTATTTGTGAAACCATAAACAAGTTAATCTATTCATTCTTCAGATATATGAAAGCCTTTTACTATTTTTTTAGATATTTGAAGAATAAGATATAAATTGCAAATGCCGTTGGTTTCAGTGTCAAATTCAAGACGTAGTATATTTCTTTCAGGTGTATTTGAAATGTTTGCGGGCAGACATCTTGTAATAACACAGCGCTTGTACGCATGTGCACAGTGTAAACAATAGAAATAAAACGCGCGCATCGTCCCGTGATTTGCGGAAACTGTGCGGACGTCACGGAAGTAGAGCCATAGTGCACAAAGACCAGAGCTTTCTCGGCCGCCGTTGCCACCGGAAGCGTCCTCACCTAGCTCATCTCCGCATTGGCCGATTTCCTCGATTGCTTCACAACTCTAGTATTTCACAGAAGGTAAGTTTGCTCCGACCCTTACTGATTTCATGAAATATTAAATTATTATAAACTAGCTTAACGGAGCTGATTCTTTATAAAAAGTTCCTTAAAAATTATCTGACTAAAAAATTAAATATGGATTGTGAAATCAATGATATTATACATATATTTATAATAGATCAAAGATACATGATTTTGTATTAATTTATATGAATAACATATAAATGGCTTTTCATTTAATATGCCGTATATCAATTTGTTTGAAGTTATGTTATAATAGGTTGTCAAATATCTCCCTTCCGCCTTTTTGTCTTTTGAATTTCGCGGCTATGTACAAAGCGCTACAGAGCTCGTATCTGGCAATACTATACATAATTTGAAAGGTCTTGACATAACCTACAAAACGACGCTATGCATAATTAGTTTGGATATTGCGTTCAACAGTTATAGACATGTAAACATGGAGTTCACTAACGCCGAAATTCGCGCTATTTTAAAGTTTTCCTTCGTTAAAGGCAAATCCGCTAGAGAAACGTTCCGTGAGATTAATGGTGTTTTGGGGGATTGTACTCTATCACTTCGAACCGCGGAGGAATGGTTTCGACGATTCAGAGCCGGTGAAAACGACACCATGGATAAGCCAGCCGGCGGAAGACCTGTGACGACAAATACCGATCAAATCATGGACTACATCGAGTTAGACCGGCATGTGGCATCTCGAGACATCGCCCAGGAGATGGGAGTTAGTCACCAAACCATTTTAAACCATCTGCAGAAAGCTGGATACAAAAAAAAGCTTGATGTTTGGGTGCCGCATGATTTGACGCAAAAAAAACCTTCTGGACCGAATCAACGCCTGCGATATGCTGCTGAAACGGAACGAACTCGACCCATTAAGGATCGAGATACGGATACGGATTTCAGAACTAGGATCGGTGGACTGATTTTTGACAGGTGGTTGTGATGTCGTGTAAAGTTATCCGTAGAAGTCTTCTATCTCAGCTAGAAGCTCGGGGCGGGAAGTAATGATTCTGCTATTCTCAGTCTTCAGCTTAGTCACCATGCTCTGCCCAACAGCAAAAACTTTGAAGCCTTGATTACGCTCAATTGCCTCTTTAAAACAATTTGTAATAAATCGGCGCAGGTCGCGAGTCAGTGACTTAGAGATTTGCTTTTTGAGCCGCCGATAGCGAGAAGCGTCTTACGAAGACTGCAGAACCATCCCACGTCTTTCCTCCATAATCTTGAAGGTCGGGTCAGAATTTTTTTCGCACTTTTGGTTCGGCTAAGTTTAAAGAAGCTCGATCCCACCGAATGGACAGTTTCCACGAACCTGTCATTATAAGTGTCCTCGTCAATGCAGCTCTCTAGGCATGCGAAACAATTTTGTAATTCGAGTTAAAAATCCTCAGGGTTTTGGATCTCGGCGGTAACTGGGCGGAGCGTGGACTTTATCAGTCGATATCTCTCGAACTCCACTTTTAGATTTAATGTGCCTCTTAACATTCGGTGATCACTTCCTGTGTTGAATGACTTGATCACTGAGACATCGTTAAATATTCGAGTTTTTATTGACAGGACGAAGTCGATCTCATTTTTTGTGGTACCGTCCGGGTACTTCTAGGTTCATTTCTGATGCTGCTGTTTCCTGAACAAGGAATTCATCATGTACAGACCTTTCTTCTCCAAGAAGTCGGCCAGCATGTGACCGCGGTAGTTCCGGATTCCTTCACCAAAGTGCCCCACTTTCAACTCCTCACCGCAACGTTTGCCTAGCCTTGCATTGAAATCTCTTATGACAATGGTGTAATGAGTACTAGAAGAATGCATTGCACGAGAAGTGTCCTCATATATTACTTCCAGTTCCTCATCGGGGTCCGTCGAAGTTGGCGCTTATACCTGTATGACCTTCAGCGAATACCGTTTGGTGATTCTGAGTGTAAAGTACGCTACTCTATTCGATACACTCTCGATCTGTACATTGTTCACGAGAGACCTGTGGATGATGAACCCGACACCGCCCTGGGACAGTCGTTCGCCCTCCCAGATATAGAGCATATTACCGGATCTTAGAGTCTCATAGTACCCTCACCCTCTCTTCGGATCTCAGACAATCCTACTATGCTTCAACGAATCCTGTTCAATTCGTCTTACAGTTCCAGCAGCTTTTCCTCGGTCTGCATTGTGCGTGCGTTATAGGTTGCGAGGGTCAAAGTAGTTTGACGGAAAATCTTCGCCACCAGGGGATTGTTCGCACCGCTGGTACCGGTGCGACTTCGGTCATGATTGGCACGGCCACCGGTCCTTCCGGGCACTTGGGACCGTCTTTTGTTGAAGATAATTAAGAGGAATTGGGCCGTAACCCACCACGCTGGTCCACTGCGGGTTGGTGGGTGGTCAGAGCCTCATTTGTTATTCAGCAGGGTACACCGCAAGCAGGTAAAGTTGACTCGGATTCCGCAAGATGTTGAGCGGAACCCCTTACACCGCCTTATAAATATAGCGGCGCAAAAGCATACACTTAATATAAAAAAAATTGTGAAAGATAACAATGATATATTCTTTTAAAAGAAACATGTTAAAACGTATAAAATAATCCGAAAATTTTTAACGACACTGAGTATAGTAAACTACAAAGGATTTAATTCGTACAAGAACCATTGTTTAAGTTTATCAGGTATCTGTTTCCGTGGCACAACTAATAACAGTGAGGTCTCCAATTCGATTCCAGACCGACATGTGGTATTTTGGTTGTTATTTTTCCCAACCCTCAAGGCCCTTTGAGGTCTAGTGGCCACACTCAAATTGAAATTCATATTTTCTTTGTAATTTTTTTTACTACCACTGTGTAGTAAATAAACGCTTGTTTAGTAACTCAGAATCATTTGATTCGATTCCGGGGTCATATGTTATAATGTTTGCTCGAACCCGGCTTGCTATCACCTTTGTATTGTAAATCTGCTGTTATTATAATAGCATAAATGTCAATATACGATATGCAAAATATTCTGAGCGGGCACACTACAGCGCCTCCGGCCTTGTTGCCTTTTGACACCAAGTGATATTAAAGGAGTGTTTACGTAAGGATAATATGACATAATTATAATATGAGATAATTTGTCAATTTATATATTATATATTGTCAGCTCAACTTGTCTTTAAAAAGTTTTATTTTACTTCGATAACATTCATCTCTCGCGACCTTGAAAAGTTTCATTGGACTGACCCTGTTACAAGTTTTATGAATACGGTCCTCTTTAAGTGTCCTCAGATTCATGACACTTAGAAGATTTAACAAACTTTGTACAAAAAATGTAAAATAAATGTTAGATTTGCAAAATATTAAGCCTGTGTTGTCATTGTTGTACCAACAAGCGGACTGTAAGGGTCAGTATGATTCTAAAAAGAGTTTTGTTATGTATTAGTGTATTATGGTCTAGAAAAAAATACTGGTTCTATAACGCTTAACTTTGTTAGTTATATTCAGACTATATATTACAACAATGTCGTTCACATTTACTCCTTTCAATTGGTTTTTTAATAGAATGTAACTCAAATTAAACGTCTCTCAATCTAATGAATTATATTAAGAAAACTAGTTAACGATTTTAAGAAAAAATACATTGTTTTTTTTATTGTCTTCATACTTCTGTTATAATCCTAATATTAATTATAATATAACAACACAATTAATTAGTGTAACATGAATGATAATAAACGCTGAATATCTTTTCATATAAAGAGAAAACAAAGAGTACCACTAAAATTACTGCTAGTATTTTTTTTCAAATCAGCTCTCTCTACCTTCAAAACGATGATTTTATTTATTATTAAAATAAGCGCCACCTAGTGGTAAAATAGTAAGCTACGAAAATATTAAATAGTTATAAACTCTTCTAAAAGCGTCACCTATTGGTTGTAAGTATAATTTCATAATGTGCTGGGGTCATACAAATTATATTACATCTAAGCATTAACTTAGGGTTACTTGTTTTTTTATTAATGTTAACTGCTGATATTAAAAAGCACTTATCATATCTTTGCTTGCAGATGCTCTAATAACAAGAAATTTAGTAAAGTTGTTCAAAGGTTTTCTTTCTTTATTATTTTCTATTTATTATTTTATTTAAATTTCTATGTTTTAGGTATTATTTATTTAAATGGTGTGTGCACTTTACTACTTTAGTTAATGCTTGTATGGAAATATAACAGAGATAGTTCTTGTAGCCGATAGACGTCCACAGCTGGACATAAGCCTCCTCCAAAGATCTCCACACACATTCAGCAGGGCATCCGGTACCTCGGAACACTAAGGGTTGTTGTATGTAGGAGTTCATATGGGGAAATTTGGGCTATTTCCCACCGTGCTGGCCTAATGGGTGTTGGCGGAAGCCTCGAGTAGGTGAGGTTGGCTTGGACCCCGTGAGTAGTGCGAGACCCTTTACACCCTTGTACACTCTCAAAAAATATTCTATATGATGAGATGTTCATATTTTCTAAATTTACTTATTTATTGCCTAATTCAATGTGTCGTATGGAAAGTAATTTAAGTTTGCATAACACATTTTCAAAAAGGAAATTATACCGGCGGTAGCTAGAATCCGAAAATAAAATCAAAAGTTTAATAGAAATCGTTATACGAAGGATATTTTCAATTTATTAAAGGACCACCTGTAAAGTTACCCCTGCAAAAAAAATTAATATCATCAATATTGGACACCGAAAGAAGTTAAACTTATCTTGTACATAAAATAGATATCAGCGAAAGTTTATTAAGGTATAACTGGAGTCAGAATTAAATATTAAGTTAAAAGAATTGAAGACATTTATGTTTCCTCCCAGTCAGATTGAAGATATTCAGTTAATAAATAATCACCATACAAAGTGGCTTTTGTACGATATATTTTGATAAACATTGGAGACACTGTTGAGTCTTCTCTGCTTTGAACTCTTTCGGTAAATTTTTAATTTACTTTCAATCTTCAATGAGCCTTGAAAACGCTGTCATCCTATTGGCTAGACGAAGCCTTAAATATGAAATTTCATTTTGCACCACAAAGAATATTTTCTTTACCAAATGTCTAATATAATTGATAAAGATAAGTTCGTCCTTTTAAAATATGTTACGTATTTTACTTGGGCAGAAGTCCGCTGTAACTTAAAATTAGTTTTTGCTTAGAATATTACTTGACTTGAAATAAATACACAAGTTACAGATAGAGTTCACTTGAAGTATATGAAAAGGTATTTCTCTAGGTCACAGTTTGCCCTTGTGCTATTTTAATTAAAAAAACTTAATTTAAGCTTTATTAATATTATTTATTTTATTGATAAGACAAAGTAAGACTTTAACGTGAAGGTTAACACCTGATAATGTGACTTTACTTAAGATTAAGCACTAAATTATACTCATCGCTTTGTGATATTACATTAGTAATATCGATAGCTACAGCATCTTTCAAACAGGAAGGATAAAGAAGACGTTTTGGAAGTAGAAATATCTACCTAGACAGTCATCAAAGATTATTAAATGTTAAGTAAACAGCTTTATAAACTTTCCATAAAAATACATCGATCACCTATGTCACGAACAGATGATCAAAATGCTACCACCAAAAGTTATACAAGAAAACAACAATCTGATGATGATTGATAAGTTAAATTAGATACGCTATGTAGGCATTGCTTAAACTGTTTATTACTGTTTTACAGTATGAATGGCGCTGCTGTTAGTAAAATTACTGAACTGATTACACAAACAATCCTTGCATTCAGATTACGAAAGAGAAAGGTATTTAACTACATGACCTAAAAATATTAAACACATATTTCACTGTATTAAAATATCGTTCTCAAGAATCATTTACAGAAGCTTCTAGAATAAAATTATGGGATGGAAGAACTATTCTAAAGTATTGGTAGTACATCTCTGTATGTACCACCGCAGCTCCTAATTCTGCTGCTAAACAATACTGTTCAAACATTATTATGTTCCGGTTTAAAAGATGTTCTAGCTAGAGAAATTGCTGAAACCAAGACGCAACGCACATGTGTTTTTAAGCGACAAGACGAGCGAGAGTTACCCCAGTAATTATACTAATTACAGCGCCCTAGAAACCGGTACACAGTAATGTTTGCCGTCTGCAATATGAGCTGAGGTGGCACCTACCTAGACGGTCACCAGCAATAGAGACCTACCATCAGTATTCTCATATTCTTATGTCTCCAGGCAACAAGTATAACGTGGTGTAGTGTATGCCATCTTAACTAGAGCCATGTTATTATGGGCAGGCGTATTACTTATTGAGTGAACGTCGTTACTTCTTGGATTAAAAAGAAAATAAGTCTCCGTAGAAAATGCTAAACAATATTGTTTATTTCGTTTCAAGCTTCTACTAAATCTAATTGCCCTAATTCGTTTTGTTTAACAAATTCGTTTCCTAGACGGATATTATTACGGTACACATTTCCTTGTTTACTTCGATTTTTTTTTCGCAAACTTTCCCCGTCGATGACTTTCTAATTCCTTACACGTGGCAATTTCCCCCGATAATGGGCATGAAAGTAGCATGTCGCTATGGTTACCCAATAGGAGGGGATCGGGTACATTGTGTTTGTTGCCGAGAGCGGATATAATTTGGCAATTATCTGGTACTTACCAGACCTGATTGTAACAAACCTCGACCTTATTTTTTAATGTTTTCTTTACGTTATTTTTTTAACAAATATAAACATATAAGAAAATTATAGACATCCAGGTTTAATATTTGAACACTTCAGTTACTAACGTCAAATAGAAGAGGTCCGGTAGTAATGATAAGAAAATCTAAGACTAAGACGAAAAGACTAAGACTTCGACAATCTTGGTATTAGTCTTGGACTTTACTGTTCGGTCTTAGTGATCTTGTTTAAATAGTCTTGGTCTAGGTCTTGGTATAATCAGTTTTATAATATTTTGTTTCAAGAAGAAAAGCTATGTTCATGTTATGATAAATATATTTACTCGTCATTTCAACGGAATTTAATTTTTTTTGGTTTAGTCTTGCACATTTGGTCTTGATCTTGATTTGTATAAAATAGGTTTTATTCTTGCATTTTTGCAAGAACAAGACCAGTTTTACTCATCACTAGTCGGTACCAAGTTATCAATACTCTTCGAAAAATTCAAATATTTAAGGCACACTGTACATATACAAACTATATACATTTTATACTATGAACTGATAGATTCTTTGATAAATTATAGTTTGATTATTTGTGACAGTGCTTTTAAGTTATTTTTAATAAATATAGATAATTTATAATAAAAAAATTAGTCAGTATGAATATATTAAAAACGTAAAACAACCAATACATACGATGCTAAAGGAGGAAGGAAGTTGAGCCGTACACACAGATTTGGGGTAAGGTATGCAGACCGCAGCGGAAATCTCTGTGCTTATACAGGGTATCTGGTGACAGATTTATGTTTTCAAATTTAAATAAAAAATAATATGTTTGACTATAATTTTACTGAAAGTATTAAAAGATAGAGTACAAATGCGGATTTCATTTCTTAAAGATAATGTCATCCAAATGTCTTCCATCTTGTTGCACACACTGTTCGAAACGGAGCCTCGTATTCCGTGCCACACGCTGCAGTAAACTTGGTTCAATTGCGCTGATTTTCTTTTAAGTCCACAACAGTTCGCGGATTGTTGGCGTAAACTCTCTCTTTGAGGTAGCCCCACAAAAAAAATCCATTGGAGTTAGGTCGGGTGACCTCGGTGGCCACGGGATGTCCCGAAAGCGACTAATCAGTTTTTTAGGGAGATTTTCTCGCAACAAACCATCGAAGCTCTGGCCGTGTGTGCGGTCGCACCATCCTGTTGAAACCACGTGTGTGATGAGAATGATGAATGAGCTCGCAGGTTCGGCAAAAAGAAATTCGAAATCATGAGCGGATAATTCTCACCATTGACATTCGTCGCTTGGCCCCGTGCATTTTCTAAAAAAAAATGCTCCGATTATCCCATTCGTGGATAAAGCGCACCAAACAGTTACCCTTGGGCAATGTAATGGTTTTTGGTGCTTCAGTCGAGGATTGCGAGTTCTTAGAGCCCAGTAACGGCAATTTTGCTTGTTTACGTGTCCGTTTAAATGAAAATGAGCCTCGTCGCTCCAAAAACTGGAATTCACAGTGCGAAAACGCTCCAACATGGTTTCACAAAAAAATTTGCGTAACGCAAAGTCATTTTTATTCAATTCTTGAATTATTTGAATTTTAAAAGGATGAAACTTCATATCTTTTTTCAAAATTTCATGCACAATTGCTCTTGGAAGTCCCAGTGAAGCTGCCCTTTTCCGTATCGAAAGTCGTGCATTTTTACGTAAACTGCGTTCAACCAGTTCAATGTTTTCGGGGGTCCTTGACGATCGATTAGGTCCTGGCCGTGGTGTGTTCATAGCCGAAACAGTTGCGCGGAACCTCTCCACCCACGAACGAATTAAATTCACACTCGGCCCATCGCCTATCCGTCGAATATTGAAATGTGAACAAAACTTACGGCGAGCGAGTACGTAAGAATCGTTACTCTTGAAAAATGATTCAATAGCGAACGCGCGATGCTCACCCGACCACTGCGACATCGTGACTAAGAAATCCGCACGATCGGTGATTCTAATGACACCACCTTCCCCCCGCATTGTTTATAACTTATTGAGATATTCGTTTTTTAAAATATAAATCTGCCGCCAGACACCCTTTACATGGTACTTTGTATTAAAGATAAATAGTAATTTAAGTAAATTAATAGTATCTTAAGTTCTATATATTCTTAACGTTAGCTTATTATTAACCAATCATTAAATATCACTCATTATCTACTGTGAATAAGTGCTTGCACGCAATGTAGTTGATGCAATCTAATCATTAATTCACATAATAACCAGGCTTTTGATCTATTATAAAAACAGCCGATGAAAGTTAGGATTTATTTAAATTTCATAAAAAAACATTTGAATAGTCTAAATATACAAGTATTTACATTTAATGTAAATAGATTTTTTTTATGAAACGAAGTAACGAAACGAACGAGAAGTTCACTTGACTGATACTGTATTGATCGTCTTGAGACATAAAATGTTAAGTCCTTCTACAGCGCCCTTCAAACCGCTACACAGCACGCTACTGTTTGTCGGCAGAAATGGGAGCTGAGGTAGTATTTCAGAGCTTTTTGGGTAAGGCCGGTGTCCAGCAGTGGACATCTATCGACTGATAATGCTAAAAATTAGTGATAAGTTATCAATGGGGATGGTATTTCCATAAATTTTATATAATAACGATATATATTTATAAAAATGAAACGAGCAACCCTTTATACGTACTTAAGAATACACCCATAAAGCCATTTTACCGTTGCAATAATTTCCAAATATACATCTTATATCATTAAAATATATCAACACCTTAAATATACAAGTGTAAAAAAAATAAACAAGTTTTCTTTTTATTCTACGTAGCTACGGAGTATTCACCTGATGGTAAGTGATACGCCCGCCCATAACAACGTGGCGCTAGTTAGGATGGTATACACAGCAACGCAAGGTGCTCGCACTGAGACATAGGATGTTGAATCTTATTACTCTTTGGTAATTTCACTGCCTAAAGCGCCCTGCAAACCGGAACACAGTTATATTTGTACACTGTTGTTTTGCGGCGGGAATGGGAAGTTTAATAGTCTATTGCTTTTTGAATAGAAAACAGGGGTAAGGATAGATATAGATTTGTCGAGACGGTCTCCGGCGACAGAGACCTACCACCAGAGACTAGAAACTTAATATTAGTACTTAGACTCTATTCAAAGCGGAAGCGGTGTTTGCTACTTGACAGTTTTGATAGACTATGTACTCAAACCTAGAAGATATCTGGGACTTTAACAAAATAAAACCTTAAACATTAGTAGGTCATGTTTTAAAAATGAATATATTACTGTAATAAAGGAATTGAAACTATACTAGTAGTACTTTTAAATATTTTTAATATATTGTCATATTATTTATACTACGTAATATACCTTAATACCAGGGTATATATAAATATATATATATATACAGTATTCTTATGTACATTTATATGTAATTAAAAATAACGATGATGTTGACGATGATTGTGGCTTTGGTGATCTCTCTATTAAACTGTTTATAGAGAATAAATAGTCTACGGCCATTATTCTCTGTTATACTTAAATGTGAAACTTATGTATGATCAAATCACGCACAAGCTAAATTAACTATATACACTGCATACATTCATTAAAATTGTATACATACATATCATTGTATAATACGTATATATATATACAATCTATTTATGTACCTGTATTATTAGTTGTTATTAATGTATTGTTAATTTATGATATATATAAACAAATCTACATATTTCTTAACAAATACTAGGGAATTATTAAATGTCATACTACTGAAAGAAATAATATGCCTGAAGCAATATTTTAATAGACAACATTGATAATAAAAAAATGCATATGAATAATAAAATATGATCTTTTGTCGTACAAGTAATTTTTTATTTATTTATTATATTATTAGAAACATTAAAATAGAAAAAAATCTGTATTTGAATGAAGAAAAAAATTTTTTTTTAAATGTTAATCTAACGATAGAACTACTGACTTTAGTACGGAATAGACCTTTATTATATATATTTATTATCTATATCACGGTGCAAGTTCAATATTGAAGCTTTGTAAATATTATAATGATAACGTGTGAATTTAAGGGTTTATTAGTATTAATATAGTTTATATACTAGAAATTATTTAAATTATGAAATTAGATTGTATATTTATAGCATCGTATATGTTGTGATGTAAAACTGAAGAGAGTACATCGTTCATGAAATTGTTATTTATGTTGTATTTGTTCAGGATTTTTAGATAAGACAGTTGCAGAGTCATTTTAGGAGACTAACTTTAAGATACATCCTTAAAAGGACCTCTATTTAGATATGTGTCATTAAACATAAA
Source organism: Troides aeacus (assembly GCA_033220335.2). NCBI lineage: Eukaryota > Metazoa > Arthropoda > Insecta > Lepidoptera > Papilionidae > Troides > Troides aeacus. The sequence continues at coordinate 697,657 of CM067270.1, forward strand.
GTAAACGACAAAATATATTCTTCGCGTCTAAATGAGAAACTTTAATTTATCGTCGGTTAAGACTAGTTCCATTCAGTAATACTAGTTCTAACAAAGAAGAGTAACGAGGTGTTTAAGATACTAATAATAATAAAATAGTTCATTCAAATACAAACAGAGATTTGAGATGTTCACCTGATAATAAGTGATACTCGTAACAATGTGGCTATGTGCTAGAAAAGATGTAAAAGGCTGCATAATATTGTGTTTCTCGCTATGAGGCATGATAGTAGATAAGACGGTATACCTCGTTGCCCTAGTAACTGCAATAACTTCTACCTAACTGCAAACTAAAATATAGTAATGTTTTTTTTTTTTCTATAAGATCTAGTAGGCAAACGAGCAAGACGGGTCACCTGATGGTAAGTGATTCACCGCCGCCCACGGTCACTAGCGATGCCAGTGCGTTGCCTACCCTTCAGGAAAGAATAATAATAATAATAGTAGTAATGTAATATATATATTGAAATATATATATATATATAAAACGATATAAACGATCATATTTAAATCTATTACGAAGAAATCTAATGAAAATTGCTAACAAATTATTAAGTGGCAGTTCATCTGATGTTCATCTGGAGGCATATGGCTCATGATATATTGAAAATTTGTGAAAAAGAACAGTCATCTTGAGATATAGGACAATGTGTCCCATTAAACCAACACAAAGAAAAGCAAAAATATAGTAAATTCATCGTTGGTATATAGAAATAACTAGCTAATTGGTGAATGAGTTAAGCGAGACATTCACCTGATAGTAAGTGATACAAGTACCCATAACAACGTGGCGCTTGATACGATTTTATACACAAAATCACATTTTACTCATCACCTTGAGTCATAAATTATAATGTACCAAGTCTCATTACCTCAGTAAAATCAATAGCTACAACACCCTTCGAACTGAAATATAGCAATGTTTGCATTTTAGTGTTTATCGGCTGCAACAAGAGCTGCGGTGGTACCTATCTACTTCTGTTATCTAGTTTCTGTCAATGAAGTCCTACGATAAATTGTAAACGAAAGCTGAAGTTAACCTTGATAAATAGAAAGATTCCTTTTTTTGGACAAATGATCCTGTTATGAATTTCTAAAGTTAATCATAGAGAGCAAAATTTCCGGTAAACTTGCTCCTGACGTTGAAAAAAAAATGTTTGATGATGTAAAGGAGTAGGTCAGTTGAGAAGAATATCTTAAGATCGGAACTGTTCTCTTAATCTGATCGACAAACTTCACCTTGCTGAAGGTGACGATGATGATGAGTAATTTGGTGATTATAGACCAGTTAAAATTATTTTAAAGTTGCATTGTGTTAATTACATAATTATTAATAAGTACCATACAGTTACTAAAATAGTTTCCCTGAATAATCGGTAACAAAGGTTTTAGAAATTTGAGATGATTATATTTCAATCGATGAAAAAAATTATGTTTGTTAATAAATATTAGAATAATCGTATTCTAGAAGTGACTAGAATGTAATTAATGCTGATGTTTAATCTAATGATCCAGTTAAATTTAATCATACTAATTTGGAGCATGTTCATATCACAGGACTATTTCTCCTCATCAAAATATTAACACTAAGAAATTCATAATTTTTTAGATCTATAACAAATAATTAAAAGTTAACTTTATTATATTAAGAGACGAATTAATTATTTAACTAGGATTTTAGAATAACAATTAATTAACTAGAGTTTTTGCATTTATAACGTTGCCTAAAGTTTGCAAGTTTCCTTAAGGCGTCAGATGTCACATCCGATTAACACAGTATTTTCCTAGCCGCACACCGGAAGGAAGTAGTACAGTATTATAAACTAAAAACAGCAATTTCCAAAATGTTTCTAAATGTATGTAATTAAAATTAATGTAAACTGTACAATGTTTAGTTGATCGCATCTTATACGAAGTTTCGAGAAGCACGAATTGGAACTCTATAGTTTAATCTTAATATAAGGTTGCCAAATATCTCCCTTCCGCTTTTTTGCTCTTTCGTCAATGCTTTATAAAAAGTGTTACAGTGATCGGATTTAGTTCAAATATGCGCCGTTTTGTTCGATAATCTGTTTCCATCTAGACGGCAACTTCATAATACCTCCATCGTAGAAGCCCCCTTCCTTATTTGCGAAGAACTCGGACAGCCACTTTTCACAAGCCTCTTTTGAGTTCAACTTTACACCACCAAGGGCGTTCACCATAGACAGGAACAGGTGGTAATCACTTGGCGCTATGTCCGGGCTATATGGTGGATGCGATAAAACCTCCCATCCGAGCTCCCGTAGCTTCTGACGAGTCATCAACGAAGTGTGTGGTCTGGCGTTGTCCTGGTGGAACACTACACCCTTCCTGTTGGCCAATTCTGGACGCTTCTGGTCGATCGCCTGCTTCAAGCGGTCCAGTTGTTCGCAGTAGATGGTAGAATTAAGCGTCTGGCCATATGGGAGCAGCTCATAGTGGATGATTCCCTTCCAATCCCACCAAACACACAGCAAAACCTTCCTGGCCGTCAATCCCGGCTTGGCCACTGTTTGGGACGATTCACCGGCCTTCGACCACGACCGTTTTCGCTTGATATTGTCGTATGTGATCCATTTTTGGTCGCCAGTCACCATCCGCTTCAAGAATGGGTCGAGTTCGTTCCGTTTCAGCAGCATATCGCAGGCGTTGATTCGGTCCAGAAGGTTTTTTTGCGTCAAATCATGCGGCACCCAAACATCAAGCTTTTTTTTGTATCCAGCCTTCTGCAGATGGTTTAAAATGGTTTGGTGACTAACTCCCATCTCCTGGGCGATGTCACGAGATGCCACATGCCGGTCTAACTCGATGTAGTCCATGATTTGATCGGTATTTGTCGTCACAGGTCTTCCGCCGGCTGGCTTATCCATGGTGTCGTTTTCACCGGCTCTGAATCGTCGAAACCATTCCTCCGCGGTTCGAAGTGATAGAGTACCATCCCCCAAAACACCATTAATCTCACGAAACGTTTCTCTAGCGGATTTGCCTTTAACGAAGGAAAACTTTAAAATAGCGCAAATTCGGCGTTAGTGAACTCGCATGTTTACACGTCTATAACTGTTGAACGCAATATCCAAATTAATTATGCATAGCGTCGTTTTGTAGGTTATGTCAAGACCTTTCAAATTATGTATAGTATTGCCAGATACGAGCTCTGTAGCGCTTTGTACATAGCCGCGAAATTCAAAAGACAAAAAGGCGGAAGGGAGATATTTGCTAACCTATTATGTCAATAATCGAAAAAGCATAAGTTTTACAAATAAATGGACTAATTATAAACTATGTAAATAAATTGTAAAAAACAACTTTCGATGTCAGACATATCTGAATATTTACAAAATATATAATGTAAACATTGAAAGAAATTTAAACATGACCATCATGATAGATGTGAAAGATTTACATCAAACTTTGAAATGTCTTACTATTTTCATTCTAATGTAAACAGTTTTGTAATTATCGATTGAATTAAAATAAAATCGATTTTCTATATATCGCATTTATTATCTACATTATTTTGAAGTATTTTGATTGAGAAAATTCTTTATTTATCGCCCCTAAATCTTGGCCTTTCATATTTAAGTTGCGATCAGTGTACTACACTTAGACTAAAAGATCTAAGGTTCATTAATATATATGTACAGTCCTCAGAATTTTTTTATTGATAGACTTAGTATCTACTCGTTAATAATTAACCTCTATATTTGTAAAAAAATAATATAGTGAATCTTTGCTGCAATCTTTCTACGAAGTGGAAATCCATTCTGATGGTAAAGTGCCCTAGTGTAGTAGTAACCTGTTAACTTTTCAATTGATGGTATAACTAAACAAACATAAAAAAATGTAATCCTTTGTTATTTTAGCTTCAATTTCCAGACAAAGAGTTATTACAATTAACAAAAGTCTAGTTTAGGTGATATAGGAATAAAAAAGAAAACTAATAATAAACTATTTCATGTTAATTTTTTAAAAACTGATTAATTTTCATTCAAAATGTGAAGTGATAATAGTAAATCATCATCAACATCAGCGATACTTGTTGTTAGTATCTTTCAGAAACTTCTAGAAGTGTGTAATTGTAAATTTTATCATCGAGTTTAATATTACAACATGTATTTTCATTATCTCTATTGATAATAGTTAAGGTACTGTTATTTAACAGTTTTTTTATTACTAAACATCACGGAATCGATTCTTGAAGAGTATTGAACATAATAAAACTAGCATTCAAATATTTCATATCTTTTCTGCTAATGGCCGAAACTATCATAAATGTGACTTGTATAAATAATATAAGAATACTGTTATAAGGTGTACGGACTCACAAGACTCGAGCCAATATATCGTGGTGCACCCTACTAATCAACAAATGAACCCGCATTGGGCCAGCGTGGTGGGAGATGTCCCAAATCTCCCCGTATGAACCCTTACAAACTACGGAACCTGATGCCCGGTAGTACCGGAAGCCGTGCTTACTGTTGAAGTTCGCGGGAAACCGGTGGCTGCGGGATCTTTGGGTGTGGCCTATGTCCAGCAATAGATATGGCTAGGCTATCGGTTGATGATGATGATGATATGTGGATTGTTTGCTATAATAAACAGCTCTTTTAAAACTCGTTGTTGAGACTCGGATCAAAAATCTACAATGAATGTCAAAGCTATAGATTCAAAGGAGACTAGTAGCATATGTTATTCGTCATTATCATATATTTATAACTGTATTATAATATAATTATAAGTAGTAAACACACAGACACACAAACATGAGATCAATTTGAATATGTCCTTCATCCCTGACGTTCTCACGCGTTGCTGCTTCATTCAGGTTGCTGAAACTCCTACCTGAAGGTGCCTTCAAAAGGAAAGGTTTCATGGCTAGCCTTAAATCTCTTCGATATCCTGTCTCGATGCCAATGGTGAATATCTCCTTTTAAGGATGTCACACGAGTTCTCAATCAGGACATTTAGAGTTCATGGGTATCTCCTTCACCTGACAGAATTATGTTGACATTAACGACATTGCAATATAAGTTTTTATTTTAAAAATATTTTAAATTTATTTCAAATCCTTCTTTATTGTAATTTAGAATACCTTCAGTATATACATAGTATAAAGTTACAAGAAAAGAGCTTATTATAACTAAAGCTACGTTGTTGTGAGCAGGCGTATCACTTACAATCAGGTGGATGTCCCGCTCGTAGCTTAATTGTATAAAAAAAATATACAATGCCATTATTGTAGTTTTTTTAATACAATGAAAGATGTTAACCTGATGATATAATACGCCTGCCCATAGTGACGTGACGCTACTTAGGATGATATACATCGCACCACATCGTACTCTTCGCTTTGAGACATAAGACGATCAGTTTCTTTATTTTAGAAATTTCACTAGCTACAACACCTTTCAAACCGGAACTTGGTAATTTTTGCACATGTAGTTTGGAGGTAGACATAGGAGCTGAGGTAGTACTTAGACATCTTCCGGCGAGTAAGACCAACCAATAAAACATTACTTGACAAAAGTACATAACTTTTTACAAGGTTTAAGTTAACTTACTCGCATATGCAAAAAAAAATACTTGCTTCTTTTATATGAATATTTATTTTATGATACGACTCCTCTGAAATTAGTCCTAAACTATTATTGGAGGGTTCAGTTAAAGCTAAGTTCATAAATGCGATGAAACTAACAGTAATACTAGTACGAGGACTATACATCTTGTGTCTTAAAGCGACGATTCCAAATTGGAGATGTTTGATCTAACTAGGGCCACGTTGTTGTAGGCAAGATATTTACCATCTGGTGAACGTATACGTCTCGTCGATTTGTCGACTTGAGGATCCTGTGGAGAAATCTGAAGAAAACAAGCAGTTTCAAGAACCACAGCTTTCGTATACACTTAGCTTGTGAAGTGAATGTGAATGTCTATAATATATACACAGAGATAATAATATTAACAATCGTGCTTTACTATATTATTGGGATAATGAGGATTCCTCATCGTGGTCCTTTTAATGCGGATCTTCCTTATTTTTTTTTAGAAAAATTTTCTTCCTGATTTAAAAAAAATTTAAAAGGAGAGTTTTTGTCACAATTGGAAAGGTTAAATAAATAAATTTTGCCTACACAAAGTATTATGTTGTGATTTATTCCTCCTCCCTTTCCTCTTCCTGGTAACACATCCTCATCATTATGTCCTTCCTGACAACTATTTACCCCTGAACCGTGCTGTCTTACACGTATTTTTCCTCTCTAGTCGCCGACGTTGTTACTTTTATATTCCATCTCGTTATAACATTATATCTCATATTTATGACACTATTTTAAAAAGAAAATCATTTCCTGCACCACTTTGACTTGACTGAACATAGATAATTAACCGGATGTTGGTACGTATATCGGATTTGTTTCAGACGCGAATGCGCTCCAAAGAATCTTTATACGATTTTTTTTATATTATCATGCCTTTTTCGCAGTAGGGGTAGGCAGAGGTGAATAAACACCCACTTTTCGCCAAATGCGGTCAGAATAGGTCCCATGTAGCAGGGGGCGAGCCTGTTGCCACTTTATGGGGGCCACCACACACACACAAAGATGATTTCAGTGTGCGGGTTTCCTCACGATGTTTTCCTTCACCGTTTGCATCTGGCTGTTGGAACTAAAGTTCACAAATGTACATAACTTAAATATTAAGTCATCGGTACATGCCGAGATTCGAACCCGCGACCTTCGGAATGAAAGCCGCACGCTCTAACCATTAGGCCAGCGAGCTACTTTATACGAATTTTATACTTTATACGAAACGCCTAGTTAAATGTTCCCGTTGATGTAAAAATATTGACAGTATATATAAGCTGTATTTTTATTACGTAAACATAACAGTAAGGTAGTATTGTTGCATTTCATCTTACTTCAACTTTAAAGTAACATTTTAAGCAAATTATATTAAGTTATAATATTTATGTAAATATGGAAAAAGACGGAAGATCTAATTGTTATTGTTCCTATAGATCCTGTTGTTAGTTAAAAATTACGGAATCCTACTACGTAATAGTAATGTTTGCACACTACTGCTTGAAGTAGTGACTTGATAATGTTGTTGTGATAATGGATGATGCTACACTGCTGTTCTTAGCTTACTCTTAAAGCTATCAATTCCTCTGAGCTATTTAATGCAACTTTTCTCCGAAATCATTTATCAAATTCATACATCATCCAAAAAGCTACTCCTCCTTTTAAACGTATCATCTATTTATTTATCCAATATTCACTCTCCTTTATTACTCTCATCTTTGTTTTCTCCTTTTTTGTAAATTATCTGTATACCTTGTATACCTTGGCCGATTGCCCGCGACGGGGGGGGGGGCCCCCGTCGCGGGCAATCGGCCAAGGTGTGGTACGATGTGTCCACCGGGTGGCCACGCTCGACGCACGCCTCGTCCGTCCTACTTGTACAGTTCCGCCGGTGCAGATAGTTCCCGAAGCAACCGTGCCCTGTGAGTACCTGCACCAGGCAGAAACTAAGGACTCCGAAGTCCCGGTCCAGCCAGTCAGCGATGACCGGCCGGACAGCCTCAACGGTGAGGCGACCATACGAGGGTTCAGGAGTCGCCGCTCCCATGTCCGAAGCACCTCTCGACGCGCCTTTCGGCGCCATCACTCCCGTGTATAGTCGCCGTAGCAAATGGACATGCATATAGAAAATTATATATACTAAATATATATGTAATTAAGATAGATACAAAAAAACACTAATTATTAATTCATACATTAATAAGGTTTATTAGCTATATATATATATAGCTAAAAGTCTTTAGACCACTTTGTGGACGGAAGTACTAAAACGTCGATCAGGAATGCAGCCGCGATCATCACATAAATAAGTCGCTTATTTGGTCCCTTTATAAAAGAAACGGAAAAGTTTAAAAATCTTATCAACATCGCATTGTACTAACTGTCTTGAGATCTTGTTACCACAGTAATTTGCTTAGGCAGAGACTCGTTCCAATTGGAACATAGCGTTTAAATGGATGGAAAACAGTTGCGATAGTACCTTCCTTCTTTATGAATGTTACATAGTCGTGAAAATATATTTTTTTTTATTGGTTTTAAATAAATTTTTCCATCGCGCTGTTTTAGAAATTTCAACGGACTGGTTATTAAGTTTCCGCCCCAAGGCTTGCAACGGAGCCCTATGCGTTTCCGTCAATAATTACACTCAACTTGTTGGACCTGACAGGATGCCCGGTAACGAAATTATCGGTAGGTCGGAGGGTGAAGCTAACGCTGCCAGTGGTTAAACCGTTTATGAAAGTAAAATGTCAAGAGTTTTTCACCACAGGTTAAATATAACTTCAGAAAATATTTGTAATGAGAAAAATATTTATACGATGCGAATAAATATAAAAAAAGTGTTGTTAAAGGTAAGCTATGACATAGACTGGACAACTTGAACACGTTGAGACACATGGTGTATGTTTACTGAATAACATCGACAACTATATGTTAACAGACATACTACCACGATCCATTTATATCAAAGTTATTACGTTGTTCATTCACATTTACAACGCAAACGTATTATATGCGGTTCAATTTTTATATTTGTACTTTAAAATTAATATAAATATACATTTTCATGCGAAACAAACAAACATGAATATCTCTGCGAGCTGAAATCCCTGGTCGAAGCCTGGATTCTACGAACCTAGCGCTTTGTAAATATTCAATATTATAACGAGGAAGATTATTGCGTATGTTAAAATTTAAATGATATATTAACACGGAAATAAGACCATTGATATAGAGAAACTTGACGTACGTCGGATTTCAACATTCAATTAAACGATCAAGGAGAATCTATATAAGATGCTGTCGATGATTACATTTTCACACGCGTTCTTCTTAAAACCATATTGTTTAGAGAAAATAATTGACACCTTTCGAAGTAGCTGCAGCCTTTCCACTCGTGGGACACAGACCTACCACGATAAGAGAATAAAGGCTATTTATCTTCCACGTACCAAGTGCTTTTCAATTTGTTTCATCGTAATGTTTTCCTTCACAAGCTGAAGCTCAGCAGGATTCAAACTTGTATTTTAATATAATATATATAGACGTAGAGCCCATACGATAAGATATTGATATGTGTTCTAAGAGTAATTACAAAAATATAATTATAAAAGCTTTTGTAATACTTTAGAGAATTACTAGTGAAATAGCTCAATACTTTTCTATACAAACCGCTGGTCCATTTTTATCTAACATTAACAGTTATTCATAAGAAAAATTTGCAAAAGTTTAATTTTATTATTATCGTTAAATTCTCAAAATTCAAAACTTTATTTCCTGTGTAGAAATCTAAAACAATCGTAACCTTGAACCTGAATAACTTGATTGTATCCCAAAGCAAAGCGGGCCCCGGCAGTGGGTCAGTGCGGCCGGTATCGATCTGCGGCGCCGGTACGAGTACCGCGCGCTGCCGCCAACCGCTCCCCTATAATGTGAAGCCCTCATACCAAGCTATACAAATACTAAACGTATTAAAAATGTCAATGAACTCATTTTTTAATATGTCTACTACCTCATTTTTGTATGATCTATTCTAATATATCTAGAATTTGCAATTAATTTGTATCTTAATATGTAAACAGAGAATAGACTCGATAGATAGTTTTTAAGCACACATACCTAACTCCTCATTAAAATAAAAGTTCCACTGAATCTCTAATACAAAAGGATTCATTTAGTTATATGTATCTTGAAATTACAACGAAGCTGTTACATATTAATCTATTTATGAATGAATCATCAATAATCATCATTTTAGTAAGGTATTCGCCATACTTGCTACCCTCAGCACAAATATTCACGAGCACAGTATGCTCGTGACGGTTACATAGAAATATACTACCCTTCACATGAAATTATTCAACCTATTACATAGGTTAAAACTTAATAAGTGTATGGGTTATACAAGTAACCGTACAAACAACTTAAATGGAAAATTGTTTAAAATGGGTAAGATCTGAACAATTTAAGCGACGGCCATTAAACGAAAGAGTAATTTTTGTAATACCTTCAGTTGTTATCAAATACTGTACTACAAGAATTCATATAAAAAAATATCTCATAGAGAAGAATATGCTTGCGTTGCCATTTACGACTACATTCGCTGGGGTATGCAATTTTCTTTACCCCGCAAAAACCCTGATTTTTTTTTTTTTTATAAAATCACGCCTTTTTCCCAGTAGGGGTAGGCAGAGGTGAATAAACACCCACGTTTCGCCAGATGTGGTCAGATTAGGTCCAGTGTAACAGGGCGCGAGCCTGTTGCCACTTTATTGGGATCACCACACACACACACAAAGATGATATCAGTGTGCGGGTTTCCTCACGATGTTTTCCTTCACCGTTTTGTATCTCGCTGTTGTAACTAAAGTTCACAAATGTACATAACTTAAATATTAAGTCATTGGTACATGCCGAGGTTTGAACCCGCGACCTTCAGAATGAATGCCGCACGCTCTAACCATTAGGCCAGCGAGCTACTTATCCTTATAAAAACCCTGATACCAGCATCAATTCAACCGATGAACGTCTACTGCTTGTGGTAGCCCTCCGTTACCGGACACTACCTAGATAGGTACCACGCTAACGCCTATTTCTGCCGCCAAACAGTAGTGCGCAAACATTACTGTTTTCCGCTTTGAAGGGCATTGTAGCCAGTGTAATTACCGGGCTAACGAGTCTTCATCTTCTGTCAACGCTACGAACGCAATGTGGTGCTGCTAACACCATTCTAGTTAGCGCCACGTTGTAATGCGCGAATATCACTTACTATATGAGTCCAGTTGCTTCCAGCGGTGACAGTACAATGTTTTATTAATGTAAAATTGTACATTATTAAATTTTCAATATTATATCGAAAGATTTATATACACTGAAAATATCACAAATTGTATAAAATTCTCTGAACAGTTTATATAAGTCAGTATATAAATCACGTGGATCCACATGAGCTGCTCTGTACATAAAACTGTTTTGGAGGACCTTTTTTTTGTTTTACGTGGGAGAATTTCTTTCGTATACCTCCCCGCCGCCGCTGCATCAACGGCACTGCATCGCGGAGGGTAGAAAGAGCGACGAACCGCAATACCGACGCTTTTCTCCCTTTGCGATTTCACCACGGCTGCGAAGAGCAGTGCAAGAATGCCCCCGCAGCCCACCGGCACACATTCGTAATGAGCTCACGGAGCTCACCTAGAGCGGCCATCTCAAACCAGCTGGGTACGTTTCTCTTAGCTTTACCCTCAGTGACTACTGAGCCCCACCGCCACGACAAGGTGGGAACCTGTTCGGGGTGGTGGCACCTACTTAGACGGTCTCCGACAACGGAGATCTACCACTAGTGATCGCCCAGAAATGACCTATCACCAGATGGACGTCGGTTCCAAGTTTTTACAATACTACCTCACTCCCTTTAAGTGAGTACCACGGTGTCTTTCCTACGTAGTGAACACATATAAACAGCGAGCTAGCTGGTGAAGCGATTCATACGTTAAATACATTAATGAGGTACTCAGCATAAATTTTAACGAGCAGATTAAAAGAATATTGAAGATATGAACGCCATGTTTAATGCCTTATTATGAAAAATTCTATAATTTTCCCCTATGAAAATATAAATGTTCAAGTACAATATCGTTCAAGCGGCTCTCGACTCTAAATACTCCAGAGGAAAGTCTTTATGTTGAAATTTTCATGCAAATATCACAAGGATATTTTCCCCGTCATTAGATATACGTTTATACAAAGATATATTATGTCTTGTTATTTTTGTAAAACGTTAAAGTATATATTCTGAGCTGCTACCACAGGTACTAAATTATTTTAAGCCAAAATTATATGCCAAAATGATGGACAAAGTGAAAAACAGTGTGATGAGGGACGCGGCGTGGTTGAATATGTAGTGACAAAGATATCGCAAGAGATGCTTAGATGGTTCAGCCATGTTGAAAGAATAGATGAAAGAAGATTAACGAAAGATGTATACAAGGTAAGAATGATTGGACAAATCATCATGGAAATAAACTCATGCATCAAGACGTAGAAAACTAGGTAAAAAACTGTAAATTGTGTGAAATTACGAAGCACCCGTCATTCTAACCGAGCTTTTTTTTTTTTTTATAACATCTAAGAGGCAAACGAGCAAGACGAGTCATCTGATGGTAAGTGATTCACCGCCGTCCACGGGCACCAGCGATGCCAGTGCGTTGCCTACCCTTCAGGTAAGAATATGCTCTTTTCTTGAATAATCTAATGTCGCAGTTGTTGGGGAAGACCGCTGATGGCAACGAATTCCAAAGATTTACTGTGCGTGGCAGAAAACTGTTTTTAAAACGCATTGTAGTGGAACGCCAACCATCCAGATGGTGCGGATGATAGTTCCGGCGAGACGATCAGTTGCGAAAATCAGCGGCTTCTATTAAATTGAACAACTCCTCGGAACACTCCCCATTGTAAATTCTGTAAAGTATGCATAGGGAAGATAGATCCATACGCAGTGCCAAAGGATCTAGCCGATCGGCAAGTTCAGGTTCGTCGACAATCCGAGATGCCCTACGTTGGATTCGGTCAAATGGAGATAGCTGATAACCCGGAGCCCCGGCCCAAAGGTGGCGTCAATACTCCATGTGAGGCCGCACCTGCGCCTTATACAGTTTAAGGCGATGAGCCGGCTTGAAGTACTGTTTGGTCCTGTTGAGTACTCCGAGTTTTTTGGAGGCCATTTTAGCCTTACTCTTCAAATGACCGCCAAACTGGACAACACTCGAAATCTGGACGCCCAGAATGCCAATGAGCTCCTTTGATTATAACCTCAACAGCTACAAGATCGAACGAGAAGCTTTATTTAGATCGCGTAGGTCCCCTGCCTGAAACTAGAATTTCCAAGTAGAGATTTATTCTAACACTTCAAGGCGGCCTAACAAAATATTCTTAAGCTTACCCAATGTTAAGTTATTCCGCTAAGGAAACAGCTCAACGTCTTGTTCATTTTATCTCACATTTAGGACTACCGAAAACCTTTGTAAAGGATGTATTTAAACAACTAGAAGAGCTATTTGGAATTAGACATATTTTTGCTTCACCGTATCAGACACAAACTTGGGGTGCGTTAAAAGAGTTACTCTAAAAGAATATCTATGTTCTTATATATATGATAATATCCATACATAGGATCGATATATAAATACTGCGATGCTCGCATACAATTCAAACGTTCATTCGACTACTGGCTTCCCACGACTTGAACTTGTGTTCGGTTATAAACTTTACATACCTAGACCTCCACTTATATTCAAAAATAATACCTATACAGGTTATATTCGTGCGTTTAATCATAGGTTATATTATAGTCGACGAAAAGAGCTACAAAATATCCAACAAACTAACAAAACGTTCTAAACAGTACTATGACTCGCATTCTAGTCCTGTAACGTATAATATCGGCGACACAGTATACGTTCGTTGCCATCATAAACAAAATAAAACACTCATCCTTTCGTGGAAAGGTTCTTACAGAGTCATAAAAATGAACGAAAATCATACCGTTACAGTACAGACAGAAAATAAGTCCATCATCATTATGACGAACTGAAACCAGCGATCCAGTCTTAAGCAATACATAATAATCGTATCCAAATAACTCTTTACGTGTCCATTGTTACAGATGCGCGGCACCGGCATCACATTTGTGTAAACCAGTTTGTCACTCAGATAATAAATAGTTTCGGTCTAAACTTTGATCACTACAAGATGTTAAATTCATTAACGATCACTGGAACGTAGTCACGATCCTAGTAGTAACGATCCTAGTCATATACATCTCCATATAGAAAATGTTAAATTTTTACTGCAAAGATTAGAAATATATTGTAACACTACCCAATCTGCTAAAGTAAAAGTTGACTACTAACTCCTTAAATGCATTGAAACTAAAGCACGAAAGTAATATAAAGAAATATTCTTCAATATCATATCTAGTACAAGCTAAATAACAGATCTAATCGCGGTTTGAAAGATGCTGGCGGTTCTATAGGTTCTGGAGATGTAAGCGCTTGCAAGCCATTGCAACTCTTACAGCTCATCGGATACTGGGCTCGTGAACCCGGATCCGCGACCTGTTTCTGGCGGTTCTGTTAAAAAAACCTTCTTCAGCACCTTAGACTCGGACGACGCGAACAAATTCGCCATAAACAAAGTACAGTCGGATGAAAAATAGTTAGCAAAAGCAACAATAATACGCGATTATGTACATGTGATTAAATCCACCATGTCAACTTTCATTAATACAATGCCGAAGGTCAGAGAGAACGAAAATCGCTTAAATCAAATTCCTTTGAAAGCTCCGCGAATAACAATGATAAGTTGGAAATAAAATCTCAATTTAAGTTACTAATTGCTACTTAAAGAGTATAATTCTAACATTATCTTTCGATATTGATGATATAAACAATGCTATATTATTTAGTAAAATGAACATTCTACATCCGTCCGTATCGATCCGTTGCAGCTGTACACGGAGCTCGACATAGGTACATACGTATATATCACGCCACGTGCCCAGTGGGGTAGGCAGAGACCACCTCTCCCCATTTGCTATTGGATCCTGGCACACCTCTTTCTTTTCCTCCACTTTCATGAGTGTCTTCATGCATGCTCGTCGGTTGCGAGTACTCTTGACCCGGCCTTTTTTTAGGACATCCTCGATTTGATAGAAATATATCCGCCTAGGTCGACCTGCACCGATTTTTCCAATCATTCTTACCTTGTTTACCTCTTTCGTTAACCTTCTTTCATCCATTCTTTCAACATGGCCGAACCATCTAAGCATCCCTTTCTCTACCTTTGTCACTACATCTTCAACCACGCCGCACCGCTTCCTTATCACACTGTTCCTCACTTTATCCATCAGCTTCACTCCAGTTATACTTGTCAGACTTCTCATCTACACAGCATTAATTTTACTTTCGCGTTTCTTCTGCCATACCCAACATTCACTACCATACATCTGTGTGAGGATCAACACGCCTCTATGCAATATGCACGGAGCTCGAGTTACACATAAACAGACTACCGCTACATGCTGACTTACTTATTTCGCTAACTTTACAAAATGTCATGAAATAATAAACATATCTAACATAATATGTTACATAAACTGATAGTTGCAATAAAGATCCCACTAGTTTTTTGTCAAATATATAGCCTTTACCATAACATTCCCCTACCTGTTTCCCCAGATTTGTCATATAGTATATATATAGTATCTGGCAATAACGTCAGATCGTCTATTTTATTCACAGCTTGTAAGTGTTAGTGAGTGCAAAGTAATCAGAGACCAGTGTTACATGTGACCAGTGATACATACATACATATATATATTATATTATATATATATATATATATACATAAATAAATATATATATATCGAGTGTGCATTGAGTAATGTATACTCAACATTTGGAAATCCAGTTGGTGAATCAGTTTTATTAACCGATCCTGTGGACCAACCATCTAATATAAATGCTGCCAAACAACAGTTCTACATGGCACTATCGATCTACGCCAGAAAATATCTAAAGACAGATAGATATTCGTTCAATCATAACCAGGTAAAATCCATATAATCTGTAACAACGATTTAAAGGCCAAAGATGTCTTGCTTGGTACAGGTATTTTACATTAGCCTAAATATTGTAGATCATTTTATAAGACACTAACTTTTATGCCTACTGATAGTATAACATACAGGGTGTCTGGTGGCAGATTAATGTTTTCAAATTTAAATAAAAAATAATATGTTTGACATATAATTTTACTAAAAGTATTAAAAGATAGAGTACAAATGCGGATTTTATTTTTTAAAGATAATGTCATCCAAATGTCTTCCATCCTGTTGCACACACACACACACTGTTCGAAACGGAGCCTCGTATTCCGTGCCACACGCTGCAGTAAACTTGGTTCAATTGCGCTGATTTTCTTTTAAGTCCACAACAGTTCGCGGATTGTTGGCGTAAACTCTCTCTTTGAGGTAGCCCTACAAAAAAAAATCCATTGGTTAGGTCGGGTGACCTCGGTGGCCACGGGATGTCCCCAAAGCGACTAATCAGTTTTTGAGGGAGATTTTCTAGCAACAAATCCATCGAAGCTCTGGCCGTGTGTGCGGTCGCACCTGTACCGCATCCTGTTGAAACCACGTGTGTGATGAGAATGATGAATGAGCTCGCAGGTTCGGCAAAAAGAAATTCGAAATCATGAGCCGATAATTCTCACCATTGACATTCGTCGCTTGGCCCCGTGCATTTTAAAAAAAAAATGGTCCGATTATCCCATTCGTGGATAAAGCGCACCAAACAGTTACCCTTGGGCAATGTAATGGTTTTTGGTGCTTCAGTCGAGGATTGCGAGTTCTTAGAGCCCAGTAACGGCAATTTTGCTTGTTTACGTGTCCGTTTAAATGAAAAAGAGCTTCGTCGCTCCAAAAAATGGAATTCACAGTGCGAAAACGCTCCAACATGGTTTCACAAAAAAATTTGCGTGACGCAAAGTCATTTTTTTTCAATTCTTGAATTATTTGAATTTTAAAAGGATAAAACTTCATATCTTTTTCCAAAATTTCATGCACAATTGCTCTTGGAAGTCCCAGTGAAGCTGCCCTTTTCCGTATCGAAAGTCGTGCATTTTCACGTAAACTGCGTTCAACCAGTTCAATGTTTTCGGGGGTCCTTGACGATCGACTAGGTCCTGGCCGTGGTGTGTTCATAGCCGAAACAGTTGCGCGGAACCTCTCCACCCACGAACGAATTAAATTCACACTCGGCCCATCGCCTATCCGTCGAATATTGAAATGTGAACAAAACTGTCGGCGAGCGAGTACGTAAGAATCGTTACTCTTGAAAAATGCTTCAATAGTGAACGCGCGATGCTCACCCGACCACTGCACCACTGCGACATCGTGACTAAGAAATCCGCACGATCGGTGATTCTAATGACACCACTTCCCCCCGCACTGTTTATAACTTATTGAGATATTCGTTGTTTAAAACATAAATCTGCCGCCAGACACCCTTTATAATATTACAACTTTTACATCAAATTTTATTATTATCAACACAACAACTACATTATATATATACTCAATAACATTGAATGGATAAGATTCCCAACATTCCTATCGTGAAACTGACAGAATTTAATATTTTGATTCTTTGTTAAAAGCTAGTACTCATCTCAACGATTTTGAGAAACAGTTAAATGAAATAACTGAACTGAACCTTCTTATTAAGAGAAGTATAGCACACATTATGTAATATATCTCCAACGTATATCCTATAGGTCTTGTTCGTGCTTTATTCACTATTCAAAAACAAAATATTTTTCAGGACACCAAATTGTTGCATAAGAATTTATAATAATAATTAAGTAATTATAAATTCTTATGCAACAATTTGGTAATAATTAGAAAACGCCTAATACTTGTATTTCTAAAGTAACTTTACTACTACAGATTCATCAGACCCTGAAAATTATAATGTATCTATACAGTCTCTATCTATTCCGACCAGACGTAACTTAGAGACATATTAAAATATAATTAAGTCTTATTTTACTCATAAATCTATTACTTTAGTATTAGTCAATGGTATATTTGTAATGACCATTGCTAAGCCTCTTTCTCGAGCTCTAAGTTTTCTTATCACATAATCTGTGATGATCAATCCCATCGGAGGGGTTGTTAGAACATATCATTCCCCGAACCTAATTTTATAACTGTTCTTTTTAATAATCCTAATCAATATAAGACATTTTTTAAAAGGCTTTTACTTCCCACACCGTAACAGAACTACATTTTATTAGTCATATGGTCTCCGTGACCGGAAATTGTCAAGGTCGGTTTGGCAACAACTTCCATTTCTTCTGCCAAACAGTAGTGTGCAAATATTACTGTGTTCCCTTTTGAAAAGCGTTGCAGCTAGTGAAATTCATATTCAAGGTAAAGATACAGAACCCCTCATGTCTCAAGGCGACGAGCACAATGCGGTGTATATCATCCTAACTAGTGCCACGTTATTATTGGCAGGAGTATCACTTACCATCAGGTGAATATCTCACCTCGACAATCCGATAAAAAAAGCAATATTTTCCAAGAACAACAGCTTTAGAGGACACGTGACATCCACCAATCTGTTTGTTCTTGAATCTATCCTTATAATAATTCCTTGTCCCAGTAGTGTGAATATATTCAAGGAATTATTATTTTTTTAAAGAAAATAATCGACAGTCAGATAAAACGATACAGAGATGCTTTTAAAAGTCAACATCCAACCGGTTGCACGGTCACGTAGACAAATAGAACAAAAATGCACCAGCAAGAGTACGATGGATACTTCCTGTTCCCGCATCCATTAATGTAACACACAAACAACACGGTTATGTGCTTTGTTTTCAAAATCCATTTGTTTCTACAACTGATGGTATTCAGAGGATAAACCTTGCGTTATATAAGGATATTCTCACTTTTCTGAGCTATCAAATATAAAAGAAATAATGTAACGATCCAAATATCCCCAAATCAAATGCTTCTCGGAAACTCTCACCATCTGTCATAACTCCTCAACTTCGTAATCGCTGATAAAGGAAATCTTTCTAAAAAGAGATCAAATATACTTTATTCCTTTATGTCATGCTTAGGATAGCCCTTGTCTACCGGAAGCTGGCTATGACCTTTTGAAATAGCTATCTGGAACTAGAATATGAAGCGCCCGTTGAGTCACTTCCTATGAAATTCATTGTATAGTTGATCCCTTTCCTTTCACAGAAACCCAAAGATTTCAGCCACCACTTACTATAAACTTCAACTTTTTTTTGTTGTTGTTAGATTACGATGACTAAGACCACTGTCAAGAGTGATACCGAAGAAGATAAGGTTGCGAAGATGCTTTAGATGGTAAAACTTGCTCAAATACTGTGACTCTCATAAGTAACCGGATCACAGCAATACTGCTACAGCTACAGACTTATATATAGTGATAGTAGATAGCCAGAGACTAAAAAAAAATATCAGAAACCAAAGTAAATAATGAAAGATAGTATATACATGTTAAACTCATCTCTTTGATCTTTGGATAACACATGATATGTAATGCGCTGCAGTGCATGTGATTCAACCAACCCCCGCTGTTCAAACGTCACTGTGCAGTGGACCGCACACCGTGCAAACAAAGCCGGTGCGCAGGTTCGACCTCAACGACGACCGGAACGTTTATTAAGACCAGGTAGTAGGTAGTAGTAAAATATTATAACCAGGTAGTAGGTAGTAGTAAAGGTCGCACGCTGTTACGTTAGCTCCGATATTGGGACTGTTTTTAAATATTAGGTTGGGAAAAAAGAAATCCATTATTTTTTCGGTAGATGGCTGTAGTGATAAATTTCTCGTAAAGTATCGATCAAACAGTTTCAGATTTATGCTCGTTGGAAAGGTGACATTACGCAGTAAAAAAATTCTTTTGCTGTTTTTTGTTTGGTGCATTCAATTGTGAGTTACAGGGTGTTAAAAATGGAAGTGAACAAAGAGAAAATTCGGTACATTTTACAGTTTTTCTTTGACAAAGGTGAAAATGCAAGCCAGGCGGCTAAAATTGTGAATGGTGTTTATGGACCCGATACTGTAACAGCCAATTATGTGCAATTTTGGTTTCGTAGATTCCGTTCAGGAATTTTTGATGTTAAAGATGCACCTCGCACAGGTAGGCCGGTCGCCGAAAATGTCGATAAAATCGGAGAAATGATCGAAGTTGACCAGCATGTTAGCAGTCGTAACATCGCCCAGGAGCTAAAAATGGACCACAAAACAGTTTTAAACCATTTACACAAAGCTGGATTCAAAAAGAAGCTCGATGTTTGGGTGCCACACCAATTAACAGAAAAAAACATGATGGATCGAATTTCCATCTGCGAAGCCTTGGCCAAACGGAATGAGATAGACCCATTTCTTAAACGGATGGTGACTGGAGATGAGAAATGGATCACATACGATAACCCTGTGCGAAAACGATCATGGTCAAAGAGCGGTGAAGCACCTCAAACGGTGGCCAAACCAGGACTAACGGCCAGGAAGGTTCTGCTGTGCATTTGGTGGGACTGGAAGGGGATTATTTATTATGAGTTATTTCCATATGGCCAAGCACTAAATTCTGATCTCTACTGTCAACAACTGGACCGTTTGAAGATAGCAATTGACCAGAAACGGCTAGAATTGGCCAACAGGAGAGGTGTCGTGTTCCACCAGGACAACGCTAGGCCACACGTCTACAGTGACTCGCCAGAAACTTCGGGAGCTTGGTTGGGAAGTTTTAATGCATCCGCCATACAGTCCGGACTTGGCACCATGCGATTACCATCTTTTTCTTGCATTACAAAATTTCTTTAGTGATAAAAAATTGGCATCTAGGAAAGATTGTGAAAATCGGCTACTAGAGTTTTTTGCAAATCGAGAGCAGGACTTCTACGAGAGAGGCATTATGAAGTTACCTTTAAAATGGCAATAAATCATAGAACAAAACGGTGCATATTTGACCCAAATCGGACAATCCGAAGCATGTTAAATAAAGTCCTGAAGTTCATATAAAAATAATGGATTTATTTTTCCCCAACCTAATATTATTTTAAATTGCTACTAAAATATCTTTAAGTGTAAAACCCTTTCCTTGGAGTGAAACAGTGGAGGTTTGATAATAGAAACTTGTGATTAGACTATTATGAAGCCATAAACATTAAAAAACGTTGATGAAAATAAAATTGTGCAGAATCGGGCGGTAGTCTTAACATTAGTTACAAAATTGTGCAAGTGGACTCGACGCGCGACTCTCACAGTTAAGTACTAAGCATAAGCGCTATACTCCCATACGCTGAGCGACGCGGCTGGCTCGAGGCGGAAGGGCCGTAGTCATATCATCAAGCATTTGAGAGTAAAAGACATTTTTCTGCAACTTCTAAATTTGATTTCAAGATGGCCAGTTCAGATTGGGGTTGCTGTACGCCTGACTCGAACAACAGGGACAAGCATATTTTATGCATAAAATGTAAAAAATATTTCCATCTTAATTGTATATGTCTTGATGAATCCTCGATTTCTCCAGGCATGCGATCTGCTTGGAACTGTTCGGAATGTACCCGTAATTCAGCAAAAACCTCAAAAAAAGAACCATCTCGATATAATACCAACACAAGAGGGACTGAACGGCAAGGGTTAGTCTCGCAGACGGATAGTACTAATTTACCACTTACCAAAAATGATATACGCGAAATTGTACAGGATGTGATTAACCAAAACATGAATGACATTTTCTGTAAGATTCAGGACAACTTGAAAAATTTTTTTGACACAGAACTTAAACCAATACGTAACGAACTTATTAAAATAAAGGAATCCATGACTTTCATACATTGTGAGTACGAAGACTTGAAGAAGGAATCTGAACGTTTCAAATCAAAAGTAACTGAAGTGACTTCAAATTTTGTTAAAATAAAGACTACCGTCGATGATCTCAATATGCGAATAAATCAACTGGAGCAACTGGGCCGTCGGAACAACATTGAACTTCAGTGTGTACCTGAAAGCAAGAGCGAAAACTTGATGCTAATGTTTAAAGAGATCGGTAAAGTTGTCGGGTGCTGTTTAGACGATAACAAAATAGTGCACATAACACGTACATCCAAGATTAATCGCACTACCTCTCGCCCTCGTTCCATCATTGTCCAGCTTGCTTCTCCGCGACTTCGTGATAAATTTCTAGCTGCAGTGATAAGATTTAATAAAACTCACCCGCAAAATAAGTTAAACAGTACGCATATAAATTTGACTGGAAAATCATCACCCATTTTCGTCACTGAACATTTATCGCCGATTAACAAGACTCTTCATGCGGCTGCCCGAATGAGAACCAAAGAATTGGGATACAAATTCGTGTGGGTTCGTAACGGCAAAGTTTTTATCAGAAAAAGCGATGAAACTGAACACATACTTGTAAGGAACATGGAAACGCTAAAACATATAGTTTAAATTACTATTATCAATTTACTTTGTTGTCTACTTCTTGGTGCTATTCACTGGCCTATAAAACCCGTTCTTTCGCGAACCTAAAAGTATATTACCAAAATACACGCGGCTTAAGAACTAAAACACATGAACTCCACCGGCAAATACTGTGTAACGACTATGACATTATTGTTCTCACTGAGACATGGTTGAATAGCACAATATCTAATACCGAGTTGTTTGACCAAAGATATGTAGTACATAGAAGGGATCGGTGCGCCTCATATTCGTGCAAAAAAGATGGAGGTGGAGTGCTTATTGCTGTATCTAGAAAGATAAACTCTAAAAGAATGTATGCCTGGGAATCAATTTTGGAAGATCTTTGGATAACGGTGGAAATTCCTATCTCTCACACAACCCAACTAATGGCATTCTGTGCAGTATATTTACCGCCTCCCGTACGGCACTCCACATTGGATCTTTTTATTGAAAACTGTAATAGTGTTCTAGAGAAAGCCATCTTTGCTTGTATTTTAGGTGACTTTAATTTAGCTTGTATGAACTGGAGCTTGTTGAGCGATTCCTCTAAGCCACACGTTGTACTTACCTTATGTCAACATTTTGTAGACTTTATACATGTTAATGGTCTTACCCAACATAATTCTATAGTTAATTCCTCCAACAGAATACTTGATTTGGTTATCTCGAATACATCGTTTTGTACGGTTAGTCACTCTTTAAGCACTTCAAGTATAATCGATCAATTACACCCTCCGCTTGATGTTGATATTACCCTAATTAATGAAATAAAACTCCTTTATAATAGTGAAATGGTTAAACTCAATTTTTATAAAGCTAATTACCATAAAATCTTCGAAGGTCTCGAAGTCTGCAACTGGAACGAGTTGTTTGAACATATTCATGACGTTGACGATCGCTTACAACTCTTTTACAATAAATTAACTGAACTAATACAGAAGTTCGTACCAAAGAAAAAGTATAAAAGAAAACATTACCCACCCTGGTTTAGCCAAAATTTAGTTAGATGTCTAAAAGAAAAATATAATCTTAGATGTCGCTTCAATAAATATAAAAATCCTATGGACGAACTGGAATTGCGATTACTAAGTTCACGCTGTACTCGTCTAACAACGAATTGCTACAAACAGTATATTCAAAATATTGAGCTCCAAATTACCAAAAATCCTAAATTGTTTTGGTCCTACATAAAATCGAGGCGAGGTGGCCAAAGTTTATATCCTAGTCTGATGACAGATGGCGCCATAGCCACTTCTGACGGCCAACAGATATGCGAAATGTTCTGTTCACATTTTGCTTCAGTTTTCACTAATAAAATTGATTCTTCTAAAGTATCTACAGATTATGCGGAAGCTGTTAGGAAAAATAATACATTACCTTTGGCTTTGCCAGTTATCTACCAGTCCTTACTCTTAAATAAATTGAAGACTATTGATATTAACAAGGGCGCCGGGCCTGATGGTATACCACCTATATTTTTGGCCCGATGTGCCAATCTGTTAGTTGAACCTCTTATATTAATTTACAATCTTTCCTTGCAATCAGGAGTGTTTCCGAAAATGTGGAAGATTGCAAAAGTAATACCCGTATACAAAACAAATAGTGATAATCGTATAAACAACTATCGACCAATATCTATATTATCAAGTTTTGCTAAAGTTTTCGAATCCATGGACATCATTTTTATCAACTCTTAAATAACAGTCAACATGGGTTTGTTAAGCATAGATCTACTGCAACGAACTTGGTCGACATCACCGAGACCCTAATTGAAGCACTTGATGCTGGTAAACAGGTTGATGTCGTTTACACAGATTTCAGTAAAGCTTTTGACCGTGTAGCGCATGACATCCTACTGCAAAAACTGTCAGCGTATGGATTGTCGGATATGTTTTTGCAATGGATCAAATCCTATCTTGATGATCGCTCTTTCTTTGTCGCTGTGAATGGCTTTCAATCTCACCTACGAAACGTTACTTCAGGAGTGCCTCAAGGGTCTCACTTGGGACCAATTTTATTTAATATTTTTGTCAATGATATCCCCAACAACATTAAATTTTCAAAAATCTATATGTATGCTGACGACCTTAAAATGAGCAAGACCATTGAAACAAATGATGATTCTCTAAAACTGCAAAAGGATCTTAACTCCCTGGTTGAATGGTCTGATAACAATGGCATGGTCCTCAATTGTAATAAATGTCTCGTTGTAAGATATGCTAGGAAAAGTAACATAATCACTTACAAATACAGCATAAAAGAAAATATCCTCCAAGAATTCGAAGTAATTAGAGATCTAGGGATTATCTTTGATAATAGGTTGACTTTTGTGCCTCATCTCGAAAATATTACGAAACGAGCCTCAAAAATGCTCGGGTTCATAACTCGTAATTCAAAAGGTTTTCGTTGTGATGCTAAAATTACTCTATACTACA
Source organism: Troides aeacus (assembly GCA_033220335.2). Lineage (NCBI taxonomy): Eukaryota > Metazoa > Arthropoda > Insecta > Lepidoptera > Papilionidae > Troides > Troides aeacus. The sequence goes on from CM067270.1 coordinate 722,301, forward strand.
GCATAGTGCGCAATATTTTGGAGTACTGCTCAGTTCTGTATGGAGGCCACACTATGCTACCCATACATTAAGAATGGAACGGATACAAAAGAAATTCGTTAGACATCTAAAATTCTCTTGTCAAATTCCTAAACGAGAAATCACATCATACAAAAACCAACTATCACATTTTAAAATGATCTCTCTAGCTGATCGCAGTATATTAAATGACTTATTGTTTGTATCCAAAATCTTTAATAATAAGTTAGATTGTTTTCCATTGTTAGAAAAATTTCAATTACGCGTCCCTGTTAGATATCCTAGGTACAAAATAACTCCGTTCCAGCCGCCCTTCCGTAAAACAGTTTTCGGATCAAACTCTCCAATTTCCAGACTAAGCAAGTTGCTCAACCAGTATAGCGATCACCTGGACATCCACAATGATTCACCCAACAAGCTCCGCCAAATAATTAAAAAGTTATTTTTAAAGAGTTCCTAGTTTGTAATGGCATTCTCCTAATAGTCGTTATATAATATACAATAACTGCCAGTATTAGTTTATATTAAATGTAAGATGTATTTACCTGTAATTGCCTTGTTACATTTAATTTAATATAATTGCATGTATTTTTGTTAAAGAATTAGTGTATACAAGCGTTGGTAAATCAAATAAATAAAAAAAAAAAAAAAAGACCGGCCTTTGTGTTTGAACGTTCAGCGGCAGTTTACTCGTATTCAGTGTAAAATGAGATTACTTGATACTTGTGCTCCGGCGCAATATTGATTCCCTCCTCCTCTCCCACCCTCCTAACATTTACTGAATGCTCATTAAATTTACTAACAGATCAAATATCATCATTAATCGAAGCGACAGGACCAGCGAGATGTTCACCTGACGGTGAGCGATACGCTCGCCCATAACGACGTGCTATCAATTACGATACGTATACACGGCACTGCAATATGCTCGTTGCATTGAGACATAGGGTGTTGAATTTCGTTACCCTGTGGTAATTTCATTAACTAAAACGCCATTCAAACCGGAACTGCTGCACGGGTGTTCGGCGGCAAAATAGGAGGTTTAATAGTCTATTGCTTTTTGAATAGAAGACAGGGTAAAGATTAGACAAAGATTGTATATACGAGCTAATAGAAAATACTTAGAAATAATTTTATTAATGATTGCTTAAAATAAGTAGTATAAGTGAAAGCATATAAGTAACGTAAGGACAAACTTAAATAATACAAATTAATACAACTGCTGGTGGTAGGTCTTTATCATCGGAGACCGTCTAGGTGTCTGTGTTCCGGAACGAAGAGTAGCTAGTGAAATTACTGGGGTAATGAGACAACTTATATCTTATGGCGACGGGGGCAATATGGTGCATTGTTAATCATTCAGAGGTCAAGTTTGTTATCAGGCAAATCACTTACCATCAGGTGAACATCCCGCTCGTCTTAACGTTTCATTAAGTAGAAAAAAATTGTTATGAATACACAAATTGTGCAATTGATACAATAAGAAAATTAATAAATATATGTGCTCGCCAATCACGTGAAAACTAGTGAGTGTATCTACACAGGAACATAAGTAGGCGGAAAGATCAGTTACTATTCTCATACATAAAGAATACTTGTTGATCAGTTTGAACAGATACCTTCTCAATGAATGCTAAATAGAATATTATTAAAATGGGTTTTCTTTGTTCGCCAATCACGTGAAAACTAGTGAACGTATCTATATGGTAACACAACCATTTGATGCGGTTGTTAATAGATGTTCATACATCCTTCATCATTTTATTTCTAATAAACTTGTATAAATCATTTCGTATCATTTATGTGGTTGATATAAAAAATCAGTTGCGGCTGCGGTTGCTTTCAAGAAATATTGCAGACAATTTTCAACAGCTAGTTTTATACATATATACATATATATACATATATATATATATATATATATATATATATATATTATGCAATATTTTAACCTCCTTACCTTACATATAATAGAAAGCAAAGTTCATTTAAACATTTTTCTTCAAACATCGACTTCTATGAATTTTGCTGCTATTACAAATATATTATATACTACCAATTACTTTCACTCATATCATAGTTTTAATTCGCATAAATATATATATTTACACATTTAAAAACTAGCGAAACACAAAGATTTTTTTTAAAATCAAATCGGAGATCAGTTTCAGGCAGGACCTATATAACCTGTGTCAAAAGTACAGGTTTAGGTCATTTAATCAGTCAATAATACGCCAGAAAGCAAAATCACGGCCAGTAGCGAGGACGGGTGGGGTGGTCACGGCCGGAAAGAGGAGAGAGCCTCGGGATATGGCTTGGACGCGACAAAGTGCATTTAAAAATAAACATTTTCCACGTCAAACGAAACGTTTACTCTTTTTCGATAAAGGAGAGTTCGCCATTTCAATCGATGTAAGTGAACCGTGCATCATGATATACCCTTTACTTATATCTAGGTATCTATATGGTTGCTCTTTTTGTCAACCCACCTATAGAGATACCATAATGAAAGCTAGGATAACGAGGCTAGGCTAGAAGTCGCCAGGCTACCTTCTGGAAGCGGCTACGGTCATCGACAAATGAGTTATAGCGATCAAGTTCTGAGAACATACGTTCTCTGAAAACCTTATGTCTGACTCGAGGAGCGCAACGTCGTGCAGTATATATCAAATAGCTCGTTGCCTCTTTGAATAAAAAAAAAACAATATTTCAAGCATTCAAATTTAAATTGCTCACGGTGTTGAATCCCCCTACAGTCGCAGACGTACAGTATTCTGACCTACTCCTTATTGTCAAAACTAATTTTATTGTAATTTTTTTTTAAATATTTAATGCATAAATAAAAATAAAAATAATAATAAAAGAAAGCAAGAGACAGAAGAAAACTGAAGAAAAAAAATTAAACAATATTATGGACTGGATGAGGAAGGACGAAGACTGAGACCAATGGAGAAAGATTCGTACGGCTTTCTATCTTTGCCATAGCAACGAGAGGAGCGAGACCTGATGATAAACACTTGCTGTTAACAATATAGCGCTGCTTAGGGTGATAAACAAAGTAGCATATTGTGCTCGATATCTTGAAAGATGATTTAGAATATTTTTACTCTGGTCACATTACTGAGTTTTTAATATTTTTTTTTTAATTGGATGAATCGACGCAACGAGCTAGACGTTCAACTGATTTCAAGTTATATTATATCCACCGACAACAACTTGACGCTAAGTAGAATAATATACACAGCATCACATTGTGCTCGTCATCTTGAGACATGAAATGTTAAATCTTATACTTCAGTAATATTACCGATTACAAACATCCTTTCAAGAACATGGTAATATTTGCACACTACTGTTTGGCGCAGGAATCAGAGCTGCTTTGGTATACCGATGGTATAGCAACTAGATTAAGATATATTATTTATGAAACCTAAATAAGAGGATGCTGAGAGACAATCTGGACCGAATTATCATTTCAGCGTATTATTATTCAATGTCAAACAAAAGCTTTCTCCAGATCAAATTTGATCCTGTATACTGCTAATCGTCACAACGAAAGCTACTTTCTTTTTCTGAAATTATTTACTATTTACTCCCCCATTAATAAGACACACCGATATTAGAGTTCGATATCCTATTTTTTAAATAAATAAAAATCAACTCCTTGTATCCCTTTCGTTATTAGCGGTTGGGATATTAGATAAATTTATTTAACTAGCCCTGTGCTAGCCCCATCAAATAGATAACCCCTTAATCAAGGGCTGTCCGGCAGCGTTACACAAAGTATTGGATTAATTCCACCAATTCTTCCGCTTCCGTGCATTACGATTACAATTTTCCAACGCCTACACTGCAACGGTTATCCAGACTGAACAGATGGACGGATACCTTCAACATTTACAGGATATGGTTATATTATATATAAAAACGTACCGTTATCTTGAATAGTCTATGAACTATTTCAAGACAGTTTAATGATAAAGCAAAGTTGTTGTTCTGTATAAGAAAGAAAGTACGAAAGAAAATAACTATAAGTGTATTTAAGTTTCATAACATCACATTAATATAGAAAAACGTGATTATAAATATAGTTAACAACATTCAATATTACAGTTGAACGAATATTTATCCGAAATGATTTTGATTTTTATTAGAGTAAAACGTCTACAGAAAATTTAACGTATCATCATATAAATAACAAAGAAAGCCGCAAGAAAATTGGTTATTGTCTACAGTCTAGTCTAGAGTTTACTCTCAAGATCTCATATCCTTTGTATAAAGTAGATGAAATATGAACACTTAAGGTTGCCTGCAATATAAACTCGAAGATTGACAGGAGCACAGTGGAAAACGCTGAAGGAGGTATTATTGGACCGGAATATATTGCAAACATTTACATCCAACGATATTGAGATTACAAAATGTATACACGAGTACTGTATTGTGTTATTTATTTATTTATACCATCATGTATATTATAAACAATTAAAACTAAGTTTTGGAAAGCGTTTCATTATAACGAACTTATTAATCGCAACTACGACTAAAAATGAACAGCAAGGAGAGAAATAAAAGAAACAATGTAAATCCTTTTATCAAAATCAGATTTAAGCAGCCTTTTATAGCACGAAATAAGCCTGCTTAAAGACCTCCAACTTGATCGAACCTGCGCTTAACAAAGCTATTATCAGTTCAGTAATTAACGAAATATGTATGTATATATAGTTTTGATAACTGAGTTTTTCAACTTGCGAAATATATAATCAATACAGCAACGAGACGAACGAGACCTTCACCCGGTGACGTAATACTCCTGTGTGATGAGTGAGGACGGAAGTCGCCCCATATTCATATTATATTACTGAAAAATAATTTGGGAGATAATAGATAGAACTAAAACGTAAATAAATAATGGAACAAAACTAAAATAATGAAATAAGAGGGTTGATAAGAAATGAAAGAAGTGAATAATTTAAAAGAATAGAAATAAAAGAAACGGTAAATTCAAAGAACGAAAGGTAAAAGTATAATGTAAGAAATGTGGCGAAAGATGAGAAACGTTGCGGGAAAGAGAAATGGAAAAGGAAAGTAATGGGTATGGATGAAAGAAGAAAGGAAAGGATAACACATATGACAGATAAAAGGAGAAAAGATATGATTAATTAAAATTATACACCAGCCCAATATGGTGCTAGTTATGATAATAACCATTGAATCCATGTTATACTCGTCTTGGAACATTAGAGTTTTACTCTCGTTACCGCAGTAACTTCACTAGCTACAATCCAATCCAATCCAATCAGCCGGAAGACGTCCACTGCTGGACAAAGGCCTCCCCCAAAGATTTCCACTTAGACCGGTACTGGGCCACCCGCATCCAATGGTTGCCAGCGACCTTGACCAGGTCGTCGGTCCACCTTGTGGGGGGTCTGCCCACGCTACGTCTTCCGGTACGTGGCCGCCACTCGAGAACCTTTCTGCCCCAACGGCCGTCGGTTCTGCGAGCTATGTGCCCTGCCCATTGCCACTTTGCGACGGCGACCCTTCGAGCTATGTCGGTGACCTTGGTTCTCCTGCGGATCTCCTCATTTCTGATTCGATCTCGCAGGGAAACTCCGAGCATAGTTCGCTCCATCGCCCTCTCGGCAATCTTAAGCTTGCGGGCAAGGCCCACAGTAAGCGGCCACGTCTCTGCTCCGTATGTCATCGCTGGCAACACACACTGGTCAAAGACTTTTGTCTTGAGACACTGCGGTATATTGGACGAGAAGATATGTCTTAGCTTCCCGAATGCTGCCCATCCGAGTTGGATTCGACGAGAGATCTCTTTCTTGAAGTTGGACCTACCTAGTTGGATTGTATGTCCGAGGTAGACATATCTGTCAACAACTTCAAGTGTAGAGCTTCCATCTGTTATTGGAGTGGGTACAATATGGACATTTGCCATGATTTTGGTCTTGTCCATATTCATTTTAAGACCCACTCGTTGTGAAACTCTACAGAGATCATCGAGCATTGTGTTGATGTCCTTCATGGTTTTAGCCAAAACCACGATATCGTCGGCAAATCTAAGGTGCGTGATGTATTCGCCGTTGATATTGATGCCATATCCTCTCCAATCCAGAAGCTTGAAGACATCTTCCAATGCAGCGGTGAACAGTTTCAGAGATATGATGTCTCCCTGTCTTACTCCACGCTGCAATCGGATCGGTTTCGAGCTCCGGTCTTCGAGGCGGACTGACATGGTGGCGTTCTCGTACAAGCACCTTAGAACATCGACGTACCGGTGGTCTATTTGGCACCGTTGGAGGGCCTGCAACACGGCCCATATCTCAATCGAATCGAAGGCTTTCTCATAGTCCACAAACGCTAAGCATAGGGGCTGGTTATACTCAACTTCTGTATAACCTGCCGCAGCGTATGAATGTGGTCTATGGTGCTGTAGCCTTTACGGAATCCAGCTTGTTCGGGAGGCTGGAAGTCGTCGAGCCTGATTGTGAGACGATTCGTGATGACTCTGGAAAACAATTTGTAGACATGACTCAAAAGTGAGATGGGTCTATAGTTCTTCAACTGGGTTTTATCTCCCTTCTTGAAGAAAAGCACCACCACACCTCCGTGCCATGCCCGAGGCGATCGGCCTTCTAGTATGACGGAATTGAACAACTTCTGTAGGACTTCGAGGATCGGCTTTCCACCAGCTCTCAGAAGTTCAGCTGTTATTTCGTCGTCACCAGGTGCCCTGTTGCCTTTAAGCTGATTCAGAACCACACTAATCTCGTGTAGGCTGACAACCGGGATATCTTCAGAGTAGTGTCAGGCTAGACTAGCTCTTGGATCTGATGCTAGTCCACCAGGAGAACATGTAGTCGTGTACAGCTGTCCATAGAACCGCTCAATCTCCTCCAGAACCTCGGCCCTTGACGATACGATCCTGCCGTCCTCTGTCTTCAGCCACGTCAACCGGCTTTGCCCGATAGACAGATCTCGTGCGAATACTTTAGAGCCTTTGTTCCGCTCTATTGCCTCTTTAACACTGTCGGTATTAAATCGGCGTATGACGCGAGTCAGAGACTTAGAGACCTGCCTATTCAGCTGCCGATATTTGGTGGCATCTTCAGGAGACTTCAGGACCAGTTCTCGTCTTTCGGTCATGAGGTTTAATGTGTGGTCGGAGATCGGCTTCTTCTTTCTGGTACGGGGGACTTTAAAAATCTTAAGTCCTGCCGTACGGACAGCATCTACGAACCTGGTGTTGTAATCGTCCACATCAATGCACTCACCTAAGGATGCAAAGCGATTTCATAGTTCAAGCTGAAAGCTCTCGGGGTTTTGGAGTTGGATGGGCGCTGGCCGGAGCGTGGACTTCACCAGTCGAAATCGTTCGAGCTTTATGTTGATATTCAAGATGCCTCTCACGATTCGGTGATCGCTTCCCATTTTTAGAGCATTGATCACTGAGACATCCTTGAATATCTGCTTCTTCGTCGACATGATGAAGTCTATCTCATTTTTAGTGGCTCCATCAGGACTAATCCACGTCCACTTACGGCTGGCCTGCTTCTTGAAGAAGGAGTTCATTATATAGAGGCCCTCCTTCTCCATGAAGTCGGCGAGCATTTGACCTCGTGGATTTCTCTGTCCATATCCAAATTGCCCCACTTTCAGTTCTCCACTACTTCGCTGCCCTAGTTTTGCATTAAAGTCTCCCATGACAACGGTGTACTGAGTTTTGGAACTGTATATGGCTTTAGAAATATCCTCATACACAGTTACCACCTCGTCATCAGAGTGTGCCGTAGTCGGTGCATATACCTGTATGACCTTCAGCGAGTAACGCTTGGTAACTCTGAGTATCAGGTACGCTACCCTTGCTGACACACTAACGATGTCGACAACGTTATTCACAAGAGACTTGCGGACGATAAACCCGACGCCACCCTGGGACTGCTGGTCGCCCTCCCGGAAATAGAGCAGGTTGCCTGATTTAAGAGTTATCGTGTCCTGCCCCTCTCTTCGGACTTCGGATAACCCTACTATATCCCATCTTAACCTGCTCAATTCCTCCTCCAGCTCAATTATCTTCTCGTCGGTCCGCAGTGTACGCGTGTTGAGCGTTGCCAGGGCCAGATGTTGTTGGTTTTGGTAGCCTGGCCGCTTCCGGAGATTCTTCGCACCCCTTGCCCCGCCGTTACCGTGACCGCTACCGTAGCCAGGAATAGCGGGGCCGCCGGGGACTAGGGGCCGGTGTTTATTTTGGGATCTCATCATAAGGGGGGAAATGCCATAATCGCCACGCTTGGCAGGCGGCTTGGCGATCGCAGTTACGGAGGCCCTATCGTGAAACGCAGCTGCCCGTCCCACGTCCGGGATTTCCCTCCGCTTCCTTGGATGGATATACCGCCATCGTTCGGTTGACTGATTGCATTTGATGAAGTGTAAATGTACTCAATAGTCATATACACTTCAGCAAATGGGCGGTGGGGTCGTCACTTCCCGACGCCGGAGTACACCCCCACTAGCTACAGCGCCCTTCAAAAGAGGAAAATGATAATGTTTACACACCTCATCTCTAGTATACACTTTATATTGTTTTCATTTATCATTAATAGGTCATAAGATGTATATCATCAAATAGTTAATTTCTTTTGTTGTATAGAAAGTACTGGAAGACCTTTGGAGTAAGTACACGTTGTTCCTCGGAGACCGTCCCCCAGCCTTCCAATGGCAGACAGTTACGTGTGGGCCATCTATTTATAAACGGCAAAGTCAAGCCAAGGTAAAATCAATCGATACATGAAGCTATGAACACAGATAAAAAAATTTTAAGTTGCGCTTATTACTTATATCCGTTAACTTATTTCTATCTCAATATAAAACTACTAGAGTAGTCATTATAATAGTGTGACGATCTGGTGAAGGTTGCGGGAAGCAGCTGGATGTGGGTAGAGCAGGGTCAATCGATGTGTAGATCTTTGGGAGAGGCCTATGTCCAGCAGTGAACGTCAGTCGGATGATGATGGTAATGTAAAGTCATTAAAAATATTTTTCCACATCACGACATTATTTCATGTATTTGCTTCTCTAATAATAAGACAAAAATTTATGAAAGCCAATAGAGATACAAATTTTGCGTTTATTCGATAGTCTACTACCTAAACATAACCCTCAGCTTCTTGAGGATCAGTTATCCCTAAGGTTTTCTGTCTCATGTATAGACTAAGACGTCGTATAGATTATTTTTATTGATTATAGCGAGACTAACGTTCAATCGATAATAATACGCCTGTCTATGACATTGTCTACCTCGTTAGTATGGTACTGGTGGTAGATCTTTATTACCGAAGACTGTCCTCGTAGGTACTACCGCAGCTTCTACTGCTGTCGCCAGACAGTAGCGTGGTGTTCCGGATTGAAGGGCGTTGTAGCTAGTTAAATTACTAAGGTAATGAGATGTAACATTATATGTATCAAGACGACGAGCGCAACACGTTGCAGTTTATAACATCCTAAGTGTCGCCTCGTTGTTATGGGCGGGCGTGTCACTTACTGTCAGATGAACATCCAGATCATATCGTCAATTCATTAAACAAAAAAAAAGTATATATTGCACCACATTATGTTCGTTTCGCTTTTCGAGCACGTTCATTAGCTGTAATGCTACAACGTTCCTATGGTATAAATCCCTCGCAGAAGTAAGTAGGCTCATCTCAAGAGCGACTTACATTAATTTCTTCATAAAACATTTTGAGTGGAGGATGTGGTCCATACTCTTGAAAGAGGCTCTGTAAATAGATACTCCTCAAATCAAACATAAACAAAATAAATAAATAAAATGAACTACTTGTTATTTAACGTCAAACATTTATTAAAGTATATGTTGTACAATTCTAAACTCGCCGGAAGTACGATTGCGAAGAATATTTAAAATTTCCTATAACTACACTTGTTTTTTTTGTATATGGCCGCTACTGTTTAAATATCGTTAAGGTCTAAATTATCTTATCAATTGTCATACAATAAAATAATATTTAGGATGTGTAATTATAATTGCATAAGTTTATACACAATTGTGCGCAAAAGAAAATCTAGAGCAGAAAGTATTACTAACAGGAGTACGTCGGCATTGAAGTGTGTTTGTTAACTTAGAAATGCAAGAAATCGCACAGTAGTCGCAATGCTGCTTAAAATCATGGAAATAGGATCATGGGATAGGAAATATTTAAAAAGTTTTTCTTTATTAAAACATAGTTATTGGTAGTTTTATCTGTAATAACAGTTGTGATTGAATTAACGTTTTATGCTTAACATATTTTACAATATGTAATATTTCCAGTCTAGTTTAATACACAATATACAATAAACAATTAAATCAAAAACATAAACAACTAAATAAAAATTATTTTTATTGACTTCCGGTTCATGTTTTTGAAGACCGATGCCTGTATTACCGGAAATATAATGTAATAAAAGTTTTCTTAACTGTAGTGACTTATAATAAGAATAATAAACCTAGTTTACGTGTCTACTGCGGCGGCTGTTAGCTTTTGGATGTTACTCGTCTCTGATAGAAACTGATCATAAAACATCTTCGTATCCTCACGGCGATTCCCTTGACGGGAAACTCAAGCACAATGTGGTTCGAACCCGCACCTCTTTGAGTCCTATCTTGTGTAGGACTTCACCTATAAACTGAGCCATCACCGCTTTATAACCTATAACCTATAGCGCTTTAACGTTAAATTATTATTCTGATTATATTACGTCTGTTACCTATATGTCTAATGAGATGTAGAGCTTAGTTCTAGATGTCATAGCTTAGTACTAACTTGACCACGTTTACACACACATAATTTTATACAACTATTACTTTATATCTTAATAATCTTACGTCTTGGAATTAAGATAAAACTATAGCATGGTGAGAAAAGAGTTAAAACCTGAATAGATTTTCTTTCATAATTTTTATGTTTGTAAATTTTCTAACAAGACAAGTGCACAGTCCAAAAGAATAGCGAGCGACAGACATATCAAAATTGCAAAGGAAACAACCTAAAAAAAATGGTTACACAAAACAGAAAACAGGAAATAGTGAACAATGTTGGAAAAGAAGCCGTGACTAAACCTATTTTTTTTTACTACATTTTTTAATTTTATCAATACAAATCTTATCACTTATCTATCTTCTACGACTGTTCTTCATGTGTTCTACGACAAGGAATGATAAATGTTTGTTTTTATAATAAAAAAATTGTAACTAAAATTAATTCTTAAGACTACTAAAAAGAATCACAATTTGTTGGTGTAACAAATTTATCTAAATTGGCCACCGGAGAGCTAACTCAACTACCTAGATTATTAAACAAATATAAATATAAGATGGAGTGAAAGAAGTAAGAAAACAGAGCCTGTCATTCGACGGGACAAATGAAAAGAAGAAATATGAGAATACTCTCTAAATTTGATGTAAAATTCAAAACTTATTGCCTTTGTTGATCGTGAGGGTTTTGGTTATCGTTCTCAGTTTCCGTTTCCTGGTTTTGTGTCATGGAGTTCTGACGGTAGTTGTACTGTATGTTCGACTGCTGGACGGTCCGACGGATCTCATTCCTGATGCTGATGTTGTACTGAGACGCGTATGGATGATGAATGGTGGCACGTCTACCAATATTTAAACCAGGAGAGGGACGATCTTGATATGGTAATCCCTCTTGCATCCTTTCTGGTACAGCATTTCTCACTGCCTGCCTTCCCTGTAAATTTGCAAACATAATAAACAAATTCCAACTTATTCTTTTAATTATTAATACGAGGAAAGAAAAGTGTTTTGTGTTTTAAGTTATTGTTAATAGGTTATGACAGGATTGTATCTATCTAATTCGTTTGTCAATTCACCTACCATCATGTTGTCTGCAGGAACCGTTTCTTCTCGAGGAAAAACTATTTGAAACGGAGTATATAACTCTTGTATCGCGTTTTGAGTTATTGTATTGTACTGGAGTACGGTTCGATTCACGACCGAATGCAAATGTCCCATGAACTGTTCATTATTTATAGCATAGTTGTACAAGTTTGTTTGGGTTGCCTTATGCGAAAATTGATTATTTTTGATGCTGTCCGTCTGTGTAAACTGATCCTTCGTAGATTTTACCGCCTCCGTGTTTTCTTGTCGGAACAATTTAACATCTTGACCGCTCAATAATTCAGTTCCCATAATATCGGAAGCATGTTCAACCAATTTATTTTCATTTCTATTTTTCTCTGATTTTACTTCGAGTGTTTGCATTATATTATTATCCATTTCTACTTTAACTGTTACGTTGTTAATCTCGCTTTGTTTAAAACTTTTATTCAATTTTAGATCATTATCCGAAACCGTTTCGATCGTCTTTTGAGGTACCTCATACACTTCTTCTTTTTTTGCAGTCGGTTTTGACAAATCTAGAATCTCATTAATTTCCTCATTGTTACTTACGTTACCTGCCATCATTTCATTGTTATGAGCTGCCATTTTAGATCCGCACTGCATGTTAAAGTTTTCACTTTTATTATTAGTTTCCTGTTTCTCTTCTTTTATAACTTTACCATCTTCTGTAATATCTTCTTCAAGCGACACATTAGAGTTCGTATTCTGACTTGTTGATTCATCAACATGCATATGTAAGTTACTATCATTATCTCTTGTAGGATGCACGTTCCATTGTAAATCATTGTTTCTAAATGTATTGTTATTATCGATTAATGGTTTACAAGTGCATATTTTTTGTTGGTTATGCTTATCTTCCTTCTGATGTTCGTCCATAATGATTCGCTTTTAGTATCTGCAACAAATTTTATTATAAATAAAATCTATATTTGTCGTAGGGTAAAAATTCGTTTAAATTAATAGATTCTTAATTTTCTTTTGCCATTGCAGGTGCCTGTTTTACTTGGAAACCCATTGCTTTAGGAATCTGGTATCTTCATGTTATTCATAAGGAGTAACTGCTACCTCGATAAGAGTTGCAACTCCCATACGTATTTTATTTTCTTAAAATAAAGGGTGCTTAGAGCAAGAAGGTTTGAAAATCAGTAGTATTATAATAATATTTCTAATCGGTATTGTGTTATCTATGATATCGGAACATGTTGTAATCTTACACCTTTTTTTCTTAAATATAATAAGTTTTAAATACTTTTATGTATACTTTTATGTAATAAATAACAATATTTAGGATCTCATGTAATCATATTTTACGTGACCAGGATGGTGCATACTATTATTTTTAGTATGATTAATATTTAATAAGGGGTAAGCGGTGGTGAATAAACACCCACTTTTCGCGAGTTGTGGTCAGATTAGGTCCCATGTAACAGGGAGCGAGCCTGTTGCCACTTTACTGGGGTCACCACACGCACACACAAAGATGATTTCAGTGTGCGGGTTTTCTCACGATGTTTTCCTTCGCCGTTTGTATCTCGCTGTTGTAACTAAAGTTCACAAATGTACATAACTTCAATAATAAGTCATCGGTACATGTCGAAATTCGAACCCGCGACCTTCGGAATGAAAGCCGCACGCTCTAACCATTAGACCAGCGAGCTACTACAAAATCCGCCAAACCGGAACACAGTAATGTTTGCACAGTACTATTTTGCGGGAGAAATAAGCGCTGCGGTGGTACCCATCTAGACGCCAACACGACCTACCACCAATAAATTTTAAAGAGCCCAATAAAGACTGCTTAAATATTATATCACAAAGAAAATGTGAAAAATTATGAATAAATTATTATAAATAAATAACGCAGTATACTAATTCTTTAAAAAGCGGAATTATATAGTATAAAATTAAAAACAATTTTTGTTTTTCTCTTTAAAACCTAAAGACCTAGATCCTCTAACTTGCTCCTGCTTAGTTCTAATGAATTTATAAGAGTAGCCTAAAACTATATTTCGCACGAAGTGGTGCAGTGTCTATCAACCTAAATAGCGCCATATATTTATGAGCGAACGTAATATTGAAGTAAAACCCAAAACGGGAAAACTATTATGTTTGGGTATACATATTTGATTTAAATCATTATTTTTTAAGGCCAAACCATACTCACTGTATATATTAATTTTTAACAATTGGTACAAATATAACACATATTCAGTATTGTAATTTTAAGATAAAGATATAAGAAAGAGATAAGTTATATAACAAGTTATATAATAAATATTTTTCTCTGTGTATCAATTAATCGACCAGAATCCAATTATTTTCACTGAAATCGGCGAAGTATAATTCGAGAAGTGTGAAACGAATAATTACTTATGATAAAGGTATTGTTAATGCCATTAAATCTTACGGATAAAACATTGCAACAGGTGACACTTAGCTACTTTTTAAGTCTCTATTAAATTGAGTAAATTCTAAAAGCTGTTATGCTGGTACCAATGATTTCTTTTTTGGATTTTCCTTACAAACTAAATTAAAGTAAAAGGTAACTTACAAGTTTTTTAACAAGTCGTCAGCATTGTGCAAACAGGAGAACAAAGCACACTAACTGTAAAACTTTTTCGTAGAGTGCAATGTAGTCGGCAGGAGTCTTCACAGCGAACTGAAACGTGACGTCGTTTCTGGCTCTGTTTGAAACAGGCTAGAGCGGTGAAACAGCATATGCTCGCCCACCAGCAACAGAGCATGCGCGGGATGCTGACTGCTAATCTGGACCGTTGCTAATTTCGCATCTTTATAATGTTATTACAAAGGCTGTATGGATGTATCGATCACAATTTATATATTAATAGATAACATTTAAATTGTAGGTGGCGCATCCAATGTATTACTCTTAAAACAAATGTCATGTCTAATGCACTCTATATTCTTGTTTTGAGCGGGCTGGAAGCCACAGCGGCTCTTACAGCTCATCTGACACTGGGCTCGTGGACCCGGATCCACGGCCTGAAAGTCTAATGCACATACTGTATCCGCACCTCTTATAGTTGAAAGCTCTACACTGGAAGTTATTGACAAGCATGTTTACCTGGGGTATATAGTCCAACATTCAGGAAGAGGTCAATCGATGAATCCAACTCCGTTGTAGAGGCAGCGCAGCATCTTCTAGTCCTGGTTACGGCACTGCGTGAAGATAAAAGTCTTTCATTCACGCTATTTACAATAGGTCCTATAAAAATCACTCAAAAGGCAATAGAGAGTGCTATTCTTGGATACTTTCGGCGCGGTAGAATTAAAATCTGTAGAAGAACCGATTTGATGACCGCTGTTTAAACCTAAATTTCATTCATCATTATTATCAGCCTTTGTTTATCCATTACCATTATTTTTTTATCGGAGAGAAAATCTTAAGAAAATGATCTGCTTCTGGGGAGAAACAGGATTATTTGGGATTTTTAACCACTAAAACCAGTTTGATGCTGCCGGTGCGCCGTTGCGGAGGGGTCTCCTATGCATAGGCTCCACGTAATTAGCACCCCGGTAAAAGACGATTTGGCTTACACAAGGCAAGGTTGCCTTCTTGGAATGAAAGACGGACTTGCAGCGACTGAAAACCTCGACGCTATTCCATCTTCATCGATACGGTGGGCCCACAAAAACGTTTTCGCACACACCTGCAAATCCGTCAATGCCGGCTGAACCGCGCAGCCTCTTCTCGGGGAAAGCATTCCCTTTCATCTTTTGTAAAGGCGCGCCCGAACATACAGCGCGCCCTCTTATCTTAGATATCCCTCACTCAGAGGCCATGGGAAGCTAAAGAGAAGATTGTCCTGCCTCTCTACCACAAAGTTGGTCATGATTTCTGGCACCAAGCAACAAATTATACAACAGCGGAGAATTGTTAATGCGACGAAACTATACCAAAACTCGTTTTCTTCCTTAGCCCCACTGCCGCTGCATCGACGGTGTGGCACTGCTTTTTTTTTTTTTTTTTTTGGTTTTTATAATTCCCACTGCGTATGTTGGGTCGGGGCCTTTATTTTGCAGGTTTACTCATTTACCATCTTTTTGTTTTACATTTTCCAATTTACACTCTTGCCTTTACCATG
Source organism: Troides aeacus (assembly GCA_033220335.2). Lineage (NCBI taxonomy): Eukaryota > Metazoa > Arthropoda > Insecta > Lepidoptera > Papilionidae > Troides > Troides aeacus. Next base: position 738,351 of record CM067270.1, read on the forward strand.
TTACATTTTACATTTTAATTTTACATTTTTTGCCTTGTCTATCTTTATACCTATCTTTCATACTCTGCTGTTCTTCATACTTCATACTTCACTTTCATTCTACATTCTATTTTCTTCTTTCATTCCTCCTCTCTGTGTAAAAAGAAGATCATCCCTTTGCAGCATATCTTCTCTCCTATTTTTCGCCTATTTTTCCATTTTATTTACAATACACTTATAGCTTTTGTTTTACACTTTTAATTTTTCCTGTTATTTAGTTTTATGCTGTTTTTAATTTAATTTTTTAATTTTAATTTTTGCCTTTTTTACATTTTATTTTTGTCTATCGCTTTTCTTATCACTTTGCTGCAATACCCCAGAAAGGTGGTACGACTTTCGTGTTCACTCATCAGAGAGGCGATGACTCCACTGTCTATCCTTCTCCTTATCTTCACTTCACATTCCACTCGCTCTCTGCCATATAAGGGACAGGAAGCGAGGATGTGCACCACGGTCTGGTCCACCGTCGGGTCCCAGAGGCACGCGGGACTCTCCTTGAGTTTAAACCAGTGAAGATACTCAAAGAATCCCCATTGCCCAGTGAACATCTGGACTAACACCGTGTCGAGCTCGCGCTGACGCTTGAGAAGAAAATACTCGTTGTTGAAGCCGTTATACCTTGCACATACCTACTGTTCCATTCATCAAGCGTCGTCAGCCTTAGCTCACACTTGACGAAGGAAACGGGGCAATCTTCGTACTCCGGTCTTCTTTTGCTCTTCAGGGCCGCTTCCTTGGCCAGTTGGTCCGCCCATTCATTCCCCTCCATCCCCACATGCGCCTTCACCTAAAATAATCTTATATCCGTCCCTTTCTCACGCGCTTTCATGATGTTCTCTTTCAGTGCGATCGCCAGGGGATGGACTGTGTCCGGATTTGCGACTGTTTCTAAGGCGGACCTCGAGTCGCTAAGTACGGCGCACGAATGCGCCGATCCACTGGCCGCGTACCCTGTCGCTTTCACCAGAGCCAGCAGCCCTGCCTGGTATACAGTGCAGAAGTTGCTCAATTTGAGTTTTTTGATCGCTACCTCTGCGACGCTCCGCATAACGCAGAACACCGCACTCACCTTGTCGTCGATGCGGCTGTCGTCAGTGTATATCGCCGAATCGGCAGCCGAGGTGCCCATATGGACTTCTTCCGGACTCTCCTCCAGGCAGGAGAATTCCACACCAAGCTGCACAGTCGGGTGTGGAAGCCTCAAGTGGCTAACTGGAACCTCCAGCTCACGGTCTCCCAGTACTTCCCGGGTGTGGCCGCGCTTTACCTCAAATAAAGTGGCCGCTTCTTGGATCCGAAGGTCCAGAGGAAGCAGCCCGGCAAGTACTAGGGCCGAATGCAACAACGCGGTTTGGTGAGTTCGCGCAATTTTCTGCACGAAGCCACGCTGAACCGCATCAAGCTGCCTTCGGACTAACAGTTTTTTAGCCGCCGGCGCCCATGCACTAGCAGCATACAAAATTATCGGCTCCAACACCGCCAGATACATCGTTCTGATCATCGGTGTGGCACTGCTTAGTCGCGGAGAGAAGGAGGAATGGAGAATCATAACGCCGACTATCCTTCCTCTTCAATTCCACCATAACCTCAGATTTGGAGAATTGTGAAATTCGTGTAATTTGTAATAGTTTATGATCATATAATATAACAATGAAACAATGACAGTATTTAATCATTTAAATAATTTTACGATTTCGTACAATAATTCGACAATTTGATATTTCTGTTGTATATCTCTATACTCAATTGTCTAACACTGTCAATTGTCAAATTTTTAGGTTATGTTTTCGTCCTACTTAGACATTGGCTCCAATCAGTTGCAAAATATTATAATAATCATTCAATATATTTCAATCACGATATTCTAATTAACTCTAAACCTTCATTTTTATAATTTGATAATAATTTTCAAATAATTACCAGTATTTGTTGATTAATAAAATCTCATAAAATAGAAACTATGAGACTAAAAAAAGAACTGTATAGATGTATGAATTGTCTGATTTTGAACGTCTACTAAGAGCAACAAAGGTAGCAGCATGCATGATAAGTGAGTCACATGGAATTAGTACGTTTCAACACTTAAACTGTAGATTGATACGTAAGTAACCCAAATTAATCGTACTCTTTACAATTGTAATAATAAATCCTTAAAATTATTATATTTCATTTAAATGTGTTATTATTTTGTTGTTACGAGATATGTAACACATTTTATTAAAATTTGTTTATGTTAAAACCTTTGTTTTTTGTTATTAAATGTGTTTTTAATAAGTGCCTAATGTTAAAATTTATCAGAGAACTAGTATTACTAAGGCGCACTAAAAGTTTTGTTACTGCACAAAACCGTAGTCTAAAGTATTATAAAAAATACTAATTTTGCAAATATAAAGAGATATATTACTAAATTACAATAATATATATAATATTTATTAATTAAATGAAATTTTGTTTTGATATAAGTTATTGTCACTATATGGGGTGCTGGGTCGGATAATCTCCTCGTGTGCCCGGGAGATGCAGTTACCCATCGGACTTCGGTCCGGGGTTAAAGGAATCTCTTGGGACTGGTGTACCCTAGGCAACGGTAGCTGCTTTATGCTTTCAGGCATAGGGCAACTGATGGCTAATAATCCGACAGCACTGGTGTCGGGAAGTGACGATCGCCCGCTGAGGGGAAAACTGATATCTCTCGTGGATTCAGTTCTCTCTTCGGCGCAATCAGTTGAGTCGCGCGGCAAATCCGCTCCTAGGGCGTCTGTTGGCTTCGGCCACGCCGGACGCACCCGTAGCCCGCTCATAGCACACCCCGAGCGGAGCGGGACTGCGGTCATTGCGACCGGAGTCAAGAGGAAGACAACCTCTCAAGATACCCCAATCCTAAGGTACGGCGCGCCGATGAGATGAATGACCAAGGGAAACTTGGTCCCGAGCGCCCAAAGCTGTGGATCAGCGACCCCCACACTTATGGATTACAGTTTAAAAGACATTAGTACCAGGTGGGTCCCGGCCGCAAAGCTAGGGAATCTCACACGGCGCCACCGGGCGCCGTCTGCCCTTCGTACTCTAGGGTGGGCAAAACTGTTCTCGGAGGAGGTGTGTGCGCGCAGGCAACACGAACGCGACGGTGCTGCGCCCCCGGACAGGCGCATCCAAAAACCTCGGAAAGGACGGACTCAAGCAACGCGCCCCAACACCAACGGCGCTCCCGAGGGCGCGAGTGGTGCTAGAGCGACTGCGCTTGGAGCGTAGCGAGAGCGAGGGCGATGTAGACATGGCCTTCGCTCGCACCCGGACGGTCTTAAGCGAGGCTGGATCGTTATCCGACTTCAGCCTTGCTTCGATTTCGTCGCGCGACTCCAGCCTCGGGCGGGAGCGCAAGCGACGCCGCTCGGGTGGGGACTCTATGTCGCCGTCCTCGGAGGAAGACGACATAGAAGTGGCTAAAAAGCCAGAGCATCGTGGGCGCCCGCCCACGACCGGGAAATACGTCGGCCTCAGCAAGGCCAAGGCTGTGTTCAATGCTGAAAAGCGTCTAGAGTTGAAGCTCCAGGCGCAGGAGGAGCTCGCTGCGACGGCGGCGAGGCTCCACCGAAACCGGGAGCGGAGACTTGCGCGGTCTCTTGCGCTGGAGTCTAGAATGGCTCCAGATGAGCAGACTACAGCGATGCTGCAACGAGGAGTATTCGATGACGCGACGATCGCCAGCCTCCATCAAGGTGGCCGTAGCGGCCATCGGTTCTCGCACCGTATCGAACGAGATGCTGCAGCTACAGGCGGAGAACGCTCCCATGCGCGCCGAGGTGGCAGACTTCCGTACGGAGTTAGCCGCCATTAGGGCCGAGGTGAGCGAGAGAGCGTCGGGAACAGCCCGCGACCTCTCACCGCGCGGATACCGGTGGAGGAGTCCCCTTCCAGAAGGTGGACGAATTGTCCGGCGAAGAAGAAGCGACGAACGGTCGCTGCTTCTTCCGCACAGGCGACGCTGCCGATGGAGGAGATCAGCCAGAGCGTCATGATCCAGGTTGGGACGATGATGAACGCCCGTCTGGTATCATTGGAGGACAGGCTTCTCCCGGAGAAGCGTGTCCGTCCACCCTTGAGTGCGGTTAGGCGACTGGCAGCGCAAGCCGCCAAAAAGCCTAATCCTGCGCCGAAGGGAGCGAGAGGGAAGGTCGCGGAAACCGCTCCGCGACCTGAGTCCTTCGTACCCGCGCCCACCCCACCTCCCTTGGAGGAGGCGTGGAACGCGGTGATACGGAAGGTACCCAAAGAGGGGAAGGATAGTGCTCCTCTTCCGGCGAGGAAGACTATCCTGCAGGCCACGCAGCAGCAGCGACAGAGCGCCTCGGCAGATGCTAAGCGGAAGCGTCTCCGCGGTCGTTCTGCAGCGGCAGAGAATAAGAGGCGGTCACGAAAGCTGCAGGCCCCGAGGTCCGCTGCTGTAGTCCTCACACTGCTGCCTGAGACCAAGGAAAAGGGCGTCTCGTACGCCCAGATCCAGATGGCCGGTGTCCGCTTCAAAGTGGCGGCGACCGGGGTACGGATTTTAGAGGTGCCCGGATACGGTTGCGACAACGTCATCAAGTCCGGCAACCTCACCGAAAGGCTCCGAAAGTCCTTCGGCAAGGAGGTCGTCCGTGTCGTCAGACCGGTCAAGTTCGCTGAGTTGAAGGTCTCCGGGTTCGACGAGTCGGCCACGAGCGCCGGTGTAGCTGAAGCGGTAGCGCGAGCGGGCGGTTGCTCGGTCGACTAGGTTCGGTCGGGCAACATCTCGATCGGCGCCTCCGGCTTCGGGACGGCGTGGATACGCTGTGCCATGTGAGCGGCGCGTAAAGTCGTCGACGGTGGACGACTTTTGATAGGGTGGGTGTCGGCTCGAGTAACGTTACTCAAGAACCGACCCAAGCGTTGCTTCAAGTACCTCGAAGAGGGGCACTTGGAGCAAACTGTAAGTCCGACTCTGACCGCAGCGACGAGTGCTTCCGCTGCGGACAGACCGGCCACGCAGCGGCCGACTGTATCGCCCGGCAGCTCTGCAACCGTTGCAGTTCGGCGGGGAAAGCGGCCGGCCATAGCTGTGGCGGAAAGGCGTGCTCCACCAAGGTGGCGCTGACCCGTCGTCGCGGAGGACGAATTGATCTTCCCGGTCGCTGCGGACCAGTCAGATATGGACTGTGGAGTCCTTAATTTTCACCGGGGGTGGTTGTGTCACGAGGAGCTCTTGTGCTCAGGGACCCGTCCACACATGAGTAGGGACTGAGGCGGACGAGGCGTGCGACGATCCGTCGTCCCACACCTCGGCCGTCAGCTCTCACCGGAGACCCGTTGCGCTCGTGGTGGTACTAGGGAGTGGCCGCTCGCTTGCCGGTTTTGATCGCAAGCGATAGGTCACTAGCGGAAACGGGAGACCGCTCGAACTAGACTGCGGTTGCCGTGGGGCGAGACGGGGTAGTCGCGTGATGACGGTTCACCGCCACCAGGCGAGACTCGAGAGCACTACCTACGACCGCCTCATCCGGCAGAGGAACCTGGCGTCGCGATCCGCACGGGCCGTCGGTTCGGCGCCCCCCTACCCTCCTCGGAAAGGGTTCCCGAGATGGCTTCGACGGCGCATCTATGTGTTCAGATGCGGCGTCACGTAGGGCTTGTTCGATGGGAGGGGTGCTTCACTTCCCTCCCCGTGGTGGACCCGTTTATTCGAGCTCCAAAGCGATGGCGGCGGAAGAGTACTGCTTCTTTACCGCCTCCCCTCGTCTCTATTGGCCGAGTTGGAACACCGTGTGAAGCTTTTTAGTCGGTTGGAGTCCGACACTACCTCGTCGCCGCGACCCTTTCGGCGACGGGGTGTGCGATCCGTCAGTATTTTGTTACACACGTTAATAAAAAAATAAAAAAAATTGTCACTATATACAGTCTTTAAATTCAATTATGGTTATATTCATTTTATAAACCTAATTCTATATGAAATATTATGCTTAATATTTACTCTTATCTGAAAATGAACTAAATTTTTCCTACTTATTCATATCTATCAAATAATTTATTTAATAAACAAATTAATCATTTTTAAAGATATTCAGTCACAATAGTGGATGAAGCTAGTATAATTATGCATCTCAGCATTTACCCCATCATATCAAACACCATGGAAGTGGTCGATCTGATCGCAACTGTGGTGGATGCCTTTGAGTTATCCCATTTGAAAAAAGAATGTTGCAAATAGCTCATTAAAAGCAGCTGTGACGTATAATCTAAATTGAAAAATAATTGATAAACTGCTATTAACTTTAGAACAATTTAATCCAGACAAGACAAACTGTTTTAACTTCTTTTTCATTATTTTATGTTTTATCTTACTATTTGACTAAACAAGATTTTTTTTTAACTTTATGTATGTTTGTCTAATCAATTGATGTATGTTTTGATGACTAAGTAAAGATATTTCCAGTACTAGGGTAATCCTTGTCACATCACAGGTATAATGCCACATTTTGTTACAATCTCTTAGACATCATCTCATTGGAAATAATGCTGTGTAAATAATTGCTTTCTATTTATAACTTTGATTTATAAGCTTATACTATTCAGTAGAAATTTTCACACACTGACAAAGTATACCTTCGAAACATGGTGATAACTCAAGTAATTTTGGTTTTTTTGTTATATAAAATGTGTTTTGTATATATAAATGGATTGCTGTTACGTAAAACGGTATTTCATTTAAATTTGTGACATATGATGAAATTAACTTTGCAAAACAGCCTTATTGCGCTGGAAGATCTTAGGTAAAACATTTTGTAAAAGATATATAATTAATGTACTTACTTTAGGTTAGTACTTTTTAATTCTAGTTTCACAAATGTTATAAAGCACTTAATAACAGGATACTGAATGTGTCATTATTCTTTTCCAATTGAAACATTTGTTGTAAAGGACACTTTATTGTTGACACGGGCAGCCTTCTCAAGAGCTATGTATGTATACACCTAAAACTAAAAATGATTGGCAATACCAGACCTCCAGCTTTGGGTATTGCGCATGGTATCCAGCGGTCATGTTGCTGGGCGATATTATCTGCTGGGGTTGCAGTGTTACATAAGACCTTTTATTTATTTCTTAGTGCCTGATTATCTCTTTAATAATGAGCCTACAAAGATACCCAGGCACATTTCATAGAGGTTAAATGCTAAAATTGTTATCATCTACATTTTATTTTGTTAATGTCCTCAATTGAACATAGCATAGTAAACTGGTAATCGTCACATATATCAGTATAGTTCAATGCTTTTTAATATTTTTCTCATACAAACAATAAAATATTCTTATTATTTTTATAAATATTAAAGTTCCAACATGCTTAAAAATCCTAACAATATTTTTTTTTATTTTAATTACCCACTATCTGGAATATGAGGGGACCCGCACAACTACTAACAGGACAAACCAACCTCACCTGCTCGTGGTACACCCTAATCAACAAACGAGGATCTGGCTCTGACCAACCCTCTTTAGACCAACGTGGTGGGAAATAGCTCAAATCCCATTTGAACCCCTAAAAACGACGGCTTCTATTACCCGGCGTTGAGGGCAACGCAGCACTGATCGATGTGGAGATCTTTGGGGGAGGCCTATGTCCAGCTGTGGATGTGTATCGGCTAAAGATTATTCCATTTACCATCAATCCCACAATATAGTCCGAATCAACGTATTACATATTCATTATTATCATTATGTTACTGGAAAGCGTCATAAGTAATTACCACCACAATTAACAGTAAATTTGTAAACTGCTGTAACTGAAATCTTATGTCTCAAGGCGACGGGCTGGTGGTGCTGTTTATATCTTCTAACAAGCCCCATCGCGAAATATATACTGAAGTGATCTTTTCACCCTTAGCTGTAATGGCGACCTTGTGCAGTGCGGTATTACCATCGGCTGGATCCAGCGTGCGCGCTACTTTTAAACTTGAAGTGTTGTTATCTCAATAACTTCACTACCTACGACGCTCTTCAAAAGGAAATATAGTAACTACTGCACACCATACTCCTAAATATTGTGACTTATCACGAGCTACAGTCTTGAATTTTTTTAGGAATATTCCTTTTGCCGAGTATAGGTCAGCAAAGCGGGCAGGGAACAGTTAATACTCATATAGAGGAGCTACGTAAAATAATTTTATCACTACATTAATACATTACTAGTGAGAAAAATACATTTATGTATATTAAAATGAAATAGCTATATTTAATATGAAAATATTATCTAAGGTTATTTAGGTAAGCTGAGAGCAGATTTTACGAAATGTTACTCCAAACAAAAGTTACGGGGATGTCAACAAGGGAAAGGAGCCCGGGGTACAGCGAGTTACCGCCGGCCGGGAATGTTTCTGTTAAATTTTGAGTGTATATTACTAATCTATTTCTACATTACAGCCAGCTAAGCGAAGAATAGATAGTTTATTAATACACTTATCAGTGAATGCATATCGTTTTTATTTATAATCATCATTATGTATTATGTATATTAAAAATACGTCATCATTTCTTTTGTTGTATATAAAGTACTGGAAGCGCTACGGAGTACGCCCACGTTGTTTCTGACAAGACCATCCGCCAGCCTTCCGATAGCAGCCGGTTACGTGTGGGCCACGTAGCCCGATCTATTTATGAACAGCAAAGCCAAAGTCAAGTCGAGGTAAAATCAATCGATAAATGAAGCAATAAACATAGAGAAAAATGTGTAGCTATGCTTTATTATATATACATATTTCTATTATATTTATTTTCTTTTTATAAATATTCAATTTCGTACTTCCATCTCGATATAAAAGTACTAGACTAGTCATTATAATTTCTTTCTACGTCACGACCTTATTTCTTATTCTTCGACTCTAATAATGAGATAAAAATTTATTAAACCCTATATAGATATAAATTTTACACAAATTCGATAATTTACTACGTAATAGTATTAAGAAAGCTGAATATACTAACTGACGCGAGTTCTATACTGTTTGATGTATAAACAATGGCATGTAGACAAACAGGACGTTCATCTTATAGTAAATGACACTTAAGCCTATAACATTGTAGTGTAGGTTAGGACGACATACATTGCACTACACTTTACTCTTCACCTTGAAACATAAGATGTTATGTCTCGTTACCTCGATAATTACACTAGTTACATCGCCCTTCAAGCCGAAAGACAATAATGTTTGCACGCTACTATTTAACAGCTTGAATAGGAGCTTGAACAGCTTGAACAGCTGCGAGCTGTCTATTTAGATAGTCTCCGGCAAACGACCATCAGTAAATTTCTTCCCTATTTTTATTTTTTGCTTTACCTGGGGGAAGTGCCTTTGCATACCCTGCCTTCGCGGATGCAAATACAGCTTATGTCGGACTTGCACCGACTAAAACCTCCTCGATGTTCCACCTTCACCGCTTTACGGCGGGGTCAAGGCAATGCTTTCGCACACCACCGCGACTCCGCCAGCGCCGGCTGCACCATACAATCTAGACTCAGAAGAGAGAACACTCTTCTATCCACCTCTGTAAGGGCGCGAATCATAGACCGCGCCCTCCTTTCGGCCTCTTATAGTCACCTGAACAACGGATCCAAATTCCTTCCTCGTATTTGTTTATGTAGTTTTTTGTAAAATAATTTTTATAAAAAATATATTTTTTTTTTATTAAATGATGATGGTTTTTAATTTGAATTCCCAGCGATTTTAAAAATTAACTTCTTCCTAACAATAAAGTGTCATCATCATCATCATCAGCTGATAGACGTTCACTACTGGACCTAAAAAAATGGTTAACTGATTGGTAATAAATTTTATTAAAGAATATATAACTTTCATTTCAACCATATGCATATCCCCTGCAATTAAACTTAATACATGAATTTCTATACTATTGAATACTCATGATTTACTGTAGTGATGGTGGTACTCTTCATTCTTTTTTTCTTCTATTTGCTATGATTCTTTATGATTGAAGATTGGCTGTCTACTCCAAGAATAGGCCTCCTGCGCGAAGTTGGTAAGTTCCTAAATAAATTTGATGCTAGTCCAGTTCCGTATAATATATTTACTTACAAAGGCCCTTAAATAGGTCTGCAAGGGTTAATTATGCAATAACAATGGTTCCTGTGTTAGTAATCGAATGAATACTTATTCAGGCCTGCTTAACTCAGGTCAGCCTACTTAGGTTCACTTTAAGTGCGGCTGACAATAATTCCTTTATGAAACGAGTTGATGATGTGGTACACACTCTTGAAGAAGGCTTGATAAACATTCATGAATATGAACATTCATCATGAAGAACAACATTCATAAAAATTCATCATGAAGAACAATCAAAATTACTAAAGTCATTGTTTAACATATAAGAAATTTCCACCTATGTAGAGACTCATCATTTGGTATGAATACTCCTTTTACCGAGTGTAGATTAGCTAAGATTGGATTTTATATAATTTCATCCCCAAAGGGAGTTGCAGCGTTTTTCAGCAGTAAGCAAGGTAGGCAGAGAATAACTACTAGTTTTATAAAATTAAAGTACTAATTATTTAACATCAAACATTTATTAAAGTATATGTTGTACAATTCTAAACTCGCCGGAAGTAAGATTGCGAAGAACATTTAAAATTTCCTATAACTACACAATTATTTTTTTTGTACATTTACGCTACTGTTTTGATATCTTTAATGTCTAAATTATCTTAACAATTGTCTTACAATAACACAAGATGTAAGATGTATAATTATTCTTAACTAAGTTAATTCGCGTTCATCGGATGGTTAATGACACGCCTCTCCATAACAACGTGGCGCTAGTTAGGATGTTATACACAACACCACGTTACGCTTATTGCCTTGAGACATGTATCAACATCATAATGCGGAGGTACCCACCTAGACGGTCTCCGGCAACAAAGACCTACCACCAGTAAGCTTCGCTGTTCAAAATCACGCTTTCAAAAAGAGTAAACACAATTTTTTTTTATTAAAACCTTAAACGCATTCTTGAGTCTTCATAACTATAACCTTTAGCTCTCTATTAACATTAAATTATTATTCCGAATACGCTACGTCTGTTGCGAATATCTCTACTGAGCTGTAAACCTTAGTAATATATGTCTATGTATCTAACTTAAGATTAACTAGATCACGTTTATACACACTTAACTATAAATAATTATTATCTAACGTCTACGTCGTAAATGTTATGAAAAATGTGATAGCAAAGTTAAAAAGTACTCAAAACCTGTGAAAAGGGTTTCTTGGATCCTTCTATATGTATAATATAAGCAATGTCACAGAGCGAATTATTAAAAACAAAGAATAAACTAAGTGGAAAACAGGAGAATGTTAGAGAAGCTATGACTTAATCGATTGTTGATGACTGATGATGACTTGTCTTTTACGTATTATATATCATTATATTCCCTATACAGAATAATAAAGATGTATTTTTATTATTAAATAACAATTTAACTAATTTTTATTTTAGAAACTGCATACAAATTAGAGGATAACATAAATGACGCCTAGACATTTATTTAAAAAATAAATTAACAGCTTGCTATTGTTATGGATTACTTACCAAACTTATCAAAGCTGGCCGCAGGAGCGCTAACATAAATATCTAAGTTATTAGCAACACATTTTAAAACCTTAACAACCTTTACCTTTTAAAAACTTAACACCTTTTAAAATTGTCTATTTAAAAATTGTTATACTGGTTTTGGTAACCATGGTAATTTTGGTAATTGTTGGCATTGTTCTCCGTTACCCATTCCGAATTTTGTGTTGCGGGGTACTGACCGTACTGCGGTCCATACTGTACGATTGGCTGATAATTGTTTGCGCCGTTCTCTCTCCTGATCCTGTTGGTGTGCTGAGTGGTGTATGGATGGCGAGCGACGGCAGGTCTACTAGTGTTGTAATAAGCAGGGAGTGCATACTGGTAAAACAATCCCGCCTGCATCATAGCTGGTTCAGCATTTGTCACTGCTTCCTGCCCCTAGAATATAATAAGCAATATAACAAATTTCTTCCGACTGCTACATTAAATTTTTAAACTGGAAAAATAATAAGTATTTAATATAACCAATTACGCTAAATAAGCTCTAGCAGCATTATATTGTCTACGTTCCAATAATTCCAATTACGGTTTTGACAAATTCACCTACCGTCACCACGTGGCCTGTGTTCATTCCTTCTTGAACAAAAGCTCTTTGATTGATGGAAAACATTTGTTGTGTAGAATTTTGAAATATCATTTCATAACTGACTCGGTTTTGAATTATGTATGAATGCATGTATGAATTTAATTGTGTCTGGATCACTTTATTATTCGTACGATGGTGTTTAATGTTTGGTTTTGTTTGGGATTCTGTTTGCGTACATTTATCGTTGTTGTTTTTGTCCGTTTGTGTATACTCATCTATCGTAGATTTCACCGCCTCGGTCTGTGATCGATGCGACCGATCATATAACGATTTCATTTTCATAACATCGGAAGCATTTCCCATCAAATTATTTAAATTTGCACTCTCAACTGGGGTTTCTTCCAATGGTTGCGGTTTGGTATATTCAATTAATGGATCAATTGCTGCTTTATTCATTTCATTCAATTTAGTAATGTTATCCAAATTTGGAATATTATTCGAAACCGTTTCGATCTTCTTTTGAGGTACCTCATACGCTTCTTTTTTTGCAGTCGGTTTTGACAAATCTTGAATCTCATTAATTTCCTCATTGTTACTTACGTTACCTGCCATCATTTCATTGTTATAAGCTGCCATTTTCGATTCGTACTGCATGTTGAAGTTTTCTCTTTTATTATTACTTTCCTGTTTCTCTTCTTTTATAACTTTACCATCTTTTGTAATATCTCCTTCAAGCGAAAGGTCAACGAATGGTACGTGTTGCTTTAAGGGCACATTTTTATTCTGGCTTCCATTATTAGAGTTCGTATTCTAACTTGTTGATTCATCAACATGCGTATTTAAGTTGCTGTCATTATCTCTTGTTGAATTCTCATTCCATTGTGAGTCATTGTTTCTAAATGTATCGCTATTATCGATTAATGGTTTAAGAGTGCATATTTTTTGTTGGTTATGTTTATCTTCTCTCTGAAATCCGTTCATAATGATTCGATTTTAGAATCTGTAACAAATTTTATAATAAACAAAATTTATTTTTGTCGTATGGTTAAAAATTAGATTAAATTAATAAATTCTTATTTAATTTTGTCATTTCAGATTTCTCTTTTACTTGGAAACCCATCGCTTTAGGGATTTGCTATCTTCGTGTTATTCATAAGGAATAACTGCTACATCGATAAGAGTTGCGACTCCCATGCGTACTTTAAATTTCAGAAAATAAAGGGTGCTTAGAGCAAGAAGGTTTGAAAACTGGTAGTTATATCTCTAGTCGGTACTTGTGATGTCTATGACATCGGAACACGTCTATCCAATACCATTTTGTCGCATATATTCAATCAGTACGAAAGTAATAAACAGCGTAATATAAAGGAATAAAGAATAAGGAACAATATCAAAACCGGGGAAAAACTGGAAAGTAGAATAAAACAGAAAACAGAAAAATAGAAATAGAAACGAAAAGGGAAAACAAACAATGTAATGTAGGAAAGAAATACAAATAGAAATAAATGTGGGAGAAATAAGACTGAGTAGAAAAGTAATAAATATTAATGTATGTCAATATAAAGGCAAATGTAAAAAGCAAAACCAAAGAAAGAATAGAATAGAATAATGTTCACCATATGTGAGGCAACTAAAATAGTTATCAGGAGGACAGAGGCGAGTTATGGTTTGTACAGTGACTGTAAAGCCGCGCTCGATACTGTTACGAATCATGGCTCGCTCCATCCTCTTGCCGTAGTGGCCAGGGAGAATCTGCTGAGGGCTTCTACCCAGAGCAACGACGTGTCTTTGTTCTGGGTCAAAGCCCACGCGGGCGTTCCTGGTTATGAGCGTGCTGATGAATTAGCCAAGCTGGCCGCTCTTAACAGCCAAAGGAAGCCAGATTACGATCAGTGCCCGGTATCGTATGTTAAACGTTTGCTTCGAGATGCCTCAGTTGCGAGATGGAGCGCCCGATATAGCGAGGGTAGCACCGCGTCCGTCACTAAGTTATTTTTCCCGAACGCAGCAGAGGCATATCAGTTAATTAGGAAGGTCCGGCCAACGGGGCTGTTAACCCAGATATTCACTGGTCACGGTGGATTCTCCCAATACTTGTACCGTTTCAAGTGTCGGCAGACCCCGCGGTGCAAATGCAATGACGCCGTTGAAGAAACGGTTCTTCATTTGCTGACGGAGTGTCCTATACATATAATATATGCCTGAGGTATGATTTTGAGCAGGAGACAGGCTTAATAATAGGTACAGCCATTTATTTTTTACTATTTCCGGTAGCCACCGGAAATAGTAAAAAATAAATTATTTAGAAGTAAGTTTATAAATTATTGCATAAATATATGTAAGATACTAAATAATAGAAATCAGGATAAGTAAATGTCACTTTATGCATATGTGCACAATAATATTCTGTATATTTTGTGAATACGATATAATTAGATAGTATAAGTATATAGCAGTGTATATAGTGTGTATATAGCCTATAATAGTGTAAATGTTATAAATGTAAATGTTGTGTGAAAATGTTGTAAATATTAGGATAAGGTATAATAATGATAATATGTTATCCCTGAATAATAATATCAGGGATAACTTGATGATATAATTTAAAAAAAAAAGAAGAAAAATGTTCAAAAATATTAGGGGGACCGGAAAGTAATGTCGTTTTCTTACGCTAAATACAAACATACATTTTTAACGAGTCTTTATTTTTAATCAATGATGTATTCCCCATCATTGTCAATAACCTTTTGCCATCTAGTGAGTAAATTTTCAATCCCTGATCGATAAAAATTAATTGGTTTTTCGGCAAAATATCTAGAGATGGCATTTTGGATATCATCCAAATTTGCAAATGTTTTGCCACTTAAAAAGTGTTGCAGCGCTCGGAATAAGTGGAAATCCGATGGTGCAACATCGGGCGAATATGGTGGATGAGGCAGCACCTCCCACCCCAATTCATTAATTTTTTCTAGAGTTCGCCTTGCGCAGTGCGGTCTTGCATTGTCATGTTGGAGAATGATGCCTTTTCGGTTGACAATCGCTGGCCACTTTTCAATTAAAGATTGATTGACTCGCTGCAATTGTTCGCTGTAGAGGTCTGCAGTAACAGTTTCTCCAGGTTTCAGTAATTCAAAATGAACAATGCCGCGAATACTCCACCAAACACACAAAAGCGCTTTTTTGGGGTGTAAACCTGGCTTAGCAGTACTCCGAGGGATTTCATTTGGAGAGAGCCACTGCCTTTTGCGTTTTGGGTTATCATACAGGACCCATTTCTCATCTCCTGTGATCAAGCGATCAAAAAACGCTTCTGTGTTGTGTCGTTGAAGCAATAAGTTGCATGTGATTGATCGGTTAGCCTTATTCTGTTCGGACAGATTATGCGGGACCCAAACACCTGCTCTGCTTACTTTTCCAATCTGCTTCAAATGTTCTTGGATGGTCGACCAAGGTTTGTTGAGACTGTTTGACAATTCCTCGATCGTCTGACACGGATTTGCTTCCACTTCCGCCCTTAACACGTCGTTGTCTAACGCTGATGGTCTTCCTGATCGATACGAGTCGGAAAGATCAAAATTACCCGATTTGAACTTGGAAAACCACCTTTGGCATTTACGAATGTCCAGTGCATTTGGATAAACATCGCAAATGTTTTTGGTAGCAACTGTTGCGTTATTTCCCTTGCGAAACTCAAAGAGCATGCAATGCCGGATGTGTACCTCTTCTGGTATTTGGCTGGCCATTTTACCCAAAATTACAAAAAAAAATTGTAATTCAATTGTCTATAAGTAAAGAAATCACTATAACCTCACAATGTCTTTGGTACGCCTCTGAACAAAACAATGAGCTGACAAATGACAATCAAGTATTGGCATGCGCAGAAACGACATTACTTTCCGGTCCTCCTATTAGTATACAAGAAAGAATTGTACTAGAAGAACTTAACTAGAGATAAGATATAAAAATGTAAAAAATGTGAATTGTTATTCAAAAAATAAAGATAGAATGAGTTGTCCTCACTTATTGCGAGAGTTGGATGAAAGAAGTAGGAAAGAAAGAAGGGAAAGAAAGGAAGGAGAAGGAAGGAATGAAATTACTAACACATGAGAAATAAATAAAAGATAAAAAGGGCCCTAGCATAATCTAACTAGAGAGAGAACGCATTAAAAAAAAAACATCCCACCGAAGGGCAAAGCCCTCCATAAATCCCACGTTGTGCTACGGCAAATACAAGACCACCTTGCATTTGCCGTCCTAAGACTCGCTTATTGAGCTCTGAGTGCCCCCACCCTCAAACCCCATGAACCCGAGGACCCTTTTAGTCGCCTTGTACAACAGCAGGGAATACTTTAGTACTATTCTTAATAGCCCGCGACTAATAGACCTACAACCAGTATATTTAAAAAACTACTCAAAAATTATATCGCTAAGAAAATGTGAAAAAGTATGAATAAATTATTAGAATAGCCAGAAACTATGTTTCGCACAAAGTGGTGCAGTGTTTATCGATCTAACTAGCGCCATATTATTATGGGCAAGTGTTATTTAAGTAAAACCTAAACAGGAAAATTATTATGTATGCGTATACATATTTTATTTAGATTATTGTCGTTTAAGGCCTAAACCGTTCAAAATAATTTTTAACAATTGGTACAAATATAAAACATAAGAAGTATTGTAATTTTACGATAAATATGATTTTGATTTTGATGAGATTTTTACAACGAAATAAATATTATTCTATATGTATGAATTATTCGACCAGAAACCAGTTATTATCATTGAAATGGTGGAAGTATACTATACATATAAAATATTATAAAAAGAAATGTAACTAATACAATAATAAGTTATGATAAAGATATTACTAATGGCGTTAAATTGTGATGGATGAAACAATTCAACAGGTCAATATTAGGCAATTTTTAAGTCTGTACTAAATTCAGTAACTTTTAAAAGCTGTGATGCTGCTATCAATGATTTTTTTGGAATTTCCTTACAAACTAACTTAAAGTAAAAGTAACTTACAGGTTTTTTAACAAGTCGTCAGCGCTGTGCAAACTGGAGAACAGGGCACACTAACTGTAAAAATTTTCGTAGGGTTCAATGAAGTCGGCAGGAGTCTTCACAGCGAACTGAAACGTAACGTCGTTTCTGACTCTGTTAGAAGCAGGCTAGAGCGGCGAAGCAACAGATGCTCGCCCACCAGCAACGGAGCATGCGCGGGATGCTGACTGCTAATCTGCACCGTTGCTAATTTCGCATCTTCATAATGTTATTACAAAGGCTGTACAATTTATCGATCATAATTTATTTATTAATATATTATATATTATAACATTTAAATAAAATATGAAGCGTCCAATGCATTAGTCTTGAAATCTGTGTTATATGCCCATATTGTATCATCATCAACATTAGGTAAAAAATTTCAAACTGAAATTTGGCGATTAGATTGAGAAAACCAATTTGTATCCGCGCCTCTTATGGTTAAAGGCTTTACACTGGAAGTTGTTGACGAATATGTCTACCTGGGACAAATAATTCAATATCCAGAAAATAGTCAATCTACGAATCCAACTCCGTTGGAGAGGCAGCGCAGCATCATCTCGTCCTGGCTACGGCAGTGTCTGAAGATAAAAGTCTGCCTTTCATGTTTGTTGTTAATAATGATATACAGAACTGAAACGTGGCTATTGCCAATGGGTCATATAGAAATCACCCAAAGGGCAACGGAGCGTGATATGTTTAGATAATTTCTGCGCGATAGAATAAACATTGGGATCTGTAGAAGAACGAAGCCAAACGACATTGCGCGAAGGCTCCCTTGAATTATGTAGCAATGAGCAGGGCTTGTAGCTCGACGGTCTGACGGTCTGGTGAAGGGCGCAAGAAAACAATATATGCAGACAACACGGGACTGACTAGACTAAAGAACTTTGGGGAAGTCTATATCCAGCAGTGTGTACCAGGTGATGATTACAAAGTTTTAAATTATTACACCCTCTTGTGAATATTTTAAAGTAAAACTCCTCAACGTTTGAATTTCGAAAAGAAAGTTCACCGAAAACTAATATATTTTTTATTTGTTTTCGTGTGCTAACGTAAAGTCAACAACATATGTAATTCTTATTAATAAACCATTATAAAATAAACAATTATGTTTCAATGCATCTTAAAACATAATTTAACGCGATAAGTCAGTACAATACCACCACATTTTTCTGCGGACCGATTAAATTTTCATGCGGACACTACCAATCTGCGAAACGCCGATTTGATGACCGCTGTTTAAACCTAAATCACATTACTATAATTTTTTTATCGGCGACAAAATCTTTAGGAACTGATCTGCTTCTGGGGGAAGACAGAGTTATTTGAGGTTGTTACCCACTAAAACCTCTTTGGTGGTCAACGTGCGTCGATGCGAGAGGTCTCCTACACATAGGAGACACCCCGCTACCTGCACCACTTCAAAAAAAGTGGGCATGCTATACAGTGCCCATTTTTTTTTTACTTGAAGAAAAGCTTTAGCGTACGGCACGGCAAGATTGCCTTCTCGGGATCAAAGACGGACTTACATCGACTAATACTACCGACGCTATTCCACCTTCACCTCCACCTTCATTGATTTACGGAGGATTTCGTCAATGCCGTCTGAACCGCGCAGCCTTTCCTCTAGGGAAGTTTTCTATTAAACCTATAACAATAACAACGTCTAAAAGTAGGCATCTGTCAGCTTAGATGATGATGATGATAGATACGTTACTGCTTTAAGAACCTACGAAACGAAAACGTATAAATGTATAAATATTTTTTTTTTTTTTTATATAGTCACGCCTTTTTCCCAATAGGGGTAGGCAGAGGTGAATAAACACCCACATTTCGCCAGATGTGGTCAGATCAGATCAGGTCCAGTGTAACAGGGGGCGAGCCTGTTGCCACTTTATTGGGACCACCCCACACACACACACAAAGATGATATCAGTGCGCGGGTTTCCTCACGATGTTTTCCTTCACCGTTTTTTGTATCTCGCTGTTGTAACTAAAGTTCACAAATGTACATAACTTAAATATTAAGTCATTGGTACATGCCGAGGTTTGAACCCGCGACCTTCAGAATGAAAGCCGCACGCTCTAACCATTAGGCCAGCGAGCTACATATATAGCGAGTATAAATATATATCTATATATATATTAGTTTGGCAAATATCTCCCTTCCGCTTTTTTGCTCTTTATTCAATGCTTTATAAAAAGTGTTACAGTGATCGGATTTAGTTCAAATATGCGCCGTTTTGTTCAATAATCTGTTTCCATCTAGACGGCAACTTCATAATACCTCCCTCGTAGAAGCCCCCCTCCTTATTTGCGAAGAACTCGGACAGCCACTTTTCACAAGCCTCTTTTGAGTTCAACTTTACACCACCAAGGGCGTTCACCATGGACAGGAACAGGTGGTAATCACTTGGCGCTATGTCCGGGCTATATGGTGGATGTGATAAAACCTCCCATCCGAGCTCCCGTAGCTTCTGACGAGTCATCAACGAAGTGTGTGGTCTGGCGTTGTCCTGGTGGAACACTACACCCTTCCTGTTGGCCAATTCTGGACGCTTCTGGTCGATCGCCTGCTTCAAGCGGTCCAGTTGTTCGCAGTAGATGGTAGAATTAAGCGTCTTGCCATATGGGAGCAGCTCATAGTTGATGATTCCCTTCCAATCCCACCAAACACACAGCAAAACCTTCCTGGCCGTCAATCCCGGCTTGGCCACTGTTTGGGACGATTCACCGGCCTTCGACCACGACCGTTTCCGCTTGATATTGTCGTATGTGATCCATTTTTGGTCGCCAGTCACCATCCGCTTCAAGAATGGGTCGAGTTCGTTCCGTTTCAGCAGCATATCGCAGGCGTTGATTCGGTCCAGAAGGTTTTTTTGCGTCAAATCATGCGGCACCCAAACATCAAGCTTTTTTTTGTATCCAGCCTTCTGCAGATGGTTTAAAATGGTTTGGTGACTAACTCCCATCTCCTGGGCGATGTCACGAGATGCCACATGCCGGTCTAACTCGATGTAGTCCATGATTTGATCGGTATTTGTCGTCACAGGTCTTCCGCCGGCTGGCTTATCCATGGTGTCGTTTTCACCGGCTCTGAATCGTCGAAACCATTCCTCCGCGGTTCGAAGTGATAGAGTACCATCCCCCAAAACACCATTAATCTCACGGAACGTTTCTCTAGCGGATTTGCCTTTAACGAAGGAAAACTTTAAAATAGCGCGAATTTCGGCATTAGTGAACTATATGTTTACACGTCTATAACTGTTGAACGCAATATCCAAACTAATTATGCATAGCGTCCTTTTGTAGGTTATGTCAAGACCTTTCAAATTATGTATAGTATTGCCAGATACGAGCTCTGTAGCGCTTTGTACATAGCCGCGAAATTCAAAAGACAAAAAGGCGGAAGGGAGATATTTGCCAACCTATTATTTATTACTTTGCTGCTTTGATATTAATATTTTGCTACTGTTTTTATTATATAAGTAAATATATACATGTACTTATATATCTACAGAGAATTTATATATTATATTTAATATATGTCTTATATTTATATAAATTTACAAAGACATATTTAAAAAGGAAACTGGGAACAGGAAATGTCAAAATACTTTAACTATTACAAACCACAGTTAAACTTAAAAATCCTTAAAGTATATCTTGACACATAAATTATATAAAAACCTTTCCTTTTTAAGTTTATATCTTAATAATCTTTCTTTACGTATAATTATACTATCAGCTTGAACTTCAACATAAACATTATATATTTATATTATTCAATATATAATTAGTTATAAACAACGGTTAGTGCTAAAACGTAGTTGAACAATTATCAAGTATGATCAAGCAGAAGCACAGGGTATTAATTATATTAGATATATATATATATATTTATATCAATGTAAGTGATAATACACTTGGATACTAGATCTAGTTATGTTGTAGTGTAGCTATGTATGATTTTTGTATATTGAGCTATAATACCGTAGAGTGTTTATATGTAGTAATATTATATATAGTTGTAAGTGGCGTCATCGATAAGAGAGCTTAACGAAATTAGACTGTACATAATTGTTAGTGTATGAGTTCTAAACTCGCTTAGAGTTATTCAATCGTTAACAGTGTGTGCGTGTGTGTATGCATGGGAGTGTGCGTGCACATGTTCTTGTTGTTGTGTGTGTGCGTTTGCGCGTACGTGAGCGTGAGCTTGTGCGCGTGTATGGACGTTTGTTTGTCAGTGTGCCTGTGTGTATTTGTATATATGTGTATGTGTGTGTGCCTGTGTGTATATGTATATATGTGTATTGTGTCCTCCGGGCCGATTGCGACTGCGGCGAATTTGTTCAGATGTAGGACAGTAGGAATATGCTCTATCATAGTCTGTTACAGAAATCATGTGTACCTCATTAACACATAAAATCAATTATTCATCAATTCCTAGTTCGATTCCCGGGCCACACAAATATTTGTATAGTGATTAGGAATTTTACCAAGGTCACTTATAATTATCAACTCTCTCCATTACTTACTCATCTGCTCCTGGTTTTTGTACTGTGGCTACAGTGACGAACCGCTTGCTTAGTTGTCTCTGTTGCGACTCCGGCGCTTACATTGTTAAAAATGGTTAATAGTAGGATTTTTCAAGTCCGCCAGGCTAGCAGCCATCTTGTCGTAAATCTGACCCCCTCACCCCTCCCCTTAACAGTAACAGTAACATTTGATTCCGCTTCATCACTTTAAATCCTTAACGCCACTAAACATCTGGCCATTGGCGATCCATATTGTTTCGATCATTGTATAACACATTTGTATGTTCTTGAAATTGTTCATTCGGCGATTGTTTCAGGGATTCTTTTGCTCTTACATTTTTTTATTTAAATTTCAGTATTATCAGACAGTCTAATCTAATAACTTTACAATGTCCTGAATATAAAGAATCTATTAAAAACTTCAGATTGCGCTTTGAAAGATTAAAACAAAGACTAACATGTATAACTTTATCATTTCGCGTCACTAAATCCGTGATACATTGTATGTGTATCCGTCATACATTCATTCTTTTTGTAAATAATATTTCAATCAGTTTCGTGTAAAAAGAGTAAATAATATTTTTGTAAATATTTACGTAAATACGTAAGAATTTAAAATCAATGTACGTAACCTAAAAATAACCAAAGCAAAACATATAACGGATCGATAAGTTAGATTATTGCTATACTACCATCATAATTAAATTACTATTTATTTGTTTATTTATTACAGTCTGCTTATAGTAATACATGTATTTATTACTTTGCATAAAAATATTGAATAATTCAAATATTAGGCAACATGTAGGTTCAATTACAAGCACTGCGTACATTGAGTAAATACACAAAAACATTAACAGAACAAAGAATTCGAAAACAAAAGAATATTAAGGTACGATATTAAATTAAGAAAAAAAAAAACAATTACAAGGAAACTAATACCAAAAACAAGGAATAAATATAATAATATGGAATATATCAATTGAGCTATCTTTATTCATGAAATACTTCCTGTTGCACAATCTAGGAATTAGGGCATGATCTATGTCCAGCTGTGGACGTCTGTCAGCTGATGATGATGATGATAATCCAAGTTGGACTTGTACTTTCTATGAGTGAGAATAGACCTTGATTGACCCGGAAAGCCAGGTATAACTTTGAAAGAAAACTGACCAAATAATGGCGAATTGTTGATTAAGTTATATAGCAGTATATATAAGAAGAGCAAATCCTGTGAGGTGCGCGAATCGGATAGCTTCACAAGATTTTTAGTTAAATAAAAATGAGCGACTCCATATTATTATTAAATAGTAAATAATGAATATGTTAATAGTAAATTTTAATGTTATAAATAACTTGTAACTTTTATAATTTACATTATTTCCTACTTCTTAACTGTAATCAATGAATTATGCTTTGTCAATATAAATTATTTTAGGCTTGCACACGTATTAACATTAAAGTAAGTATTAGGGGGACCGGAAAGTAATGTCGTTTTCTTACGCTAAATACAAACACATACATTTTTAACGAGTCTTTATTTTTAATCAATGATGTATTCCCCATCATTGTCAATAACCTTTTGCCATCTAGTGAGTAAATTTTCAATCCCTGATCGATAAAAATTAATTGGTTTTTCGGCAAAATATCTAGAGATGGCATTTTGGATATCATCCAAATTTGCAAATGTTTTGCCACTTAAAAAGTGTTGCAGCGCTCGGAATAAGTGGAAATCCGATGGTGCAACATCGGGCGAATATGGTGGATGAGGCAGCACCTCCCACCCCAATTCATTAATTTTTTCTAGAGTTCGCCTTGCGCAGTGCGGTCTTGCATTGTCATGTTGGAGAATGACGCCTTTTCGGTTGACAATCGCTGGCCACTTTTCAATTAAAGATTGATTGACTCGCTGCAATTGTTCGCTGTAGAGGTCTGCAGTAACAGTTTCTCCAGGTTTCAGTAATTCAAAATGAACAATGCCGCGAATACTCCACCAAACACACAAAAGCGCTTTTTTGGGGTGTAAACCTGGCTTAGCAGTACTCCGAGGGATTTCATTTGGAGAGAGCCACTGCCTTTTGCGTTTTGGGTTATCATACAGGACCCATTTCTCATCTCCTGTGATCAAGCGATCAAAAAACGCTTCTGTGTTGTGTCGTTGAAGCAATAAGTTGCATGTGATTGATCGGTTAGCCTTATTCTGTTCGGACAGATTATGCGGGACCCAAACACCTGCTCTGCTTACTTTTCCAATCTGCTTCAAATGTTCTTGGATGGTCGACCAAGGTTTGTTGAGACTGTTTGACAATTCCTCGATCGTCTGACACGGATTTGCTTCCACTTCCGCCCTTAACACGTCGTTGTCTAACGCTGATGGTCTTCCTGATCGATACGAGTCGGAAAGATCAAAATTACCCGATTTGAACTTGGAAAACCACCTTTGGCATTTACGAATGTCTAGTGCATTTGGATAAACATCGCAAATGTTTTTGGTAGCAACTGTTGCGTTATTTCCCTTGCGAAACTCAAAGAGCATGCAATGCCGGATGTGTACCTCTTCTGGTATTTGGCTGGCCATTTTACCCAAAATTACAAAAAAAAATTGTAATTCAATTGTCTATAAGTAAAGAAATCACTATAACCTCACAATGTCTTTGGTACGCCTCTGAATAAAACAATGAGCTGACAAATGACAATCAAGTATTGGCATGCGCAGAAACGACATTACTTTCCGGTCCCCTTATTACTTAAGTTTAAATGTACACAATAATGAGATAAGTTAATGTAGAGAATAAATATCCATATATTGATTTTCTGTACTTAATTTACAACAATCAAAGCACGGGTATTAAAATGTCTAAATACTTCATAAAGCCACTAAACTGCCGCTTAGTGTAACGTAGCGCGTAATTCTAAGCGGCAGTTTAGTGGCTCTAAGCAAATCAAGAAATAACATAAACGCAAATAACGACAACTGCCTAACTGTTGAATAGATGAATGCAGATTGAATAATGATGATGTTATCAAAAAATCTTTCACCCACGTATTAAACGTCCAAAATTTAATTTGATAATTTCGAAACAGTCCTCATATTATAATATAATAAACGTTTCCGGAGACTGTCTAGGTAGATACTACCGCAGAGCCTATTTCTGCTATTGAACAGTAGTATGCAAACATTACTGTGTTTCAATTTAAAGGGCGCTATAGCTATTGTAATTACTGAAGTAACGAGACTTATCATCTTATGTCTCAGGCGACGGGAGAAATGTGGTGCAGTATATATCATCCTTGCTAGCGCCACTTTGTTATAGCCAGGAGTATCACTTACCATCACGTGAACGTCGCGTTCCTTCATTGAATGAAATATATATATAATAATATTACCCTTATAAAAACTGTACATAATTAATATACGATTAAGTTTCGAATTTCAAAGAAACAGGTACTGTATATATATTGCGAAATTTTCTTACAATAAATGTAAATATGAGTATTCTCTATAAAAGTGAACTTGTTTAGCTCGCGGATACCGGATCCGCGAGCCCTGAGTCCGATGAAGCCGCTATAGTTGTCAATAAAACTGCGGCGAGAATATCACCATCAAAAAAAAAAGGGAACTATGAATGTGATTGTAATTATCATATATAAACAACAAACGAATTGAACTGTTGGTTAATCCAAATTTCGGTTTGTCTGATAGTTCGAAATCGTCGTGTTTATAAATAACACTAACTTAATTAAGCAAATTAACCTTAGAATAAACTTATTACAATATCATTTGGCTTTGGTTACTTATAACATTTAGTTGTTTTCTACTGTTAGATATCAAAAGCTATCACCTTTTAGGATAATACTTGTATTAAATAGTAACTATAAGTAACATGCTTCAAATCATACACATAAGATCCGGCTTACATTATAATAGGTTGGCAAATATCTCCCTTCCGCCTTTTTGTCTTTTGAATTTCGCGGCTATGTACAAAGCGCTACAGAGCTCGTATCTGGCAATACTATACATAATTTGAAAGGTCTTGATATAACCTACAAAACGACGCTATGCGTAATTAGTTTGGATATTGCGTTCAACAGTTATAGACGTGTAAACATGCAAGTTCACTAACGCCGAATTTGCGCTATTTTAAAGTTTTCCTTCGTTAAAGGCAAATCCGCTAAAGAAACGTTCCGTGAGATTAATGGTGTTTTGGGGGATGGTACTCTATCACTTCGAACCGCGGAGGAATGGTTTCGACGATTTAGAGCCGGTGAAAACGACACCATGGATAAGCCAGCCGGCGGAAGACCTGTGACGACAAATACCGATCAAATCATGGACTACATCGAGTTAGACCGGCATGTGGCATCTCGTGACATCGCCCAGGAGATGGGAGTTAGTCACCAAACCATTTTAAACCATCCGCAGAAGGCTGGATACAAAAAAAAGCTTGATGTTTGGGTGCCGCATGATTTGACGCAAAAAAACCTTCTGGACCGAATCAACGCCTGCGATATGCTGCTGAAACGGAACGAACTCGACCCATTCTTGAAGCGGATGGTGACTGGCGACCAAAAATGGATCACATACGACAATATCAAGCGGAAACGGTCGTGGTCGAAGGCCGGTGAATCGTCCGAAACAGTGGCCAAGCCGGGATTGACGGCCAGGAAGGTTTTGCTGTGTGTTTGGTGGGATTGGAAGGGAATCATCCACTATGAGCTGCTCCCATATGGCCAGACGCTTAATTCTACCATCTACTGCGAACAACTGGACCGCTTGAAGCAGGCGATCGACCAGAAGCGTCCAGCATTGGCCAACAGGAAGGGTGTAGTGTTCCACCAGGACAACGCCAGACCACACACTTCGTTGATGACTCGTCAGAAGCTACGGGAGCTCGGATGGGAGGTTTTATCGCATCCACCATATAGCCCGGACATAGCGCCAAGTGATTACCACCTGTTCCTGTCCATGGTGAACGCCCTTGGTGGTGTAAAGTTGAACTCAAAAGAGGCTTGTGAAAAGTGGCTGTCCGAGTCCTTCGCAAATAAGGAGGAGGGGGGCTTCTACGATGGAGGTATTATGAAGTTGCCGTCTAGATGGAAACAGATTATCGAACAAAACGGCGCATATTTAAACTAAATCCGATCACTGTAACACTTTTTATAAAGCATTGAATAAAGAGAAAAAAAGCGGAAGGTAGATATTGGACAACCTTATATATAATATATATAATATACATATATACAGTTTCTTCATTATATCTATATTAGGTATACTTGTTTATTGTCCATACAAAATTATTATGAATTTTTCAAAGAAATTCTATCTTGGTTAATTTTGAAAGGTTTTCTAATATTGTAATAGATTAAGAGGATATATAATTATTTTCTTACTAGTCATATAAAATAAATGTATTTATTTAAGCCTTCACTATTGATATTCAGTGTGTTTGAGATTAAATTGATGTTTCAATGTAAACAATTTTTCATTTTGATTCCTTACTCCTGTTACCGATATACAAAAGCAAAGATAACCGCCCCTGAGGCAAATATTAGAAAAGATTTGAAAGGATTACTAATGTAGTAAAGCAAAAAAACTGAAACATAATGGGGGGTTTAGTCGGTACATGTCCGACGTAAATCATCGCTGTCCAGAGAAAGCGAAAGGACGTAAACAGACCGTTTATCTGATTGTTAATAATACGCCTGATAATAACAATATCCTTACTGGGGTGGGAAATATACAATGCGCCACAATGTGCCGGTCGCATTGAAACCTAAGATATTAAGCCTCGTTACCCCAGTAAATTCCGCTCTTCAAAGAAGAACACAGTAATGTTTACACACTACTGTCCAGCGGTAGAAATAGGAACTGCAGTTATACGCACATAAATGATCTCCAATGACCTTAACTAACATCAAATGTTGATATAGACCAGGTGTGGCCAACAAAGGCGATCGCGCGACCCATTTTAGTCGATCACTCGCAAGTCTCATGAGGGGACGCATTCAATGCCAAATGTTTCTAGTACTTGATCCGATTTCGAGTAGGGAGATGTTCACAGCCGTTGCGGGTCCCGTGGGCATACTGTTCTTTACCTGCGCTTCTTGTGAGAAGAGTTGACCGTAAGCAGTGCACGCCGAATACAAAAATTTATTCACTTGCCGTGCAAACGCAACGCGTGAACTAGTGTAGAATTGTAGAAACTGAACTGTGCACTGTGAAAATGTCAGTGCCTTTTTTCTGTTTTAAATTAAATTATACCTTTTCTTGTCTATCATATTTACTTAATTAGTAAGCGTTAGTAACAGATTTTTAAACCACAGCCATTAGCGAAATTAATTACTGCGTAAGTTTTTAATTTTGTACAAAAAGTAGACTTTAATATTTCTTGTTTGAATCGTATTTTTTTTTTGCATTTTAGTATCCCTATTTGTAAACATGAGCAGCAAACCAAAAAAATCTAAAACGTATCATTTCAATGAAGAATGGGAAAGTGACTACTTTTTCTGATGGTGACTGATAAATGTTGCTGCTTGATATGTTTTACCTCGATATCCATTGCTAAAAAGGGTAATTTGGAGAGACATTTCTTAGTTTTTCATAATAAGTATCAAACAGATTATCCAACAAATTCCGAATTAAGAAAACGTAAAATTCTGGATCTGAAAACTCAATTAACAAATCAACAAAATATTTCGAAAAAGCCAATATTGAAGTCACAATCAGTAACTACTGCATCCTTCAATGTCTATATATTAGCTAAATCTCTCTATTAGCTAAAAAATGTAAACCATTTTCTAATGGTGAATTTGTAAAGGAATTTTTTATGGAAATGTCGGATTCCCTTTTTAATGATTTTAAGAACAAGAGTGAAATAACTGCTGCAATTCAAGATCTACTTTGATCTATTGTCCCGAAACGCAGTGATGCGACGAATCGTAAAGATGAGTGGAAATTTAAAAGAACAGTTACACAACGATATTAACAGATGTTCTTGTTTTTCTCTTCAATGTGATGAATCGACAGATATAAGTGATACTGCACAGTTACTTGTTTTCATTCGTATGATTTTTAGAGATTTTACATATAAAGAAGAATTGTTGGGTATTATTTCTTTGAAAGAAAAGACTCGAGATGTACAACGTATTCAACGGGTTTAAAAGTCTGATTAATGATATCAAAGTACCTCTTTTTAAATTAGTTCCAATAACAACTGATGGCGCAGCTGCAATGATAGGCCGCATAAATGGATTTATAGCCCTATGTAAAAATGACGATGAATTCCCGGCCTTTTTGAGTTACCACTGCATAATTCACCAGCAAGTATCAGCCAACAAGAGACTAAATACAAAAGAAGTAATGGACATAGCGTTTAAAATTGTTAATTCAACTCGAGGAAGTTCTCTCAAACGGCGTCTTTTACAACTACAACTCGATAATGATCAACCTGAATTATTATTGCATACTGATGTAAGATGGCTAAATAGAGGTAAATTTCTGCAACGATTTTGTTACTTTTATTGGAATGCCTGAATTTCTTAATGAGCAAGCGGAAAAATATCAATTTTAAATGACAAAAGCTGGCTAAGTGACAGCATTTCTTACAGATTTTACTTCCATATTAAGTCCGTTAAATTTACAAAGTAAAAATAAAACAGTAATTGACATGATCAGCAGCATAGATGCATTTAAAACCAAATTTATTTTGTTGACAGAAGATTTAGAAAAAAATAATTTAAACTATTTTTCAAATATGGCGGATAGCTTACAAAAACATAAAAATATAAATTATGAGATTGACATATACGTGGCAGAAATTCAAAACGTAATTGTAGATTTTGAGGTGCGATTCCAAGATTTTGAAAAAATTTAAGAAATCGTGGAATTTACACCTTTTCCTTTCAAAAAAGAATTAAGTGCCAAGCGAATTGGCCAAATGTTTGCCGGATTATTTGATATGGAGCAAAACGTCTTGGAAAATGAAATTATAATTTTACAATCTGATTTATTCTTACAAGCCAGAAAATTTGAAGAAAATTTTTGGAAATACGTTAACCAAGAAAAGTATCGCAATATTACCAAATATAGCGAATTTATTTATTCTTGCTTTGGATCTACGTACCTGTGTGAATCGACATTTTCATACTTAAAATTGACTAAAACTAAACACCGTTCTGTCCCGACTGATTCTCATACTGAGGACTCATTGTTATTGTCTTTGTCAGGATATACTCCAAATTTTGATGCATTAGTAAAAGAAATGCAGACTCAGGTTTCCCATTAATTTAAATTTAAACAGTTTGAATGAATAAATATTATTAATAATTACTCATGATATTTTAATTCCCCTGGACAAAGTATTTTTTTAACCCATTAAATAAATATTCATGTATGTTGCTGGAACTCCCAAGAGTGCACGGAGGTATAAAAGCACATTGCATAAACGTCCCCCTTCTTACCTAAGAAATAGGTCGATCGCGACTCAATTTTAAAATAAAAAGTAGATCTTATGTGCACAAAAGTTGGCCACACCTGCACTAAACCATGTTTCATTTATCCTATGAATGGCTCACTAAAATAAATACTTACTCTTCAATGACATCATCAGGCCACTGTGTAGCCTCTTCTCAGGATAACATTATCAATTACATAAGGTTGTATGTTCTGATAATCTAGTCGCTGGATATAAAATGAAAATATTATTCGTAATTTTTTTTTCACCCTCTGTAAAAGTTTCAATTAATTTCGTTTAAGCTTTACAAGCATTTTCTTGCTTTGAACCTTTTAAAGTCCTTTTACTCACCAACCCTTTTAACTGTTGTAGATCGCTGCGAAGACTAGACGATGAATAGATTAATTAAGACCTTTTACTATTAGCCTCGCACTGGTACTGTCGCCGCAAGTTTAGATAATTGAATATCTGTACATTCTTCAGAGATACATTGAAAGTATTCACCATAGTTAGGAAAGATATATCTGTAAATTTTCAAGTGTACATCTCTTAGCAGTAACAAATAAATTATACATGGTTCTACACTACAACCATTTGAAATAAACCTCGAGATTGATCAAAATAAAATAACTAGAGATAAAAGATTACAAACATATTAAGAAGACTTAAATCATATTGTTTTTTGCGGTACACTTAATTTTTATTAAAACTTCTTTTAGATCCCCTTGGTAATAAAAGATCGTGAAACGTAATTTAAAGCGAATATTATGTGTGCCCACATAATATTCGCTTTAAAACGTACTCACGTGCGCAAATTACATCAAAGGGCACCTAGGCTACACCCCGGCGAAGGAGAACCCATTCTGAAAACACAAAATAAAAAAATCGCTAGATAACGAACAGTTGCAGTAAATAAAACTGACATATTGCCTGCGTATATTTTGATCTAATTCTGAAGAAAAAACTTTATATAAACCAATGCGACTGAGATTATTGAAATTTTGACAGAACATTCTTCGAAAGAATTTTTCATACTCGTACATAAATGTTCATATCAATGGTTCATCATTTACTTTAAATTTCTTCTTATGTAATGAATATTAAAATGATTAGATTCCTTAATTGCTAGGATTATATAAAAGAAAGCAAAGAAATATCTACTTTTTCCTTCTGCCCTTTTCCCTGCTATGTGGGGTCGGCACAGTATGTACTTCTGTTCATATCCCTCTATCAGCCGTCATATCTGAATTCACTGAAAGCATAGAAATGTAAAAACCTAAAAATGTTAACAAAATTTTAAATTGATCTAAAACTAGAAAAACTAAAACTGAGCTGAGAATTGTTGATCGACTGAACCAGTGCAATAATTCAGTTAAACAACTCAGTGCCTTGTATCTGCTCTGGTCTACTTTAACTTTGACCACATTAAGGTAAAGTAAACCGAAAAAAAATTTGAATTATAGTTTGAAAAACTGCAAAAAAAAAATTAAAATAATCTTGTTCTTTTTTAGCTATGCTTTAAGACAAGAAAAATGCATATTCACCCTTCTAACCACGTTTATATGTAACGTATCTCGTTGTATGGACAGGATTCAGTAAGATCCAAAAACTTTAATTTTAGGTACGTATTAATCAAATTCTACCCCGGATGCGCTAATTCACCCCCCACTATTTCCGGGAAGGCAGTTCGCCCGGGCTGTCAGCTGCAGCGCTGTACAGGTTAACTTTGTTTGCGTATCGATCTAAAATTTCACGCAGGTCATTCGCATCATTGACGTACGTGGGCTTTGTGCTGAAAAAAAAAGATAATTACATAAAAGCCCAGTCACACTGTTACACACTGTTACTAAAATTCTTATGTCTAATTCGACGAACACAATGTTATGCAGTGTATATCGTAACTAGCGCCACGATATTATAGACAGGCGTATCACTTACGATCAAGTGTGCGTATCACTCGTCTCGTCGCTTCGTCGAACAAAAAAAAAATCAGAAAATTTATATCAATAATTTATTATTAATCACTTTTAGAGGGATATTGAAGAGAAGTACATACTGTGCCGACCCCACATAGCTGGCAAAAGGGCAGGAGGAAGAAGAAGAAAAAGAAGAGGGTTCTGGAAGCACCTGTTGCGATTTGTTTTACAACAAACTTGTTGATTAGATTTGATGCCTTGGACGATATTAATACTTCAACGATGTTTTTCTTTTCTCCACGTCTTTCTTCACACTCAGCAGCTCATTCTAGTTACTTCGCAATTGCTGCAGTTCTACCCACTTTACAGTAATCCAAGAAGATAATTCTTTAATCGCTGTCCTTTGTGATTTACACTATGCGTCCCCTTTGTTTTGCAGATCCATTCTATATCCACATTAAATTCGTGAGAAGACTGTAACTATAGTATAACATTTTTTCGCTTGTATCATCCCAGACACAGACTGGATCAGCAACTAGATTATAATAATGTAGGTAACTTTTAAAGCAACATGTCCTGTGAAAAGTTGAAAGTTGAGATTTGATTTGATGAAGAAGAGGCAATTTTGATGTCTTTGAAAAATATTTTTATGTCCCACTTCAGTCATATCTTAATATTTGATGTTAATCATGCGAA
Source organism: Troides aeacus (assembly GCA_033220335.2). Taxonomy (NCBI): domain Eukaryota; kingdom Metazoa; phylum Arthropoda; class Insecta; order Lepidoptera; family Papilionidae; genus Troides; species Troides aeacus. The sequence goes on from CM067270.1 coordinate 771,229, forward strand.
AAAAACAGTTGTACTTAAAAGACAAGAACGTGCATTAAACTTAGTATCCTGGTTTTTGCAACGAAGGTAAAAAAAAAACCTGTTAACCTTGTTACATTTAATTAATGATCAATTTGTTTATTCTCATCGACGTTTATCCTTGAGCAAAATTGAAAGAGATTTTTAGAAAATGCTTTTCACCGAGTAATTTATGGAAACATTGTTAATTAGAAGTAGTCTAATGAGCATTATTTACACGATAGCCATTTCCAGAGACAGACTAAATAACCAAAGGATTCGCCGTTAAGAGTTATTATTCTCGGTAATTGGAAATATTTTAGTAGCTCGCTGGCCTAATGGTTAGAGCGTGCGGTTTTCATTTCGAAGGTCGCGGGTTCGAATCTCGGCATGTACCAAAGACTTTAAGTTATATACATTTGTGAACTTTAGTTACAACAGCGAGATACAAACGGTGAAAGAAAACATCGTGAGGAAACCCGCACACTGAAATCATCTTTGTGTGTGTGTGTGTGTGTGGTGGCCCCAATAAAGTGGCAACAGGCTCGCCCCCTGTTACATGGAACCTAATCTGACCACATCTGGCGAAATGTGGGTGTTTATTCACCTCTGCCTACCCCTACTGGGAAAAAGGCGTGACGATATAAAAAAAATGGAAATATTTTTTTGAACTCTCATTTCTGATGAACCTAATATATGAAGATAATATAAGAGTTATAGGATCAAACTCAAACTTTAAACTAAACGACGAGACGGCCACTGTAACCGATCCTTGAAGCTGCGTGATCGTTTCAAATAAACTTTTCTTCATCATCCTAAATAAGTGAATTTAATTGAAATCTTTTAGAATTCGTAAATGCTGTTAGTTTTATGCTTATTTATCGGCCATACAAGTACTTGTCGTTACAAAGATAATAACCTTTTGTGGTATACAGATTCGAATATCCACAAAGCGATCTTACCCTTGAGATGTTTAAAAAGTTACTTCGCTCTCCAAATATACAATAAATGTAAGCTTCAGTTGTTTATAAAAAATAAAAAAATAGAATTACTTACCACCCCTGTTGTATTAAATAAAAGTGAATATCTTTCTTACATGTTATATTTTACAAAACTGTCTTAACAGCCCACTTAATGTCACGACAACTGGTACTCGATTCTTTATCCCACAAGGAATCAAGGCCATCTACCACGTTAGCCAAGTGCGGTTTGGGAAATGTCACATGTCCTCAAAAACTATAGTTATTGAAACCGGTCGGTGTCCTCATAATGTTATCCTTCGGCGAAAGTTAACGCTCATTGGAAATCGAACCCACGCCTCTGAGTAAAGCGCCTTGTAAACCGAACTCATGCGACTTTCTTAACTGATTCTATTCATTTATTTTATTTACGAAACTATAACCTCGATAACCACTATATCTTCTGTCTACATAACATAACATTCTAGAAGTTTCTATCGTCATTAACTATTCTGTAGAGTTTAAAGAGTATTAATCGTGAACAATTAAAAATATGTACTGTCTCTTGTATTGGATGCATCAAGCTAACAGAACCAACGTAACTTGGTCCCTACGTACAATGAAACGGCATGCTCTTCGAAGGCAACTACTGACTTCAGAGAATTGCTGAAATGAAATAATCCGATTAAGGCTCTGCCGAGATATACAAGTAGCAGGGATGAGCCTTAACAAGCCAAGAGTACTTGATGTACTAATAATATTTCTCCTTAAGATCTCAAACACGATTTTCTAAAATCAGAAGCTTACATTATAACATTAAAGAAACACAGTAGATATATCAAGAAGATATAATGACGTACCCACTTGTTGAATATATGTTAAATGTGCACATACTTATAAGGACTGATATATAAAACCATTTACTTCTTGGTTATATACTTTGTATTTTAATGTAGCCAAAGAGGACCAGTACTCTAAAGTTTTATATTGAGACAGTTAAATATTATTGTGTTGCATCAAGTGAGTGTCTAGTGAAGCAGTTATAAAACTGAATAACGCCGTTCACTAGATACGATATACTTGTTGACGAATAAAATTTTCAAGAGAAATAACATAGAAGCAATTTCCCAAGCAATAAAGATGAGTTCTGCCGTTGACAAGGAAATGGATAAAACGCCACGTTACAAGGTAAACAGGCAATAAAATATTTTCTCTGGAGAATAGAGTGACCAAGATAAATTGCACAGAACGTAGCAAAAACCTTTTTAATATTTTTTTCTATTTCTTTAATATTTAAGAGTTCTTTGTTTAATTCCACATAAGATCTATTCAAAACGTAGAGACAAGAAATCTATAGCAAAGTAAAAAATAGTTTGAACTGTCTTTAGGATCAAAAATATAAACTTTATTCAAATTATGGTCAATTTTAGAACAGAACATATAATAAAGAAATGTTTTTTATTTTATTTTTTTAATATATATCAATACTACTATTTACTTATAACCAAAACTCAGTTATTTTTACAGTACTTCATGTGTACTCTGCCACTACCTAAAAAGATGGAACATTTCGATTTGATTTTTAATTTAACGTGGCTGTAACATGTTTAACCTGTAGACTTTAATTATATTTAAAGGTGTCTTTAGTACTTTACTAACTTTAGTATTTAAGCTAAATTTATTGTAAACATGAAATAAATGAATGTATTAGGTCTTTACCTATGAAATTGCCGTTTTGTATGAAAAAATTACTCGAATCAGCTGAACGAGAGGCAACAAATTCTTCAAAGGCATTTTGTACTGCCTCTCGGGTATTGAATTCTTTTTCCGCCAATGAGCTATCCAAATTCTGGAAAAAGTAGTAGTCTGTAGGCGCAAGGTCTGGTGAGTAGGACGGATGACGGAGAGCTTCTAACCCCAGTTCTTGCTACTTGGAGACCGTCTGCTGTGCAATATGAGGTCACGCGTTGTCGTGCAGGAGCAGTGGAGACGAGCGATTGACAATGCTGGTTGGAGATAGACATAATATACAAAATATAATTAAACAAATTCTTCTTTTGGAAAAAGAATTCCATGTTATTAAAATAAAATTAAATTGAAATAAGAATTCTTAGCCGAACAAACATAATTTTGACTTGAAATAGCCGGTACTGCGGAACGGCAATTTCATAGGTAAAGACGTATTATTTATAAAAAGTTAATCACTTGCTAAATTGTTATAAAGCCACGGCTAATTATATTATTACAATAGCATATATTATATTAGTTTGGCAAATATCTCCCTTCCGCTTTTTTGCTCTTTATTCAATGCTCTATAAAAAGTATTACAGTGATCGGATTTAGTTCAAATATGCGCCGTTTTGTTCGATAATCTGTTTCCATCTAGACGGCAACTTCATAATACCTCCCTCGTAGAAGCCCCCCTCCTTATTTGCGAAGAACTCGGACAGCCACTTTTCACAAGCCTCTTTTGAGTTCAACTTTACACCACCAAGGGCGTTCACCATGGACAGGAACAGGTAGTAATCACTTGGCGCTATGTCCGGGCTATATGGTGGATGTGATAAAACCTCCCATCCGAGCTCCCGTAGCTTCTGACGAGTCATCAACGAAGTGTGTGGTCTGGCGTTGTCCTGATGGAACACTACACCCTTCCTGTTGGCCAATTCTGGACGCTTCTGGTCGATCGCCTGCTTCAAGCGGTCCAGTTGTTCGCAGTAGATGGTAGAATTAAGCGTCTGGCCATATGGGAGCAGCTCATAGTGGATGATTCCCTTCCAATCCCACCAAACACACAGCAAAACCTTCCTGGCCGTCAATCCCGGCTTGGCCACTGTTTGGGACGATTCACCGGCCTTCGACCACGACCGTTTTCGCTTGATATTGTCGTATGTGATCCATTTTTGGTCGCCAGTCACCATCCGCTTCAAGAATGGGTCGAGTTCGTTCCGTTTCAGCAGCATATCGCAGGCGTTGATTCGGTCCAGAAGGTTTTTTTGCGTCAAATCATGCGGCACCCAAACATCAAGCTTTTTTTTGTATCCAGCCTTCTGCGGATGGTTTAAAATGGTTTGGTGACTAACTCCCATCTCCTGGGCGATGTCACGAGATGCCACATGCCGGTCTAACTCGATGTAGTCCATGATTTGATCGGTATTTGTCGTCACAGGTCTTCCGCCGGCTGGCTTATCCATGGTGTCGTTTTCACCGGCTCTGAATCGTCGAAACCATTCCTCCGCGGTTCGAAGTGATAGAGTACCATCCTCCAAAACACCATTAATCTCACGGAACGTTTCTCTAGCGGATTTGCCTTTAACGAAGGAAAACTTTAAAATAGCGCGAATTTCGGCGTTAGTGAACTCGCATGTTTACACGTCTATAACTGTTGAACGCAATATCCAAACTAATTATGCATAGCGTCGTTTTGTAGGTTATGTCAAGACCTTTCAAATTATGTATAGTATTGCCAGATACGAGCTCTGTAGCGCTTTGTACATAGCCGCGAAATTCAAAAGACAAAAAGGCGGAATGGAGATATTTGCCAAACTATTATTTACTTTGTTCAACCCGTTCATAGAGCAAAAGGCAATAAGTTTAACTATTATTATTGGTATATAAAAAAGAAAGTGTTTGTCTTATTGAACCGTGTGGTCACCTTAATCACAGACGAGGAAAATTTAATAAAGTCTTCCCTATGAAATGCGCTTTAGAACATGCCCTACGAACGATTTAAGTTAAGTGATCCACTTTGAACCGTGCAGCGTATAAACTCTAATGGAAAATATATACGGCTTCAACAACGAGGATGTTTTTCCCGAACGTCAAGTCAGCTTACCGCGTACTTCGCCAGATCGAGCTCGACACGGTCCTGGTCCAGATGTTCACTGGGCACAGGGGATTCTCAGAGTACCTTCACAGGTTTAAGCTCAAGGAGAGTCCCGCATGCCCCTGTGACCCGGAAGTGGACCAGACCGTGGTGCACATCCTGCTTTCCTGTCCCTTATTCGGGGCAGAAAGGGCAAAATTAGAAATAGAATCAGGTAAAAAGTTAGAAATGGCAGCTGTCGCCTCTCTGATGAGTGAGGACGAAAGTCGCCAGATATTTATAAATTACTCTAAAAAAGTAGTGGGAAATATTGTAACAAGGAACAAAATATAATGTAGAAATAAGATCAAAATAAAAATAATGTAATGTAAAACTAATGTAATAAAGTAAGTCTTTTTTATTTTATATAAAAAAGAAAACTCAAAGTAAGGAAATGGAAGAAGAGCAAATAAATGGATGCCTTTTATTTCAGTTCAAAATTGTTCCAGACATAACGAGGCGACGGCGTCTTCACTCTGCGAGAGGTATGGAAGAAGGAATGGAATGGGGAATGAAAGAAAAGAGGAGGAGAAATAAAGGAAAGAAAGATAAGTTTTGAGCGGAAGATGGAAGTATGAAAGGAGAGAGAGTAGGGAAATACTGTAATAGATAAGAATAAAATAGATAGTAAGTGAAATGTACTAAAGGCCCTGACCCGCCATACGCCGGGGAATGATGATAAAAAAAAAAATAGAAAATATATTAAATATATTCACATGTTATTATTTAGAAGAACATATCGTACACAACTTGAAAACATGTTGAGTTACTGTTGTACAAATATCGCCTTAATATGAGTGATTTAAAAACCTTCAAATAGCAAGAAAACATTGGCTGATTTCGAAATGGTAGAACCGTTTAATTATAGCTAATTGCGCTTCTGATACTCAATCTTTAAGAACAAAATCAAAATCGATCGTGCTGATTATTATAATAACACGTGTCTGTGGTTTCATGTTAATGATAAAAACATTAATACACAAGACACAACATCTCTCTTCTTGAACGAGGGATAATTTTAAAATAAAAATGGCTTAATAACCTGTCGAGACAGTCAATTCACATAACAACCTTACCTTGACCTTTGATTTGGCAACGGTCGACCCGAACCTACCCCAAACGTTCACAAGTAGGTCGAGTTGAATCAATACGAAGATACTTTGATTTGCGTACCCACGTGCACCCCTATGTTACTTTACACTACACAATAACAGTAATACACAACTGAATTAATACAATATATTAATAAAAAAAAACGTTTTAAACACTCGTTGTTAAGTGTCTAACATTTTAAAATATTTTCATTAAACTATATACATATATAAATTAAAACAGGAAATATTTATCGGCTCTCAAAGCATTAGAGGTTCTATAAAAATTTATTTTGCCATTTAAGAGTAAATATTAAAATTATGCTTTTGACGTCCAGATATATTGAGGGTATTCAATTATGAATAGGCTTCTTTCAGATTAGTACACCTAACCATCACATATTACATCCCTACCATCAAATGAAATCAGAGCCAAATATTCATAATATTAAACATAAATTATGAAGATTTTTTTTCTTTTTTAATATATCTATCTACATTTATTTAATATATAATAATATACTAAATAAATTACAATTAATAATATAATATTCAAATAAAATAATTCGTATAGTGATAGATTTTTTTCGTTGACTAGCTACCATCTTCACATTGTTAATCAGCCGCCATATTGCTTTTTCTGACTATCAATATTTTGAAACCGATGTATTATTTTTGTGTGACCCTCCATAACCTCTATATGACTTAATACTATATAAAATAGAGATGAACTGTAAGTCCGTTGTAGAAGTGAAAAAGGTAGACAATGTGATGGCAGGATCTAATCTCGAATATTAAATTCGACACAAAGCGAAACGCACACAGGCGCGTATTCGTTTACGCACACAAACGCGGCGCGTATACTCAACAGCGAGGCGCGTCGCACGGCAACGTCCGGGGCGAAGGGCTTTCCAATGACGGTTCCAGTCATGTTTGCAAATTAAATAACGTACAGTAATCTAATTAGTTTTTATATATTTTATTTATACGACGCAGCTACGAGTGTAAAGGACGTTCTACGTTTGCCTATAACATTAATATACACAGCAATGAAGTCCCAGTTAGGATGTATACACAGTCGCCTTGGAACACAAGACTTGACGTATTTTTACCTGTACGTAGTCTAACCTGCATATATTACTCGCTCTTACGCAGCGCGTATTTCTGAAACCAATAATACTGCGCAAATATTACTGTGTTCCGGTTTGATGGGCGCTGTAACTACTTAAATAACTGGACTAACGATGATTAACGTCTTATCAATATCATTTTAATTAGCGCCTCGTTTTTATGGGCAGGTGTACCAATTACCATTAGGTGAACGTCCCGTTCGTCTCGTCGCTTAATTGAATAAAAAAAGGTTTTCATCACGAGGGTCCTAAGATCAATAAAGTAGCCTAGCATCAAGTAAAGCACTAATGTATACTGTAAAAGAAAAAATTATCTTTTCTATGAAGTAAAAGTACAATGGACGCGTCAAGGTGCCTTTCACGATGACAGGAGATTGTATTGTGTATATCCTATCAAATGAACCTGAAAAATGCGTGTATTATCTTTTGTTGTCTGCGTACATTATGAGCAATTGATATAATAAATATATGTGTATGTATATTTCCAAGATCGTCTTACAAAAGAAAATTCTAGAAGCAACTAGTTATGAGAATAACGATGTAATCGAACGAGAAGCTTTCCTAGGATAATCTGCACAATCATAATATATAGGAGCTTTTCGGAAATCGTGAGCTTTGGTTCCTCCACAAGGAGAGAGCTTATGGGGGCGAGGAGTTGGTGTTGCGCCACCCCATTCGGAATTTCATTTAGACAAATTCGGTTGGCTTTAAACGTGCCTATTGACATATAATATTAATATTATATGAGAAAATCGACATTCAATGTTCATTTTTGTTACCAATGATCAGCTGAGGATTTCATTGTTTGTGATGATGATGTTGATAAGGATTACGTTCAGTAAATTCAGATTTTAAATTTATGATAAACTACTTATATACTGTAGTTACAGTACTATTTATAATAATACTATATTACTGCAATTTATTAAGTAATAGAACATGCAATTTATTTTGCCAGTTTGTATTGTTTTACGTTTGCCGATGTGCGAGTATGTCACGCGGTCCCCTATTCTCTGTTTCGGAGCACGGCGAGTTTGAAACTTTTCAATCGTCTCTATGGGAACGGTTAGGATGCCGACACCTTCACAACTTTCCGTGCTCATCCAATTACCAATTATACTCCAAATTATCAGCTGCACGAAATATTATTTCAAACATATAAATTACGTAAGATTTCTTTGTTGCATGCTTTTGAATATTACTCATAGGAGCTTCGCATTTCATGTTTTATCATAGACTTGAAGTGTCAACATCTTACTCATAAATATGATGAGATACTAGTTAACGAGCCAATGAATCGGAAAAGCGTTAACCTTAGTTAGTTTGGTGCAGTCAATCGGAATATTTAAGTAAACAGTTCGCTAACGAGATTTTATTATACGAAATGTATAATACTGACGTCTTTCATGATAGGAATTAAAGCGATTTACTTCATTTGCCACATTATATTATAACTTGAAAGACGTACTGTAATATCCATATATGATATATGAAAGTCGAAAGAAGTATTTTTTATCACATAGGGATGGAGTATAAAATTGTAGTTTTTCTAATGTTATTCATCATACATAAAAATATAGTTTACATTAGTGTATATTAAATCTGTGACAAACAATTATCGATGAAAATTTTTGGTCGTTAGTACTAAAGATCACACTGAAAGTGGCATTATAGTCGCCATTTATTTCAAAATGGCGACTATAATGTTATGATGCGTGAACATCCCCACTAAAGACTCTGCTGTACTGTAAACGTATCAGTTATGATCACGTAAAACGTATTCATTTTATCATTTCGATGTACAATGTTTTTGTTATTCCAGGTTCATTTATTTTATTTCCTTTTTCCGCTTCAAAACCGGCATCCGATTTCATTTCCTTTCCAGTCTAGACGCCCCGACGAAGAGGATGTTTTTTTTTTCTGTTTTAAATATTTGATTAAACAGTTTGAGTGAAGAGTGTTTTGAATTTATTGCCCTGTCACTGCGAAATAAACTGAACAGGTGGTTCAGCATCCACGTCTTGTTTTAGTTTTAAACGTTAATACTTTTCATACAGTATTTTTCAATGAATTTTCTATATTTATCTCGTGAAACGCTGTGTATATTTATAAAACACCATACAATAATGTTTGTTTATTATTTATCATTACCAGTCGATAGACCACTGCTGGACATGGGCCTCCCCAATGATCTCCTTGTTAGAGTTTATCGAAGGGAATTGGGTCTTAGCCCACCACGTTGGCCCAATGCGGGTTGGTGTATGGTCACAGCCTTGTCTGTTACTCAGCAAAGTGCACCGCGTGCAGGTGAGGCTGGCTTGCACTCCTTACATTATTATGTAATGTAAAGTGTTAAAAAAACAATAGCGAACATATTTACTTATCGACCGAATAAAGTTTTTAGCATATGCATTTCTGACACTTTTTCTATAGTAAAATATTTTAAAAATACCTTTACCAAACAATGCTATTAATATTGATAAATTCATACAGATAGATGAAATCTAAACGGATCTTCGTTTAGATTCATTCACCCCGTCTAGGGACCCCTCAAAGGACTCCAGTGAAGCGAAGCATTGATCGATCAGACATCATCCACTTTGAGTTTATTTAATAAGCAATATCTCTTAAGTTTTTAGTACTAAAAATATTTTAGCTTATACTAGTTCATCGTTTAAGATTGGTTTTCATCATGTTTAGTGTCAACAAACATTATTATTATCAATTCCAAATGTCACAGACATCCACCAAATATGTGTTGAGAATAGCAAACTAATATATTTAGTCTCTTCATTGTGTATTTTTTATTTACGTTTATGTTACTGAAAGATAACTTACCATTATTTATTTCATTGTTAGACAATTAAACACAAAAAAAATAGCTAGATTCCTTTCAACACTCGACAAAAAAATTAGAACTTTAGGCCAGTTTAAAGAGTGCTGGAGATGAGGCTTCTATGTCGAGACCTGACTCCAGTATGCGCAATATGGTACTTTGTAAACATACTGTTCAACACTTCATCGGTCACGGACGGGCTATGCCGTGGTCACCCTATATGTTTGACTGTATTAAACTCTTTATAATTTCAAACTATATTTAAGCAAATTGAATAATAACATAATGCCAGTTAACAAAGAAACAGTGCGTAAATATCTACATACACAACGAATGTAAAACCGCAAATTAATTTTATATAAATTACTAACTAACCACTAAGCTGTTGCAAAACCACCTTTCGACCCCCTCGTGTCATTGAATAGACGTACGATAAAAACATTGAACGTATTATTTCGCTCTATTAACATACGTAACTATGCAATTCTTTATTGAGCCGTATTTCCGTTCAAATTCAACGTGTGCAGAGGTCAAGTTACAGTGGACTATTTTTTAACATGTTTCGACAATGAATAAAGAGTGATTGAAAATCACATCAAGTTAACATGTGTTGGGAAATAAATGTACCATGCATAAATGGAGCTTGGGGTTTGCGTCGATACATTAAACGTTTTAATTGAATTCTTTCAACGTACTAGTCTTTTTTGTTGCACGCATAATATTCAGTATTCCCTCACTCCATGCACTCTTAAAATACAACGTTATGTATCTATATATAACGTTATATTTTCAGTTACATACCTTACATGTGTAAGGTATATATTTAAAGAACAACAGCTTTCTACCAGCTTACACTTGGACAGCGTGGTGGAAGAACAGCCTTCGTTTATTTTGTGTGAGAAAAAAAACAGTTCATCTGTATTTTTTTTTATTGTATGAAGCGATCAGACGAACTAAACGATCGCAACTGTTTATAACAATAGAGTTGTTAGTTCAGATGATAAACACTACAACAAATTGTATATGTATAATTGTATACAAACAAACTAAAACACCACATTACCTAGTGGCAACGTCTCTATTTCCGGAGACCGCATAGGTAAACTCCACCGCAGCTTCTATTTCCGCCGCCAAACAGTACTGTGCAAATATTACTGTGTTCTGGTTTGAGGGGGAGTTAAAGCTAATAAAACTGTTATGAGCATTGCTCCAAGTTTTGACATCTAATGTTTTAAGACGACGAATACAATGCAGTACTGTGTATGTCAATTTAACGAGCGCCATTTTATGTGCAGGTGTGTACTTACCATCAGGTGAATATCTTGTGTTGTCGCTTCGTAAAATGACATAAAAAAAATTTGTGATGTCACCATTATGTAGGTTAATTTATGTAGAGAACCCTTAATAGTGTATAGGTACAGCCTCAAACGTGTGTAGTGTATTGAAGCTGGGTTAGTTACACCACTTGGATGCCCTCTATGCGCCAGTCGTCACCGGTTGAATGTAACCCCCTCGATTCCGGTACGATATTAATTGCATCCGGTTTGTCTTTGTGACGCAAACCGCTTTGAGCTCTCCTGTTTGAATGAATGTGTTAATATTGAAAATGAAATAAAACCATGTATCCATTTTCAACCGACAAAAAGAAGAAAGTTCTCGAAGATACAATATATTATTAGAAGTATAATCTTTACACTTTGTAACCTTTATTCCTTTCTCTTAAATATAATAAGTTTTAAATATTTTAAAACAATATTTAGTACTCAGATAATCATATTTTACGTGACCAGGTTGATGCACACTATTACTTTGTAGTATGATTAATGTTTATGTTTTGGCCATTAATTATTTATATTAATTTGTGATCATCTCGATTAGGACCTTGTTCTACGTTGTGTTTATAATAATATTTAGTTCTTTTAGGTTTATATAGAAGGATAAATATTTGTTAAGATAGTCTGATGCCGTTTGTGTGGTTTATTTCCTTATTTACAATCCCTTCACGCTTGTAAAGGTCTTCACATCTTGTTACGGGTTTACAATATTTATTAATTCTTAAGACCCCGACACAAGTGTATAAGTTCGCATCCTAACATTTTAAAAAAAAATGTGGGGATGGCATACGGCTCCAGTAAACAGACCCCGCCGTATGCGGTGAGCGCCAACCAAATACTGCGCCCCCCCGTAACAGGGAGAGTTTAATTGGCCTCGGACCGCAGTCCACAGCAAGGTTTACTGGCGAACCAGTAGAAGAGCACTCGGCTCATTGTTAGTGCGTAAGCACAAACTGTGATCAAATTGCGCATGGCAATGTGAGTAGGCATCTCACAAGATACAACCGTAACCAGATATACAGTGTAGGGTCAGCGCACATTCCAGGACACATAATAGATATAAAGGGTACTCTGACCCAAAGATTAGTCCTTTGTACGAGCCACCACCTTCACTAGTCAGGTGCACTTGCAGACACATTGTAAAGTGTTGGAATTGACTTCACCACCAACTACGTAGTCAGCACGGATCGCAGTCCGCGGAGTGCATTCGAGAGCTCATTGCTCACCTCATAGAATAGCAAAGCGATTACATCGCAGCCTTGAGAGATTGTGCTCTCACCAGCTATCACCGTTCATGAAGTAAATGCATAACTCCACCAACCACTGTAGTGGATATAGCCAATAAATATTATTTTTATTATGAGCCATCAGGCATAGAGTCTTTGTAGTTGAGTAAAATGCTGTTTTGATCAAGTTTGTCTCGCCCACTGACAACTCGCCACATATTTTAAACGATGGGGAGCTATTGAGGCCTTTATTTGCAATTTCCATAAAATAGGGAGGGCAGACAGTCTGCAGCCCCGTCATCAAGGGACCCGACTTGGGAAAAACTAATAAGATAAAGTGTGAAACCATAACGCAAGGCGCAACCTTCAAAAATGACATTTAACTCAGAGATCGTCGAAGACGTCGTATCACCGAACTGCGACAGACATTCAATCAACTATCATCGGCACACATCATCATGAAAGGCACACAACAGACATCACAGCAGACATCAATATCTTGTAAAAGTCCTCAGTCTACCAGATCTGTAAGACGCATCAGGTCAGTAACGGTGCAAACGTCCCGCTACGACAAGACGTAATATCAATGTTTGATAAGCATCGAGGCAGTAGCTCACGTCCGCTTCCGCTACCTCATAATGCATCGACACAGTTTGAGTTGACTTTGGAATAAACAAATATTATTAAACACGACGTATCACAGTGGCAAGCCACTAAGAAGCCGAATACCCACGTATCATAGAGCCGAAGCTCTAAGACATGGTTCTGAGAATTTCGATATCACCGAAGTGTCACTTAACACTCTTCCAGAACCGGAGTATAATCAAGTAGTTACTCAAATAACCACCAACTACACCCGGCTGGTATCTCACCTCCTCCACCAACATGATGTTATATGTTAATTTTGTCATGCACCATTTTACACGGTTTCAAATCCATATACTTTATAAATTTTATTTGAGCTATTTAATACTTGATATATTTGTTTAGGATCATTAATTTTATTTTTATAAATTAATGTATCTCGTTACAACTTCACGCTGAGTAGTCGAACGTTAATTTTGATGGAAAATTTCTTACTCATAGAGAAGGGATCATTAGAAATATATTATTTTTTTATGTTTATTTTTAACTCATACAAAAAAATCTCTGCTCACTACTATTTGTCAGCTGCAATAGAAGCTGGGGTGGTATCTACCTAGACGGTATCCGGTAACAAGGACTTACCACCAGTGTATTCATGTATTACTTGTATACTATAATGTAACATTTATCTTGTGTATGTAGGATAAAAAAAAGGTGTAAGGGGTTCCGCCCAACATTTTACGGAACCCAAATAACCTCACCTGCACGCGGTGCACACTGTTAAACCACAGACGTGGCTCTGGTCACTTAACAACCCGCACTGGGTTAGCATGGACCCTAAGGCCCAATTTTCTCTCCATGATGAGGAGGCCTATGCCCAGCAGTAGACGTTATTCGGCTGATAAGAAAAAGAGTGGGATAAATAATTACTGTCGTGCCCTGTCATCTTTAAAATGCTGAAGTTTTGTGATTGAAACTCCAGTGTCCTCCATTCAATCTCAATCTCAGCTGTAATCAGAAAATCAGATTAATTGCCTGAAAAAAGTTTTCAATTAAGTATTTGTTCAGTTTATAACTTAGACCTATTTCAGTACAGGTCTAGCTGCTATTTAATAGTAGGGAAATATCTTAAAGGTTTATTTAATTAAATTAAAACTTCACGCCTGAAGAATAGACACAATGATAACTCAAACGCAGTAAGAAAAATCTTTTATGTATGGCACATTTAATTGTATACGATATTAATAGTAACAACACTATACAAAACAAACATAATTAATGTAGCTAATTAATTGTTTCTTTATGCTTTTCTTTTCGTTTGTCTATGCCGAACATCAAAATGTCCGATCTACAATGAATGTAATGAACTTACTAGTTAATGCTATGTAATATATATATAGAAAAAAGCTATTGAAGTAGATTTATTTAACAAAAAACTTACGAACATATATAATAGGTTGGGGAAAAAGAAATCCATTATTTTTTCGGTAGATGGCTGTAGTGATAAATTTCTCGTAAAGTATCGATCAAACAGTTTCAGATTTATGCTCGTTGGAAAGGTGACAATTCGCAGTAAAAAAATTCTCTTGCTGTTTTTTGTTTGGTGCATTCAATTGTGAGTTACAGGGTGTTAAAAATGGAAGTGAACAAACAGAAAATTCGGTACATTTTACAGTTTTTCTTTGACAAAGGCGAAAATGCAAGCCAGGCGGCTAAAATTGTGAATGGTGTTTATGGACCCGATACTGTAACAGCCAATTATGTGCAATTTTGGTTTCGTAGATTCCGTTCAGGAATTTTTGATGTTAAAGATGCACCTCGCACAGGTAGGCCGGCCGCCGAAAATGTCGATAAAATTGGAGAAATGATCGAAGTTGACCGGCATGTTAGCAGTCGTAACATCGCCCAGGAGCTAAAAATGGACTACAAAACAGTTTTAAACCATTTACACAAAGCTGGATTCAAAAAGAAGCTCGATGTTTGGGTGCCACACCAATTAACAGAAAAAAACATGATGGATCGAATT
Organism: Troides aeacus; assembly: GCA_033220335.2. NCBI lineage: Eukaryota > Metazoa > Arthropoda > Insecta > Lepidoptera > Papilionidae > Troides > Troides aeacus. The sequence goes on from CM067270.1 coordinate 786,278, forward strand.
TCCATCTGCGAAGCCTTGGCCAAACGGAATGAAATAGACCCATTTCTTAAACGGATGGTGACTGGAGATAAGAAATGGATCACATATGATAACCCTGTGCGAAAACGATCATGGTCAAAGAGCGGTGAAGCACCTCAAACGGTGGCCAAACCAGGACTAACGGCCAGGAAGGTTCTGCTGTGCATTTGGTGGGACTGGAAGGGGATTATTTACTATGAGTTGTTTCTATATGGCCAAGCACTAAATTCTGATCTCTACTGTCAACAACTGGACCGTTTGAAGATAGCAATTGACCAGAAACGGCCAGAATTGGCCAACAGGAGAGGTGTCGTGTTCCACCAGGACAACGCTAGGCCACACACGTCTACAGTGACTCGCCAGAAACTTCGGGAGCTTGGTTGGGAAGTTTTAATGCATCCGCCATACAGTCCGGACTAGGCACCAAGCGATTACCATCTTTTTCTTGCATTACAAAATTTCTTTAGTGATAAAAAATTGGCATCTAGGGAAGATTGTGAAAATCGGCTACTAGAGTTTTTTGCAAATAGAGATCAGGACTTCTACGAGAGAGGCATTATGAAGTTACCTTTAAAATGGCAACAAATCATAGAACAAAACGGTGCATATTTGACCCAAATCGGACAATCCGAAGCATGTTAAATAAAGTCCTGAAGTTCATATAAAAATAATGGATTTCTTTTTCCCCAACCTATTATATACAAGAAATGATTTCGTTTGTTCGCCAATCACCTGAAAACTAGCGAACAATTTGTAGATGGATGCGGGCTATTTATTTTTTGAATGTCATAAATCGTTAATTATGTCATTTCTAATTAACTTTCATAAACAATTTCATTTTGTATTATTTGTGCGGTTGCTATGGTAACGGTTGTTATTAAAGAAATTTTACATTCCGGCCAGCAAAGCGGGCTCGGAGCAGCTTGTAGGGCATAAAAAACCTCTATAGTATATATATATATAAATAACATAGTCCAACCGAGTTATGAACTTTAAGTATGATCACTTAACTTAATATACGAACATTTTACTCATGTCTCTATAGATGCCAGCAATGTGGTTTGTGAATATAAGTAGTTTCAAGTTAACGCAGCCAAACGATGTAAGCGCCATAGAGATGTACAAGAAAACTGAACATTTTAAAATGTATAACATACAGATGATGATATTAACATCTAACATTTTTCGTCATAAGGTCTTTCTCGCGAGGGAAAAGCTTACGCGTACCCGTCCCAGTGGAAACTGAAACGGACTATGTCGGACTCGCACCGACCAAAACCCTCATGAAGAATGATTTACAAAAGAACAGCGTCGTATGAGCCTTCAATCAATACTGGATACTTCCAACCCGCTAAAACACTAAAAAGAGTACAAGTGGTCTTTCGCTACACCGCTTACCATAATTTTAATCCAACTCATCATCGACCAACCCTGAGCCCTTTAATAATAACTTAACCCTACAAAATGTATACAGCTTATAACCTTAAATATTTAAATGCACTTTGTACAACCTTATTATATAGATGTAATCTTATTATATATTATTATTATGTGTTTCAAAAGGATTCAAATGAATAAAGATTAGACAAATACGTTGAAAGTCAAGCGTCGCCATTAAATCATCATTAGCCGATAGTAACCCACTGCTGGACATGCATAGAATAATGCGTATAAGGTTATATTGTGAAATATCTAACCATCAATTTTGACGTCATCAATTTAAATGTTTCTTTTTTTTATTTAACTAAGCGACGAGACGAGCGCACAGTTCACCTGAAGGTAAGTGATACGCCAGTCTATTATAACGTGGCGCTAGTTAATATGATATATACTGCAGTATATGCGTTCTTCCCCTGAGACATGAGTCCCGTTACCCCAGTAATTATAGTAGCTAGCTACAGGGCCCTTCAAACTGGAATACAGTAATGTTTGCTCAGTACTGTTTGGAGAAAGGATGTATAAAGAATCGCTCGGAGGCACTAGATTGAAACAGCGCAATACCGTGCTTTGTAGAACTAATTACAAGAGACCTATGTCCAGCTGTGGACATTCATCGCTTGAAATGATAATGATGATGAGTATTGTTTAGTGGTAGCTACCTAGACGGTCTCCCCAGACACTTACCACCAGTAACCAATAAGTACCGGAAGTACGGTAGTAGTTCTGGTAGCACCGGTAACCGGAAGTACTAGTGTCTAACCAATTGAGGCAAAGACTTCGATATGTTATATATAAAAGCACAGAATATATATATAATACATACAAAAACATGTTAATAAATAAATAAATAGCTGAATATACTGCACAGAGTCCCGGACGGATGCTTAAGAAGCTATTGAACTTAACTAGCTTTAGTCATATAATCTTTTTTTACACTATCTTTCACATTAATACTGCAATAGTTATTTGTTCTTGGCCCTTATGTACATTTTACAAAATCTTAGGTACATTAATTAACCATATGTTAAAATTTATAACTTATTTATTATGCTTATTACTTACTTGTAAATAAATATATCGATTTTATTAAAGCTTTGTATGCAAGCAGAAATATAGACATTCAGCATGAAGCAGAATATAAGGAGTCCCACACAAGCATTCGTAGGCCCCAAGCTAACCCCACCTGTTCGTGGCGCAACAATCGAGGAACGAAGCTGTGGGCCCCACAAACCCGCATTGGGCGTCTATCGGCTGATGATGTTGAAGAATATCAATGGGATTTTACAAATAATTTTATCCTAAAAAACTAAGCTATTCACACTCGTTACTGGTAACAAGTACACGTTCAGCCTATTTCAAACTGTAACGCAGTAATATTTACCTTACTGTTTGCGGGGAGAGAGAAATCACGATATCTTGAGAAGACTTACTAAGCACCGGCAAGTTGTAACCGTTTGACGACAGAAAAAGACGACGTAACGGTTGTGATGACCTTCAAAGGAATCTATCACGAATATGACGCGATAGAGAAACAAATATGTAAACGAATGAAGTTTTTAAATTAATAAAGTTAATAAGTTAAACTCTAAGTTTATCAGCAGCAATGCAATGTATGTGATGCCATGATTAGTTTCTTGTGAGTATCTAAGGTCGATTGTTTTTATTTACATCTAAATCTTATCTAGCATTAAAATAACAATTAATTCTTATAATTTTTTCTTGTAACATAAAGCTATAATTACCATTTCACTAAAATAAAGCTTTTTGAACTTTTGAGAGTAAAAAGTTAATGTGCCAAGTAATTCAAAGAAAAGCTGAGTTAGTAAACTATTCAATCTCCGTAAACTTCTTTTGTATTTTTTTCACCAAATAATCATTAAATGTATTCAATGTTACCTTTTTTTAGATTTTGGTAATTTTTAAATATGATAATAAAATATTTGCTTGCAGAAAACCTAAAAATATTATTAAACTTTCGATACACGAACGTATACTTAAACAAAAATTTAACAATGTCCAGTTTTTAAACAATATTCAAAATTTGTATTTATAAGAAACTTAGGTAATATACATTACAATACTACATTTATACTACTGCACGTTAGTAAGGACATTTTTAATTTTATTTTTACAGTTTACTTGTATATCACTCTGCTGCTTTTGATTTACATATTATTATACAAATTGCGGTAATACTACATTATTTTTAAATGCGAAAAAGCAACTATTAAAAACAGTTTAAATGATACGTCTGTTTGTAATAATGAGGGGGTAGTTAGGGTGTTTATACAACAATGCACTTCACTTTGAGAGACGGGATCTGAAGATTTCCTTCCGTTTCCTCATTTAGGGGCACCGCAATACTTTCACACTAGTACTCGACTGCAAAAATAGATGCTGTGAAGGTTTCTGTGTGGACAGTGTTCGGTACTTTATTGACTATATATGGAGGTGACCTGATAATTTGTTTCATTATGTCTCTATCCGCAGAGATTTGTTACTTAAGAAACTTTAGACAAATTCGCAATCAAATTCATATATAATATTTCCTCTACTCGTCGATGGCATGGATTAGCGACGGCAACAATTCCAATTCTTTAAATCTAGTTTCTAGTATTTACATATATATACACTACATGTACCGTGACTATGACCATTTGAAATATATGTACATATTAAGCAGTATACATCAATGTTCTCTTGTTCTCTTCTTATTCAATATTTACTTACAGTTATAATGATATTTTACAAAATTACATTTACGCTAACAGTTCGCGTACGCCATTTGTTTTTTATGTATAACTTAATTGTAATTTATTTATTCTACATGTATGTACATCCGTTTGAATTAAATACAATACGTAATACAAATGAAATAGAGACATCACAAAAGTAATAGATAATTTAGAGCTTATTTACGGAGCTTTTCATTTCAATAAATATTACAATGTTATAAATAAAACTTTAAATATATGGTTGTAATATATATATATATATATAATCCTTCTTATTTTCCCAATCAGAGTTATACTTTTTAAGACCTGTCTCTAAATTAAACTTATGGTTATTTAATCCTCCAGGATGAACTGATAACATCACTGTTTACAACATTATCATCATCAGCTTCCAATCCACCGCTAGACACAGGCCTAACCTAACTTACCCACAGTTTACATGACGTTCTTAAATAGCATCGAGTCTAAATTTAATCCCTAGCTTCACTTCCACCTCATTAGACGGTGCTTTCCTATACGAGTTGTTAACTAAGAAAAAAACTATTTTTCAACATACATTAAAAAAATACGGAATGTCAAATCATATATGAACTAATATCCAAAATAATTATAAAGTTAAAATTTTTAAATGAATAATTAACTAGACCACAAGTTAAACTATTAACGCTAAGTATTTACAAGGGTTAAATATTTAAGACCCCTATAGTAGGGTAAGGGACGGAAAGAAGTATCTCATTGATCGATGTTAGATCTGAGGTCCGTTAATCTATCGAAGACCCAACTCAAGGTAGCCCCGCAAATATCCGGAGCAAGATAGAAGGTTCCTTAATTACTATGCAATCTTAATTTATTATGAGAACCTATATACATTGTGTGCGGACGTATAAGAGTTCATTCTAGGAAATTTATATAGTAATTTGAACTTAAAATTCTAAAATATAAATTACTATTATAACTATTTTACTATTATTTAAGATAAGTATTCTTAAAGGGTTCCAATGGTGGCAGAGGAAGATCCAGTTTTCTTTGCTGACGATACGAGTGCACTGCTAATATATAATATGGTGTTATGAAGTACATAACCTAATCGAGCTGGTCCACTGACTCAGTAGTTACCTTATTTACACATAAATATATATTGGCTATGTACATATATATATATATTAAGAAAACATACATAAATATATAATTATATAAAATACATACACAAAAAGGGTATAAAAAAGTAAATATGCTCCAAATAATACAAAGCCTTCAATTGTGCTCTTCCGACTTATTAAATTTCTGTTAGCAAAGTCCCAATCGTCATAATAAGCTGATAGATGTCCACTGTTGGACGTCAGCAAGAAGTGAAAATTAGAAAAACACGTCAATATTTTTTTTCAATATTCTTATCGAAGAAAACAATAATATGTAACTGTGTACCTAACCTAACATTTCGTATACAGTTGAAATGCAATCGTAGATCGCGGTGAGAGGAGCCGATCCTGTTTTTTATACAAAGAAACTGGTACTCCTCTCTATTGTTGCATCAACTAGCCTTAATTAGTTAACTCTCTTCCAAATTGTATGGTTTTTATACGAAATTGTTACAGTCGAAGTGTTCGTGTTGACAAATTAGAAACGTAAAGCGTTAAATAAACATGATAAAGGTTATATTTCTGTTAAATATTATCACAAAAAACATATCTACGGATTTAATAAAAAAATATATTTATTAAATCAACATCTTCGTCAGATTATTCTGTCGGAGCGACGGAACGAGCTAGACATTCACTTGATGGTAAGTGATACGCCGCTAGTTACGAAGGCATACGGAGCCCCACGTTTTGCTCGGCGCGTTGAGACATAACATGTTAACCCTCGTTACTCCAGTATTTACACTAGCTACAGCATTTCGAATCGGAACACACTAATCTATACTGTTTGGCGGCGGAAATAAGAGTTGCGGTGGTGCATACCTAGACGGTCTCCGGTAACAGAGACCCGCCGGCAGTTAAGCCTGTCACTAAGTTAAATTTTATAAGAAAGACACTTGTAAAAAGAGAAATATAACATTAAGAGGCTTTCCTATGTCCATGTTTCTTTCACTATAAAGTCACTAACTAGATTACATAGCGGTAGCTTTAACTATTAATTAACCAGATATTCCTTGTGCTTAGCAACACAGCCATGGTAAAGAAAGGTTTACTAAGTTAACTTATGTCTTGACGTCATAGTTATATAGGAATACCTTCACGATTTCCATCCGATACACGCAGAATGAGCCTCGCAAAATTTAGTTTTATAAAACTTGTAATACAGGGTGTCTGGTGGCAGATTTATGGTTTCAAATTGAAATAAAAAATAATATGTTTGACATATAATTTTACTAAAAGTATTAAAAGATAGAGTACAAATGCGGATTTCATTTTTTAAAGATAATGTCATCCAAATGTCTTCCATCCTGTTGCACACACTGTTCGAAACGGAGCCTCGTATTCCGTGCCACACGCTGCAGTAAACTTGGTTCAATTGCGCTGATTTCTCGCCGAATATTTTCTTTTAAGTCCACAACAGTTCGCGGATTGTTGGCGTAAACTCTCTCTTTGAGGTAGCCCCACAAAAAAAAATCCATTGGAGTTAGGTCGGGTGACCTCGGTGGCCACGGGATGTCCCCAAAGCGACTAATCAGTTTTTGAGGGAGATTTTCTCGCAACAAATCCATCGAAGCTCTGGCCGTGTGTGCGGTCGCACCATCCTGTTGAAACCACGTGTGTGATGAGAATGATGAATGAGCTCGCAGGTTCGGCAAAAAGAAATTCGAAATCATGAGCCGATAATTCTCACCATTGACATTCATCGCTTGGCCCCGTGCATTTTCAAAAAAAATGGTCCGATTATCCCATTCGTGGATAAAGCGCACCAAACAGTTACCCTTGGGCAATGTAATGGTTTTTGGTGCTTCAGTCGAGGATTGCGAGTTCTTAGAGCCCAGTAACGGCAATTTTGCTTGTTTACGTGTCCGTTTAAATGAAAATGAGCCTCGTCGCTCCAAAAAATGGAATTCGCAGTGCGAAAACGCTCCAACATGGTTTCACAAAAAATTTGCGTGACGCAGTCATTTTTTTTCAATTCTTGAATTATTTGAATTTTAAAAGGATGAAACTTCATATCTTTTTTCAAAATTTCATGCACAATTGCTCTTGGAAGTCCCAGTGAAGCTGCCCTTTTCCGTATCGAAAGTCGTGCATTTTCACGTAAACTGCGTTCAACCAGTTCAATGTTTTCGGGGGTCCTTGACGATCGACTAGGTCCTGGCCGTGGTGTGTTCATAGCCGAAGCAGTTGCGCGGAACCTCTCCACCCACGAACGAATTAAATTCACACTCGGCCCATCGCCTGTCCGTCGAATATTGAAATGTGAACAAAACTGTCGGCGAGCGAGTATGTAAGAATCGTTACTCTTGAAAAATGCTTCAATAGCGAACGCGCGATGCTCATCCGACCACTGCGACATCGTGACTAAGAAATCCGCACGATCGGTGATTCTAATGACAAAACCTTCCCCCCGCAATGTTTATAACTTATTGAGGTATTTGTTTTTTAAAATATAAATCTGCTGCCAGACACCCTTTATAAATAAAAAAAAAAATCAATGTCATTATGCGGCGTTATTCAAACGCCGCAACAAATGATATGATAAGCTGCGATCTCAAAGAAAGTGATGTTCCAAATAGAGCGAAGTGGAGTGAGAGAAGTAAGAAAGCAGACCCTGTCTTAAGACGGGACAAATGCTAAGAAGAAGAAGAAGAACCTGTATTAAATTAAGCTATCAATATATTATCAATACTCTATACATTCACAAGCGTTATCGCCTTTCCTATTTTACAACTTCAACTGTACAGAATTTATAATTACTTACTTATGCTCTAATAAACTCTTTGTACGGGGTTGTATATTTTATTGTATTATTACTTTATAACTTAACCCTTTGCATGTATACACGACTATTTCTACATAAACAAAATCAGCGAACAAAAAAATCTGATAGTTTACTGAAATTGATTTAAAGCATTAGAAAGTTCTCTTTGTATTATCTAACGAAGCGACGAGACAAGCGGGATGTCCACCTGATGGTAAGTGCCTGCCTATAACAACGTAGCGCTGCCTAGGATATACGTCCGTCGCCTTGACACATAGGATGTTAAGTCTCGTTACCCCAGTAATTTATCTAGCTACAACTTCCTTCAACCTGGAACACAGTAATGTTCGCACAGTACTGTTTGTCGGCTGCAATAGGCGCTGCGGTGGTACCTACCTAGATGGTCTCCGGCAACACTGACCCACCACCAGTGAATAACCAATGAAAGCGCTTAAATGCCCGTACCGAAAAAGATGTACTAGAGATAGCTTATAGACTTTACTATCTCTCTTAGGTCTATCCATCCATATGTAGAGATGTAATGAATTCCACTACTGAATTTGTTCAGCCTTTGGGCTGAACAGAAATAAACATTCGCTTCTTTCCGCGTGTTCTAGTATGCTGGTAAAGGTCATTGGAAAAGCTTATGTGCTATCCCTGGTATTGTTCCTCTTTAGTCGCCTTTTACGACACGCCGAGGGTTGAATAGCAGTGGGGATATTCGAATTCGTCCCCCACACGGGATCTTTTGCAATTATTGAATGAAATATAATCCGTTTTTATTCAAGTTATATGGAAATAATGATAAATTAGTATCTCACTGGATGTACGTTGACGGCTGAATTAATTCCTGTGGCTTTTAGCAGTTTTTTTATATGTCAAAATAATATAATGATTAAATTAAGAAACATTCACAGAAAATGCAAAGTACTCGCAAAAATAATCAAAAAATAAACATATATACATATATACAGAACGCATACAGAGTATTAAATGTATATGCCAGAGCAGTACATGAAACAAAACAAAGAAAAGGTTCTGAAGTACATAACGAAAGAAAAAATCTACTGAAGAAAGATGTACTAAATAAAGAAGTAGTTACTAAATAAAGTAGAAGAAAAAGCGTCACTTAGAAAATTATGAAATCCCATAGAAAATATGGTTTTTGGTATTTTGATGTTACAGCTCTGAACTGTGTACAAACTTATAGTATGCTGCTAAGTTTACTTGAAATAATTCATACACACTTATATTTGTAATCAATATTGTCCTTATCAAAATATTCGCGATAGCCGCAACAGATTCAAAAATATTTTATGCAAAGAACTATAAAGAGACTTCAGTATATTTTCTACATGTGTGTATATATATATATATATATACATATAATAGGTTGGAAAATATCTCCCTTCCGCCTTTTTGTCTTTTGAATTTCGCGGCTATGTACAAAGCGCTACAGAGCTCGTATCTGGCAATACTATACATAATTTGAAAGGTCTTGACATAACCTACAAAACGACGCTATGCATAATTAGTTTGGATATTGCGTTCAACAGTTATAGACGTGTAAACATGCGAGTTCACTAACGCCGAAATTCGCGCTATTTTAAAGTTTTCCTTCGTTAAAGGCAAATCCGCTAGAGAAACGTTCCGTGAGATTGATGGTGTTTTGGGGGATGGTACTCTATCACTTCGAACCGCGGAGGAATGGTTTCGACGATTCAGAGCCGGTGAAAACGACACCATGGATAAGCCAGCCGGCGGAAGACCTGTGACGACAAATACCGATCAAATCATGGACTACATCGAGTTAGACCGGCATGTGGCATCTCGTGACATCGCCCAGGAGATGGGAGTTAGTCACCAAACCATTTTAAACCATCTGCAGAAGGCTGGATACAAAAAAAAGCTTGATGTTTGGGTGCCGCATGATTTGACGCAAAAAAACCTTCTGGACCGAATCAACGCCTGCGATATGCTGCTGAAACGGAACGAACTCGACCCATTCTTGAAGCGGATGGTGACTGGCGACGAAAAATGGATCACATACGACAATATCAAGCGAAAACGGTCGTGGTCGAAGGCCGGTGAATCGTCCCAAACAGTGGCCAAGCCGGGATTGACGGCCAGGAAGGTTTTGCTGTGTGTTTGGTGGGATTGGAAGGGAATCATCCACTATGAGCTGCTCCCATATGGCCAGACGCTTAATTCTACCATCTACTGCGAACAACTGGACCGCTTGAAGCAGGCGATCGACCAGAAGCGTCCAGAATTGGCCAACAGGAAGGGTGTAGTGTTCCACCAGGACAACGCCAGACCACACACTTCGTTGATGACTCGTCAGAAGCTACGGGAGCTCGGATGGGAGGTTTTATCGCATCCACCATATAGCCCGGACATAGCGCCAAGTGATTACCACCTGTTCCTGTCCATGGTGAACGCCCTTGGTGGTGTAAAGTTGAACTCAAAAGAGGCTTGTGAAAAGTGGCTGTCCGAGTTCTTCGCAAATAAGGAGGGGGGCTTCTACGAGGGAGGTATTATGAAGTTGCCGTCTAGATGGAAACAGATTATCGAACAAAACGGCGCATATTTGAACTAAATCCGATCACTGTAACACTTTTTATAAAGCATTGAATAAAGAGCAAAAAAGCGGAAGTAAGATATTTGGCAACCTTATATATATATGTAGAAAAAAGTAGTACCAAAAAACATCTAAATCAATATCGTTGTATCTTACATATACTTTAAATAACCTTATAAATATTTATGTTTAGAAGTCCTTATGGTTTTTTTGCTTTGTTCCTAAATTTTATTATAATTACCTTAATTAATAATAGACTGATATTAAGATTCGCTTAAGCTTTGAGCTTCCTAACAAAGCTATTATATACATGACTAGCGATATTTTATATACATAAAATATCTCACGCTGTATACAGCGTTATACACAGCTATTATTAACTTTAATGAATACTATTATTTAAACAGTAAATATATTTATTTACAATATTGTTATATACAATGGCTTTTCTAAAAAGCAAAATTGCACACCCTTCTCTTTTCCCGATCACACGCTGCTTTGTATATTCGAGAATTTTATTAGTCTTTACTGTTTCATGTTGTATATGTGGCCTTTGGTAATTACTAATTATAGTAATAAGATGTGCGTTGTACTGTTTCTGTTACTAAATGTATGTTCACCTGCGTTGAAAACACGTTTTGATTTACCACGATGACACTGATCATTCCGCAATGATCATGAGAAACGCCTCCCATGCGCGTGCGCATGCTGCAGATGGTCTCTTCTGAACGCCTGAAGTCCACTTCTAGAAAAATGTATTGATTTTAATATTCCGACATTATCCAAGTTAAAAACATTTATAAATTGTTGTAAAAATTCCGTAAATATTATTCTTAGTTGTTTGTAGTAATTTATTTCCATATACAACACATATTGAAAATTTCCAAGTAATATTAATCTCAACTTCATATCTAATTGCCCAAAATATATTCCTTAAGGATGAAGGCTTCAAAAAGTAAGAACATAAAAATAAACAAAAATATTAATGCTTTGAACAATGAAACAGAACTTATCTTCTGATCTCCAACTCATGTCGTTGTACGAGAAATCGTGATGAGGACTTTTGAACTCATCGATCTCCATGATCTATGGCTACGATATATTTAGACCTAATAACCGAAACTTAAAATGCTTAGACAAAATATAGAAGTATAGCAATAGTAATAAAAATTATAGTAATAAGATAACCGTAAATATTTCATTGAGAAAAACGACTAAATAAAAATAAAATTAAAAAATGTTATTTTTAATTACTGTTTAAATTTACGCTCGCATTTTAACAAAAGATTTTCTAAATAATTTTTTTCACAATAATATCAGATTCCGACGTATATTTATTATATATGAAATATAGTGCCGACAAAATGCCGTCGGCATTCTGTCTGTATTAAAAACACATAAAATTTCAAATACGTTTTAACCGATTAGATTGACAATATTTTATTAATAATAATTCTTTTATAAAAACAATTAATTATTGAAACGTAATAATTAAAAAATAATCATTTTTCTACCCATGCCGACGCATGGAAAAGCAACCAAAAACATTAATTATAATCATAAGTAAAAATAAAATCTGTTAAAATAACAAATAATAAAAAAAAATATAGTAATTATTTATTGCAATAGTTAATCAAAATTTTTACATTTGTTTATATCCATATTTCTGTTTTCTTTATTTCATCAATAAGATGTAATAAAAATTTTAAGAGCAACAAAAGGAATTGCGTCGGTTCGCTTTACAAATTTTTTAACTTAAATGGTAAATTATACATAAAAGTAAAATAAATTAAAAATAATACTTAAATTATTTACTTACATTTCAAACAGGAATCAAGGATTTAGCTGGGTGTTTTGTATTTCCGCTGATATCTTCACCCGGAGTTATAGCAGCTCAATCTACAAATTCCGCTTTGCAAACAGCCTTTTTAATATCAATTTCACTTTATAACGTTTTAAATTCTTTTACTAAATGGCTCCATTTATCAATTGCGGCTTCATTATTCATTGTGCAATAATCACAATGAATACTGAAGCCACAATTAATTTCTTATGACGTGAAATAACGAAGTTTGTTTGTTCTCCGTTGAGTGTTCGGGTGCGACTGCCGTACCTCCGCGCGCGTCGGTGGGCGGTGTAACAGCTGCGCACGCCCAACTAGTGGGCGGTACACAATCGGTTCCGCCCACCTCGTAAATCAAAAACGTTTACTTGCTTCTATAACACATTTCTCTATTAAATATAAAATAGTGAAGCCGTGTTTTATTTTTAAAATGGAATCTGTATTCCAGCTTTATCTTCTATTGAGAATAATGTTTTTTTTTTAATTAAAAAATCTAGTGCTTGAAAAAAGTCCCCCCTAGTGTTAAATGGTGATGTGGTAGTAAAATGACTAATCTTGTAATTCCCTATGTTTACCTTTTTTTTATTTTTCATTTATTCGTTTGATTTTGTGATAAGCACTGTTATTGGTAGGCTATTATTAGACAGTAATTTGTTTAACCCGGGCCAAGTCTCAGGGAATATCGTAGGCAACACACATTTTGTACATCATTTTTACTTAATATAATTTTAAATTATATTTAATGTCGTAAAAATAGAATAAAATAGGCGCTCTACTAAGAAGGATAGATAATATTGTATACAGAATAGAAAAGCCAGAGAAATTACTCCAATAACACTCATCAAATTTACATTATTTGTAGAAGTGTTATCTTAAATCGACAAACTCGTAATTCAGGCTACACTGCTCTGGAACTACTTACTTTTAGATAATCAAATTATATCTTTGTCAGCTTTGTAAAACATTAACCTAAAAAACTGTTTCTTCTTCTTTGTGCTATTTTAGCACAGCGATGATTGTAACGACGATGACCTACATACCTCTGTAACTATCATGTGAACAAAGACGCAGAGCTGTCTCGCAGCGTTCTGCGTCAGATCATTGAGGGTTTATTTGAGAAAACAATATCATTCTAACTTTTTCTACTATACATACATATACCTAAATAAAAGAAAACATCTGGTATTGTTGTACAAGTATGGATCGGTTGGCAAAGTCTTACCCGTTTTCTAACAAACCTGACTTCCCCGCAGGTGCAGGTGAGCTTAGCATTAGGATCAGTGATGATGATATGCACCACTTTCTTCCCACTCCCAAAATGATTTGATAATTGCTACATTATCTCATTACCAATTTTCTATAATTTCCTTATCTACATATATTTATATATTCAATATTGTATGTAGTTGTAATGTATGTAAATTTATTATAAATAAACAATACATATGAACAGTATGTTTATTTTGCGATATAATTTGTTGTATTGGTATTTATTTAGGTACTGTGTATTTATTTCTAAAAGATATTTTTTTACTGCTTCATCAATAATATCCCGTTACATCATACTTTGTATTCTATACAATAAAAATATATTAATTATAACACAAACTCTATAGAGTTTGTATGACTTTGCAAAAACTAAGGGAATGTATGTACCCGTATATTGTATGGGTAATTGGTTGGAAGCCCCGCGCGCCCTTTAAACGAATTGACGTCCAGCTCAGTCCGCTTCGAGCAGTGCCATCGTTGGAGGAATAGTCGGTACCAATACAAAGCCGGCTCGCTGAAATTATTATTGAAATGCTGCTCTATTGTGAACATTGCGCATTTGTATGGATTAATTTGCTTTCTCATTAATTTAATTATTTTATTATATATGCTAAATATTTATCGACGTTGCTTTTTTACATTTTATATATTGGCGTTTCTCTAGTCAATAATATACGTAATGAAGTAATCCTTCAGAGAATGAAGATTACCGATAGTCTTCCGAATGAGCAAGCTGAAGTGGCATTGGGCTGGTTACATCTCGCAGAAATGACTACCGTTGGAATAGATGCGTCCTGGAGTGGAGACCGCGTTTAGGTAAACGTAACACTAGGCGCTCACTAACCAGATGGAGCTACTATCTGCTCAAGTTGGCTGGCAGCAACTGGATGAGTAAAGCCGAAGATCGAGCTTAATGGCATTCCGCGGGAGAGGATTATGTCCACCAGTGGCGTAACATCTGCCGCGGACTGGTAATGATGATGATGATATCATATGTATTATACTGCTTCCACAACATATTTCTTTTACCTGTGACAAAGCGACACGACGAGCAGGAAGTACCTTGTAGTTTTCCACAGCAATTCCTAATAAGCACTGTGATGGTTGTAGCTTTACGTTACATTGTTATAAAATGCTCATTCAAATAACACAGACTGGTTTAAGTAAAAATTTATGGCTATGCACACTTTAATTTAGATCTGGGATCACGTCGGGGTCACCAGTGAGGACGGTTAGTGGTATGGGAGATTATGCCAACGGCAAATAAACACTTGGCCTATTACCCACAACAGTTTATTTGGTAGAATACAGTTCTTTGCAACGGCGCGCGTACGAAAACACCGTAAGTAATAATCCTAGGCAATGCGGCGTGCGCTCCGCGTCGTCCGGTAATTAACACTGGCCCGGGGGGGAGGCGCGCGCGCCGACGGCTGGCTTCCTTCGGTGACGTACTGCACAATGGATGACGTCGCGCGTGCGAGTACCCACTAGCCGGATTAATTTTGTAGCAAGGCGCGATCTCGTCAACTGCACTTCCCGAAGGTAAGTGCTTGTTTCGAAATAAACAATTGTTTATGTATTACCCGCGAATTTTATTTACGGTATCGTGCTCCCCACAAATTCATTGAAAGTGTGTTTTGTCACTGTTATGTCTGTTACATAGATATTATTATAATATTTGTATATGATTTAGGTGCTTCCCTTTCACTTTCATATTTTAGATATTATTTATTTTCACTATTAGGTTTTTGTGTAGTTTAAAAATTTTATTTTCACTTTTTAAGCCTAATATATATAAATATATCACTTACGAAATTATCTCATATATACATACATATAGGCTTTTGTTAATTTGACATTGTAATCTCTGTAATTAAATAAAACAATCAGTAATATTTACTCACTACTGCATGGTGGTTAGAAAGTGTTAATCTCTTTTTTACCCTACTACTGCCCAAACATAAAAGGGTAGAAGTATATTTTAAATATTGTCGAAATTTGTTGGAGTGTTTACTTCACTATTCCATTATTACAACTTAATAAGAAATCTTACTTCTACACTATGACATGTAGCGACTGCTTTTATATATTCTAATATCCTATAAACAACTTTTAGTTTTTGTTCTATAATTACATTTATATTTTTACTAAAGATTTTTGTTCTTGCCATATCATCGTAATTATCATCACCAGTGGATAGACGTCCACTGCTAGACATATGCCTCTTCCAAAGATCTCTACATTGATGGGCCTATTTACACTTGTCATGTGATGGTTCTATAATACATAATTTGTAAAAATTAATGAGTAATATTCGACTTCCTCAAGGTCGCAGGGAAACCATAGATGCAAGCGACCAAGGACCGGAGAAGGGTTCAGCAATAGATATCTAAAGAAATGATGATGATGAAAATAAATAAAACTTGGATTAGGTCCGTCACGTTCACCCAGTATGTAATTAATGTATAAACAAGTCAGAGCTGTTTATACGGGTATAAGCGTCCCCCGCACAACAACTCCAGGGACCCAAGTCTGTTTAAAATTTTCTTAAAAAATGCGTAGAAACTTTTTCCCCAACCTAATATACATATGGATGTCATCATCATATATCGTTCATATTGTTCAGAGATATTTTAAAGGGGTGTAAGGGCTCCCGCACAATAACTCATGGGATCCGAGTCAACCTCACTCGCTTGTGATGCACCCTGCTAATCAATAGACAAGGCTCTGGCTCCCACCAACCCGCATTGGGCCAGCATGGTGGGAAATTACTCAAATCCTCCCTTATGAATCCAGAGATCGGAGACCATGCTGATTGTGTACCAATCGATGTAAAGATCTTTGGGAGAGGCCTATGTCTAGCAGTGTACGTCTATCAGGTAATGATGATGATGATAACTTTTTATATACTATATCAACTTAATTTCAGATATTGTCAATAAACTAAAGTACAATAAACAACAATAAACAAAATAACTAAGATTACAAGTTACAGAAACAAAATAATTCACAAAATAAAAATTTACATGTGTTTTCCTCCACAAATCTCCTTTAGAGTGTCGGACCTTAGAGCACCACCTTTACTAAAACCCACTCCTCCCTTGTCCACACAGCTTTGAGGGAAGGCACTCTGCAAATGAACAAACGAGGCTCTGGCTCCCACCAAACCGTATTAGGCCAGCGTAGTGAGAAGTGGCCCATATCCCCCTACATGACCACGCGCGTGGGGATTTTTCCACTGTGGGCATGCTATAGATGTCCTAACGGAAGATGCGCTAATGGATTTAAATATTCTTAATAATTGGTTTTTGAATAAACTCCTAACAATGAATGTTAAAAAAACAAATTATGTAATTTTCGCTGCTGTAAATAAAAAGAAAATAATAATAATTTATATTTGAAAAAAAATAACGAAATTATTAATAAGAAAAGTAATGAAAAATATTTAGTACTTATACAAGATCATCAATTAACATGGGAACCGCGAATTGAAAAAATCAACACCAAAATTATATCCCCGTTAGGATCATTACGACTAAACTAAATGAAACTAGATGTTTACCAAGTCAAGTGAAATATACAATATACAATTGTTTAGCAAAACCCCACATAGAATATCTGATTGAAATTTGGAGCACTTGGAAACCCCTACCGGTGTGGAACTAGAGATCACAGAGTCACAAATCAAAATAGCCAGTTAGTTGTTACGATGCTGTATGAATTCGAAAGTAATATGTAAGGAAGAAAAATTGTGAAACTATTAAATCATCATCAGCTGATAGAAGTCCACTGCTGGACATAGACCTGCCCAAAGATCCCCACATCGGTCGGTACTGCGCTGTCCGCATCCAGCTTCGTCTTGCGACCTGCCGGACACCAAGAGCCGTTATTTGTACGGGTTTATATGGGGGGACTTGAGCTATATCCCACCAAACTGGTCCAGTGCGTGTTAGTGGAAGCCAGAGCCTCGTTTGTTGATTAGCAGGGTATACCACGGGCAGGTGAGGTTAGCTTCGGTTCCGTGCGTTGTTGCGCGGGACCCCTTACGCTTGGCTATCAAATCATTGTCTAAAAACATAATCATACATTATACATTAGCATGTTCCGCTCGATTCCAATCATCTCTTAAATTTTGATCAAACATCAAATTTACCCGCTAAAAGGATACGGTAGATGACATAATATATATCTTACACAACCATATTCAGCAATCATTAATTCAAGCAACTCTAGGACGCAGCTTCTATCGATTCCTCTTGTAACACAGATATCATAGTTCTGTTCAGTTCTTGCTTGCTTTTAAGAAATTGCATGGCTAGCTACCATCCTTGTCAATCTAACGGCATAACACCGTTACTGCGTTCAGCCAATATTCTAGATGAGTACACTCAACAATCTTAAACCTCTGTTAATTAACATTATGTATAAATAAGGTAAAGAGTTAACTAGTTAGGCTTAAAGGTCTTAAAGGGCTTAAAGTCAACAGTCTGCAGCTGAAGATAGCCATTCGTATCGCACGGGGATATCGGACGATATCATTTGAGGCGGCCACTATCCTGGCCCGGTTCCCACCTCTGGATATTCTGGCGGAAAGGGACGCGCGGATTTATACGCGTCTACGTTCTCATCGAGAAGAAGCTGAACCCCTGGATGTGGTGGAAGTGCACAGGCATGAGCGCCGCCGCGCTTTTGAGGTGTGGAGAGAGAGGCTTGCTGAGCCGCGGAACTCACGGCAGCGTATAGTAAGCGCTTTTCTGCCGAACCTCGAAGCCTGGCTTAGATCGGGCGGAGTGGCGCATGTCACCTTCAGGCTGACTCAGTACTCACAGGACACGGGTGTTTTGGTTAGTACCTGAATAGGATTGGACGTGAACCAACCGCGCAATGACACCACTGTAGTGGAGAGCTGGATTCCGCTCAGCATACGCTCGCAGAATGCCTTACGTGGGAGCCTGAACGGAAAATTCCTTTCTTTCCTTTCTTTGCCAGTAGCGATATCAACTGCACTGGCAAAAAAAATGGGTGGGTAGCGTTGGTTTCCTTCTGTGAAACCGTTATGATGCAGAAGGAGTCCGCCGAGCGAAGTCGGGAGAGGGCCGACTCCGTCCATAGACGAGGACGTCGGGGCGATAGCAACAGACGCCCCAACCCGTCAGCCCTGTAGTGCCGGGCCATTAAGAATAGGACTAAGGTATTCTCTGCCTGTCGTACAAGGCGACTAAAAGGGTCCTCGGTTTCGTGGGCTTTGAGGGTGGGGGCCCTCAGAGCTTAATAAGCGAGCCTTAGGAGGACGGCAAATACATTGTGGTCTTGTATTTGCCGTAGCAAAGCGTGGGGTCTAGGAAGGCTTTGCCCTTCCGTGGAATGTTTAATCTAGAGTGCAGGGGGGCACCGGTGCGTTCCGTAGGAGATCCCAGAGCCCCTCCTAATGCACTGAGGGAGACCACCGAGGGGGTTTTAGTGGGTAGAAGCCCCACATAACCTTGCCTTCCCCAGAAGCAAAGTATCTTTTAAGAAGATTTCCCCCGCGAGAAAAAAAAAAAGGTACCACCGCAGCGCCTATTGCATAGTACTGCAAACATTAGCAGTATCCGATTTGAAGCGCGCTGTAACTGATAATGCTGCTGGGTCTCTGTTGCCGGCAACCGTCTTGGTAGGTACCACCGCAGCGCCTATTGCATAGTACTGCAAACATTAGCAGTATCCGATTTGAAGCGCGCTGTAACTGATAATGCTGCTGGGTCTCTGTTACCGGCGACCGTCTTGGTAGGTACCACCGCAGCGCCTATTGCATAGTACTGCAAACATTAGCAGTATCCGATTTGAAGCGCGCTGTAACTGATAATGCTGCTGGGTCTCTGTTGCCGGCGACAGTCTTGGTAGGTACCACCGCAGCGCCTATTGCATAGTACTGCAAACATTACTGTGATCCGGTTAGAAAGGCGCTGTACCTACTACTGCTGCGGGGCTCTATTGCCGGAGATCGTCTAAGTAGTTACCACAGTAGCGCCTAACGTATAGTACAGCAAACATCACCGTGACCCGGTATGAAGGGCGCTGTAACTGTTAACGCTGCTGGGTCTCTGTTGCCGGCGACCGTCTTGGTATGTACCACTGCAGCGCCCATTGCATAATATTGCAAACATTACCCTGATCCGGTTTAAAGGGCGGTGTAATTGTTAATGCTGGTGGGTGTTTGTTGCCGAAGACCGTTTAGGTAGGTACCACCGCAGCACCTGTTGCATAGTACTGTAAACATTAGCGTTATCCGGTTTGAAGAGCGCTGTAACTGATAATGGTGCTGGGTCTCTGTTGCCGGCGACCGTCTTGGTAGGTACCAGCGCAGCACCTGTTGCATAGTACTGCAAACATACGCGTTATCCAGTTTGAAGGGCGCTGTAACTGATAATGCTGGTGGGTCTCCATAGCCGGAGATAGTCTAGGTAGGTACCACTGCAGCGCCTATTGCATAGTACTGTAAACATTACCGTGATCCGGTTTGAAAGGTGATGTAACTGATAATGATGGTGGGTCTCCATAGCCGGAGACCGTCTAGCTAGGTACCACCGCAGCGCCTATTGCTAAGTACTGCAAACATTAGCGTTATCTGGTTTGAAGCGCGCTGTAACTGATAATGCTGCTGGGGCTCTATTGCCGGAGACCGTCTAGCTAGGTACCACCGCAGCGCCTATTGCATAGTACTGCAAACATTAGCGTTATCTGGTTTGAAGCGCGCTGTAACTGATAATGCTGCTGGGGCTCTATTGCCGGAGACCGTCTAGGTAGGTACCACCGCAGCACCTGTTGCATAGTACTGCAAACATACGCGTTATCCAGTTTGAAGGGCGCTGTAACTGATAATGCTGGTGGGTCTCCATAGCCGGAGATAGTCTAGGTAGGTACCACTGCAGCGCCTATTGCATAGTACTGCAAACATTAGCGTTATCCGGTTTAAAGGGCGCTGTAACTACTACTGCCGGTGGATCCCTGTTGCCGAAGACCGTTTAGGTAGGTACCACCGCAGCGCCTATTGCATAGTACTGCAAACATTACCGTGATCCGGTTTAAAGGACACTGTAGTCGGCCCGGGAGTACTCTGCCGTCTGTCCGGCACTGTTTTGAGTAACGGGTATGCGACCCCAGCTTCCTGAGCTACTACTGTCTTTTTTCTGCTCTTTCCGGGTCAGTAGTATCCCTCTTATTATTAATACCTTCCCAAAGTCCGCATAGCCTTACTTTACACATCTTTCTACCTTATCCTTCTCATTTCATTTCCGCCAAGCCAGTGGGTAGCCGTGCCCAAGTGCTGCGTGCCTAGAGGCGAATCTAGGATTAGCGTGCCCTGGAACCGGGTGACCACCAGAATAAGGCTAACCTTGGCCAAACATGCGGGGCTCTGTTTGGGTCGACGATAATTTTTTCCTTCTTTACTCGCGGGAACGCTATAGTGATATACGTTTCATGCCAGAATGGCGGCGACTAGGTTCGCAACCCGTCACGTTTCGTCTCCCGTGGGAGCGAAAAGTGGGCTGCCGATAGCCACGTATCTACTTTGAATGTCAGAGGAGGAATAAAAAGATAAAATTGATGATGTATGTGAGATGATGAGGAAAAGAAGAATTGATGTTCTATGTGTGACCATGCGGTAAGGATGCGACACCACCATACATGGACCTTACACAGCCTACTGGTCAGAAGTCCTTGAAAGCAGCAGAGGCTGTCAAGGAGTTGGTGTGTTGCTTTCTGCTTGAATGCACGAATGTGTTACTGACTATGTTCGTGTGAGTCCTCGCCTCATCTGGGTGAGGTTGAAGGTTGGCCTTACCCGCGTCTTCATTCTAGGGGTGTATGCTCCACAAGATGCGGGATGGAACCGGTCCTAGAGAGCCCAAGCCAAAAGGGATGAGTTTTAGCACAGTTTAAAAGATGTTCTAAACGAATGTAAGCATAATGAACGAATTGTAATGCTCGGAGATTTGAATTGATGGATTGGAGTGCAGCGTGATGGATATGAAACTGTGTTAGGGAAATTCGGTGATGAAAGAGTGAATGAAAATGGAAAGAGTCTGCTTGAGGTCTACTTGTAGTGGAATCTTGTGGTAACAAACACAATGTTTGACTACAT
The DNA here is from genome assembly GCA_033220335.2 of Troides aeacus. Taxonomy (NCBI): domain Eukaryota; kingdom Metazoa; phylum Arthropoda; class Insecta; order Lepidoptera; family Papilionidae; genus Troides; species Troides aeacus. The sequence continues at coordinate 808,192 of CM067270.1, forward strand.
AAAAATCCATATGTACACAAGAAAAGAAGGAAACCAAGAAAGTATGACTGAAATTTTAATGGTAGATAAGAGATGCTAGACACTAGGGTATACCGTGACACTGTCATCGACACTGATAACTTCCTGGTGTTGTGCCGTATATGGTGGATCTTTAGGCTATGGCGACATCATGTTCGGGAATCCATTAGTGTACAAGAAAGAGTGAAAGTCGACGTTTTGCAAGATAATGAAGCGGGAGAGAAGTATAAGAGTAATTTGATTGATAAGTTTGATAGATTAGAAGGAATGTTTGAGGTTGAGTTATTGAAGTCGATCAAGGATGAATTCGTGAAAGCGACCAGTGATGTCTATGGTGCGAGTAAGAGAATAAAAGGAAGTATGTTGAAGACTGTATGTGCAGAAGTACAGAAGGCGGTGTCTGAAAAGAGAAAAACATGGCAGGAATGGTTGGCAGCAAAATCCAATCAAAGAATGGACAAGGCATCGATAGATGTACAATATGCAAAGAATGAGTATAAAAGATGTAAGACTGTAACAAAGAAAGTGGTGGAATGAAAGAAAATGAATGATAGAGATGAATTTGAATAAAGGTTATTCCATGACTTCCGGACGAACATTAAGTTCTTCTGGAAGTCCATATGAATAGCCAGAGCTAATAATACAAGCTCACTTGGCAAAATCAAGAACCAGGATGGAAGCTTTGTGGCAGGTGAAGAATGTATCCTAAAAAGGAGGAAGGAATATTATGAAAGTTTATTTGATAAAGAGGACATGCAAGTGCCAAACCCTGTTAGGGGTCAAACTGAGAGTGGGGATAAAAGTAATGTTAGTTATAAATGTTGCGTTATGACTTACACTCGCAAAACTCATTCTATGTTACACCTTTACAATATAAATAATATAAACTTAAGACGGGTACGCTACATCAAAACGCTAGTACAGCGTCATTCAAACAGAGACCCAGCAACAGCTTTAGTTACAGCGCCCTTTATACCGGATAACGCTAATGTTCGCAATACTATGCAATAGGGCTGCGGTGCTACCTACCTAGACAGTGTCCGACGACAGCATTACTTACAGCGCCCTTTAAACCGGATAACGGTAATGTTTGCAGTACTATGCAACAGGCGCTGCGGTGGTACCTACCTAGACATTCTCTGGTAATAGAGACCCGCTAGCATTAACAGTTACAGCGCCCTTCAAACCGGATCACGATAATGTTTGCAGTACTATGCAACAGGCGCTGCGGTGGTACCTACTTAGACGGTCTCCGGCAACAGAGACCCAGCAGCAGTAGTAGTTACAGCGCCCTTCAAACCGGATCACGGTAATTTTTGCAGTACTATTCAACAGGCGCTGCGGTGGTAATTACCTAGACGGTCTCCGGCAACAGAGACCCAGCAGCAGTAGTAGTCACAGCGCCCTTCAAACCGGATCACGGTAATGTTTGCAGTACTATGCAACAGGCGCTGCGGTGGTACCTACCTAGACATTCTCTGGTAATAGAGACCCGCTAGCATTAACAGTTACAGCGCCCTTCAAACCGGATCACGATAATGTTTGCAGTACTATGCAACAGGCACTGCGGTGGTACCTACTTAGACGGTCTCCGGCAACAGAGACCCAGCAGCAGTAGTAGTTACAGCGCCCTTCAAACCGGATCACGGTAATTTTTGCAGTACTATTCAACAGGCGCTGCGGTGGTAATTACCTAGACGGTCTCCGGCAACAGAGACCCAGCAGCAGTAGTAGTCACAGCGCCCTTCAAACCGGATCACGGTAATGTTTGCAGTACTATGCAACAGGCGCTGCGGTGGTACCTACCTAGACATTCTATGGTAATAGAGACCCGCTAGCATTAACAGTTACAGCGCCCTTCAAACCGGATCACGATAATGTTTGCAATAGTATGCAATGGGCGCTGCGGTGGTACCTATCTAGACGGTCTCCGGTCATAGAGATAGACCAGCAGTAACAGCTACAGCGCCCTTCAAACCGGATCACGGTAATTTTTGCAAGAGTATGCCGCTGCGGTGGTACTTACCTAGACGGTCTCCGGCAACAGAGACCCAGCAACAGCAGTAGTTACAGCGCCCTTCAAACCGGATCACGGTAATTTTTGCAATAGTATGCAATAGGCGCTGCGGTGGTACTTACCTAGACGGTCTCCGGCAACAGAGACCCAGCAACAGCAGTAGTTACAGCGCCCTTTAAACCGGATTACGCTAATGTTCGCAGTACTATGCAACAGGCGTTGCAGTGGTACCTATCTAGATGGTCTCCGGCAACAGAGCCCCGCAGCAGTAGTAGTTACAGCATCCTTCAATCCAGATCACGGTAATGTTTGCAGTACTATGCAACAGGTGCTGCGGTGGTACCTACCTATACGGTCTCCGGTCACGGAGATCCACCAGCAGTAATAATTACAGCGCCTTTCAAACCGGATCACGATAATGTTTGCAATAGTATGCAATGGGCGCTGCGGTGGTACCTACCTAGACGGTCTCCGGCAACACAGTCCCACCGCCGACGCGCTAACCTTGTTTTCGTTGTGCCCCGTACTGTTACACCTGAGCCGTGTAAGGGTTAGTCCAGACCTTGCATTTCCTCCTCCTCTTCCCTTGCTAGATAGTCTGCCATAAACAAAGCTCCGATATCGTCCTAAACACTTCACTCTCCCAGTCAGTCAGTCTGTATCCATCCTTCAATCAGAGCGGTTGCCAATATATATTCAACATCGGTGTTTAAGTTAATTTTTTTTATTTATTTAATAAATTTTGTATACACAGCTGTTAGAAGAAACGACAATAAGAATACAGAGTACAAGGACACTAATTTTTATTTATATTAATTAAGTTCTGAAATAATATCGTTTTAATATTCAATAAATTTTTAATAAAATCTTTTTTAAAAACCCTATCCGTATCCACGAGTTAACAGTACGCAACAAATCGCGCGACAGGCGAAAGTACTCCGATTTACTTCAACAAGGTACCAAAAGTTGCGTGCTTCTACACTGGGTGTAGTGCCGCAAAATCGGTTAATCGGTAAGTGGCAAAAAAGAAAGTGCGCATCTTACGTTGATACCCCGGGCAAACGAGATCGGTGACCCACCGTGTTTTCGGTGCCTCCCGCTGCCTCCAACCTAGTGCTACGTCCCGGAAAGAATATAGATTTTTCCTGTCAAGGAATACGGACATTCCGAAGAAAACAGGAAAAGACAGATCCAGAAGTGTTCTTAGGCGGAGAATTAGAGCTTCGTTAAACACACCACCGGAAAGAGGGCGCCGAGCCGAATTCAGAGGCATCACGGACGAGAAAATCTGACTTTCCCGCTAGTGGGAAACTGAAGTGGAAAAAACGTCGTTTTTCGCCCGCAAGTCCAGGGAGAAATAACTCGTGACCAAAAGCGAGGACCCCCCGTTTTCTTCGATGCATTTGATCCGGTATCTCGAGACCTACATGAGTGCACATACAAAAGAAGGTGTTACTCCTGATAAATCTCAAGAAAACAGCTAAAAGCCGAAGCGGAAGAATTGGCGTAAACAGCAGCGTAAAACATTCTCGCAGGTGTATATCTTTAGAACAAAAAGTGACTAGCGGTGACTCCCAGGCTCTAGTTGACGGTTTCCCGACGCCCGCTTGCGGCGCGTTCTCGGGGGCCGAGCGCGGCTGTGATGGTGGTGGTGGTGGAGGGGGACCGAGGTGCCGACGGAGACCTAAACTGACCGTTCGCCTGCCGACTGCGCTTAGGGAATTAATATCTCCCAAAGCGTCGCGACCCGGAGTGCGGGCAAGATATAAACTATAAAAGTAATTAAAACTAGTAAGTACGTAATATAATAAGTGTTTGTTTAGTCTTTGGGTTGTTCTTTCGGGGGAAAAGTCGCCTCCGCCACGAAAGCAAAGACACGCGCCGTGCTCGTGGAGGGGCGGTTGCCGGCGGGAGCGCGCGCCGAAAGACCCTCGAAAGAGGCAAAACCAGCGCCTGCCGATCGCGTTAAGGAAGCGCGAGCTTGCTTAAATAAGGCTAAGCTTTATTTGGACAACTCGCGCAACCTTAACAACGAGATAAAGGTGGAGGTGACCGCTGCGATTGATAGGCTCTATGAGCTTGTCAAGAAATCAGAAAACGAAAGGAATCGAACCAAAGAGTCGATCGATATCAGAATCGAATCGAGTAATAAGCGCGGGATTAAAGTCCGCCGAAGTCCGCTTCATAAGGAAGGCGCGAAACTTGCTTTTAAAACACGTGGTCTTGCGAGTATCGCCGAAAGTCTAGGCCTGCTTAACTGACACGGGCATAATGCACGTGGACTTCCAGTGGGTTCAGATGCAGGACCAGTCCCCACTGGTACAGTGCACGCGCTGTCTGGGGTACGGCCACAGTAAGCGGCTGTGTGCCGAACGTAAGGATCGGTGTACCCACTGCGGTGGACCATATCTCAGGGGCGAGTGCCCGGACTGTCAAGCCGGGAAACCTCCCGCCTGCCGGAACTGAAATCGTGACAGACCCGCATTTTAGGGATATCGTTATTTATCGATTGTGAATAAACATCGATATTCAGCTGGAAAACATCGATGTATTGGTTTCGATAACATCGAGACATCGATGTCATAAAAATAAAATATCAAAACGTCAATATATCTTTTAGGATAACCGTGGATCCGGGTCCGCGTGCCCAGCAACAGATGAACTGTAAAAGTCGTTATGACTTGCAAGCGCCTGCATCAACAGAATCAAGAGATATCCTTTAGGGCCATCTAGCGTTAGATGTACTAACTAGGAACTATTAACTAACAATTTGAATTATTTTAGTCTAGATGACACTGATCAATGTAATCGTACGTAAGCTGTACGAATAGTTATTTCTTTGCATTTCCTAAGAGTTTAAAAAAACTACCAATTTCAATGCTCGTGTGATTTTTGTGTTGTGAGTGAACTTGTGAGGCAAAAGCGAATTCAATTTGATAATGATATTATTAATAATGAAACTTCGGTAACGAAATAACAGGTATGATAAATATTTACTCTTACACTGTTACATAGGTAAATTATTCCATTCCAACTTGAGAAAACTGAAAAGTTAATCACGTTGTTCTCGTTACTTTTAAGTTTGTTATTTGTAGGCCGTTTACCGGTTTATATATAAATTATAATAAAAACATAACTCTCATTTACTTTACAATATTACATAATTATGGAAAATTTAACTACAACAAAAATAAATAAATCATCAATTAGTTCTTTCCTATCAAGATTTATTGATTGTGTAACAGCACGAACCTCTTTAATCAGTTGTTCGAAATATTTTAAGTTGTTCGCTAAAAAGAAAGAGAAACATGTCATCGCCAACTCTAGATTTATTATTTTCTGAATTACAGTAACGAATATCTGCGCCAATTCTATCCTCATCCTGCAAAATAGTATGGTAAAGTGCGTACATTTCTTCGTGCGTATTATTCAGTGTATATAGTGTATTATTCTTTAGGAGGCTGTCAACACCAATGAAACAGATTTACTATCTACGATAGAAACATTTTCTCTAAAATGTCAGTCTCATCACAAGATGCCAATGATGTATACAAATACAATGTAGCTGAAGTACTAAGAATGTTGGCTTGACTTTACCTACCAATGTAGGCAGATAATATTTTAAGAATCTCAGCGACTGTTGTCGGTACTTGTAAAAACTTGGATATTTCTTAATCAGTACGTGTCCAGTGTCGAGACTTGCAAAGCGTCGCCGCTGTTGCGTCCGCCATCCGCAACACTTGTCGTGCCGGCAGACTTGCAAAGGATCGAATAACGATTAGTGATGTATGTGCTAGCAACCTTGCTTGAACTTGTTTGAATGTTCACTAAAAGAAATACGAATGCCAAAGATAAACGTTACTCATTTGTTTCCAGAATTTTGAATAGAAAAGTAGAGTGAATCAATGTTAGTGTTTGCTAGTGTCGAAAAAGTAAGTATCTGCCTGCCTATTTGTTACGTTACGTTAGGTATACGTACATATTTTTTATTTAATTTTTAATATGTATATTTGCGATGTTTGCGTGTTTTAGTTACTTATTAAAAATTTAATACTGAATAGAGCCAGTATCTATACTTCCACAAAATTGAAATTTATGTCCCTACTTTATTAGATTTTTTTTACCCAACTGTGTGGTACTTCACTAAAGAAAAGAAATATGATTGACCTGCATGACTGTAAATATTTCAGGCTCCTTGCTAATGCTAAATGACTTAGGCTGCATTGCTTGAACCATAGTTATCTCTAACTAGTGGTCTGAATTCACACATAATTTTGACATTTCAGTACAAAACTAATCATTGGTAAAGTTAACTATGGAGCGAACAACGCGGCTTTAATTAAATATATTTTCCTAAATTGTATGTGTCTTTATGTACTAGTGACGTGTATCAAAGTAATAATTAAGAAATTATGAAAATTTTATTTAAAACTATTTTCTATCAAATTTACAGAAATGTCTTAAAATATACCTAATTATTGAGAAATATTTTACATTACATTAAAATTGGTTCTGCAGTTCTCATAAAATGATTTCTGAAGCTTAGTGATTTATTGCTTTTTATAATTAGAATCAGTTTGCCACCAGTAGATACATTGTTTCTTTTGTTGCAGTAATTAACTAATTTTTATTCAATTATCTTAAAACAGCCCTATCCTGTTAAGTAAAGACACCCTATGATTACTAAAACAAACCTTTTTATTTGCAGGTAAGTAGGGAACTGTTAAGAAAAATGGCTGAATCTAAGAAGAAATGTCAACAGTACAATGTTGATTATTTAAAATTTGGTTTTCTGCCATCAAAGGCAGACATACTATTGCTCATATGCGTTTTATGTAACAAAATTTTGGGCAATGAATCCATGAAACTATCTAAGCTCAAAGATCCCTTAAAAAGGTGTCATCCTCATAAAATAGGTAAAGATTGTTGAAGGTTGAAAGAAAAATGTGGAAAAAGACCCACTATGCATGGTGTGTTTGCTTCAATGTCTGAAAGTAATCATAGTGGTTTGCGGGCATCTTATTACTTATAGTAAAATCTAGAAAACATACACACCATTGGAGAACAGTTAATTTTACCAGCTGTTGAATAGGTTTTAAAAATGTTCTCTACAAGTCTCCCTTTGAGTGACAACACTGTACAAAAACGAATTATTGAAATGAGCTCTGATATTGAATGTTTCTTGTGTAATTATCTGCAAATAACTCATTTTTTAATAAACTGGACGAGTCAACCTAGTAATGAAATGTTATCATTAGCATATGTTCAATATGTTTTGGAGCAAGAAAGTCATGAAGAGCTACTATTCGCGAAAGAATTGGAGACAGAGAATAAAGGTGAATCAATATTTAATGTCCTGAGTTATTTTTTTAAGGAAAAACCAATTCCGTTACTTCTGTGGCAACAGATGGAGCTCCTGCCATGGTTGGACGATATCGTAGGTTTATAAGTCATCTTAAAAGAATTATACCAGGAGTAACTGCAATTCACTGTCATTCACCGACAACACCTAGTAGCAGAAAATTTGATTAAAAAATTCCATAAATCGCTTCAATTTGTGATTAATGCAGTGGACAAAATAAGAAGCAATGCTTTGAATACGCGTTTATTTGCTCAATTGTGCGATGAAAATGATGAAAGTTTTCAACAATTACTCTTACACACAGAAGTACGCTGGTGTAATAAAGGTGAAAGTTTAACAAGATTTTACTCACTTTTTGAATCGGTTTTAGAGTTTCTGGAAAGTAAAGATCCAGATTTAAAAGAAATCCTGATCATTTTGAGAGCAGACATCGTGCGTATTTGACAGATTTGTTCAAAAAATTGAATGACACTAACTTACAATTATAAGGGAATAACTTCAATTTAATACAAACAAAGGGTTTAATTTCAGGTTTTTTTGGAAAGTTTAAATTTATGAAGCAAAATATTAGTCGGCGCGCATGTTCTCAGTTTTCAAACTTGTCACATGTAGAATACGTTGATGAGGATTTTCAGGTATAGCGCCCAACATTTAATTGCACTGCATGATGACTTCAAAATCAGATTTGAAGACATTCTGACAATGGAAATACTACCATGGATCATAAATCTATTTAATGAAACAAGTGGAGAATGTGATGTTACAATAGGAGCTACTCGAGCTTAGCACTAATGAAGAGGTGAAGGTGATATTTAAAAGAGGGTATCAAATATTTTGGCAGCAGGAAGAAGTACCCGAGAAATATCCTGGACTGTGGGAAATTGCAAGAAATCTTTATTTGTATTTATATATATATATATATTTCCTTCGTCATATCTTGTCAAAAAAAGTTTTAGTCTCCTTACAAGTCTTAACAAAAAAAAGGAGCAGATTAAATATCACAGAACGGGAAGATTTGCGGTTATTCCTGACAAAACTGAGGCGAAATATTGATAATTTGATGTCAATCCATCAAGTACATCCTTCCCGTTAAAGTTATGACTATTTTGTGATTGTCATTGAAGACGTTATGTTACTTTATTGTTATTTATATTTTATTATAACTACCACTCTGAATGAAGAGTTTTCTAAATAAAAATAGTAAGAATCAAAACACGCGCGTCCCCAGACACAATTAAGTCAATTGCTTCTCAAATTCGCAATTCAAGACATCAATTGATTGTGCTGTGAGTGGATGTCAAAAAAGTAAAGTTGGATGGAATCACTTTTTTGATTGGAACGCGAAATTCAGACACGATTGATATTTAATTGTGTCTGGGAAAGCGTGTACCTTACGGCAGTCTAGAGTTTAATTAATTAACCAATCAATTCTCACTTTTTTTTTGTTCGAAAACTGTTACATCTAATCTTCACATTTTTTGTCGAGTTTTGGGAATATGTTCGTAGTATTGAACCTGCAGAGAGTCCACCGGAACCAGTAAAACTTTGAAGGGGTCAATGAGAAAAAAAATTTGGGACTCTCTGCTTCATCATGTTTGGTGTTTCGCTTCTCACTTTATCTCATTCAATATATATGATGTTCATATAGAAATGGTGGAACTGTTGTTGTGGTTATCAGTATCGTTCGTTGGTTTACCCAGGCACTACCGGTCCATGGCGATCTGCTAGCAGCGCTGAAGGCCAGAGGTCGGTGCAATAGGTAAGTGGTTTACAACATATTGATAAATCTGGATTATTAATTTATCTAACTAGGATGATTACCCTCATAATTCTGATAATAAATTCTTCTCTTAAATAAGGAGTATAACCTGTATGAGAGATCGATTAGTGTCGGTACTGTGGAGTAAAAAGACAAAATGTCGGGTAAAGTATTGTTTATAGGTAATGCTTACAATGAACCTTTTAATTTCAGTAATAATAATCTTAAGTGCAAGTATGTTGATCGGGTGGCTTCGGTTTCTTCAATGTCCGGGTAGACCTGAATGAAGATGGTGTGGAGGGTATAGTCGACATCGTCAGTTTGGTGTTGCAGGTAGAGTTCCGATTGTTTCATTGTAACCCGGAGGTCCCTGATTTGATTAGAAGAGTACATCTAGCAGTGTTTGGATAGTGGTATATTATTGAACTCATCTAGAAAGATTCCACTACTTTATGGTAAATCTGCAGCCACAGCAGCATTACTTTTTTCTATTCTATGCAATGATGAGATGAGCGGGAAGGTCATCTGATGGTGAGTGATACACCCATCCGTAGCAATGTGGCGCTAGTTAGGATGTTACGCACTGCAACATATTGCACTCGTCTTGATAAGATGTATTTTCGCTCGTGGCCGTGTCCTATTACATTTTAAATTTTATTCCTTGATGTAGATTAGAGTTCTTTTTGACCTTATGTTTAATTATGTTTCTTGTTTATTAAATTGCTATTTAGACATGAGATTATTACATTAAGTCTCGTTACCCCAGTAAATACTTTAGCTAAAACACCCTTTAGACCGGAACACAGTGTGTGAGTGTTTGCATATTGTTGTTCGGCGGTAGAAATAGGCTCTGCGGTGGTGGTACCTACTTAGACGGTTCCGGCAACAGAAACCTACTACCCAGTAAAATGAAATTGTTCATTAAGTCGTGCTAGTGTTTGGTGACTCTACCACACAGTGTTTCGACTGTCATTGTTTGATAGGCGCGGGTATTTACCATATTTATGACCATGCCTTAATTCGTCCAGTTAGAATGGTGATAGATTTTCTGATACGTCCTCCACTATAATTTTCAGTATATCTCGATGGTGCGGGTGGCGGGCCCCGAGTGGTGGCAGTGGGTTGATCTGCGCGACCTTAAGTCGACCCAGGTCATCTTCAAAGACGTCCAGAAGAGCCCACCGGCTTAGTTGTAGGCCGCACCCACCTACTTCGGGTACGTACGTTCGTACCCAAAGAAGAATATTATTTATTAAATTGGAGTTAAATTTAGTATAAAAAATTTCAAGTAAGTTTAGCTGGTAAGCGATCAGATCAGTTGCAGTGATTTGGTGAGTTGGTAGTGTTTTTGAGTAGACTATAAACAAACAAAAATCTATTAAAGGTGATTTTAAAAATTCCTTTAAAAAAAAAAACAATTTATTTGAATACAAAGTTAATATACACTTTTACAATTATAAGTGATTATTGGATAAAGTAATTAAGAAACCCTTAAGCTGCCGTTCGGTACTGGGTCGGGGTCGTGCAACAGACTGGCTCTGAAGAGGTACTGAGATACTTAGGTGGAGAGGTTTTGATGACTAAGAGATTGCCTGGATAGAAGTAATAAGATAAGGGTTGAAGTCGGCAGTATACCCTACAAAGGCCGTGTATAACATTCCCACCCAATAGAAGAAACTGGACACGGTTCCAAAGTTTTTGGACACTATAGGCATGGTACGTCCTTAGAGGGGCTGGAGTTGACTATATTGAGCATTAGGAGGTGACTGTCTGGAGGGAGTAAGTACTTGAACTGGAAGTGACTGCGTGTGTGTACCTTGTATATGTAAAACTCGAGTGCTACTAGACTTACATTTTATTACAAACATTGAATGTAACTTATTTAGAAAGTGAAGATGGATTGTGTGAAAGATGATATGTGTAAGAAAAGTGAATTCAGTTATGACTGCTGATAGAGGGATAGAATAGAATAGAAAATTCTTTATTGCACACCAAATAATATTACATCATAGTATAGAATATATATAACAATAAATGCGCAATGGGCGGTATTATCGTTAAAAGCGATCTGTTCCAGACACAATCTTTGGGTGGTAATGACGCTGAAATACTATCTCTTCCGAGTAAGCCCGGACTCGTTTAATTGCATCAATAGTCGAACGGTCTGCCAGAAATCCGAATTGCCGTCGCTTATATATGGGAGTATTGCGATCAATAGCTCTTTACGATGCCTTTGTATGAGCAGGAATTCTAAAGGAGCAGACTGTAGCCTTATTGAGAAAGCCGCAAAGAGCAATGGCTATTAGCGTCATTCACGGGTACCGCACAATCTCTTATGACGCGGCGTGCGTTTTGGCGGGTTCTCTACCGTGCGACTGGAAAGCGGAATTCCTCGCTCTTATTTACAATCACCGTACGGAAATCCGCTTCCGGAATGAGCGGCTCTTGCCTAGGGATTGGAAAACGCGGAGATTCCATACACGGCATCTACAGTTACAAAGCTGGAAGGAACGACTAGCACATCCTAGAGTAGGTAACAGAATTGTCGAGGCTGTGCGTTCAATTCTAGAGGAATGGACAAATACTTTCGATAGCGCAGATACTTTCCGGACATGGATACTTTGGTTGCCACCATTGTGGGCACAATGAGGACACCGCGCAGCATATACTAGAATAATGCTCAGCGTGGACTAGTCAGCGTCGGAAACTTACCACTGCTATGGTTGACAGTCAAGTGTCGTGAAGTATTAACTTTTGCGAATCGGTGATGTCCCAAAAGGGAGCTGCAGAAACGGAAAGAGAGAGGACTACACGTCTCCCTATTTGCATCCAAACACCCGGACATCGCAAGAGCCCGAACAGGTTCCTGCTTTGTTGTGGCGGTGGGGCTCAGTAGCCGTGGCATGTTCACCCATGGTGAAGATAAGAGTAACCCAAGACCAGATTCGCACCAGGAAGTCGGGAGAGTTTTCTCTTTTGGCTGCTATAGCCTCTGGGTGACGGATTCAGGTGGATCCGTTGCCCAGGTGGCTGTAAGAGGCCTAGAGGAGGGCGCGCTGTGTGTTCCGGCGCACCTTTATAAAGGTGGAAAGGGGCGGTTCGAATTCCCATGTGGGGCTGCATGATGCAACCGGCACTGGCCTGGTCGCGGACGAGTGCGAAGGCATTCCCGTGACCCCGCCATAAAGCGACGACGGTGGAACATCTTGGGCTTTTAGTCGGTGCAAGTCCGACATAACTTGTCATTGCCCCCTCGAGAGCAGGTATACGAAGGCATTTACCCCACGTAAAAAAAAGAATAGGATTAGGAGACTTGGGTGAAGTATCACTAGAATTAGTATAGGTCGGTTTGACTCTGTCGATGCTGACGACAACAGTTTTACCTTTGATATTAAGCACCGACTTTTTCCGTTTATAACCCTTTCAATAACTGGATGAGATCTAGGTATGATGTTAGACACCTGCATACAAAGTAGGCACCTAACAATATATATATGCGCAATTCCGGGAATCTATAGTAATAAAACACCTGCAGCAACATTCATCCAAATCATTAATGTCACTGTATCGAACTTTACGATTACGCAGCGCTGTGCAGACGTGCGATCAGGACGACGGTTCGATCAGAACTCTTAAACAGTAATATTTGCGCACTACAGGTTTGTAATGAGCTGCGGTGATACATACCTAGATGGTGTGTTGTCCGGCAATGGAGATCTACGAACATGTAGCGATCTACGAACGGTAGCCATAATCACAATAAAAATATAAAGGGATTCCAACCACTTTAACCAATTTTGTGGACGGGAACTGCGAGTGCCGCGCAACTATTTCGCCTCGCAAGAGACAGAGTTAAATTTGGAGAACTGACCGCCAACCTTCGCTAGTCGGAGAGGTACCTTAAGAAGAAGAACCACTTTAATGGTGCAGTGTATACCATCTAACTAGCACCACGTTGTGGGATAGAGTTTCACTTACTTTTCTTTATTTTGTTATCGGCAGCTATACGGGAGAACTGATTCACCAGCGTCGTGAAGCATTCGGAACTGGGTGCGCGTTATCACCGCATCCACATCAGCGGCCTGGAGAACGATAGGGGTTGTAAAGCGCCCGTCGCCGAATTGTAATTCGAGTTGGTGAGTCTATTGCAACACCTTGGATTTCACACGGTATTAAGTGATAGTGAGACTGGTGACTTGAAAAAAGTTAAAATGTTAAAAAAATACCGAATACGATGCGCTCGCGTTGTTTATGGCGCAAGGCCTTTTAGCTATTCCCCGCCCGCTTTGCTACTTTCCCCCCATCGCCCAAACTAGTTTTTCGGTAACATTTCGTAAATTCTGTTCTTGGATGTCCTGTATTGATTTATTTATTTATCTTGGAGACAAACAGAAACAAAAGATAAAATAAAAGTACATAGAATATAAAACTATTTACAATTGTTCCCTTTAAAATGCCTCACTGCGAACATATTAGGTCCTTACATATGAATTTGGCGTTTTGTGCGGGAGGAATATAAAGGTATTTTTTTTTTGTAAAATATATTTAATTAATTAAAGTATGCACCATTATCTATGTACTTTTGTAGGTAGTTTATTGATTCCTTTACTAAAAAAACCATGGAGACGAGGATCAATAAACTCTTTGAAGGCGGTTTGGAGTACTGTTACATCGTAGTTGAATTTTTTTCCTTGTAAGAAGTTGTCCAAATTTCGGAAAAAATGGTAATCAGTTGGGGCAAGTTCCGGGGAGTGCGGTGGTAGTCGCAGACTTTCGAATTGTAGGTAATTTAACTTAGTGTTTGTTTGTTGTGCAGTGTGTGGTCTTGCGCTGCCGTGAAGCAGCAGTGGCCTAGAGCGATTGACCAATCTCGGTTGTTTAGCAGCTACTTTTTCCTTCATCGTTTGCAGTTGCTGACAATATATATCTGCCGTAAATTTGGCCAGATTTTAGAAAGCTGTAGTGGACAATACCGGCGCTGGTCCACCAAACACTCACAAGTAACTTTTTCTGAGTTAATTTTCGTTTAACGTTTGGCTGGGTCTCCAGGGTTCAGCCATTGCGACATAAGCTTCCGATTATCGTATAGTATCCACTTTTCATCACAAGTAATGATTCGATTTAAAATCCCTTCATTATTGCGTCAGTCGAGCAAAGAAAAACACAGCAGTCGACGCGTGTTTACTAGTTCGATTCACTCAATGCATGAGGTACCCATCGTTCTAGTTTTTTTTACTTTCCCGATGTCCTTAATGTGGATTAATACGGTTTTGTCACTTACTCCGAAGCCTGCAGCTATCTTTGTAGTGCTTTGTGATGGATCCGCTTCCAAAATAGCCGTTAATTCTTCATTTTCCATTTTGGTTTCCGGCCGTCCACGTGGTTGGTTTTGAAGGTCCAAATTTCCAGAACGAAAAAGTTTGAAACCAAAAACGTACCGTGCTTCCTTTGCGACACCAGCGCCGTACACATCATTAGTCCTTCGAGCTGTTTCTACAGCACTGGTGACACGGTAGAACTCGTACTCGTAAATATACCGATGTTTCATGTTTTCCATTGTGCGGTAATAAGCGTCGCCAAAGAAAAAAATAATGAGGAAAAAACAAATGAATGATCATTTTCAATACTTAAATGTACCAGCTAAATGAGTTTATAAATTTGAATTTGAAATTCTTAATCAAAGAGTAGATATTTTAGATCAAATTTGTCAGTGCGACAAAACGCTAATTTCATATGTAAAGACAGACAGACAGATATTTATTATTTTATAATCTTTCGCATGTTTTTGTTTGACATGTAGAGCAATTGCAGCGATCAATTAAGTTCTTAAAAATATTGATAAGAACAGAAGGAGCAACAATACAAAGCAATCATGGGTATTTGAGTTTACAGAAAGAAATGAAAGTGTGTTCAAACAAGAAAAGCAAAAACACAAATTTCAAATTTGAATCAGAGACTATATAAATCGTGGAGCAGCCTTTTGACACGGGGTTTATAAGTGGAGCGCGAGCATGAGAACATGTCTACACTGTTGAGCATTTTATTGTGGATGGTATACATTCTATAAAGATATGCGCGGTGACCGTTGTTGGTTTTGGTCGTAGTTACATGAAATAACTTTTTTGATCGAGTTGTCTTAGACACAATTCGAAAGTTTATCTCGGATAATAGTGCCTCGCATTTTACGTCTCCTATACAGATGTTTCTAAAGAGTACGTGCATCTTTTAATGAACGTCGGTGTTCTAACGATAAAATATTGTATCTTTTTCAGAGAAAGTCACAGGAATTCCCAGGATATGACAGACGATAATTAAGAGTGCGCAAGAACTTTTTCTGTACATTTTCATTTTTAACCTCATAAACCGAGTAAAATTGGCTCCAAATTGGAGAGACGTATTCTAGGTGGGGTAATATCAAAGATTGGTAAAGTACGCCTTTACCAATCTTAATTTAAGGTGTCTTTACGCTTGAAAGATTTTGTTATAGGGGTATTAAATCCTAGCATGCGGTATGATTTACATATTAACTATTCAATATGTTTATCTAGCGTAAGTTTTTGTCCAGAGTCACCCTTAAGTCACTTATTTATTATTTAGAAACCAACGGCGTTATTGATTGACAAATTCACAATTATTTTAAGTTTATTTATAAGGTTAATATAAAGGTTTCTATGTAAACAGTATCAGTACATCTAATCAGTACGTTGGTATGCGCAAATAAATAGTTAAAAGGAATGAGAGGTTAGAATAAAAGAGATAAAGAGAAAAAAAAACTAGTTGATCAAGGCTACGACAGTAAATGTGGAAAATCAATGTCAGTTAAAATGTCTAGGTAAAGAAGACAAGTAACAATACACAAACAGATACCTTAATGTAATGGATAGGTAAGCGTGCGTATAGCAACATGGAATATTATCTGTTGTTGTCTTATCGGAACGTCTCAGCGACGTGTTTCTTGAACAAAAGTTTATTTATACTCATATTTTACGTTTATTTACACTTATACTCAATTGAGATTCTAATTTATGGGGTCCTAGATGTAAATTAGCAGGAATAAAATTCTTAGTAAACTTTACATGTTTGCATTATTATACAAATAATTTATAGGTTAAGCAGTAATTTTCAAGTCTATCCAGGTCTCTGGATTAAATTTGTCATTAGAAAAAGTGACGATTGAGTATAATAAGAACTTACACTGCTCAAAAAATGAGGAAATGTCATTAATAAAAATTACGAAAAGCAATGGCCTAAGAACAGAACCCAGAAGCAGCTATGAGCCAGAAAGAGCAAAACCATTAATAACGATTCTTTGAGTACGATTCTTAAGTAAGAGGCAAACCAGCGAAGTGAGTTGCCTTTGATACCATTAAAACCTAATTTATTCAAAAGAAGCAAATGATCAACCTTGTCAAATGCCTATTTGAAGTCAGCATAAACAGCTTCTATTGGTGCTTTACGATCCAAATTACTGAAAAGATAGTGAAAACCAGATGATTTTTCAAGGTTGACCTACCTTGAACAAATCCGTATAATATTTTTTAAAGGAGAATATATGTGAATGTGAATAAGATTCTGAAATATTTTAGAGATTGATGAAAGAATTGATATTGAACGATAATTCTTAATGTTACTCTTGCAATTTGATTTATGAATTGGTGTTACGAAAGTCGCTTTCCACTCATTTGGATATTTCCCAGACGCCAAACTTTTGTTAAGCATAATTCTCAATGGAACACAAATTGTTCTGCGCGTATGCTTTAGAATACAGGGTTTATTTTGTCAGGCCCAGCACCTCTATTAGAATTAATATTTCACTATCTACACGAATATCGTTTAGATTGATGTTAGTGAGGTTGTCTTGAGAGAAGTTTTGGTCTGAGAGAGTGGAAGCACCAGTAACAGGCAAAGGCTCGAAGACAGAATCAAAATAATGTGTAATCTGATCTTATATGGCCAAACTTCAATTCTTTTGGATATCCGGAATTTGTCTCTTTTAGTTCAGACGTGTATTTCCAAAATGATTTAATGTCAGTTTTAATTGAGTTTTCAACGTTATCTATGTATATGTTATAGCATTTAATTATGAGAATGTAACCCACTCCCTCTTTTAAATATGTGAAATTTTAAATAAATCTTAAACAATATTTGGGATCTCAAAGAATCATAAATTTACGTGACCAGGATGATGCATACTATTCTTTTTAGTATGAATAATATTTATGTTTTGGCCAGTAATTATTTAATATCATTCGTGATCGTCTCGAATAGAACCTTGTTCTACGTTGTGTTTATAGTAATAATCAGTTCTTTTAGGTTTATATAGCAGGATGAATATTTGTTAAGATAGTCCGATGCCGCTTGTGTGGTTTATTTTCTTATTTACAATCCCTTCACGCTTGTAAAGGTCTCCACATCTTATTACGGGTTTACAATAATTATTAATTCTTAATACCCCGACACAAGTGTTTATGTTCGCATCCTTACATTTTAAAAAATATGTCGGGATGGCATACGGCTCCAGTAGACAGACCCCGCCGTATACAGTGAGCGCCAACCAAATACTGCCCCCACCCCTCCCCCGAAACAGAGAGTTTAATTGACCTCGAACCGCAGTCCACAGCAAGGTTTACTGGTGAACCAGTAGAAGAGCACTCGGCTCATTGTTAGTGCGTAAGCACAAACTGTGTTTGTGTGTGTTTTAACACCTTCCATACCTCCACTGGTATTCCATCCGGCCCAACAACCTTTCCATTCTCCATACCTTACACTGATTTTCTTACTTCATCCATAGTAATCTTACTCACCATATCCATGTTGGCCGGCACGCTTTCTAATACTCCGCTCCAGACATTTTCCTTGTTCATCAGTCTTTCAAAATATTCCTTCCATCGTCTTTTAATATCGCCGTCATTCGTCAATACTTTTCGTTCATCGTCTTTTATACATTTGATATGATTTATATCCTTTGCACTTTTTTGTCTCTTTTTTGCTATCCGGAACAGTTGTTTTTGTCTTTGCGAGCTGTCCAGAGAATGGTACAGCTTTTCTTGTACCTATGCTTTAGCAATCGCGATAGCTCTCTTTACCCATCGTTTACGCTCCTTGTATACTTCTCTTTTATTTTGATTCAAATCTTCACTTTCTTTCACATCTTGCCATTTCTTAAATGCATTATTATTTTCTTTCCAGGGCTTTTACACTTCTTCACTCATCACCTAGTTTCTCTATCAATATTTCCTTTACCTTTCGTGTCTACTAGCACACATTTTCCTATTCTAATGCACCCAGCCATTTTATCTCAACATTCATTTACTGTCATTCAATCAAATCTTTCATTTCCAACATCTTATCCACCACCTGCTTTCGAAATTCTTTTGCATGTTCGTATTTATCTAACATATACCATTTAATCTTAGGAGGTCTTAGGTTTTGGTCTGCTATTGTGTAGCCTAATTCTAATTTCTATTATCAGGAGCCTGTGTTGACTAATTAGATTTTCACCGGGTATGACTTTACAGTCTTTCGCTGACGCAATTCTAGTTCTTCTTAGGAGAATGTAATCAATTAGTGTTTTGTAACTACCGCTTCTGTACGTCATGATGTGTTCATTCTGTTTTTCAAAGGTGTTCACAATGGCCAGGTCAAAAGCAACAGCCGCTTGGAGCAAGGCTTCCTCTTCACTATTTCTGGTTCTCCATGCACTTTCTCGTATCCTGTACTCATTCTTCCCACATGTCCATTGTACTCTCCTCCCACATACAATTCCTCATTTTCTGGAACATCCATCACTACGAAATCTAAGTTTTCTCAAAATTTCACTTTCATTCTATCATCACATCCATGTTGAGGTGCATACGCACTTACTACATTAAAATCATCTTCCCCTTTATTATTTTTACTCTTTTAACATTCGTCGCATACAAGGGACGCCCTAACTCGGTCGCAATCATCATATTTGTTGTAGTCCATAGTGCAAAAGTTTTGGCTAGTTTGTACAGTCGGTCGCCTGCCTGACACCAACCCTCCTCGGGAATCATTGCTAGTGGAATAGCCGCCACCTTACGGCTAGGGAGATAAAATGTACAAACCCCTTATGGTCGCGCATTGTGCATCAGTATTGATAATTTTCCATAGAATACTGCTGCACAATCCGCGACTTCCCTTAGTCGGCTCATACTAATATACATCTGCGGGATGAGATGGAGCTGCCCTATTCTTAAGCCGGGAACGGCACGGCAAATGATGTTCACAAATTAAATAGAAATACAGAGATGAACATCATACCAAGACAGCGTAAAGGCTCGACCCAGCGAGTCAATTTGCACTTGGCTTATAATATTACTTTTGTCCGATCTTTATTAATTTCTATTTTTTTTTATTGTCTCCGTGGCTACGTGGTTGCCTCGTAACGCGAAGGTTTCCCTTTCCCTGGTTCGATTCCCTAGCCTTACGTGGACTTTGGTTGGTGATAAGATTTTTCTAATACTCCACCCCTTCGCTATCTACCATCCTCCATCAACGTGATGATTATACCACAATTGTCATTACCGTGCCTTAATTTTTCAAGTTAGAATGAGCATAATAGACGTTCTGACACGTCCTTCGCTACTATTTTCAGTATATATCGATGCCGCGGGTGGCGGGTGTCCAGCGGTGAGTGTCGGACCTGTAGCGCGACCTTGTATCGACCGAGGTCATCATCGAAGACGTCCAGAAGCCCAGTACCTTCGTTATGGGCCGCGTCCATCTACTGCGGGTACGTAGCCAAAGGAGAATGATATTAAATTGGTGGTAAGTGTACAAAAAAAAGCTCAAGTGCTGGTAAGTGAAGCGATCAGTTGCAGTATCGAGTTTTGGATGGTGGTGCAACACTGAACCCGGCTGGATAACTTCCACTACTTCATAATAAATCTGCCGCAAAAAGAGCATCGCTTTTCTTTTTATTCTACGCAGCGGCGACGAGACGAGCGCGAAAATCACCTTATGGCAAGTGATACGCTCGCCCATAGCAACGTGACGGTAGTTAGGATGTTATGCACTGTGCACCACATTGCGCTCGTCGCCTTAGGACATAAGATATTAAGTCTCGTTACGCGTTACCCCAGTAATTACACTAGCTACGGCACCCTTCAAACCGGTACACAGTAATGTTTGCACGCAGTTATTTGGCGGCAGAAAAATGGGCTGTGCGGTGGTACCTACCCAGACGGTCTCCGGAAAGAGAGACCTACCGCCGGTGTTTGACAAACCTACCACGCTGCGTTTCGACTGCCAGCGTTTGAGAAGCGCAGGTGTTTCGGACTGTCATACATCACCATTTTTATGACCTTGCTTTAACCCATTTGTTCCTAAAAATAAAAATTGTGAAATATTATGGTATTGTGTCATCAATTTCACTTTAAAATAATTGAAATAACATTATAAATATTAAAAACTAGCAATATCTGTTGCCATTTGTACCAAACATAATGTTGCGCACGTGCAATGTTGGGAGTTTCCTGGTAAGAACTAAGAAAATTTTGATATTTCGATCATATGCTTTTATTAGATCAGCATGTACAAAACTGTTCATTATATGAATAAACTGACCAAAGTTGATAGCACCGACGGATCTATATGTACTGCATGCTGTCGCCAATATGATTTTCAGTGTGCGGCTATTACCAAAGCTGGCTTTTGAAAATTAGGAAACCGAAAGAACACGTGGAGATGTCTCAAATGCAAAACCTCCGCACGATCTCCTACCTCAATCCCAGAAGCGCCGTCAAATCAGTTGGACACGATGCAGGAAAAGCTTAATAAGATCTCGAGTTAGCTATCACCATTGGTATCATTGGTCTAAGACATCCAGTTGATCAAATCGGATCTCGGCAATCTCAAGCAATCAGTGGTTATTGCACACGATCTCATTCATAACTTCTCAGGCACAATTAGTACATTAGAAGATAGGATAAATAAAGCCGAGAAAGTAGCTACAGATATTCCTAATCTTCAAGGTGAAGTATCAAGACTACATTGTGAAATTAAAATACGTGGTCTACCCCAAAAAAACCATGAAAATCTTTAAGAGATCTCTGAAAATCTATCTAATTTGATAAAAAGAAGCCGTTAACTACATTGTCCGCATTCCAACACGTGTACGAAGTACAGAGAAACCGTTAATAATAGCCTTCAACAATCGCTATATTAATGAGGATTTCATGTCATCGACGCGTAAAACCAAAAATCTCACACTTGCAAACATGGGTTTCACTTCGACCAGAACTTTCTATGTGAACGATCATCTAACGCAACGCAATAACATTTTACTAAATTTATTTAGTAAAATGTTGCTTTAGCAAGAACACCAGCTAAGAAGCACAATTTCCAATATATCTGGGTGAAGTATTCAAAAATAATAGCTGTGAATTCTGACACCTCACCACCATTTCTTATAGAAAACGAAAAAGATCTTTCACAAATCTCATTGGCAACATTCTACCTATATAACCATTTAACGAACGTTTATTACCAATAGTTTGAGAACCTTGTGCAGTCTTCAAATCCACAATGAAGTAGACAACTTTATGATTCACGAGGCCGAAGTCAACCATTTCTCGTACGTAAGTGACCTACTACTACCCATGCATTTCTTAATTTCGTTACAATGCTGTCGCAAAGTCATAACGCTTATGCTTCTATTGGCTTGTCGCATCCTTAAATGCAGACGAAATTTCTTTAAGAACTGTCAGAGCATAGTCGTTTTGCGTCAAAGTTTTTGTAAAACTAGCCTATTCTTTTCTAAAAAGCTGAGAGCAATACAATATAATTCTTTTGTCTTTTACAGTGCCAAAATGAGGAGGATATACCATACTTTACAGTTATTTGTTATATTGTAAGGAATACGTATTTTAAAAATTATTCGTACAATTTTCTTACCGTTTTCAGTCCAAAATACATATTTATGCCATGTTAATATTGTTAAAATTTTGATCGCTGCCTATAATCTTATATTTGCAATATTATTACCACGTGGTACATGACGAGAATTTACAAATGGCTATCTCTAACTTAAGTATATACTACCAAAATACTCGAGGGCTACGTTCAAAAACACACAGTACAGTTAAACGTAATGTCGGCTTGAGCTCATATGACATAATCTCTCACTGAGACCTGGTTACTGAAAGGTATAAATGATACCGAGCTCTTCGATGATAAATTCATTATGCGGAGAAGAGATAGAAACTACCTAAATACGTAAGAAAAGTATGGCTAAGAGGTGTACTATTTGCGGCACGCCGCTGCGTAAAGGCAGTTGAACGCTCAGATTGGAGATCATCCGCCGAAAACCTATGGGTCACCACAACCATGAAGAATAAAGATTATAGCATTATAAACATACATTTGTACTTATATCTCTACGCAGAATGTAACGTAAATACATTTAACTCCCAATCAAATAACTTCAAATATTTTTTTTTATGTTATCACGCGTTTTTCCCAGTAGGGATAGGCAGAGGTGAATAAACTCCCACTTTTCGCCAGATGTGGTCAGATTAGGTCCCATGTAACAGTTTGACGGCACGGTGGCGGTGCTGGCGAGAGCGGGCGCCTGCCCCCTCTTCAAGTCACTAGAGAGGGGGCACGGCTACGCGGCGGCAGGTTGGGGGAGGTACGCTGTCATCGGGGTGTACTTCTCCCCCAACCGATCCCTGGCAGAGTTCGAGGTGTTTCTCGACTCTGTCAGGGCCGCCGCGGGCAGGTTGTCACCGAGGGAGATCTTGGTCCTCGGCGACTTCAACGCCAAGTCTCGCTCTTGGGGCGGCACCGCCACCGACGCGAGAGGGAGAGCAGTTGAGGTATGGGCACTGCTCTCCGGTCTGAGCCTCCTCAACGAGGGAAACGCGCTCACGTGCGTGCGAGGGTCGGGGGGTCCATCGTGGACCTCTCCTTTGCTTCACCGGCGCTCGCGCGCCGTGTGGCAAATTGGCGGGTGGAAGAGGAGGTGGAGACCTTATCGGATCACCGATATATCAGGTTCGAGGTCTCCCCTCCTCAGGGGCGCGGCACAACATCATCGCGCCCCGGGTTCCACTTCCCTCGTTGGGTCCTCGGCAAGTTCGACAAGGAGCTCGCCGAGGAGGCGGCGCTGTTCCAGAGATGGAACATGCCCCGAGGCTCAGACGACGTCGGCGTCGACGAGCTGGAAGGTCGCATCCACAGCGCTCTTCAGGAGGTGTGCGATGCGGCCATGCCTAGGATGCGGCGACGTCCTGCGGACCGCCGCCAGCTGTACTGGTGGTCGGAGGAGCTCTCCGGCCTCCGGGCGGCGGCCCAGGCTCGTTGCCGGGCACTGCAGCGTTGTCGGCGTCGGCGCACGCAGGTGACGGGGGAGGAGGAGCGGCTGCAGGTTCAGTATGCCGAAGCCCGCAAGACCCTGCGGCTCGCCATAGTCCGGGCGAAGACCCTTGCCTGGGAGGAACTACTGGCAGGGGTCGACAGGGATCCATGGGGGCGCCCGTTCAAGACGGCACGGAAGAAGCTCTGTGCCGCAGGCGCCCCCTTAACGGAGGCCCTGGACCCGGACTTCCTCCAAGGGGTGGTGGACCGGTTGTTCCCGGGGGCTGACGCGTCATTCCAGCCCCCGGTTATGTCCACCACCGCCCCCGCGGCGGCCACAGAGGAGGGCCCTCCTCTGACGGAAGAGGAGCTGGACGTGGCCCTGGGTCGTCTCCGGGGTCGACGTACGGCTCCGGGGCCCGACGGGGTCCCATCGAGGGCCCTCTGGGTGGCCGCGAGTCACCTGCGCGAGGAGCTCCGGGGACTGTACGACGCCTGCATTCGGCACGTGCAGTTCCCGGAGCGCTGGAAGACGGGCAGGCTTTGCCTGCTGCGGAAGGGGGACCGTCACCCCGACTCCCCTTCCGCGTACAGACCGATCGTCCTTCTGGACGAGGCGGGTAAGGTCTTCGAGAAGATCTTGGCCGGCCGTCTCGTTCGGCACCTCGCCGAGGTGGGACCGGGCCTCCATGAGGCCCAGTACGGATTTCGGGCAGGGCGATCCACGTTGGACGCCCTGCTCGACCTGAAGGGCCTCTGTCTGGAGGCCTTCGGTGACGGCGAGGTGGTCCTGGGGGTGTCCTTAGATATCGAGAACGCCTTCAACAGCCTGCCATTCGCGACGATCAGGGGGGCGCTGGAGTTTTTCCGGCTCCCCCCCTACATGGTCGGGCTGTTGGGGGCGTACCTCAAGGACAGGACGATCGTCTGGGTTGATGGCAGCGGCGAATTACATCGGCGGCGCGTGGAGAGCGGGGTTCCACAGGGGTCGGTCTTGGGCCCCTTGCTGTGGAATCTCGTGTACGACTGGCTGCTGCGGCAGCCGGTCCTCCCCGGGACGAGGGTACTATGCTACGCGGACGACACCCTCGTCTCGGCCCGGGGGAGGAGTTACGACGAGGCTGCTCGTCTGGCCGCCACTAGCACGTCGCTGGTGGTGGACCGGATCGAGCAGCTGGGTCTGAGGGTCTCCGTCACGAAGACGGAGGCCCTCCTCTTCCACGGACCCCGCAGGGGTCCACCCCGGGGCGCGATCATCCCCGTCCGGGGCGAGAGGGTCCCAGTGCGGGGAGCCCTCGAGTATTTAGGGCTCACTCTGGACGGGCGATGGAGCTTCGGGGAGCACTTCGAACGGCTTCTCCCGAAGCTCACCGCCACCGCCGCTGCGCTGGGCAGATTGCTGCCCAATGTCGGGGGGCCGGGTCATTTGTGTCGGCACCTATACTCTGGCATCCTGCGGAGTATGGCACTGTACGGAGCGCCCGTATGGGTGGATAGGTGCGAGACCGCCAGGAACGGGCCCGTGTTGAAGAGGGCCCAACGTATCCTGGCGAACCGAGCCTGTCGGGCGTACCGTACGGTGTCCTGGACGGCGGATACGCTTCTCGCGGGCGATGCGCCTTGGCATCTACAGGCGCAGTCGCTCGCGGAAGTGTACCTCTTCCTGCGGGATGCCGGAGAGCGTCGGCCGGACCCGGCCACGGTCCGCCGGATCAGGCGCGTTGCCCATGACGCCCTGATCCGGCGGTGGGAGACGGAGTTAGGTAACCCTGCCGCCGGCCGGGACACGGTGGAGGCCATCAGGCCCCACCTGTCCCGGTGGATGAGCCGGCGGTACGGGGCCTTGACGTTCCACCTGGTGCAGGTGCTGACAGGCCATGGATGTTTCGGCAAGTACCTGCACCAGGTGGCTCGTAGAGAGATGACGCAGGAATGCGTCGAGTGTGGTGCGCCGATTGACACGGCGCACCACACTCTGGCGGAGTGCCCGGCATGGGGGCCGCAACGCCACGCCCTCGTCGCGCAAGTCGGCAGTGACCTCTCGCTGCCGACTGTAATCGATCGTATGTTGAGCAGCGAGAGGTCTTGGAGGGCGGTGGCCTCCTTCTGCGGCGCAGTGATGCGTCAGAAGGAGGCCGCCGAGCGCACGAGGGAGGCCGACGCCGCTGCCGCACCTTGCAGGCGGCGGCGGGCCGGCGGGAGAGCGCGGCGGCAGAACCACGCCGTCCGCTTCCTCCCGCCGTGAGCGATGGGCCCCTAGTCGGGCACGGTGTGAGGGGGCGTTCGGGCCGTTGGGCGTGGCCCTTTGGGCCTTTTGTCGTGTTTCCCCTGGGGGTGCGTCCCCCAGGGGAGTCTTGGTTTTTGTCCCCCCCTCCCACTTCGACGAGGGGGGGGAGTCTGGAGGGAGGAGGCCGCCGCCCAATTCCTTCACGGGAGGGCGGCGGCCGGGCATGCGCTCCGTCGTGGGCGCGCGCGGTCGTCTGTGGGGTCGGGGGGCCCCAACGTGCCGGTCCCGCGAGGGGCCGGTACGAGACGGCAGGTGGGTGCCTTTGCTCCCCGCGGGCACCCACCAAGAGGAGTTTTATACGCGGAGGCGCCCGGAGAGTTGCTTGGCTGAAACCCGGGTGTCTCCAGTATGCGTATTGCGGGACAAGCGGTGGTGGTTTTAGTGGGTATGGGGGTCACGCACAACATCTCAGTGGCCCCGAGCCCCATATAACCCGGCGTCCCCCCCCTTGAAAAGGACGCTGGGTATGCGGTAACAGCATTTCCACCACCGATATCAAAAAAAAAAAAAAAAAGGTCCCATGTAACAGGGGGCGTACTTCAAATCAACCAACCTGTAATTTCGTGTCCGAATGATACGTTAATAGTAATGAGAGATTTTAATTTAAACGATGTTGATTGGCAATACGTGAATAATCTATTGCAACCTAAACTAAACTAAACGCAATAGTTTGATACTACTCTCAGAATGTAATCTTAAACAATTTAACTTATGCCGAAATGCCAATAATCGACTATTAGATTTAGTACTATGTAATAGAGATTTAACAGTAATCCCTAGCGAAGACTAATTTTTTTTTTATATTTGTTCCCCTGTGTGTGTTGGGTCAGTGCCTTGCTATACATTTTATTTAATTTAACTTAGTTCTATACATTTTTCTTTTCTTTTCATACTCGTATTTTATCCTCTCTTATCTTTATTACTGCACTTATCTTCCACATTTCATTTCTCCTTCCATACAGCATCCCATTTCCTTCTTTCATACCTCCCTCAAGTGAAGACCGTCGTGTCGTCATCTAATCTGAAACAAATCATCCCATTTTCGTTTCATTTCTTCTTTCTTGTTCTTATTAATTTTTGATTTTTACATTTTATTTTTTACCATTTTACATTTTCTTATATTTTTAGTCTGTATCTTATTTTTTATTTTTGTTTTCTCATGTTTTGTTATCACTTAGTATAATAGTATTTCCACAAGTATTTCGAGGGCCAATTACCAGTCGCACCTTCCTTTTTGCGTACAGCTGTTATTTACCCTTCCTTAATGTTGTTTCACCTTATTAATACTTATGAAGGGTGTCTGGCGGCAGCTTTATATTTTAAAAAACGAATATCTCAATAAGTTATAAACAGTGCGGGGGGAAGGTGGTGTCATTAGAATCACCGATCGTGCGGATGTCTTAGTCACGATGTCGCAGTGATCGGATGAACATCGCGCGTTCGCTATTGAAGCATTTTTCAAGAGTAACGATTCTTACGTACTTGCTCGCCGACAGTTTTGTTCACATTTCAATATTCGACGGATAGGCGATGGGCCGAGTGTGAATTCAATTCGTTCGTGGGTGGAGAGGTTCCGCGCAACTGCTTCGGCTATGAACACACCACGGCCAGGACCTAGTCGATCGTCAAGGACCCCCGAAAACATTGAACCGGTTGAACGCAGGTTACGTGAAAATGCACGACTTTCGATACGGAAAAGGGCAGCTTCACTGGGACTTCCAAGAGCAATTGTGCATGAAATTTTGAAAAAAGATATGAAGTTTCATCCTTTTAAAATTCAAATAATTCAAGAATTGAAAAAAAATGACTGCGTCACCCAAATTTTTTTGTGAAACCATGTTGGAGCGTTTTCGCACTGCGAATTCCATTTTTTGGAGCGACAAGGCTCATTTTCATTTAAACGGACACGTAAACAAGCAAAATTGCCGTTACTGGGCTCTAAGAACTCGCAATCCTCGACTGAAGCACCAAAAACTATTAAATTGCCCAAGGGTAACTGTTTGGTGCGCTTTATCCACGAATGGGATAATCGGACCATTTTTTTTTTAAACTGCACGGGGCCAAGCGACGAATGTCAATGGTGGGAATTATCGGCTCATGATTTCGAATTTCTTTTTGCCGAACCTGCGAGCTCATTCATCATTCTCATCACACACGTGGTTTCAACAGGATGGTGCGACCGCATACACGGCCAGAGCTTCGATGGATTTGTTGCGAGAAAATCTCCCTCAAAAACTGATTAGTCGCTTTGGGGACATCCCGTGGCCACCGAGGTCACCCGACCTAACTCCAATGGATTTTTTTTTGTGGGGCTACCTCAAAGAGAGAGTTTACGCCAACAATCCGCGAACTGTTGTGGACTTAAAAGAAAATATTCGGCGAGAAATCAGCGCAATTGAACCAAGTTTACTGCAGCGTGTGGCACGGAATACGAGGCTCCGTTTCGAACAGTGTGTGTGTGTGCAACAGGATGGAAGACATTTGGATGACATTATCTTTAAAAAATGAAATCCGCATTTGTACTCTATCTTTTAATACTTTTAGTAAAATTATATGTCAAACATATTATTTTTTATTTAAATTTGAAAACATAAATCTGCCACCAGACACACTGTATATATATATATGTATATATATATATATATGTATGTATGTATATGTATTGTTTTGTATCTTGTGACGTGTATATATTATTATAAGTAATGAGTACTGCATGCACTGTGTGTTCCTAATTCTTCATTCCTTCTGCGAGCCTACTGGAAGAGATTTTATCATGAAATAAGTAGGCCCTAGTACTCTGTATCCTTATTGTCGTTTTATTTTTCTAACAGCTGTGTGTACAAAATTTATTAAATAAATAAAATTAAAAAAATCACCTATACTACACACCATTGACCATTTATGTAAAAAAGCTAATAGGATGATGGGACTTGTCTTAAGATCCAGCTCACAATTTACATTACATTTATTATCCTCGAGTATTGTTCCCGGATATGAAATCCAGCATTAATCAATCCAGCGTAAATTTCTCGAATTCGTGTAGTACAAATGTAAAAAATAAGATTAGAGTTATGAAGAGAGGTGCAAAAAGACATCATATCCTCCCATTCCAAGAAAGACAGAAAATCGCTGACATTGCATTTTAGATAAAATAGCTCAATCACACATGGACTCCCCGTATCTACTCTCGAAAATAAATATATAATAAAAAAAACAAAATAATTGTCATGCCACCTAACAACGAATACTTTGTTGTTACAATCAAATCAATAATTCAAGTTCTCTTTTGTTTTTTTTGCTGTGGCTTTTGTTGTTTGAAGTGGACAGGAAGTTTTCTCTCACTGTACCAGCTCCAAAGAATTTGTCATTGATAATCATAATTTCATACATACATACATACATATACATATATATCACGCCTCGTTCCCAGCGGGGTAGGCAGAGACCACCATAATTTCATACATGCATATATATGCATAATAATGTTATTAATTTGATTATTTATACAATGCGTTAAAGGAACAAGAGCGCGGTGTCGAGGCGCGCCTTCAAACAATCAAGTATAAAGGACTGGGTGTCTTGCGGTAGAAATCACTCAGATTCCTATTACAGCGGAGTTAAGGAAGTCCGCAAGGAACCCAGCTGCCAGCAACTAAGTTTCGAGCATCGAAAGGCGGTGTGAAAAAAAAAATCTGGAGCACCAATTCGTGTTTGACACCTTGGTAATAGTGAGTCATGCGAAACGGAGAGCGATATTGAAATAATATACAATGAGTAAAACAAATAGTTGACCTAGTAGCAAAAGCGATGTCCAAATGATCGTCACACCCGAAATGTTACATGTCGAAGTGAAAGTATCACCATTTTGGCCTGAAGAACCGGCCTTATGGTTCGCCCAGGTCGAAAGAGGATTTATGTTGTCACGAATTACTACAGATAAAACTAAATTCTAAAAACTTCTAGCTTTGTACGAATCAATAAAATACTTCTGATACATGATGACATTGACCATAAGCCGTTAACATATGATTCCTCCTTGACCAAAAAAATGCACTCCGAGGCAATTCAGGTACCTAGACTATATAGCACAATACACCATAGATATTAGATACATACTTGGCAATCGCAACGTTGTAACAAATGCTTTATGTCGCTTCCAAGAAATCTCTCCTGCTATCGACTTTCAGGTTATTGCACACCTTCAGGAAGACGATGCTGAACTGCAAAGCCTGCTCCAACTTTGATGTACCTTGAAGCTTAAAAAGGTACAAACGATGGACAGTGACTTACCTTTTTATTGTGATATAACTATTCAACCTCCGCCAGCTTACGTCCACACTTAGCCTGAACACAAGTGTTGAACTCCGTACACAATCTGCACCATCCAGGAAACACTGCTACAGTGCGACTGGTGACACAAAGATTTCCTTGGCCAGGGATTTGAAAATACTAGAGAGTGGGCAAGGCAATGTATAAACTGCCAGACCAACGAGGTCACACGACATACAACCTCACCCCTTTCATCCTTCGCGAACCACTCCTCCAAGGTTTTCCCATATATATATTGATATTGTAGAACCATTACCGTTGGTTTCTGATTACAGGTACTGTCTCACCATCAGTAGAGTGCAGATAATGTGGGTGCTATAAACACACCCTTGCTTTACTCTACAAGTAACTAGGAAGACACTAGATTTTTTTCCACCAATGTGGACACAGCATTTCATGACATCATGCTGATACCTTAAAAATCGTATAAACTTCTCCGTACATCCTAGTCTTTCCAATACTATCCAAAGAGTATTCCGAGGCACACTATCGCAAGCTTTTTCAAGGTTAACAATGTAAAAATACAACTGGCGATATTGTTCAATGCTTTTTTTTTTGCAAATGTCATACTGTGAATATTACTTTGCAAGTGTGTCGTTTTGGACGAAAGCCAAATGTGTTTCTGGTAAGATTACCTCAGATAATTTGAAAGTCGGTCTAATAAGATTCGAGCAAATATCTTTTCGGATACCGACAGAAGCGAAATTTCCCGGTAAGAATCACAATTCGATCGATCACCCTTGTTTTTATAGACTAATTTAAAGAAAAAATTAAAGAAATTTTAAAATCTGATGGTACACATTCTTTCTCCCACATACGAGCATACAACTTCGACATCGACTTATGCAACTCCTCACCGCCGCATTTAAGCAGTTCTCCGGGTAGAAAGTAAATGCCAACTGCATGATTATTTTGCTGCTAATTAATGGTAAGAATAACCTCATTACGTGACAGTCGCTCATCAAGGTCAGTGTTCAAAGAAAGGTGAGAAATTGAACCTATATGCTGTAGATTAGCTGAACCATCTACATTTAGAACGGAGGGAAAATACTATGTCCACCTTTGTAGTACTTCTTAGTTTTAAAGATGATTACCTTCTTTAGATCTTAATGGCACCGTTACGAGGTAAGAAAAACCAAACCGCTTTCGTAATTCACCATAAAATTCACCAAGCTATTTTATATCAAAGATATATTACATATAACATGCCTTATCTCTCCACAACTTATCCGTTATATCTCAACACAACTTACGGAGGTCATGGTTAAACCGAATCCGACTTGTTTCGTTGTGTTTTGCAATTGCATCAATTAAGACTTTCATTTTCATCGAACAAGTCTTTGTTTTTACGTGATTTCATACCCAGGACATCTTTAACAGTAACCTTGATGTGAGAGGATAGTCTTCCAGTCTTCATCAATTGCATTGGCCTCCGTAGTAATTGAATAGAGCTTTTTAGATAAAGTTTCGGTATATGCTTCTCTTGTCTCAAGATGTTTAAGTTTATCGAGATTGAAACCCACCGCCCTAACTCTTCCAGATCTGCACGGACAGTGTAGGCGTATCTTTAGCTGGTAATAACAAGTCAGTGATCCGCCCACCAATGTGCACCGCGCATAACACGAGTAATACTAACCTGGGATACATCTCTCTGCCGTACAATTATATAATCTATTAAATGCCAATGCTTAGACCTTGGATGCATCCAGGTAGTCATACACTTTGTAGGAAGTCGAAACATGGTATTAGTTATTGCCAGGTCAAACTCAGCACTCATCATAAGTAACCGTTGACTGTTACTATTCATATTTCCGATACCGTGTCTTCCCAATGTTTTTGTCTAAGCCTCCCACTCACGTTCAATCCTGGCATTAAAATCACCCATTAGCGATAACTATTTTTTGGAGTTTACACTTTCAAGAAGATTGGTTAGTTCTTCATAAAACTTATCCATACATACACAGTAATAATGTTGAGATGGTTATTATCGTTTAAGTGAATACGCGTGGATGTAATGCGATTAAAAATGTGCACCGGAAGACCTTTAAGGTGTTTTGAGTGGTTGTTTTTATAGACATATCACATGCCTAACCGTCTGGGTTTAGATGCAGAAGTATCTTTCCAATAGAAAGTATAGCCCCCACCTTGCTTTATTTGTTGCCCTTCATCAGTCAGATGTTTTTCGCACATTCCACGCTCCAATTGTCAATATTGGTATTATTGTGTACGTTTTAGTCTTATTGTGTGTTCGGTCGACCACATAGAAGAGATGCAGGAGGCAGCCCTGGTTACTACCGTCCATTAGTAATAGAGTGACCACTTTTTTGGAGCACATATTCTAGCCCCCTCCCCAGTTAAATAGGGAAAGCAGTGCCTCCCTAAACAGAGCTAACTTTATCACATCAGGTGCTACCGAATCTGCTCTGTCGCCCCCGTGTAGAGTAGAAGCGACCACAATGTTCTTACCACATACCTAGATCCGCCTGCGTGCAAGTCTTAGACAGAGTGGAGTTGGCATCCAACTAAGCCCTTCGACATCAACCCATCGTCACCGGCCTTTTTGTCAAATCGAGGTCCAGTAACTGACACTGTCCAATGCGCAGAATATATTAAGGTGCACAGACATATGCGCAAACGGATGTATACATACTCGTCTTTACTCTTCTGAACCTTTTTTTTTTTTTTTTTTGATATCGGTGGTGGAAATGCTGTTACCGCATACCCAGCGTCCTTTTCAGGGGGGACGCCGAGTTATGTGGGGCTCGGGGCCACTGAGATGTGCGTGACCCCCATACCCACTAAAACCACCACCGCTTGTCCCGCCATACGCATACTGGAGACGCCCGGGTTTCAGTCAAGCAACTCTCCGGGCGCCTCCGCGTATAAAACTCCTCCTGGTGGGTGCCCGCAGGGAGCAAAGGCACCCACCTGCCGTCCCGTACCGGCCCCTCGCGGGACCGTCACGTTGGGGCCCCCCGCCCCCACAGACGACCGCGCGCGCCCAAGACAGAGCGCACGCCCGGCCGCCGCCCTCCCGTGAAGGAATTGGGCGGCGGCCTCCTCCCTCCAGACTCCCCCTCCTACTTCGACGAGAGAGGGGGGACAAAAACCAAGACTCCCCAGGGGAAACACGACAAAAGGCCCAAAGGGCCACGCCTAACGGCCCGAAGGCCCCCTCACACCGTGCCCGGCTAGGGGCCCGTCGCTCACGGCGGGAGGAAGCGGACGGCGTGGTTCTGCCGCCGCGCTCTCTCGCCGGCCCGCCGCCGCCTGCAGGGTGCGGCAGCGGCGTCGGCCTCCCTCGTGCGCTCGGCGGCCTCCTTCTGACGCATCACTGCGCCGCAGAAGGAGGCCACCGCCTTCCAAGACCTCTCGCTGCTCAACATACGATCGATTACAGTCGGCAGCGAGAGGTCACTGTCGACTTGCACGACGAGGGAGTGGCGTTGCGGCCCCCATGCCGGGCACTCCGCCAGAGTGTGGTGCGCCGTGTCAATCGGCGCACCACACTCTACGCATTCTTGCGTCATCTCTCTACGGGCCACCTGGTGCAGGTACTTGCCGAAACATCCATGGCCTGTCAGCACCTGCACCAGGTGGAACGTCAAGGCCCCGTACCGCCGGCTCATCCACCGGGACAGGTGAGGCCTAATGGCCTCCACCGTGTCCCGGCCGGCGGCAGGGTTACCTAACTCCGTCTCCCACCGCCGGATCAGGGCGTCATGGGCAACGCGCCTGATCCGGCGGACCGTGGCCGGATCCGGCCGACGCTCCCCGGCATCCCGCAGGAAGAGGTACACTTCCGAGAGCGACTGCGCCTGTAGATGCCAAGGCGCATCGCCCGCGAGAAGCGTACCCGCCGTCCAGGACTCTTCTAAACCTTTTTTTTTTTTTTTTTGATATCGGTGGTGGAAATGCTGTTACCGCATACCCAACGTCCTTTTCAAGGGGGGGAACGCCGGGTGATGTGGGACTCGGGGCCACTGAGATGTTGTGCGTGACCCCCATACCCACTAAAACCACCACCGCTTCTCCCGCTATACGCATACTGGAGACGCCCGGGTTTCAGTCAAGCAACTCTCCGGGCGCCTCCGCGTATGAAACTCCTCCTGGTAGGTGCCCGCGGGGAGCAAAGGCACCCACCTGCCGTCCCGTACCGGCCCCTCGCGGGACCGGCACGTTGGGGCCCCCCGACCCCACAGACGACCGCGCGCGCCCACGACGGAGCGCATGCCCGGCCGCCGCCCTCCCGTGAAGGAATTGGGCGGCGGCCTCCTCCCTCCAGACTCCCCCCCCCCACTTCGACGAGGGAGGGGGGACAAAAACCAAGACCCCCGGGGGACGCACCCCCAGGGGAAACACGACAAAAGGCCCAAAGAGCCACGCCTAACGGCCCGAAGGCCCCCTCACACCGTGCCCCGCTAGGGGCCCGTCGCTCACGGCGGGAGGAAGCGGACGGCGTGGTTCTGCCGCCGCGCTCTCCCGCCGGCCCGCCGCCGCCTGCAAGGTGCGGCAGCGGCGTCGGCCTCCCTCGTGCGCTCGGCGGCCTCCTTCTGACGTATCACTGCGCCGCAGAAGGAAGCCACCGCCTTCCAAGACCTCGCTGCTCAACATACGATCGATTACAGTCTGCAGCGAGAGGTCACTGCCGACTTGCACGACGAGGGAGTGGCGTTGCGGCCCCCATGCCGGGCACTCCGCCAGAGTGTGGTGCGTCGTGTCAGTCGGCGCACCACACTCGACGCATTCTTGCGTCATCTCTCTACGAGCCACCTGGTGCAGGTACTTGCCGAAACATCCATGGCCTGTCAACACCTGCACCAGGTGGAACGTCAAGGCCCCGTACCGCCGGCTCATCCACCGTGTCCCTGCCGGCGGCAGGGTTACCTAACTCCGTCTCCCACCGCCGGATCAGGGCGTCATGGGCAACGCGCCTGATCCGGCGGACCGTGGCCGGGTCCGGCCGACGCTCTCCGGCATCTCGCAGGAAGAGGTACACTTCCGCGAGCGACTGCGCCTGTAGATGCCAAGGCGCATCGCCCGCGAGAAGCGTACCCGCCGTCCAGGACACCGTACGGTACGCCCGACAGGCTCGGACCGCCAGGATACGTTGGGCCCTCTTCAACACGGGCCCGTTCCTGGCGGTCTCGCACCTATCCACCCATACGGGCGCACCGTACAGTGCCATACTCCGCAGGATGCCAGAGTATAGGCGCCGACACAAGTGACCCGGCTCCCCGACATTGGGCAGCAATCTGCCCAGCGCAGCGGCGGTGGCGGTGAGCTTCGGGAGAAGCCGTTCGAAGTGCTCCCCGAAGCTCCATCGCCCGTCCAGAGTGAGCCCTAAATACTTGAGGGCTCCCCGCACTGGGACCCTCTCGCCCCGGACGGGGATGATCGCGCCCCGGGGTGGACCCCTGCGGGGTCCGTGGAAGAGGAGGGCCTCCGTCTTCGTGACGGAGATCCTCAGACCCAGCTGCTCGATCCGGTCCACCACCAGCGACGTGCTAGTGGCGGCCAGACGAGCAGCCTCGTCGTAACTCCTCCCCCGGGCCGAGACGAGGGTGTCGTCCGCGTAGCATAGTACCCTCGTCCCGGGGAGGACCGGCTGCCGCAGCAGCCAGTCGTACGCGAGGTTCCACAGCAAGGGGACCAAGACCGACCCCTGTGGAACTCCGCTCTCCACGCGCCGCCGATGTAATTCGCCGCTGCCATCAACCCAGAGGACTCTTCTGAACCTAGTGGAATGGAAAACCGATACAACCGGTGAAGAGTTCGGATGTTGTATCTAGCCAACGATAATTATATAACTATACGCCTTCTAACGTCGCCCTAAGCCATCAACGTTGCTTTGCTATCCGCCAGGTACGCTATTTCCGCTGCATGTCTGCGATGGATTGCCAGTCTAGACTTGTGTGCATTTAGAGGGAAGGAACCGCTATTAGACCTTACCGCCGAAGCGGCTAGATCCCCTTCAATCAGGTTTAGCCCGCGAGCTGACGCGGTTTACTGACATGTGGCCGCTCCATGCATTACAGTTACTTGGAGCCACTGGTGAGAGATGGTGAAAAGCCAAAATTGAAGAACAACGCAATGGACCAGCCATGGGATTTTTCGGATACGAAATAAGCATTCCTGTACACCCCTTTTTGATATACCATTTCTTATGACCATCATCGACAGGAATTTTGAATATACGGGAAAATCAGCAGTTGATATTTCATAAGAGGAAGACCTTATGGTGAAGTGGCGATCCTATGGCGTAAGGGCGTCTTTCAGTCCGTGTCGGTGGTGAAATGCATCAGTGCATTTATTGCGGTCATAAAAGTGACGATGAGCGAGTATTCGTTTTTAGTGTTCAGCGTGTACATGCCCACAGACTCATCAGACAACATACCTGTTTTCACGGAGTGCCTTAGTGAAATTAGAGCGATAGTGGAAAGTAGTGACGTGGAGGTAGTGTATATGCTTGGAGACTATAACGAGCATCTAGGTGAGCCGTTTTACAGTGAACTACTGAAATTCTGAGCTGAACAATCATGGGTATGTGCCAATGTGGTACACGACTCTCGCCGGTGTCGAAGTGTGCCACAGTAATTCACTGGCCAACCGCGCTCACCTGCCCGTGCGGGTGAGACTGTTGTTTTGACCTCTTGATACATCACTTCCGCCACCGCTTGTCCAGGTGCTGATGCAGATATAACTCTATAATTTAAATCATATTAATGATAATATAACATGCCTTATCTCTCCACCACTTATCCGTTATATCTCAACACAACTAACGGAGGTCATGGTTACTTCGCTTCAACCGAATCAGACTTCTGTGTTTTGCAATTGCATCTATTAAGACTTTTTCATTTTCATCGAATAAGTATTTGTTTTTACGTGATTTCATACCCAGGACATCTTTAACAGTAACCTTGATGTGAGAGGATAGAGTCTTCCAGTCTTCATCAATTGCATTGGCCTCCGTACTAATTCAATAAAGCTTTTTAGATAAAGTTTCGGTATATGCTTCTCTTGTCTCAAGATGTTTAAGTTTATCGAGATTGAAACCCACCGCCTTAACTCTTCCAGATCAGCACGGACGGTGTAGGCGTATCTTTAGCTGGTAATAACGAGTCAGTGATCCGCCCACCAATGTGCACCGCGCATAACACGAGTAATACTAACCTGGGATACATCTCTCTGCCGTACAATTATATAATCTATTAAATGCCAATGCTTAGACCTTGGATGCATCCAGGTAGTCATACACTTTGTAGGAAGTCGAAACATGGTATTAGTTATTGCCAGGTCAAACCCAGCACTTATCATAAGTAACCGTTGACTGTTACTATTCATATTTCCGATACCGTGTCTTCCCAATGTTTTTGTCTAAGCCTCCCACTCACGTTCAATCCTGGCATTAAAATCACCCATAAGCGATAACTATTTTTTGGAGTTTACACTTTCAAGAAGATTGGTTAGTTCTTCATAAAACTTATCCATACATACACAGTAATAATGTTGAGATGGTTATTATCGTTTAAGTGAATACGCGTGGAAGTAATGCGATTAAAAATGTGCACCGGAAGATCTTTAAGGTGTTTTGAGTGGTTGTTTTTATAGACATATCACATGCCTAACCGTCTGGGTTTAGATGCAGAAGTATCTTTCCAATAGAAAGTATAGCCCCCACCTTGCTTTATTAGTTGCCCTTCATCAGCCAGATGTTTTTCGCACATTCCACGCTCCAATTGTCAATATTGGTATTATTGTGTACGTTTTAGTCTTATTGTTTGTGTTCGGTCGACCACATAGAAGAGATGCAGGAGGCAGCCGTGGTTACTACCGTCCATTAGTAATGGAGTGAGCACTTTTTTGGAGCACATATTCTAGCCCCTCCCCAGTTAAATAGGGAAAGCACTGCCTCCCTAAACAGAGCTACTTTATCACATCAGGTGCTACCGAATCTGCTCTGTCGCCCCCGTGCAGAGTAGAAGCGGCCACAATGTTCTTACCACATACCTAGAGCCGCCTGCGTGCAAGTCTTAGACAGAGTGGAGTTGGCATCAAACTACGCCCTTCGACTTCAACCCATCGTCACCGGCCTTTTTGTCAAATCGAGGTCCAGTAACTGACACTGTCCAATGCGCAGAATATATTAAGGTGCACAGACATATGCGCAAACGGATGTGTACATACTCGTCTTTACTCTTCTGAACCTAGTGGAACGGAAAACCGATACAACCGGTGAAGAGTTCGGATGTTGTATCTAGCCAACGATAACTATATAACTATATGCCTTCTATCGTCGCCCTAAGCCATCAACGTTGCTTTGCTATCCGCCAGGTACGCTATTTCCGCTGCATGTCTGCGATGGATTGCCAGTCTAGACTTGTGTGCATTTAGAGGGAAGGAACCGCTATTAGACCTCACCGCCGAAGTGGCTAGATCCCCTTCAATCAGGTTTAGCCCGCGAGCTGACGCGGTTTACTGACATGTGGCCGCTCCATGCATTACAGTTACTTGGAACCACTGGTGAGAGATGGTGGAAAGCCAAAATTGAAGGACAACGCAATGGGCCAGCCATGGGATTTTTCGGATACGAAATAAGCATTCCTGTACACCCCTTTTTGATATACCATTTCTTATGACTATCATCGACAGGAATTTTGAATATACGGGAAAATCAGCAGTTGATATTTCATATGGAGTACTAAGAGGAAGACCTTATGGTGAAGTGGCGATCCTATGGCGTAAGGGCGTCTTCCAGTCCATGTCGGTGGTGAAATGCATCAGTGCACTTATTGCGGTCATAAAAGTGACGATGAGCGAGTGTTCGTTTTTAGTGTTCAGCGTGTACATGTCCACAGACTCATCAGACAACATACCTGTTTTCACGGAGTGCCTTAGTGAAATTAGAGCGGTAGTGGAAAGTAGTGACGTGGAGGTAGTTTATATGCTTGGAGACTATAACGAGCATCCAGGTGAGCCGTTTTACAGTGAACTACTGAATTTCTGAGCTGAACAATCATGGGTATGTGCCAATGTAGACTTTTTCTAAGGCACCTGGCTTCGACGGATTCACTGCCGACATCTGCCGGGCGGCCATCGCCGTGGATGCCGAACTGTTTTCTCGCGCTCTCCAACCGGTGTCTCGCTCTTGCCTACTTCCCCACGAGATGGAAAGAGGCAGCGGTTGTGGTGTTGCGGAAGCCTGGTAATGACGACTACACGCACCCGAAATCCTACTGGCCCATCGGACTCTTGCCCGTCATGGGCAAGGTCCTCGAGAAGATGATGGTCCGGAGGATACGGTGGTACACTGCACCGTATATCAGTAGCCGCCAATACGGCTTTATGCCGCAAAGGTGTACCGAAGACCCCCTGTATGACCTGATCCAGCACATACGCTCTCGCTTGAAGGAGAAGGAGATCGTTGTGCTGGTATCCTTGGACATAGAGGGAGCCTTCGACAACGCCTGGTGGCCTGCTATACGGAGCAGACTGGCCGAGACTCGCTGCCCCGTCGACCTGCGGCGCCTTGTCGATAGCTATTTTAGCGGTCGCAAGGTGTCCGTCAGGTACGCGGGGGCGGAGTGTGCCAGGAATACCACCAAGGGGTGCGTGCAGGGATCCGTGGGCGGCCCAACATACTGGACCCTCCTCCTAAATCCACTCCTGGAGATGGTGGTCAAGAGCGGAACACACTACCAGGCGTTTGCAGACGACGTCGTGCTGCTCTTCTCCGGGCAAGAGACCGGGGATATCACGAGGAAGGCGAATGCGGTTCTGGCCGATGTTCACGATTGGGGTGTCCGAAATAAGTTGAGGTTTGCACCACACAAGACCAATGTGATGGTGCTTACCAATAAACTTAAGTACGACAACCCAATATTGAATATGGGCGGGGAGCCCCTTCGTCGAACTCGTGAAGTCCGGATACTCGGCCTGACAATTGACGATAGGCTCACGTTCAACACGCACGTGAAGAACGTGAGCAGCAAGGCCCAAGGCATCTATCGTCAATTGTGTATTGGGCCGCAAAAGTATTGTGGGGGTTGAACTCGGAGGTGATCAGAACGATGTATCTGGCGGTGTTGGAGCCGACTATTTTGTATGCTGCGAGTGCATGGGCGCCGGCGGCTAAGAAGCTGCTGATCCGAAGGCAGCTCGATGGGGTCCAGCGTGGCTCCGCGTAGAAAATTGCGCGAACTCACCGAACCGCATCGTTGCATTCGGCCCTAGTACTTGCTGGGCTGCTTCCTCTAGACCTTCGGGTCCAAGAAGCGGCCACTTTATTTGAGGTAAACCGCGGCCACACCCGGCAAATACTGGGAGACCGAGAGCTGAAGATTCCAGTCAGCTACTTGAGACTTCCACACCCGTCTGTGCAGATTGGTGTGGAATTCTCGTGCTTGGGGGAAAGTGCGAAAGAAGTCCAACTTGCCACCTCGGCTGCCGACTCGGTGATCTACACCGACGGCAGCCGCATCGACGACAAGGTGGGTGCGGCGTTCTGCGTCATGCGGGACGCCGCAGAGGTTGCGAACAAAAAACTCAAGTTGGGCAACTTCTACACCGTTTACCAGG
The DNA here is from genome assembly GCA_033220335.2 of Troides aeacus. Classification (NCBI taxonomy): domain Eukaryota; kingdom Metazoa; phylum Arthropoda; class Insecta; order Lepidoptera; family Papilionidae; genus Troides; species Troides aeacus. The sequence continues at coordinate 848,867 of CM067270.1, forward strand.
CAGAGCTGCTGGCTTTAGCGAGAGGGACAGGGTACGCGGCCAGCGGGTCGGCGCATTCGTGCGCCGTACTTAGCGACTCGAGGTCCGCCCTGGAGACTGTCGCAAAACCGGACACCCTTCATCCCCTGGCGATCGCAGTAATAGAGAATATTATGAAAGCGCGTGGGAAAGGGACGGATGTGAGGTTGTATTGGGTGGAGGCGCATGCGGGGATGGAGGGAAAGGAAAGGGCGGACTACGTGGCCAAGGAAGCGGCCCTGAAGAGTAAAAGAAGACCGGAGTACGAGGATTGCCCCATTTCCTTCGTCAAGCGTCAGCTAAGGCTGGGGACGCTTGACGAATGGAACAAGAGGTATGTGCAAGGTACAACGGCTTCAACAACGAGGATATTTTTCCCAGACGTCAGGTCGGCGTATTGCGTGCTTCGCAAGCTCGCTCTCGACACGGTCTTGGTCCAGATGTCCACCGGGCACGGGGGATTCTCCGAGTACCTACACAGGTTCAAGCTCAAGGAGTGTCCCGCGTGCCCATGTGACCCGCAGGTGGACCAGACCGTGGTGCATATCCTGCTCTCCTGTCCCTTATTCGGGAGAGAGAGGGCAGAGGCAGAGATAGAGATAGGAAAAAGGTTAAACACAGTAGCGGTTGCCTCTCTGATGAGTGAGGACGAAAGTCGCCAAAGCTTTATAAAGTTTGCAAGAAATGTTATAACTATTGCCATAAAAAGAAACAAAAATAACAATAATTAGAAAATAGAAAAGTTGAAAGTAAGATAGAGAAATAAGAATAAAAAATGTAAACAGGGAATAGAAATAAATGTAGGAAAATTAATAAATATGTATGATAAATAAAATTAAAACAAAATTGTAAAACAAGTTAAAAGAAAAGACAAAAAACTGAAATACGAAAAAATGGCATGATTCTTTTCAGCTGAAGCAGTTCCAGCTGAACCCGACGAGGCGGCAGTCTTCACTGTGCGAGAGGTATGAAAGAAGGAAATGGAATGGAGAGTGATAGAAAAAAGGAGGAAAAATTAAGAAAAGAAAGATAACAAAAGAGCGAAAGATTGAGAGTGCGAAAGAAAGGAATGAGGAAATTAGAGTTAAGAAAAATAGATCGATAAGTGATAAAAATGTAATGCTTAAAAGTGCACAGAAAGGCCCTGACCCGTCAGGTAGAGGAATAATTTAAAAAAAAAAATCTGACCACATCTGGCGAAAAGTAGGTATTTATTTCCTTCTGCCTGACCCTACTGAGAAAAAGGGGTGATAATATAAAAAAAAAGTTAGGTTTAAAAAAAGTTTATTGTAACAAGTGAAAAAGTTAAAAGTCCAATAGGTGTTTGTAAAACGCCCTAAGGACGTAATAAGGAATTGTTCGTGTAACGATCGACCGTATGGGCGCGCAAGCGCGCGGCGGAGACGCACGCACACACGCGCCCCTACGTACACATGGGCTCCGGACATGTACTGCGTATGTGTTGAATGTAAAAATTTGCTTCGTGCAAATTAATTGAAATATTGTTTGTAGGTTATTACTGACCTTCAATACATACTGATAGGATACATAGGGATAGTGTACTGTATAGTATACCGATTGAAATCCTAAAAATATAAAAATGTGTTTGTGTGGTGAAAATTATGAAACTATAACAGTGAAAAAGCCTCTAGTGATGAGTTATAAAGGATATATCGGTTCGAATCCCGGATAAATATGAAAATAAAAATAATAATATAACATGATAGAATATGATAAAGTAAGAGTATGAAGGTCTTTATTAATGAGATTTATTGTGTACGGGATCGAAACCGTATAAAATGGTGCATGGAAATTTTAACATATAACATCAAGACAGTGGAGAAGGTGAGATACCAGCCAGGTGTAGCTAGCTGGTGGTTATTCAAGTAACTGCTTGATTATACTCCGGTTCGGGAAGAGTGCTCCCCATGTTATAAAATATGTGGCGAGTTGTCGGTGGGCGAAATAAACTTGATCAAAACAATATTTTACTCAAAGACAAAGACACTATGCCTGATTGCTCATAATGAAATTGATATTTATTGGCTATATCCACTACAGTGGTTGGCGGAGGTATGCATTAACTTTATGAATGTGATTGCTGGTGGGAGCACGATCTCTCCAGGCTGCGATGTAATTGCTTGTCCATCCTATGAGGTGAGCTACGAGCTCTCGAATGCACTCCGCGGAATGCGATCCGCACTGACTACGTAGTTGGTGGTGATGTCAATTCCAACACTTTACAATGCATCTGCAAGTGCACCTGTCTGGTGAAGGTGGTGGCTCGTACAAGGACTAACCTTTGGGTCAGCGTACCCTTTACATCTATTATGTGTACTAGAATGTGCGCTGACCATACACGGTACATCTGGTTACGGTTGTATCTTGAGAGATGCCTACTCACATTGCCATGCGCAATTTGATCACAATTTGTGCTTACGCACTAACAATGTGCCGACTGCTCTTCTACTGGTTCGCCAGTAAACCGTGCTGTGGACTATGGTCCGAGGCTAATTAAATTCTCCCTGTTTGGGTAGTATTTGGTCGGCGCTCATCGCATACGGCGGAAACTGTTTACTGGAGCCGTAATCCATTCCCACATTTTTTTTAAGTATGAGGATGCGAACTTAAACATTTTTCAGAATAGGAATCTTAAGAATTTATAAATATTGTATACTCGTAACAATATACGTGATGGAGCGTGAAGGGATTATAAATAAGAAAATAAACCACACGAACGACATCAGGCTGTCTTAACAAATATTCATCCTTCTCGATATAATACCTAAACGAACTGAGTATTGTTATAAACACAACTTAGAACAAGATCCTAATCGAGACGATCACAAATGATTATTGAATAATTAATGGCCAAAACATAAACATTACTAATACTAAAAAGAATACTATACATCATCCTCCACGTAAGGTATGATTATATGAGATCATAAATATTGTTTAAGGATTTATTTTATAATTTAATTTATTTAGAAAGGGAGAGGGTTACAACAGCCTAGCAATTTTGATGACTTCGTACAGGATATAACCAATAATTAAAAAAACCGAAGCTACTGTTATTCCCTCTAATGGAGAGTGTATACCAATAGTACCACGATGTATTATAATACAGTCGTTTGACATTATTAATCTGGTAGAGGATTGATTCACGAGTGTCATAATAATGTAGAAGTCAAAAGATAGGTTTGGATGAAATCAGTATAACATTGTAGTCTAGTTTTTTGTGTATGTCATTTACTTGTGTATACTAGGGCTTTATAACGTTCACCCTGATGGTAAGCGACAACATAGTCTTTGGTAGTAAAGCGTGGTAAAACGATAAAACGCACTAGTCTAGACGTAGCATATTCATAGTAATAGGGGGACCGGAAAGTAATGTCGTTTCTGCGCATGCCAATACTTGATTGTCATTTGTCAGCTCATTGTTTTGTTCAGAGGCGTACCAAAGACATTGTGAGGTTATAGTGATTTCTTTACTTATAGACAATTGAATTACAATTTTTTTTTGTAATTTTGGGTAAAATGGCCAGCCAAATACCAGAAGAGGTACACATCCGGCATTGCATGCTCTTTGAGTTTCGCAAGGGAAATAACGCAACAGTTGCTACCAAAAACATTTGCGATGTTTATCCAAATGCACTGGACATTCGTAAATGCCAAAGGTGGTTTTCCAAGTTCAAATCGGGTAATTTTGATCTTTCCGACTCGTATCGATCAGGAAGACCATCAGCGTTAGACAACGACGTGTTAAGGGCGGAAGTGGAAGCAAATCCGTGTCAGACGATCGAGGAATTGTCAAACAGTCTCAACAAACCTTGGTCGACCATCCAAGAACATTTGAAGCAGATTGGAAAAGTAAGCAGAGCAGGTGTTTGGGTCCCGCATAATCTGTCCGAACAGAATAAGGCTAACCGATCAATCACATGCAACTTATTGCTTCAACGACACAACACAGAAGCGTTTTTTGATCGCTTGATCACAGGAGATGAGAAATGGGTCCTGTATGATAACCCAAAACGCAAAAGGCAGTGGCTCTCTCCAAATGAAATCCCTCGGAGTACTGCTAAGCCAGGTTTACACCCCAAAAAAGCGCTTTTGTGTGTTTGGTGGAGTATTCGCGGCATTGTTCATTTTGAATTACTGAAACCTGGAGAAACTGTTACTGCAGACCTCTACAGCGAACAATTGCAGCGAGTCAATCAATCTTTAATTGAAAAGTGGCCAGCGATTGTCAACCGAAAAGGCGTCATTCTCCAACATGACAATGCAAGACCGCACTGCGCAAGGCGAACTCTAGAAAAAATTAATGAATTGGGGTGGGAGGTGCTGCCTCATCCACCATATTCGCCCGATGTTGCACCGTTGCACCAAGAAAACGACATTACTTTCCGGTCCCCTAATATTATTAATCAATGATGTATTCCCCATCATTGTCAATAACCTTTTGCCATCTAGTGAGTAAATTTTCAATCCCTGATCGATAAAAATTAATTGGTTTTTCGGCAAAATATCTAGAGATGGCATTTTGGATATCATCCAAATTTGCAAATGTTTTGCCACTTAAAAAGTGTTGCAGCGCTCGGAATAAGTGGAAATCCGATGGTGCAACATCGGGCGAATATGGTGGATGAGGCAGCACCTCCCACCCCAATTCATTAATTTTTTCTAGAGTTCGCCTTGCGCAGTGCGGTCTTGCATTGTCATGTTGGAGAATGACGCCTTTTCGGTTGACAATCGCTGGCCACTTTTCAATTAAAGATTGATTGACTCGCTGCAATTGTTCGCTGTAGAGGTCTGCAGTAACAGTTTCTCCAGGTTTCAGTAATTCAAAATGAACAATGCCGCGAATACTCCACCAAACACACAAAAGCGCTTTTTTGGGGTGTAAACCTGGCTTAGCAGTACTCCGAGGGATTTCATTTGGAGAGAGCCACTGCCTTTTGCGTTTTGGGTTATCATACAGGACCCATTTCTCATCTCCTGTGATCAAGCGATCAAAAAACGCTTCTGTGTTGTGTCGTTGAAGCAATAAGTTGCATGTGATTGATCGGTTAGCCTTATTCTGTTCGGACAGATTATGCGGGACCCAAACACCTGCTCTGCTTACTTTTCCAATCTGCTTCAAATGTTCTTGGATGGTCGACCAAGGTTTGTTGAGACTGTTTGACAATTCCTCGATCGTCTGACACGGATTTGCTTCCACTTCCGCCCTTAACACGTCGTTGTCTAACGCTGATGGTCTTCCTGATCGATACGAGTCGGAAAGATCAAAATTACCCGATTTGAACTTGGAAAACCACCTTTGGCATTTACGAATGTCCAGTGCATTTGGATAAACATCGCAAATGTTTTTGGTAGCAACTGTTGCGTTATTTCCCTTGCGAAACTCAAAGAGCATGCAATGCCGGATGTGTACCTCTTCTGGTATTTGGCTGGCCATTTTACCCAAAATTACAAAAAAAAATTGTAATTCAATTGTCTATAAGTAAAGAAATCACTATAACCTCACAATGTCTTTGGTACGCCTCTGAACAAAACAATGAGCTGACAAATGACAATCAAGTATTGGCATGCGCAGAAACGACATTACTTTCCGGTCCCCCTAATATTATATCTAAAAGTAGATAGGGAGTTGATATACACAATTATGGTTGAGAATCAAACCTGTCTGGTATCGATCGTGATACGGTAGATGCGACCACGCCCTGCATCTACCGTCTCACACTATATAGTGTACGTACGTGATGTTTTATAACGACAATAAAGTAACAGCAGACATGATGGTAAGTAATCACCGCCAATCATCGACAAACAAACATTAACATAACAACTCACGGGACCCAAGCCAACCTCACCTGCTCGTGGTGCTGCTAATCAACAAACGAGGCTCTGGCTGCCACCAACCCGCATTGGGCCAGCGTAGTGGGAAATGGGAACAAAGTAAGTTCGTGGACAGCCGTTGCATGCGGGCAGCTCTGGACCGATCGACGCGGAGAGCGTCAAAGGAGGCCTGTGTCCAGCTGTGGACGTTTATCGGCTGATGGTGATGATGATGAAACAATTTACTTTGGAATTGTTTATGCGGTTGCCATAGTAACGGTTGCTGTAGACAGTCATTGGCGGTAGTATGTTGCTCTCGAGGAATATTTCAGACAAATTTCAAGTCTAAATATACATTACAGCTAGCGTAGCGGGCAAGGAACGGCTAGTACGTGCCAGAGCCTTAGTAAAAAAAGAAAAGAAAATAAGTTTATTCACATATTACTATAGTTAAACCCAGAAGACTTATTATCATCATTTAGGTTCTCTCTCTAAGGTCGTTCCTTTATGACTGGGGATCGTGGTATTTAAGGTTATGTTATTATTAATGATTGGAACTCTGCTTTTGGTAGTAAAACTGAATAAGCTATTTTTTTCTTATTCAATTGCTTGCTTGCTATTCAATCGCTAGAGAAACGTTCCGTGAGATTAATGGTGTTTTGGGGGATGGTACTCTATCACTTCGAACCGCGGAGGAATGGTTTCGACGATTCAGAGCCGGTGAAAACGACACCATGGATAAGACAGCCGGCGGAAGACCTGTGACGACAAATACCGATCAAATCCTGGACTACATCGAGTTAGACCGGCATGTGGCATATCGTGACATCGCCCAGGAGATGGGAGTTAGTCACCAAACCATTTTAAACCATCTGCAGAAGGCTGGATACAAAAAAAAGCTTGATGTTTGGGTGCCGCATGATTTGACGCAAAAAAACCTTCTGGACCGAATCAACGCCTGCGATATGCTGCTGAAACGGAACGAACTCGACCCATTCTTGAAGCGGATGGTGACTGGCGACGAAAAATGGATCACATACGACAATATCAAGCGAAAACGGTCGTGGTCGAAGGCCGGTGAATCGTCCCAAACAGTGGCCAAGCCGGGATTGACGGCCAGGAAGGTTTTGCTGTGTGTTTGGTGGGATTGGAAGGGAATCATCCACTATGAGCTGCTCCCATATGGCCAGACGCTTAATTCTACCATCTACTGCAAACAACTGGACCGCTTGAAGCAGGCGATCGACCAGAAGCGTCCAGAATTGGCCAACAGGAAGGGTGTAGTATTCCACCAGGACAACGCCAGACCACACACTTCGTTAATGACTCGTCAGAAGCTACAGGAGCTCAGATGGGAGGTTTTATCGCATCCACCATATAGCCCGGACATAGCGCCAAGTGATTACCACCTGTTCCTGTCCATGGTGAACGCCCTTGGTGGTGTAAAGTTGAACTCAAAAGAGGCTTGTGAAAAGTGGCTGTCCGAGTTCTTCGCAAATAAGGAGGGGGGCTTCTACGAGGGAGGTATTATGAAGTTACCGTCTAGATGGAAACAGATTATCGAACAAAACGGCGCATATTTGAACTAGATCCGATCACTGTAACACTTTTTATAAAGCATTGAATATAAAGCAAAAAAGCGGAAGGGAGATATTTGACAATCTTATATTTACGTGGACTTTACATTACATTTTTATGCCATGTTGGTAAGCGATACAAATGTGATCCCGGTAATGTTGCTATCTAAAAAACCTTGCAAAAAAAAAAGGTAACGATGCTGCGATAGACCAAGATGGTATCCTCTAACTATCAGTGCTATGGTAGGTTTTTATTCTGTAGAACATATAAAAGGGAGAATGCGAAGAGGAGGATCAAACATTAAAACGTTTTTACTTGCTTCCAGTAAGCATTGTACTTTCAACACGAAAGCCTCTGGTTCGATTTATGGCTCACATGTTGTGGTGTTAATTAATGGTAGAGTTGTTCATATTCATCCGGCTAGCTATCACATCTGTATTATAAGTCTGCTGCTATTAGTGTTGGTGCGTTCCGGCTATCAACATATGAGAGTCAGAGTATTCCGAGCTTCACCATACATGACATAATTACTTAAGATAAAACGCTAATAAATAATATTAATATTTAGTAATGCCGACGGAACAACTATCAAGATACAAATCTCCTGTTCGTATACTTTTTTTTTTCACGAAACACAGAGATGAAGAAAAACAAGGCTAGCCTACATAGCAACAGGTTGCCTTATACGGAGATCGAACCTCTCACCCCAAAAATATTCTTGTTTCCATGGCTATCTAATTGAACACAATTAGGAAAACATGTAACAAAGGAATTAAATCTCGAACCATCAACTGTATTGATTAATGTCACTCCTGGCAGCAGTGGGTGGAAACTCCCATATAAATTACTTTTCTATGGGATGTGATCCGAAGTTGTACCACAACACAGTGTTACCGAGCTAATTGGTTTAACAGAGTAATAGTAATTTTTATCAATACGAAAACATTAAATTTGAAAACAAACCATACGTTCTCTTTATTATCGTATCGTACGTATCGGAAAAAAGTTTGGAATATCGTCACGGTAATTTTCTGGCCTTTCTTTTCTCTGCTTTCATGAATCCGAATGGCCAATAGAGCCAGAAAAGGAACAACCACCGGTTCCAGAGGAAATTAAATGTCCTCCCGCGGAATTTGTAACTTTGTTAAACACACGCGATGTGCCCGTCGCTGTGCTCCCAGATGCCAGTCGCGTTAGCAAATGGGTACGCTTACTGCGAGCGTCCGCACGCGTTTTGGTTTGCGCCAACATTTTTAAAGCAACGCTTTTGGCACCTAATTCGAAATTTCTAAATACCCTATCACGATGTCGAGAGTCCACGGCGTCAATGCAAAGAGAGCCAACCGTAGAAGACATGTTACGCGCGGAAGAGAATATTTTTTTGCATTCCCAGTTAGTCTCTCTACGCGAGGACTATATCCGGATATATCACGGCGGGCGACCTATATGCAAAGGTCGTGTCAAAAATTTGGCACTATTCGTCGAGGAATCTACGAAGTTGCTACGCCTATCTGGCCGAATTGGTGCTGTAACCAAGAACTTAAATAATTAATAATTAAGGTAATCGATGAATTACGTTTTTAATCTAACCCTATTTAACCTAATGTACTTTCCTCTATGATCTAATGCAACACATAAAGACCAACTTAGAAAACAAGATGATAAATGTAGTAGTATCGCTAGACATAGAGGGAGCTTTTGACAACGCTTGGTGGCGAGAAAGTAGATTGATTGACATGAAATGCCCTAAAAATTTAAGACGAATAATGAGTAATTATTTAGACAATAGATAGGTCAGAGTAAGGTACGCAGGGTTGGAAGTGAAGAAATCCACACAGAAAGGCTGTGTACAAGGGTCGATAAATGGACCGACCCTATGGAATATACTTCTGAATGACTTACTCGAAATCTTAAGTGATGACGGGGTATAACAGTCACGCATTCGCAAATAAACATTTTTACAGACGGGAGTAGAATCGAAGGAAGAGTGGGAGCGGCGTTTTCAATTTGGCAAAACGAAAAGGAAATATCCAAGAAAAAATTTAAGCTTTCTGACTACTGTACAGTCTATATATAGTCTGTATATATAATAAATATACGCAATAACATCAAATGTATAAAAATGGAGGGGAAAGAATTAAAACTCTGTTGGATCAAAGCCCGTGTGGGAAACTCACAGATATTGTCTTTTGCTTTACATTGTATATTTTATCTCTTACGTTTTTCTTTTATGCCTTAGATTTTAATTACCTTATACGCACTTTTTTTTATAAATAATATACCTAGGACATTACTAAATAATTAATTGATCTGATTAGATTCATCATACATTATAGTAAGACCATAATCATCTCGCATCTGATTATTTAATAAGTAAGTTTATGTTATAATATTATATAAGTTTGGCAAATATCTCCCTTCCGCTTTTTTGCTCTTTATTCAATGCTTTATAAAAAGTGTTACAGTGATCGGATTTAGTTCAAATATGCGCCGTTTTGTTCGATAATCTATTTCCATCTAGACGGCAACTTCATAATACCTCCCTCGTAGAAGCCCCCCTCCTTATTTGCGAAGAACTCGGACAGCCACTTTTCACAAGCCTCTTTTGAGTTCAACTTTACACCACCAAGGGCGTTCACCATTGACAGGAACAGGTGGTAATCACTTGGCGCTATGTCCGGGCTATATGGTGGATGCGATAAAACCTCCCATCCGAGCTCCCGTAGCTTCTGACGAGTCATCAACGAAGTGTGTGGTCTGGCGTTGTCCTGGTGGAACACTGCACCCTTCCTGTTGGCCAATTCTGGACGCTTCTGGTCGATCGCCTGCTTCAAGCGGTCCAGTTGTTTGCAGTAGATGGTAGAATTAAGCGTCTGGCCATATGGGAGCAGCTCATAGTGGATGATTCCCTTCCAATCCCACCAAACACACAGCAAAACCTTCCTGGCCGTCAATCCCGGCTTGGCCACTGTTTGGGACGATTCACCGGCCTTCGACCACAACCGTTTTCGCTTGATATTGTCGTATGTGATCCATTTTTGGTCGCCAGTCACCATCCGCTTCAAGAATGGGTCGAGTTCGTTCCGTTTCAGCAGCATATCGCAGGCGTTGATTCGGTCCAGAAGGTTTTTTTGCGTCAAATCATGCGGCACCCAAACATCAAGCTTTTTTTTGTATCCAGCCTTCTGCGGATGGTTTAAAATGGTTTGGTGACTAACTCCCATCTCCTGGGCGATGTCACGAGATGCCACATGCCGGTCTAACTCGATGTAGTCCATGATTTGATCGGTATTTGTCGTCACAGGTCTTCCGCCGGCTGGCTTATCCATGGTGTCGTTTTCACCGGCTCTGAATCGTCGAAACCATTGCTCCGCGGTTCGAAGTGATAGAGTACCATCCCCCAAAACACCATTAATCTCACGGAACGTTTCTCTAGCGGATTTGCCTTTAACGAAGGAAAACTTTAAAATAGCGCGAATTTCGGCGTTAGTGAACTATATGTTTACACGTCTATAACTGTTGAACGCAATATCCAAACTAATCATGCATAGCGTCGTTTTGTAGGTTATGTCAAGACCTTTCAAATTATGTATAGTATTGCCAGATAAGAGCTCTGTAGCGCTTTGTACATAGCCGCGAAATTCAAAAGACAAAAAGGCGGAAGGGAGATATTTGCTAAACTAATATTACTCGGAAATAACAAATGCAATCAATCAAAAGTGCAAAATTAAATATCATTATTATTATGGCTCTAACTAATTCACACATGACATAAAAAATTAAAACAGCAAAAATAAAGTCTCTCATTATGTCAGAGGTACTCGGAATAGTGTAGTACACTACACTACTTATAAAAAAAAAACCTAATGTACTTACTATAAGTGCGGTTGTCGCTCTAAAAAGCACTTTTTTTAAGTAGGTAATTTAATTTTTTTTAGCGCTGATAAACGCGTGCGATCGCTGCAAGCAATATGATAAGGTGCTATACGTGTAGAGCGAAGCGTTATTTACGCGTATATGATAGGCACGCGCACGCGCACGCGCACGTGCACGCGCCGGCCCACCGGTCGGTATCGCCGCGACCATTATGTCCCTACATTTTAAATTCGTAATATCTTCGAAAATTAATCTTGGAAATATTCATTTAAATTATATGCTGTAAAGGGCCATACTGGTCTATATTAAATGCACTATGTATTTAAGGTACATAATTGGATAAGTATTCGTGCTGTATTGCTTAAAATCGCTTGGTAAAGAAACTATAATTTCTCGTACAAAGTATAATACTGTAGTTTGTTATTTTGATCTATCTCGTAGCGTTGAGCCAGCGTTTGCAATATAAGCGCAAAAAATGTGTTTATTTACGAAATCACATTAGAAACCTCGAGAACTATCAGTGTTCCTCTGTTACATTATGCATGGATCATATGTATAAACCTTCCTTAAGAACCACAGATTCTTTTTATAAAAATCGCATCAAAATCCGTTGCGTAGTTTTAAAGACTCAAGCATACATAGGGACAGACAGACAGCGAAAGCGACTTTGTTTTATACTATGTTAAGATATAGTTTTCTTTGCATTTCTATAATGCTACTGCCACTCCTGCGTCTTAATGAGTTAATTAGTGCGCTAAATTGGCATTACGCACCTAGCTTTAGAAGAAAATGCAAATTTCCTTGTGGCAACACTAAACAAAATGCCGGTTGGGCTTTGTTGTTTGTTTTGTCGTTTATTCATTTGGTTTTGATGAATATCACATTGAGTTATTTCAAAAACTAAATGGCATTTAAATCTAACCTCTTTTCTCGAAAAACATCAACGTGAACATATAAACGTTGATGTTTTTCGAGAAAAGACTCTGTTTACAAATTATTTTGGAAATGTGACTCTTGTGCTGTTTTTTCGTGTTAATTTGAGATTTAGCTGTTAAGAAATTTACTCCTCCTGTTTAGTCTTGTTTTTGTTTGTTAATTATAAGTTTTTGTTGTAGAGAAACTGACTCCTGTGTTGTTTAATATTTTTTTTTGCGTCTTTTGCAAAATTTTAATCATGGCTGATGATGATGATACTCATCGTACTTGTGAAGTTTGTGGTATCAAAGAAAGACATACTGAAAAACGGTTTTTCGCAAGGTTTTGTAGAGATTTTCAACTTAATTTTAAAAAATCAGTTTTTAAAAATTTACTCTGGAAATGGAAATAGAAACAAATCGTTTTTTATTTATCACATTGATGTTCAAAACCTAGTTCATTATAACATTATAAAATAAGTTTGAAAATCTCTACATGTATACTTATTGTACTTTGCTTAAAATTAAGTAAATATTGGTTTTTATTGTATAATAAAAATTAAACATTTCCGATACAAACTTCAATTTTTTTGTAAGTGTTAAATTTTTACTTACAAATTTCGTAAAATTTATACTAATTTATAAAACATTGTTTTATTACTTTTTAAAAAAATCAAGTTTTAATTTCAATGTGCAATCCCTACCTGTATTCTATATCGACAAAAATATCGATAATATTCGCATCATTATTTATTGAACGTCGATATTAATGCCCATCACTATTTTTGACAGTGGTAGGATTTTTGTAGTCTGGGGTTGTTTTGGTGTTGGTACCAGATCGGATCTGATCCCACACATTTTCATTTTGTGACGTTTACTATGGAGTGCGGTCTCTTAAAACGTAGTGATTATATACTCTTTGTCTGGCAGGAGCTCATCCACAGGGATGCGCACGTTTAAGATATACCTTGCTATAACCCATGAAAAGTTCTAGAAATCTGAATGTCATTCGAAAATAATTCTTATTGCGCGGAAGTTATAACTCACTTTGCGTTAAAACTTTGAAGCAATGTTACCTGAGTTTATTCGATGGTATTGATTTATGACTCGCTCCGACCAACGGGGGGATGAAGATTCAATCTGTAAATACGCAGTTTCGTCATTGAATATTCTAGAAAGTCTAGATAAAAACATTTGCATTTCTGTTCTGCTCTTAACGCAGTATGGTTCAAATTTACTTTGAAGTTTAAGAGATGCGATTATTCAAAAGTATTTCTTGTGTTAAAAGCTTTTATGGTTCAATTTTTTTTTTAAATTGTTACCAGCGGCGACTATTATAGTTACCTCAGGAACATCCGATGGTCTCGATTCACATCTCCCCACGGTGGGCTAGGATTTAGGGGGTGTATCTGAAAATAAAATCTAAATCTGAGGCATGTATTTTGCGCAGGTAGAGTTTAGGTCCTGGAACGTTCTAGAATTTTAAAGTGCCATTCAAGAGCGATCCTAATTGTAAAAGCGATACGGTTCAAAATGGTCTTGTTATACCAATGACAAAGAAAGCTCTGAAACATATGCTCGAATAACAAATCGATGGTTCAGATCCTGAAGCGCTCGGCGGCTGGAGTGAGGAGTGAGGGAGCGTGAGTACCTGTACTCACGCTTCGAGGGCTGTGGTCGGAGCGTGATGGTCAGATGACTGAAACGTTCCACAGGCTTAAAGATATTTACAGAGTTTGGAGAGTTCTCGGAGTTTTGGGTAACATACCGCAGATGGTGTTATGGATTGAATATTCTGGACGTCGGTTGCCTTTGTTGTAGCTCTCGCGAATGTCAAGCCGATTTGCAGTTGCAAAGTCAGAATTTTCAAATATCTGCATCTTATAAACTTTTCAGTCGTCGTCAATTTTAAAAGTCGCCTCATGTTGAATTTTACCGAGGTTAATTTCTTGTTTTAGGTAACTTGATATCACAAAGTCAGCAAGCAGACTTCTTGGACAAAGAGTAGAATCGATTGAAACAGGATGTTGTTGATTACTCCAGTTCTACTCAGGTGTCACCTACTGCTGAAGATGAAAAATCTGCGAAGGCTTTAGTGAAATACGCCCTTTACAGCGCTTCTAGTAGATCGTCTTCAATCAATGTTTTTTATAAAAAGTAGTTATGTTTATTAACTGTATTTATGTGATCAGGACCTCCCGACAAAGCTGCTCTGCTGTACTCATCCGGTTAGCCGGAACTGCAATAGCCAAACGGCACGGTCACCATTCTCGATAGACCGATCGGTGTACTAACTATTAAGCCGACGAGACTATACACTATACTGGTGGTTCGCCTCGCTGATGGAGTCAAAACCAGGGATAAGAGCACCATGCCAAAAATTCTATTTATCTTATTCGTTAAGAGTAATTATCGACTAAAATTTTAACCTTGGTATTAGATAACATTGAAGTTCAGCTTCAAGCAGTTGGCAGGGTGATGGTCTGCAGCTGGAGTGGAGACGCGTCGCGGACGAGGACCATGATGGTGGCTACTTCCACCAGCAGGCCCCGCTGCTACTGCTGCTGTATTAGGACGTGCTTTTCATTGCCCACAGACACTCGTTTATTCGTCGGAGAAAGCTACGTTAATATTTCCCGACATTCTGGTGAGATAGATTTCTATCTGACAGAAGATATATAGTATTTATCTATAGTATTACATAACTATGATTGATGATGTCTTTTTAGAAATATCAAAGGAAACGATAGAAACTAATATCATTGACAAAAGAATTTTATCTTTTAGTTTAATTATTTTCATGAACTTTTGTAGTAACATTCGCGTACTTTTCCAGATGCAGCCTTGCATGGAGAATATTGCAGAGAAGAAGAGAAGTTTGCAGATTCTTTCGACTGCATCGGCTTTACCACAGGATCAATATGGTTAATTTATTTTTAATATATAGCCGTTCATTATGTAGTTCTGAAATTTAAAATTGTTAAAAAGCTGTTATTTTTTTTAGCTCGGACTTGATCACGTCATCGATATCGGCGATAGGCCTGGCTCTATCTATCTATATCATTTTGAACATTAAGGGCATGGAACACTTCGAGAACAGCCGGGCCAAGCCATTACCTATAACCAGTGAGTCAGTGAATAAGAGAACATGCTGGGTAGGAGTTTGATTATTTTTATTTAAATTATCTAAAGGTATGTTGGTACTATATATAGTATTAGTTTTATCGCCAGATATTAATATAGTTTGTTATAGTATATAGTTTATGTTATCTATGTTACGGTATGCACAATATGGCAACACAAGTTATGTAAATTCATATAGGATATGTAATTTTGTACTTCTTCTTATTTAACGAAGCGATGCGACAAGTCAGGCATTCACCTGATGGTGAGTGAAACAACTGCCCATAACAACTTTGCTCTTGTTAGGATGATATACACTGCTCCGGTTAATTGACTAACTACTACGCCCTCCAACACGGAACACATTAAAGTTTGCACAGTACTGTTCGTCGGCGGCAATAAGAGCTGCAATGGTACCTACCTAGATGGTCTTCGTCCATAGAGACCTACCAATAAACTTAGCGGCTTGGAGAGGCAATTAGACGGCTGTGTGGCAACGGCTTTAGAATATTGCCATCCTATGTGTTCCCGTGGGTGTCGTAAGAGGCAACTAAGGGAGCCCGGAGCTGTTCCATCTCATGGAGCTTGTTTGTTTTGGCAGAGAGCAGGGTGCGGGCGGCTCCCTTGCACCATTCCCCACATATCACGAACACGGTGTTCCGGCGGATTTTTGAGGTGGAGTTTGCGTTTAAGTATAATGTTTCCTTGCATTTTACCAACGCCTTGACTCTTATATGCGGGTAGCGTGATGGGGGACAGTTATCCTCACCGTCCACTCCGCCAAGACAAACTTGTCCTATGATGCCCCAATCCCGCGCTGTTCTGGGATTTCAAAAGAATGCAACAGCTGCTTCTCATCCTGGCATATCGTAGGAAGCGACTACGGGATATCATAAGGCATGAAGACCACCAGTGGGACCGACAGGCTCATCTTACTGCCTAGGTTTTTAAAACATCCCGGCCCTTATTAGGTTAAGTTTTAAATAAAGTCATCTAGATTAAGCGAGATTCAGTCCTGGAAATTACTGAACATTCGAGAGGAAAACTGTAAACACCTTAACAACATTAAAAAATTAGACGGAAAAGACTCCAGTAATGTCGGGGGTAAGGGGTAAGGGATCCCGCACAACAACTCAGAGGACTCTTTTTTTTTGTTTCGGAGGGAAATATTAGAAAAGGTACTCTGCCCTCTGGGGAGAAGTCAGAGTTATGTGGAAATTTTTACCTACTAAAACCTTCTCGGTGGTCACCTTCGGCGTGTGGAGAGGTCGCGGGATCTCCGTTCGGAACGAACCGCGGATTCGCCAACGCTACGCTGGGATAGCCCGTCCCGGGGTCTGCTTTATGCAAATCCTACCAACCTCGTGAGTACTACTTAAATGACTGAAGACCACATGCAAATATTGTCCTTCTTAGGATCATTTAGATAGCGATGAGAACCCCTATCCTGACTACCAACGACCTTAAAGGCACCATTAAGGTAGGGGAACACCATTCACCGGTACGACGTGTTGACGCGCGCCACGACGACTTCGTCTGAGCACTCTCCTTTTGTACCATAGCAGTTTCACAAAATAAGGCTACAGCCCTCCATGCAAACTGCCAATGGGACCCAAGTCAACCTCACCTGGTCTTAGTGCATCCTGCTTATCAACAAAGGAGGCTTTGGCTACTACCAAATCTCATTGGGCCAGCGTGGTGGGAAATGGCTCATATTCTCCGATATGAACGACGGCCCCTGGTGTCCAGTGATACAAGAGACCATACTGACTGTGATAGGCGTTAGAAAGGCGCTGGAACCAGGGCAACGCATGACTGATCGATGTGGAGATGTTTGGCGAAGTCAATGACAAGCAGAAGATAGTGTCGGTGGCCTTTTGCACGACTATCAAAGTGATTAATTTGCTCGGATAAGAATAAGAAATACTTAAAGTTACATTACTTAGTCGTAGTTACCAGTGTTGCAGAAACATCACCTTTGTACTTTATTTCCTTTTAACGAAGGGTTGGCCTAACTTATCGTATTCACTTCTGTGGGGAGCACGATACCTGAAAATAAAATTCACGGTTAATATATAAACAATTGTTTATTACGAAACAAGTACTTACCTTTGGGAAGTGCAGCTGACGAGATTGCGCCTTGCTACAAAATTAATCCGGCTAGTGGGAACGCGCACGCGCGACGTCATCCATTGTGCAGTACGTTACCGAAGGAAGCCGGCCGTCGGCGCGCGCGCCCCTCCCGAGCCAGTCGTAATCGCCTCACGATGCCGAGCGCACGCCGCGTTGCCTAGGGCTATTACTTACGGTGTTTTCGTACGCCTGCCGTTGTAAAGAATTGTGTTTTATCAAATAAACTGTTGTGTGTAATAGGCCAAGTGTTTAATTGCCGTTGGCATAATCTCCCACACCACTAACCGTCTTCACTGGTGACCCCGCTGAACACTCGCGAAGTAAGGTATTTGGAAGAATCGAGAAAATGTCAAACAACAACACAAGCGCGCCGGCAGCACCGCCGACGGAGCGCGTTTCCACTGCTCCCGTACTGGGAGTTAATCGTATCGGCGTCCGGATTCCACCATTTTGGCCAGAGGAGCCAGAGATATGGTTCGCGCAGATCGAAAGTCAATTTGCACTGTCGAACATCACTGCTGACATAACAAAATTTAATTACGTCATCAGCCAACTAGATCAGCAGTACTGCAAAGAGATCAAGGATTTAGTTATTTCACCGCCAAAGGAAGATAAATACGCGAAATTAAAGGCGGAATTGATCAAACGTCTTACAGCTTCTAAAGACAAAAAGGTACAGCAGCTGATGATGCATGAAGAGCTGGGGGACCGAAAGCCATCCGAATTCCTCAGACACCTCATGGATCTGGGCGGACCAACACTCTCGGAAGACATTTTGTTGTCAATTTGGAGATCCCGTCTCCCGAACAATATCCAGACCGTCATTGCAGTGCAGCCACATGCATCCATACACATATTAGCGGACCTAGCTGACAAGGTACAAGACATCGCGCCAACGATTCCTCAAGCGGCTTCTACATCATCAGCCACCCCAGGCTTAGATTTGAGCGAAGTAAAAAATGAAACCAACGTTTGGTCGACGCTACCACTTCAATATTCGTAAAGGGCACAGCGCCAGAAGCTTCGTCGGACATGCTATATTCGATAAAAATTGTGCCAGGCGACTCAAAATTCCATGCCCTGTTAAAAGAATACCCAAAAATAACTCACCCAGCAGGTATCCAAAGGCAAATCAAGCATAATACTGTGCATTACATAAAAACAACTCCTGGGCCACCTGTTTCGTCACCACCTCGAAGATTAGCTCCAGACAAATTGTTGATAGCCAAAAAGAATTCGAAGCCATGCTGAAAGATGGAACAGCAAGACCATCAAAAAGCCCCTGGTCATCACCCTTACACTTGGCACCGAAAAAAGAAAATAGCTGGCGTCCTTGTGGGGACTATCGTACGCTAAATGCTCGAACTATACCCGATAGATACCCAATACGTCATATTCATGATTTTGCCCAAAATATATCAGGATGCAGGGTCTTTTCAAAACTCGACCTCGTGAAGGCGTATAACCAAATCCCCGTTAGTGAAGACGACATCCCAAAAACCGCGATAACAACCCCATTCGGGTTATGGGAATTCCCTTTTATGACTTTCGGTTTGCGCAACGCCGGACAGACGTTTCAACGCTTTGTGGACGAGATGACGAGGGGTTTAGACTTCTGCTACGCATACTTGGACGATTTCTTAATATTTTCGAGAAACAACGAGGAGCACGAGTCACATCTACGTGCGGTCTTCGACAGGTTAAAAGACTACGGTATGTTAATTAATATCTCGAAATGCGTATTCGCTGTATCACAAATAACTTTCCTAGGATATACCATCTCAGACAACGGGACCAAGCCATTAGATACAAAAGTGGAAGCAATAAAGAACTTCCCAGTTCCCAAAAACATCAAGGAGCTGAGAAGGTTTTTAGGAATGCTAAACTTTTATAGACGATTCATCCCTAACGCGGCACGAATTCAAGTCCCTTTAAACGCACTACTAAGTGGTTCCGTCAAAAATTCACAGATGGTGAACATTTCTAACGTCACTCTGGAGGCATTTAATAAGTGCAAAGAAGGCCTATGCAATGCCACCATTCTAGCACACCCCGACCGTCAGGCAAAACTCGGACTAGCATGCGATGCCTCCGATACGTCAATCGGCGCAGTCTTGCAACAGTGGAAGGATGATTCCTGGCAGCCCCTAGCATTCTTCTCAAGAAAACTTAGCCCAGCCCAGCAGAAGTATTCTCCTTACGACAGGGAGCTTCTCGCAGTGTACGAAGCAGTGAAATACTTCCGACATATGGTTGAAGCTAGGACCTTCACCATTTACACGGACCACAAACCACTATGTTTTGCATTCCACACGCGAAAGGAAAAATGCTCACCTCGGCAATTTCGGCACTTAGATTATGTGTCTCAGTTTTCTACAGACATACGTCATATTGCTGGCAAAGATAACGTAGTAGCAGATACGCTGTCACGTATAGAAGAAGTTCATACTGCTATAAACTTTGAACAGCTAGCTAAAGACCAACACGAAGACTTAGAGTTAAGAGAGCTTTTAAATAACAGCACTTCGCTGCGCCTCACAAAAGTAAAGTTACCGGGAACACATGTAGAATTGTACTGCGACATCAGCAAGGAGACGCCTAGACCCTACGTCACAAAAATATTACGAAAGCAGGTTTTCGACAGCTTACACATGTTAAGTCATCCTGGGGCAAACACGTCAGCACAATTAGTAGCAACACGTTACGTGTGGCCCGGAATCCGAAAAGACTGCCGGGACTGGGCACGCGCGTGCTTATCTTGCCAACGCGCTAAAATAACGAGGCACGTAACCGCACCTGTGGGTAATTTCCCACTGCCGCGCGCAAGATTCGTTCACGTTCACATCGATCTCATCGGGCCGCTTCCCCCATCTAATGGAAACCGCTATTGCCTCACTGCTGTAGACCGCTTTTCCAGATGGCCGGAGGCAATACCAATCGCCGACGCGACAGTCGAAACGGTAGCAAAAGCCCTATTGTCTGGTTGGATAGCAAGATTCGGGTGTCCATCATCTATCGTCTCGGACCGTGGACGACAGTTTGAATCCGCCTTATTTCTACATCTCGAAAAATATCCGGTTTCGAACATAAAAAGACCACAGCATACCACCCAGCCTGTAACGGACTCGTCGAACGCTTCCATAGGCAACTCAAAGCTGCTATTACCTGCCACTCAACAGGAAATTGGACTGAAGCACTTCCGCTCGTCTTGTTGGGGATTAGAAGCGCATTCAATGACGATTTACAGGCTTCATCAGCCGAGATCGTATACGGAGCGACGCTGAGACTGCCAGGTGAATTCTTTCACCCTAGCATACCTGGAACAACAGATATGACAGACTATATAGCTCGTCTCCGATCCCTGACCGAGAAACTCCAACCAAAGCCAGCGTCTCGTCACAGCAATCCATCTTATTCATTTTCAAAGACCTAGCTACCGCCAGTCATGTATTCTTGAGAGAAGACGCACTGCGCAGAGCCCTGCAACCAGCATACACCGGACCACACTCAGTACTGGAAAAAGGCGAAAAGGTCTTCAAGCTTTTGGTAAAAGGCAAACCCGTTAAGGTATCCATAGATCGCCTAAAACCAGCTTACATACTGAAAGATGACAACGGTATCAGAGAACTCGTCACGAACACCGCGGTAAACAGGGAACCTGAAAACATTAAAATTATTAGAACACGTTCAGGACGCGTAGTTAAGTTCCGCGACTATTCTCGCCCGTAGTGACGGTCTCTGGAGGGGAGCCATGTGGGGAGCACGATACCTGAAAATAAAATTCACGGTTAATATATAAACAATTGTTTATTACGAAACAAGTACTTACCTTTGGGAAGTGCAACTGACGAGATCGCGCCTTGCTACAAAATTAATCCGGCTAGTGGGAACGCGCACGCGCGACGTCATCCATTGTGCAGTACGTTACCGAAGGAAGCCGGCCGTCGGCGCGCGCGCCCCTCCCGAGCCAGTCGTAATCGCCTCACGACGCCGAGCGCACGCCGCGTTGCCTAGGGCTATTACTTACGGTGTTTTCGTACGCGTGCCGTTGTAAAGAATTGTGTTCTATCAAATAAACTGTTGTGTGTAATAGGCCAAGTGTTTATTTGCCGTTGGCATAATCTCCCACACCACTAACCGTCTTCACTTCCATAAACCACCAAAACACTACCACTCATGTTACTCCGTATCCATCGATCTTTGGTTTGATATTTTTTTCACCATCGGTGAAATGTTCCTATGTATGAAATAATCTTGTACCAATTGCTTTAGAACCATCAGGTAAGGGTTTTGAAGAAATATTATATCCAGTAGTTGATAAATGATGATGATCATTACTCTATGAAGAATAGTGATAATGGTAATTGATATGCTAAATCCATCTATAAATGTGCTTCCGATAGTATATATTGAGGGTCTTATGAAACCTATGAGAGTGATAAATGAAAATTATACAGTTGATGAATTCTGTGAAAATATATATCTATGAAAAAATATAATATAGCTAGTTAGTGAAAATATATAATATAGCTATGTAATTATGTTAATCATCATCATCGTCAGCCGATAGACGTCCACTTCAGGACATAGGCTTGCTCCAAAGACTTCCGCGTAGGTCGGTTTCAAATTGGAGGGATTTAGTCCATTTGCTACCACGCTGGCCCACGGGTTGGTAGGAGCCAGAACTTCGTTTGTTGATTAGCAGGGTGCACCACGAGCTAGTGAGGCTGGCTTGGGTCCCGTAAGATGTGCGGGACCCCTTACACCCTTATGTATATATTATGTTTATGTACATATATATATATAATATATAGGGTTGCCAAATATCTCCCTTCCGCCTTTTTGTCTTTTGAATTTCGCGGCTATGTACAAAGCGCTACAGAGCTCGTATCTGGCAATACTATACATAATTTGAGAAGTCTTGACATAACCTACAAAACGACGCTATGCATAATTAGTTTGGATATTGCGTTCAACAGTTATAGACGTGTAAACATAGAGTTCACTAATGCCGAAATTCACGCTATTTTAAAGTTTTCCTTCGTTAAAGGCAAATCCGCTAGAGAAACGTTCCGTGAGATTAATGGTGTTTTGGGGGATGGTACTCTATCACTTCGAACCGCGGAGGAATGGTTTCGACGATTCAGAGCCGGTGAAAACGACACCATGGATAAGCCAGTCGGCGGAAGACCTGTGACGACAAATACCGATCAAATCATGGACTACATCGAGTTAGACCGGCATGTGGCATCTCGTGACATCGCCCAGGAGTTAGTCACCAAACCATTTTAAACCATCTGCAGAAGGCTGGATACAAAAAAAGCTTGATGTTTGGGTGCCGCATGATTTGACGCAAAAAAACCTTCTGGACAGAATCAACGCCTGCGATATGCTGCTGAAACGGAACGAACTCGACCCATTCTTGAAGCGGATGGTGACTGGCGACGAAAAATGGATCACATACGACAATATCAAGCGAAAACGGTCGTGGTCGAAGGCCGGTGAATCGTCCCAAACAGTGGCCAAGCCGGGATTGACGGCCAGGAAGGTTTTGCTGTGTGTTTGGTGGGATTGGAAGGGAATCATCCACTATGAGCTGCTCCCATATGGCCAGACGCTTAATTCTACCATCTACTGCGAACAACTGGACCGCTTGAAGCAGGCGATCGACCAGAAGCGTCCAGAATTGGCCAACAGGAAGGGTGTAGTGTTCCACCAGGACAACGCCAGACCACACACTTCGTTGATGACTCGTCAGAAGCTACGGGAGCTCGGATGGGAGGTTTTATCGCATCCACCATATAGCCCGGACATAGCGCCAAGTGATTACCATCTGTTCCTGTCCATGGTGAACGCCCTTGGTGGTGTAAAGTTGAACTCAAAAGAGGCTTGTGAAAAGTGGCTGTCCGAGTTCTTCGCAAATAAGGAGGGGGGCTTCTACGAGGGAGGTATTATGAAGTTGCCGTCTAGATGGAAACAGATTATCGAACAAAACGGCGCATATTTGAACTAAATCCGATCACTGTAACACTTTTTATAAAGCATTGAATAAAGAGCAAAAAAGCGGAAGGGAGATATTTGCCAACCTTATATATTAAATTTTTACTTATTAAGAGATTTATAGACAGCAGATTGAAAAAAGGGATTAATTGCAATGGTACTTAAACATTTTTGTTATGAATTTAATAAAAACTAAGGCTGAAGGCATAAGAGTAATGAGGCTGGTCGGGATCGCAGCAATCTGAAGTAGACGACATAGAAGTACCGTCTAGATAGGTACCATCACAGTGGTTTCTTCCATTTTTGAACTGAAAGACGGTGTAGTTAGTGAAATGACTGGGGCAACGGGATCTAACCTCTACCTTAGATAAGCACAATGTGGTGCAGTGTATATCATTTCAAATAGTGCCACTTTGTTATAGGCCGGCGTCTTACATGTCATCAGGTGAACATCCCGCACGGGTCGTCGCTTCGTACAATAAATAAATCATAAGTATTTCTAATTTTTGTGGAAAAGCTAAAAATTCATCTGTTTTGGAAGTACATTTTATAGATGCTATCAGTCCTCTAGAAATAGTAATTAACGCAAATAATCTGAAATATGAATTATTGTGTCATCTTACTTCGGCAAATCCACGGAAACGTTTTAAAAGGTGGCCTTTAGAATTTGGTGTAGAAATTCTAAAATTCTATATTGGCACATTAGATGCCAATGACGCAAGAAAGTATGATGGAGCAATTTCTACCTGTGAACAAAACGAAGATCAACTTTCCGTTAATGAAAGACAATATACATATTGTCCATTCGACTATAAATAATTTTAATGTTTTTATAAATAAGTTAAATCATAATGAATTAAATAAGTACACTGAAAAACTAAATTGTATACTTCAAGAAAATTATAAAACTAATATTAAGTTAGTCAATGTTGAAAAACTTAATTCTGTATTAAATATAACTGATAGTTTATTGTTGTCTATATCTAATATGTTAAATATACAATTTTTAATTCTATTTTATTTGCAAAAGCTAAAAATTATGCTTCCATATGTGTTAACTCCTACAAAATTATATAACGAACTTTACAACAGCAAAATCATAAGGAGATATGCAGAGTTTTCTGTTTCGTTATCTTTAAAAAAATATTCATAATATTATTGATCTGTCTAAACTTATTTCGTCCTTTTGTAATAACAAATTACCTGAAATATGTGAACCTGAAACATTTTATGGTGATGTTAATGTATGGCAAAAACTAAGCGATGGAAGATATATCTATGTACAATCTAATCTTAAGAAGCTACCTTAGGCTAAATGTAACAATATAATAAAATATTATAACTTACAAGGTTTTGGATACTTATCTTTAAAAAATGATTGCATTGTATATTTTCAAACTTTACGATTTTCACCATTACAAAAATATAATAATATTATACCAAGCCAACTTGAAATTAACTTTGATATAGTAGAAGGCGACTGTTGCAAATATAAGTTATCAAATGAAACTTTATATACATTTACTTCTATTGCATTAACAAATATTGACTTACAATCTTAAAATTTAGCTTCACGTAAATGAAATAAGTTGGAGGACTAAATTAATGAAGATCAAAATCAATCTCATATTGTGAAGTATGGACATTATTGCTCTTACTGCACTTATTTATATAATTGTTTGTGTTATTTATGTTTATATGTTGTATAAAATCTACAAGAGATGTTTTACAAAATGCAGTCATAATACTTTTTGTTGTATACAAATATTTAACCAATGTTACAAACAACCTAAAATAAATAATTCTATAGTAATATCGTCAATAGAATTTACGGACATACCTGATAACTTTGAATATGATAAGAAATCGACAAAAAGTTTACCGGAAGTAGAAATTAGTAAAACGGAATGCAAAGTTATTTTCATGCTGTTTGAGAGTAAACTAAATTTAACGAATTCTTCAATTTAAAGTGAACAAATAAATTTCGTTTTGGCTCATAAAATTATTTTCTTATTTTTCGAATCTTTTGTATTACTTAGGTTAACTTGATTATTCTATAGAAATTATTTTGTCAACGTATTTTACTTTTATATAATCGATAATTGCTGTAATACTAATTTTTACATCAAACTTTTATAATTAATTTTTAATATTTCATTTATACATTTTGTATGTTATCAACCCTTCGACTTTTTTAAGAGATAATCTCTGTCTAAATGGGGGAGATGTTATTTACAATTCACTGTATTGAGCCTCTGCATACGTCAACAATCTTGATTTATATCATATAAAAACGATTTGTTTAGCTAATTTGAAGCAGTCAACCTCCATACTCGCTCCGATGAACGGTGCGTTTAGAGCGACGGTTCGATCAGTACTCTTAAACAGTAATATTGGCACACTGCTGGTCTGTAATGAGCTGCGGTAGTACATACCTGCATAGTGTCCTAAAACGGAGACCTACCGAGAGGAGCTAGCCGTAATCAAATACCCCATAAAGGGAGTCCAACCATTTTAATGGTGCAGTGTATACATTCGAACAAGCACCGCCTTGGCAAAGCGGTGGGCAAGAGTTTCACTTATTTGTCTTTATTTTGTTATCGGCAGCTATGTAGTGACTGAGAACTGTGTAGTGACACAGTGTACTGAGGCATTCAGAAACGGGCGCGCGGAACCACCACATCCACATCGGCGATCTGAAGAATGATAGGAGTTGCAAAGCGCCCGTCCCCCAATTGTGATTCGAGTTGGTGAGTCTATTGATTGTTTATACTGTCACATTCGAGCAACACTTTCAATTTCATACGGTGTTAAGTAATAGTGAGACTGCGATAAGTCTTCAATATACGTGTTAAAAATACTGAAAATGATGCACCTGCGCTGTTTGTATTAGTATATATATATATAAATATATTTTTTTTTTTTTTTTTATAAAAAAAAAAAAAAAAAAATATATATATATATACTACAAATATATATATATATATATTTTTATTATACTACTATTACTATATATATATATATATATATATGTGTGTGTATGTGTGTGGTGTGCATCATCACAGTGGCCTGTCTGAAATAAAGTTTAACATATCCCACTGCTGAGCAAAACTTTCCGAGAATATCTACCCTGTTTAGCATTATGTGCACCTCCAGTGATATCTAACGACATTCGCCAGATAGTCCAAACAGCCCTACTATCAACGAAACCAATATATGGCACTAGATTCGAACCTGTGAGTTAACCACTGAGCCACAGAGACACATTTAACTTACTGAATACACTATCAATATACATAGTTTTGTTCATGAGAAAGGAAAGTGGATTGGAACATTCCCGAAAAATATATTTTTTTACCGTTTTATTATTGTTATAATAGGTTGGTGAAAAGTGTTTTCGCATTATAGTATGTGTATGAACTTGTAATAAAATCCCTTTGCTGCTATACTGTTTGTGTCTGCGGCTGGTTTTGGTGTCGTTGAAAGTTTACATTTTAACGAACACGACTCCAAATTCAAATTAAGAAAGTGTGTGATTTTCATTTGTTTTTCGTATTGAGTCAAGATGAGTCAATATAATGAAGAAATTCGATACATTTTAAAATTTTTCTACAAAAAAGGTAAAAATGCAGCGCAAGCCGCGAAAAAATGTTGCGATGTTTATGTACCTAATGCAGTGTCTGTGAGAGTAGCACAAATTTTGGTTGAAGCGTTTTCAATCCGGAAATTTTGATGTCAAAGATGCACGTCGCTCTGGTCGCCCTATTACGGATAAAGTGGATGCTATTCTTGAAAAAGTGGAGCAAGATCAGCATATCAGTAGTTACAACGTAGCTGAAGAACTGGGAATTGACCACAAACAGTTTTGACGCAATTGACAACTGGGTACACAAAAAAGCTCGATATTTGGGTACCTCGCGAGCTCACTGAAAGAAACCTAATAAAGAACCGTGTATTCGTTTGTGAGTCTTTATTACGACGTAATGAAACCAAACCATTTTTGAAGAACAAGATAAACTGGTGATGAAAAGTGGACCACGTACGTGGTCACGACAACGTGCGAAAAAGGTCGTGGTCAAAGGCCGGTCAGACTTCTGCCGGTCAGAATGTGGCGAAACCCGGGTTAACTAGCAACAAGGTGATGCTGTGTGTGTGGTAGAACTGGAAGGACATTATTCATTATGAGCTGTTACCACCAGGCAGGACCATCGATTCTGAACTCTACTGCGAACAACTAATGAGATTAAAGCAAGAAGTTGAGAGAAAGCGGCCGGAATTAATCAACAAAAGAGGTGTGGTTTTTCATCATGATAAACCTCACACATCTTTAGCCACTCAGCAAAAATTAAGAGAGTTTGGCTTGGAGGTGTTAATGCATCCGCCGTATAGTCCTGACCTTCAGGCTTCCACCTGTGTCGGTCTCTTCAGAATTCTTTACGCAGTGTCAGGTTAACATCACGAGAGGACTGCCAAAACCACTTATCGCGGTATTTTGATCAAAGATCCAAAAATTTCTATAGCTATCGGGATCATGTCCCTACCTACAAGGTGGCAAAAAGTTATCAAACAAAACGGTACCTACATACTTTAGTTAAATATAAATAAACTGGTATTAAAATATGTTTTGATTTTTCTTAAAAAACGCAAAGTAACTTTTTCCTCAACCTAATATTAATAGATAGTTTATTTATATTTTTTTTTTTCAAATTGTCCCTCCTGCGTATTGTGGGTCAGGGCCTGTATTTTTCCAATTTTATACACATACCGTCTCATTTCCTATTTACATTTACCATCATCTTTAGTTTACATTTTTCAGCTTTACATTTGTCTTTCCATTTTCACCTTTTCCAATTTTACATTTATCTTTATATTTCTTCATACCTATCTTTCATACTCTGCTCTTCTTTCATACCTCATACTACACTTTCATTCTCCATACTATTTCCTTCTTTCATCCCTCCTCTCTGTGTGAAGTGAAGACTCCTCGCATCGGTGGTGTTGGTGCGTGGGGGGGGGGGAGGATCTGAAAAGTTTATTTATATTGCAGGTGTTGCTCGCGCACGCTTCCGAAAGAATGTCAGGAGACGGCAGATGAGGCTTTTTTAATGGAGGAGGAAAAAAGGCGTTAATTCGCGAACACCGCGAACAGATTTTTTTCTATTAAGGAATAATTGCCTACAGCGTTTCGTTAATGTAAATGTCTGTATTTGTACCGGCAATGGAGGCAGAATCCAGTGGACTCGATCGATAGAAACATTCAAGTGTTTCTAAATAGTTTGTTGAATAATGTGATAAAATAGCAAATGGTTGTGTTGTTTTAAATAACTGGCGAAGGATTATCGGTAGGAAGGATATGAAGTTTAAAGAGAAATTGTAAATCATGTAGATACTTATTTGTATTTGTACCACACGTGGTCACTGACACCACTTCACATGGGTGGGGAGCACTGTGAAAAGCGTTCAGATACAGCCTGATCCAACCACCAGTTCGATTCTTCCTCTTCAAGGTAACCCGAGGCAAGGTCTTTGTTACCGGATCGAAGGGTGCTGTGGGTAGTGTAGCTAGTGTAGTCACTGGGGTATTGAGACTTAACCTTCTATCAAGACAAAGATAACACTGTGCGACATTGTATATATTTTTAATTACTAAATATTATAAAAGATCGCCATCCGAGTTTTTTTGCCGTGTTCAGATCAGAGACGAGGCTATGTTAGGAAACCGGCAGTAAAGTATAATATAATCTATTTTGAGTACGTAAGGTGTTCATTTTGTCCCGAATTTCTGTCCCTTGAAAATCTACTTCAGTTTTAATACCTTACCTTGAATATTCATTTTAGTCTATTCTAGTTTCGAATCTAGATCTTGCCGAAATTCAGTTAGGAATTTCTTTAAATCCGATTTAATCTCATTGATTATTTCAATGTTTTACTTTAAAACTCATTACTATAATATGTTGGCTCTACACTGTTATACAACTGAGTATTAGCTTCATAGAAGTTCTTCTTATTGACACTAGATGCCATTTGTTTCAATGATGAAGTTCGCGCCGCTAGTTGACAACTGTAGCAGCTTCACCGGACTCGAGGCTAAATACTAGATGGCGTAGCTTGTGATGTAGTAGTTGTAGCTTGCGATTGTGGATACAAATGTTTACATATTTTCAGTGAGATAGACAAAAAGAAAAAATGTATAATATTGCAATAAAAAAATAATTAATGGCAACCAAAATACATTATTACAATAAATTTTCACAGCAATGATGTTATTAAAACTACATAAATAATATAAATCGTTTTTTTGTTTTATTTGCCAACCACGTGAAAACTAGTGAACGGATCGTTCGGGAACAGAAGCATTCGCCGCGGAATGATTTATAGACTATTCATTTTTTGAATAAACTATAACTTTTACAAACATTTTCGTTTGGTATTATTTATACGGTTGCATCGTCATTGCCGGTTGCGGTCGCTCAACTCTAATTCTATATTACGGCCAGCAGTGCGTGCGAGGATTAGTTAGTATGAAATGTTTTAAAATAAAAGTATTGATGTTAATCATTGATTGCATTGGCCTATGTCCAGCAGTGTAACTCTGTATGTGCGCACCCGCACATCTCATGCGATCGTATTGTGAAAACCTTACGAACTTTAATAAGACTGCGTTGACAATGTTTTAGTAGTCAACAAAAAATATTGCCTTTGATTTAATTTCTGGTAGATTTGATTTTTTATCATTTGCGTGCCCGGATTGGAATCAAATACGCTAGCATTGAAATTATAATCGCGAGGAAAAGTTGGCCTTTGCAACCAGAACGTAGAAATGAAATGCAGCTTGAACGAGAACAGAAGTGTGGAAGATTAGTAGAGGATGATAAATAACACAGAATGAAAGAAGAGTATGAAGTATAGTATAAAATGTATAAAAATAAGTAATAATAATGATGGTAAATGAACTTCTTTTTTAAGACGGGACCACACAAGAATTGGACCTAGTTGAGCCCCTTCGGTTCCACGAGAAACGAGATCGAATTGATCATGTCGACGGAACGACATATATTCAATGATGTTTATATGATCAACAGAGTGAAACCCGGAAGTGCTCACCGCATCGTAAGAGGCACATTGAACCTTAACATTAAGATCAAAAGACGGAGACTGATGAAGTACACACTTCGACCTACTAATGCTCGTATCCAAAACCCCGAGAACTTCCAACTCGAACTGCAAACTCGTTTTGAATGCCTGGCTGACTGCGAGACAACGGACGAACTTAACAACAGCCTAGTGGAAATTGTCCCTACGGTAGGTTCTAAGTTTTTTAGGACGCACCGTACAAAAACAAAGAGGTTTTCTGATCACATTCTCAAGCTCATGGAGGAAAGGCATGAAACGAAACTGCAGTCTTCGATAGACGCGTGTGCTTACCCGCAGATTAATAGAGATATTAATAAAATATAAATTTTTAATTAATTATCATCGCCAGAAAAATTAATCCTACATGAAATAACATAAGTTATTGTTATATTATATAAAGTTACTGACTTTCTCAGTAATAATGAACAGGAACACTAAAATAACGATTTTATACTCCAATGTAAACTAAAAAAAAAATAGTGACAGTTAACAATAATATATTTGCTATTACGCTTTAAGGCAAATATATTAAAACCTATTAAATAATGAAAAAACAATACAAAAAATATTAATGACACTAGGTACAAAAAATTACAAAGGATTCGATTGATAGAATAACCATTGTTTCAGTTTATTAGGTAACTGCCTCCGTGGCACAACGAATAACCGGGGTGCTGGGTCGGATAACCTCCACGTGTGCCCGGGGGATGCAGTTACCCTTCGGACCTCGGTCCGGGGGTAAGGGCATCTCCTGGGACTGGTGTACCCTGGGCAACGGCAGCTGCTTTATGCTCTCGGGCATAGGGCAACTGACGGGTAATAATCCCACACCACTGGCGTCGGGAAGTGACGATCCCACCGCCCGCTGAGGGGAAAACTGATATCCCTCGTGGATTCAATTTTCTCTTCGGCGCAATCAGTCGAGTCGCGCGGCGAGTCCGCCCCTAGGACGGCTGTTGGCTTCGGCCACGCCGGGCGCACCCGTAGCCCGCTCATAGCACACCCCGAGCGGAGCGGGGACTGCGGTCATTGCGACCGGAGTCGAGAGGAAGACAACCTCCCAAATTGCCCCAATCCTAAGGTACGCCGCGCCGATGGAATGAATGGCCAAGGGGAACTTGGTCCCGAGCGCCCGAAGCTGTGGATCAGCAAACCTACACTATGGCAAGCAGTTCTCAAGGCATTGGACCCCAGGTGGGTCCCGGATTTACGGCTGGGGAATCCCACACGGCGCCTGGCGCCGTCTGCCCTTCATACTCTGGGGTGGGCAAAACTGCTTTGGACGATGGTGAGTGTGTGCAGAGGAGCGCCGATGGTTCGGCGAGTTGCACAATGGCGGAAGTGCCGCGCCCCGCGATGGGCGCTGGCCAACCACACGGTGGTGACGGGCTCGCACAACGTGCGCTGTCGCTGACCGCGCTGCCCACAGCGCAGGTGGTGCTGGAGCGGCTGCCCTGGGAGCCATCCAAAACGGGGGGCGATGTAAACATGGTCCCTGTTTCCCGCATCAGCGACAACGAGGCTGCTGTTTCAGACGGCAGCCTCACTACGGTTGCGTCAGGCGGATCCCGCTTTTGGCAGGACCGCAAACGACGGCGTCCCAGCAAAGACGGCTTGTCGACTTCCTCGCAGGAGGACGGCAAGAGCGCTGGGGAGCTATACCCCGGCCCCAAGCCGGAGCGACGTGGGCGTCCGCCCACGACGGGCAAGTATGTCGGCCTTAGCAAGGTCAAGGCCGCGTTCGACGCCGAGAGGCGTCAGGCGCTAAGGCTCTAGGCGGAAGAGAAACTCGTCGCGACGGCGGCGAGGTTCCGCCGAAACCGGGAGCGGAAGCTCTCCCGATCGACTGCGCTGAAGTCGAGGACGGCTCCAGACGAGCAGACGGTTGGGGCGTTGCAGCGGATGGTTCTCGACGACGCTGAGCTGATCAGTACGATCGCCAGCAAGTCGAGGAACCTCAAGTCCGGCCTGGCGCGGGACCTGTGTGACGCCGCGGTTATATCAAGGTGGCCGTGACCACCATCGCGTCTCGCACAGTGACGGACGAGACGCGGCAGCTGCAGGCGGAGAACGCCCGCCTGCGCGCCGAGGCAGCCGATTTCCGCAAGGAGTTGGCAAAAATCAGGGCGAAGATAGACGAGTTGGAGCGGCGGGATAGACCCTCGTCTCCTCGTCCGGACGCCGGCGATGAGTCTCCTGGAGAGGGGACGATTCGGCCGGCAAAAAAACGGCGCACGGGTGCCGATCGCCTCGTACCGGCGACTACGTCGGTAGAGGAAATCTGCCGCACCGTAATGGTGCAGGTGGGGACGATGGTGTCGGCCCGCCTGGCATCACTGGAGGACAGGCTTCTCCCGGAGAAGCGTGTCCGGCCACCGCTGGCTGCCGCGAGTCAGGCGGCATCGGCCGCCAAGAATGCCGGCCCAGCGCCGAAAGCGGCCGCGGACTCCGCGCACCCCGCCCCCAAAGCCTCCGTGACTAAGGGGAAAGGGAAAGGGGGGACGCAGAAGGCGACGGGAAAGCTCCATTGGAGGAGGGATGGACCGTCGTTGCGCGAAAGCCGCGACGGGCGAAGGAGCTGCCGCCGAAGCCGCAGCAGCGGCAGCAACAGCGCCGGAGCGCGAAGCGCAAAGCCGGCAGGAAGAACCGGCCGCGAAAGCTGCGGGCCCCACGGTCCGCGGCGGTCGTGGTTACTCTTGCGCCTGAGGCGGTCGCGAAGGGCGTCACGTACGCCGAAGTGATCGCCCAGGCGCGGGAGCGGATCGACCTGAACGGCCTCGGCATTCTCGGGATGCGCTGCAAGACGGCGGCGACCGCAGCACGAATATTTGAAGTGCCCGGTCTTGAAAACGGCGAGAAAGCCGATACCCTCGCCAAGAGGCTCCGCGGGTCTCTCGGCGAGGATGTCGCGCGGATCTCGAGGCCGGTGAAGTGCGCCTTGCTGAGGGTCTCCGGACTGGATGACCCGGTCACCAGCGCCGACGTAGTCGCCGCGGTGGCGCGAGCGGGGGCTGTCCGGCCGACCAGGTTCGGTCGGGCAGCGTCTCGTTCGGCGCCTCCGGCTTCGGAACGGCGTGGCTACGCTGTCCTGTGCTTGCGGCTTAGCGGGTGGTGGACGGCGGCAGACTCCTGGTTGGCTAGGTGTCTGCGCAGGTCACACTGCTCGCGAGCAGACCTCAACGCTGCTTCCGGTGCCTCGAAAAGGGGCACGTGCGGGCGCAGTGTAAGTCCGACTCGGACCGCAGCGATGAGTGCTATCGCTGCAGAAAGAGCGGCCACAGGGCGGCTACCTGCTTCGCCAATCCGCGCTGCAACCGATGCAGCCCGGCCAGTAAGCAGGCCGACCATAAATCCGGCGGTGGTGCCAGCGATAGGGCGCGCGTCGTCGGTGGTGGGGCGACGAAGGGCGGCAGGCGCGGCGGTAGGGGCCCGAGGGTTACTCGACCGCAGGCGCTCGGCGCGAGCGAGAAAGCCGCGCGGGAGGAGGTTCAGATGTCCGTCGAGTGACGATGGACCTGAACTTCCTCCAGGCGAACATCAACCACTGCGCCAGAGCTCAGGACCTTCTGTTCCAGAGCATGGCGGAGCGGTCGATAAACGTGGCGGTGGTCACCGAGCCGTACTACGTCCCACCGCAGGAGAGCTGGGCGGGAGACGTGGACGGATCGGTGGCCATAGGCACGGTGACCTCGAACGGCTCCCCCGACCTAGAGTTGGTGGAGCGCGGTCGGGGTTACGTCGCCGGGCGGGTGGGGGACGTGCTGGTCGTGGGAGCATATTTCTCACCGAATCGCTGCTTGGCGGAGTTCGAGCGGCTTCTCGACAAGATCGGTGCTCTCATCGGCCGGCTAGGGTCGGGTCGCATTCTCCTCACCGGAGACCTCAACGCCAAGTCGGTGGCGTGGGGATGCCCGCGGACGAGTGCGCGCGGTGCGGCGCTCGAGGAGTTCGCGATCGGAGCGGGTTTGGTCGTGCTCAATCGGGGGACGGCGAACAAGTGCGTGCCGAAAAACGGCGGCTCCATAGTGGACGTAACGTTCGCTGGGATCGCCGTGGCCTGCCGTATCTGGGATTGGGAGGTGCTCGAGGGCGTGGAGACTTTGTCGGATCATTTGTATGTCCGCGACCTCGGCGACTCCGGGCGATCCTTGTCGTCCCTTGATCGGGGACGGCCCTCGGTGGGCGCTGAAGCGCCTCGACCGAGACCGGCTCGAGGAGACGGCCCTAGTCGAGGCCTGGGTCCGCGAGGGCCGGGCCAAGGCGGCGGGCCTCTCCGTGGAGGAGGTGGCGGTCGACGTGGAGCGGGAAGCGGAGAGGCTCGTGTAGGCCGTGTCGCACGTGTGTGACGCGGCCATGCCGCGGGCGCGCCGCCCCCTGCCTCCTAAGTGCCGTGCGTATTGGTGGACGGCGGACCTCGTGCGGCTTCGCAGCGCGTGCGTGGCGAGCCGACGCAAGTACCACAGGTGCCGACTTTGACGGAGGCGCGATACGGCCGAGGAGGAGCGGCTGTACGCGGCGCACAGGGCCGACGTGGCCGTACTGGTGGCCGCGATCTCCGAGGCGAAGAAGGCGTCCGAACGTGAGATGTTCGAGTCGTTGGACGGCGACCCTTTCGGGAAGCCGTATAAGAGGGTGCGGCAAAAGCTGCGCCCTTGGCGACCCCCATTGACTCTTAGCCTCTCACCGGAGCTTCTCTATCGGACGGTTCGCACACTGTTCCCGCGGCGGGACGACCGAGAGTCGCCACCGACAGCGACTCGGTCCCGCGGCGCGGAGGGGGAGGGGGAAGACTCCTTCGACCCGGACGACGTCCCGGGCGTCAGCGTAGGGGAACTGTCGCCTGCCGTTCAAAGGATGCGTGTCAAGGACACCGCTCCTGGGCCCGACGGTATATCCGGCCGCGTGTGGGCTCTAGTTATGGGTCCCCTAGAGTCCTGGACGCGGACGCTGTTCACGGCGTTGCTGAGGCAGGGTCGGTTTCCACGCATATGGAAGGCGGGGAAATTGGTCCTGCTTTGGAAAGCGGGGAAACCGGCCGACTCACCGTTGTCGTATCGGCCGATCGTGTTGTTGGACGAGGTGAGTAAGCTCTTCGAGCGCGTCATCGCAGCTCGCCTCGTTCGACACATGGAGGAGGTCGGACCGGATCTGAGCGAACACCAGTTCGGATTCCGCCGGGGCAGGTCCACCGTAGACGCGATAGCGCGGGTGCGGGCCCTGGCGGACGCGGCGGTGGCTCGCGGAGAGGTGGTGTTGGCGGTGTCACTCGACATCGCCAATGCGTTTAACACCTTTCCGTGGAGCACGATCACCGCGGCGCTGGTCCACTTCGGGGTCCCGGTCTACCTGAGGCGTATGATCGGGGCGTACCTCTCGGACAGGTCCGTGAGGTACCCGACGCGCGACGAGTGGTGTCGGCACGGTGTGTCGTGCGGTGTTCTGCAGGGGTCGGTCCTCGGACCGCTCCTGTGGAACATGGGCTACGACTCGGTGTTGCGCGGAGCCAACCTTGGTGGAGTCGACGTGACTTGTTACGCCGACGACACCCTGATGACGGCTCGCGCGCGCACCTTTAGGGAGGCGCGCGTGTTGGCGACTGCGGGCGTGGCCCACGTCGTCTCGCGCATTCGGCGCTTGGGGCTGGAGGTTGCGCTGGGCAAGTGCGAGGCCTTGTGCTTCCACGGCGCCTGGAATGCGCCTCCGCCGGGAGCGGAGCTGATAGTCGGTGGGACTTCCATCGCCGTCGGTACTTCGATGAAGTACTTGGGACTCGTCCTCGACGGCCGATGGAAGTTCGACGAGCACTTTCGGCAGCTGGGCCCGAAGCTCATTCGAGCGGCCGGGTCTCTGAGCCGCCTCCTGCCCAATCTGGGCGGGCCGAGCGTCGGATGCCGGCGACTCTACACGGGGGTGGTGCGCTCTATGGCGCTATACGGTGCGCCAATATGGGCGCAACACCTGTCGACCCGTGGGGTGACGCTGCTGCGCTCGCCGCAGCGCGTCATGGCCATACGGATCGTACGAGGTTACGGTACTATCTCCTTCGAGGCGGCGTGCGTCCTCGCCGGGACACCGCCGTGGGAACTCGAAGCGGAGTCGCTGGCGCGCCTCTACTGGCGGCGGAAGAGGCCCCTCGAGCGGGAGGGTTCGCTTCCGTCGCCAGACGAGGTGGAGAGGTGGCGCCGAAAGGCGCGTCGAGAGTTGCTTCGAGGATGGGAGCGGCGAATCCTCGAACCGTCGTGCGGTCGCCTCACCGTTGAGGCCGTCCGGCCGGTCATCGGTGAATTGCTGGGCCGGGACTTCGGAGTCCTCAGTTTCTGCCTGGTGCGGGTACTCACGGGGGACGGTTGCTTCGGGAGCTATCTGCACCGGCGAAACTGCACGAGTAGGACGGACGAGGCGTGCCACGAGTGTGGCCACCCGGTGCACACATCGTCCCACACCTTGGCCGATTGCCCGCGACGGGGGGGGGGGGGACAGGGCCGCGCTCGTAGCGGCGATAGGGAGTGACCTCTCGCTACCGTCCGTGGTCCGGACCATGGTCAGTGGCGAGGCGTCATGGAATGCGGTATCCCGATTCTGCGACTCTGTTATGACGCAGAAGCGGAAGACCGAACGTATCCGAGAGCGGGCGTCGAGGGGACAGGACGCGGTCGGAGCGCGATGACAGCTCACCGCCGCAAGGCGGGGCCGAGCGCACAACTGCCGAATGGCTTCTCGGCAGGAACCTGGCGCCGCGACCGACAAGGGCCGTCGGGCCGGTGCCCCCTTGGAGAGGGTTCCTGGGGTGGATATGGTGATGCGTCTCGTATTCCGACGCGTCGCCACGTAGGGATTTTTAACGAGAGGGGTGCTTCACACCCCTCCTCGAGGGGCGCCCGTTCATTCGGGCGCCGTTCGGGGGGTCGTGGATGAACTGCAATACTTTATCCCGCGAACCCACGAACACGTGGATGAGATGGGAATACCGTGTGAAGCTTTTTAGTCGGTTGGAGTCCGACACTACCACCGACGCCGGCCCAATTTGGCGACGGGGTGTGCATTTCCGTTAGCATTTTGTTACACGTAATAAAATACACACGTAAATAAAGTAAATAAAAATAAAAAAAAAAACAACGAATAACCGCTTGTCTACTAACAGTGAGGTCTCCATTTCGATTCCAGACCGATATATGGTGTTTCCTTGTTGGTTTTTTCCAACCCTCATGGTCCGCTCTGATCTAGCGACCACGCTCAAATTGTAATTCATACTTTCTTTTTATGTTTCTTTATTGTCAACGTGCAGTAAATAAACGCTTCTTTATTAACTCTGAATCCTTTGGTTCGATTCCGGGGCCGTATTTTATGAATTTTGGTCGAACCCGTCTGGCTAGCTACCACCTTTGAATTGTAAATTTGTTGTCATGATAGTTTAACGAAATGCATTAATTTATACAAATAAATTAATGATTCTATAAAAAATATTAAATAATAAATAGCTCAAATAAAATTTATTAAAATTTATAAAAACGAAAATATAATTCAGCGAAAGTTAGTGTAATAGATACATCAGACAGTGAAATAGATGTTTCTCTAAAATATAAAACTATACAAAAATATTTAAAACTATTCTTAAAAAACTTTATTACGTCTAAAATACGAATATAATAGGTTGTCAAATATCTCCCTTCCGCCTTTTTGTCTTTTGAATTTCGCGGCTATGTACAAAGCGCTACAGAGCTCGTATCTGGCAATACTATACATAATTTGAAAGGTCTTGACATAACCTACAAAACGACGCTATGCATAATTCGGATATTGCGTTCAACAGTTATAGACGTGTAAACATGGAGTTCACGAACGCCGAAATTCGCGCTATTTTAAAGTTTTCCTTCGTTAAAGGCAAATCCGCTAGAGAAACGTTCCGTGAGATTAACGGTGTTTTGGGGGATGGTACTCTATCACTTCGAACTGCGGAGGAATGGTTTAGACGATTCAGAGCCGGTGAAAACGACACCATGGATAAGCCAGTCGGCGGAAGACCTGTGACGACAAATACCGATCAAATCATGGACTACATCGAGTTAGACCGGCATGTGGCATCTCGTGACATCGCCCAGGAGATGGGAGTTAGTCACCAAACCATTTTAAACCATCTGCAGCAGGCTGGATACAAAAAAAAGCTTGATGTTTGGGTGCCGCATGATTTGACGCAAAAAAACCTTCTGGACCGAATCAACGCCTGCGATATGCTGCTGAAACGGAACGAACTCGACCCATTCTTGAAGCGGATGGTGACTGGCGACGAAAAATGGATCACATACGACAATATCAAGCGAAAACGGTCGTGGTCGAAGGCCGGTGAATCGTCCCAAACAGTGGCCAAGCCGGGATTGACGGCCAGGAAGGTTTTGCTGTGTGTTTGGTGGGATTGGAAGGGAATCATCCACTATGAGCTGCTCCCATATGGCCAGACGCTTAATTCTACCATCTACTGCGAACAACTGGACCGCTTGAAGCAGGCAATCGACCAGAAGCGTCCAGAATTGGGCAACAGTAAGGGTGTAGTGTTCCACCAGGACAACGCCAGACCACACACTTCGTTGATGACTCGTCAGAAGCTACGGGAGCTCGGATGGCAGGTTTTATCGCATCCACCATATAGCTCGGACATAGCGCCAAGTGATTACCACCTGTTCCTGTCCATGGTGAACGCCCTTGGTGGTGTAAAGTTGAACTCAAAAGAGGCTTGTGAAAAGTGGCTGTCCGAGTTCTTCGCAAATAAGGAGGGGGGCTTCTACGAGGGAGGTATTATGAAGTTGTCGTCTAGATGGAAACAGATTATCGAACAAAATGGCGCATATTTGAACTAAATCCGATCACTGTAACACTTTTTATAAAGCATTGAATAAAGAGCAAAAAAGCGGAACTTTGTCAACAATTTGACAACCTTATATATAAAGATGTTATATTTAAAAAAAATCATTATAATTACTGAAAAAGTTATAGTCTAATAGTTGAGCGTTCGTGAAACGCCCTAAGGACGTAATAAACTAACTGTAACGTAACTGTACGTGTATCGACCGGCTGTATGGGCGAGCGAGCGCGCGGCGGAGATGCTACTCGCGCTCTTACGTACACATGGGCTCCGGACGTACTGCGTACGTGTCGATTATAAAAATATTGATTGGAACTTATTACTGACCTACAATACATATTGAAGGGATGTATAGGAATTGTGTACTGTATAGTATACTGATTAAAATGCTAAAAATATAAAAATACAAATGTGATTGAATGATGAAAAATTATGAAAGTATAAAAGTGTGAAAGTCTATAACGTACGCACACTGCGAACCGAGGAAAAGCTGCTGGAACTGGAAGAAGAATTGAGCAGAATTCGCTGGAGCTTAGTAGGATTGTCTGAGATCTGAAGAGAGGGTGAGGATACTATGACTCAAAGATCCGGTAATCTGCTCTATTTCCGGGAAGGCGAACAACTGTCCCAGGGCGGTGTCGGTTTCACCGTCCACAGATCTCTCGTGAACAATGTTGTACAGATCGGGAGTGTATCGAATAGAGTAGCATACATTATACTCAAAATCACCAAACGGTATTTGCTGAAGATCATACAGGTATACACACCAACTTCGACGCACCCCGATGAGGAACTGAAAATAATGTATGAGGACATCTCTCGGGCAATGCATTCTTTCATTACACCATTGTCATGGGAGTTTTCAAAGCAAGGCTAGGCAAACGCTGCGGTGAGAAGTTGAAAGAGGGGTACTTTGGTGAAGGAACATCGAACAACGGAAGGTCTGTACACGATGAACTCCTTCTTCGGGAAACAGTAGCATCGGAAATGGACCTGGAAGAGTCCGGACGGTACAATAAAAAATGAGATCGACTTCGCCCTGTCGACAAAAACTCGAATATGTAATGACGTCTCAGTGATCAACTCAATAACATAGGAAGTGATCACCGAATGGTAAGAGATATCGACTGATAAAGTCCACGCTCCGCCCACGTACCGCCAAGATCTAAAACCCTAAAGACTTTCAACTCCAATTACAAAATCGTTTCGCATGCCTAGAGAGCTGCACTGACGTGAACACTTTTGATAACCGGTTCGTGTAAACTGTCCGTTCGGCGGGGTCGAGCTTTCTTAAACCTAGCCGAACCAAAAGAGGTAAAAAATCTCTGAGCCGACTCTCAAGCTTATGGAGGAAAGAAGTGGGATGGTTCTGCAGTCTTTGGAAGACGCTTCTCGACATCGGCGGCTCAACAAGCAAATCTCTAAGTCACTAACTCGCGACCTTTGCCGATTTAATACAAATTGTATTAAAGAGGCAATTGATCGTAACCAAGGCTCCAAAGTTTTCGCTAGAGTTTCTGCTGTTGGGCTAAGTATGGTGACTAAGCTGAAGACTGGGGATAGCAGAATTATTACCTCTCGTCCTGAGCTTCTGGCTGAGATAGAAGACTTCTACGGACAACTTTATACGACATCACAAGCACCTGTCAACAATCAGGCTACCGATCCAAGAACCAAATTAACCCGACACAATACCGAAGATATCCCGGACGTCAGTCTGTACGAGATTAGTATGGCTCTAAAACAGCTGAAAAACAATAAGGCGCCGGGTGATGATGGAGTTACGGCTGAGCTTCTGAAAGCAGGCGGGCGACCAGTGCTTTTGACCGGTCCTTCAGAAACTATTTAACTCTGTCATACTCGAAAGTAAAACGCCAAAAGCGTGGCGCAGGGATTTGGTAAAACTCTTCTTGAAAAAGGGTGATAGGACTCAGTTGAAGAAGTATCGACCCATCACACTCCTGTGCCACATATATAAGCTGTTTTCTAAAGTTATAACGAATAGTCTCGAACGCAGCCTTCACGACTTCCAGCCTCCCGAACAGGCAGGATAGAGAAAAAGCTTTAGTACCATAGACCACATACATATGCTGCGGAAAGTCATACAAAAGACAGAGGAGTACAACTTGTCTTTATGCTTAGCGTTTGTGGACTATTAAAAAGCCTTTTACTCAGTCGAGACTTGGGCAGTGCTTCAGTCACTCCAGAGGTGCCAAATAGACTATCGATACATCCAAGTGTTGCAGTCGCTGTACGAAAACATCACCATGATAGTCCGTCTCCAGGACTATTTTTTGAAACCCATCCAGCTGCAGCGAGGTGTCAGGCAAGGCCATATCGCCGAAACTGTTTACAGCTGCGCAAGAAGACGTGTTCAAGCTTTTGGACTGGGAAGGACTTGGCATCAATATAAACGGCTAGTACATGACTCACCTTCGATTCGTCGATGAT
The DNA here is from genome assembly GCA_033220335.2 of Troides aeacus. Classification (NCBI taxonomy): domain Eukaryota; kingdom Metazoa; phylum Arthropoda; class Insecta; order Lepidoptera; family Papilionidae; genus Troides; species Troides aeacus. Next base: position 890,789 of record CM067270.1, read on the forward strand.
ATCATAGTCATGGCTGAGACCCTGGAACACCTTGGCAAAATGCTCGATGACATCTGTAAAGCATCTCAACGCGTGGGCCTTAATATCAATGAAGAGAAGAGAAAAATTATGTCAAATGCCCATATTGTATCCACGTCAATTATGATTCCAGGCTCTACACTGGACGTTGTTGACGAATATATTAGGGGGACCGGAAAGTAATGTCGTTTCTGCGCATGCCAATACTTGATTGTCATTTGTCAGCTCATTGTTTTGTTCAGAGGCGTACCAAAGACATTGTGAGGTTATAGTGATTTCTTTACTTATAGACAATTGAATTACAATTTTTTTTTGTAATTTTGGGTAAAATGGCCAGCCAAATACCAGAAGAGGTACACATCCGGCATTGCATGCTCTTTGAGTTTCGCAAGGGAAATAACGCAACAGTTGCTACCAAAAACATTTGCGATGTTTATCCAAATGCACTGGACATTCGTAAATGCCAAAGGTGGTTTTCCAAGTTCAAATCGGGTAATTTTGATTTTTCCGACTCGTATCGATCAGGAAGACCATCAGCGTTAGACAACGACGTGTTAAGGGCGGAAGTGGAAGCAAATCCGTGTCAGACGATCGAGGAATTGTCAAACAGTCTCAACAAACCTTGGTCGACCATCCAAGAACATTTGAAGCAGATTGGAAAAGTAAGCAGAGCAGGTGTTTGGGTCCCGCATAATCTGTCCGAACAGAATAAGGCTAACCGATCAATCACATGCAACTTATTGCTTCAACGACACAACACAGAAGCGTTTTTTGATCGCTTGATCACAGGAGATGAGAAATGGGTCCTGTATGATAACCCAAAACGCAAAAGGCAGTGGCTCTCTCCAAATGAAATCCCTCGGAGTACTGCTAAGCCAGGTTTACACCCCAAAAAAGCGCTTTTGTGTGTTTGGTGGAGTATTCGCGGCATTGTTCATTTTGAATTACTGAAACCTGGAGAAACTGTTACTGCAGACCTCTACAGCGAACAATTGCAGCGAGTCAATCAATCTTTAATTGAAAAGTGGCCAGCGATTGTCAACCGAAAAGGCGTCATTCTCCAACATGACAATGCAAGACCGCACTGCGCAAGGCGAACTCTAGAAAAAATTAATGAATTGGGGTGGGAGGTGCTGCCTCATCCACCATATTCGCCCGATGTTGCACCATCGGATTTCCACTTATTCCTTATTTATAATATATATTTGTTCTTGTTTTGTAAAGATTATCCAGTTGTTGTCCTTGATTTGTTGTATTATTGTATTTTCGTAAGATGCTGTTATGTATGTGCAATTGTGTGGATCTTGATGCTGTATGAGCTGTGCAATACAATCATTTGAATTCTGTAATTGCTCCCAACTTAAATGATTACATATGACTTCGTCTTCTGTGATTTTGATGCAGGGCTCCTGAGGATATGCAAACTCCTTGTTGCCGAGTATTAGGTATGGATTTTTGGATATCAGCATTACATTATTTTCGTTAGGAATGGGATACAGGTGTAATAATTTATAGGAATGTAAGGAAACTAAAGGTATTTCGAGTATAAAATTTAGCAATTCATTAGTTCCGTAAGCTTTAACCGTTATAGCTTTTTCCCACAAATGGATATTTTTTAAGTTAAGTTCAAATGGAAAATTTCCTGTGATTTCTTTTTCTAAAAACTTGAGCTCTTCAATTAAATAACTGGGATCTAATATACTGGGATGCATTTTTCCTAGATGTGCGAATGTAATAGCTGTTTCTAGTGATGCTAATTTATCGTAAAGTTGTTGAAGCGATCGTCCGATTTCATTTAACAGATTTAATGAGTTTTGTACCGATAATTGTGTTGTAATTTGGTTTATAGACATCTCTATCTGTTTTTGATTATTATTGATCTGTTCTAAATTTTTCTGATATTGATTCATGAATTCTTTCATGATTGTTAATGTCTTTTTGTTATTTAATGCGGAGTTATGTGAAGATGTTTGTAATTCTTTATATTCTTTTTCAATTTTTACTGCATCTTCTGCGTCTAAATTCCCTGTTATGGCTTTTATTACTGACCCTAGTCCATTGATCAACCCTCTTTTTTGTCTATTTGTAAATCTGAAACATGTTGTTTCTAATCCTAGGTATGCTATTTTGCTTTCTATTATATAATATCTATTAAATATTTGATTTGGTATAATAGTACTGAGTTATTTGAAGAATTTTTTAGTCTAAATGTAAAATAAGTGCTACATATGTCTAAATATACTTCTCGGATAAGTGATGTGTTATATATAATAGCTAGTTGATAACTGTCCGTTTGATATTTTGCTTTTGCTTCAGTTGTTACTAGAATTCCGTTATGATTGTCTATTGGCTGTATGATTGCTGTGGCTGTGGCGAGCCGGAGCACTGCGAGGCAGGCGATGGCGTTCCTGAAACATTTTCAGGGCGCCTTAATAAACGAAAGTGAACTCTAATTGTTTTAGCGTTCACGTGTTTTCCTACTATTTCTGCAATTTGTTCAGGGTGTAAATGAATGATGGTGTAAGGTCCTAAATATCTTGGTTCTAATTTGTTACTTCTAGCTGTTTTGGCAACTTGTTTATATACTATATCCCCTACTCTGAAAGGTGCGGACTTAGTATCTCTATTAACTTTTTCTATTACTTGTTGTTTTTCTGTTACTAATTTGTTGTTAATTAATTTTTGTACATTTTCCATAATTTGTTTATGTTTAATTACATATTCTTGATAAAATTCCTTTGGAAAATGTAATTCCAGTGGGTTTCTGCTATTTGTGTGTCCATATAACAATTCAAAAGGTGTAAATCCAGTGGCTGAATGTATGGTGTTATTGTATGCTATAATTGCGTATTTCATTAAGTTACTTGGTTCATCCCTATCAGTAATTCCTTGAATTCTAATTAATTCTGCTAGTGTGGAATGAAGTCTTTCTATAGGTGAATTTGAATTGGGGTTGTAAGGTGTTGTGAAGTGTATATTAATATTGTGCATTGCACATATTTCTGTCATGACCTCATTATCAAATTTTGAATCCGAGTCTGTTGTTATTTTGTTGGGAATTCCTATTATTGAAAATATATTGAGTAGTGCTTCTGCTATATGTACACTAGTTGATGCTGTCAGTGGTATGGCTTGCGCGTATTTTGTAAAGTTATCTATTATAGTGAGGAAAGTTGTGCCTCCGCTGCTATATAGATCCATAAACATATGTTCCATAGGTTTATGTGGTGTGTCAGTTAGTGATAAAGGCAATTTTAAGGGGTTTCTTACATATTTACTCTTTAGGCATGTGTCGCATTTGTTAATGAATTTTTGTATTGTGTTCAACATGTTTGGCCAATGATAATTTCTGTGTATATGTTTGTATGTTTCTTGAATACCTCTGTGTATTGTTTTCCCTTCATGATATTTTCTGATTAAATCTATTTGTTCTGTAATGTTTTCAATTAAAGTTACTCTATTTTTGCATCTAATTAATTTTGGACCGCGATTGCTAAATATGTTTTTGTATACTTTTGAAAATATGGTATAAAAATCTTCATAATGAAAATAACAATAAAATATTCTATCGGGAATAGTGTGCTCTTTTAGAAATTGTATTATTTGTTCTCTTGTTTTATTTATTGGTATCCAAACGTCTTTTATTGTAATTTTTCCTTTTGATCTATCTTCTACTCTATAAGTTTCGCCAGGGGTTTTTCTGATATGGAATTGTTTTAATTGACGATCTATTGCATCGTCTATTTCAGGTATTTTATTTGTTTCAGTGGGTGTTAGGGGTTGTTCTATATTTACTTGTTGGCTTATGTTTTCAGGTGTTAATGGTATATCTAATAATGTCCGGATGTCAATATTGCTGATGTCAATATTGTCATGAGAAGTACTAGGTTGTATTTGTGATATAATATCTGTATTCTAGATAATGCGTCTGCGTTTGTATTTGCTTTACCTTTTTTATATTGAACATCGAAATCATATTCAGCTAGCTTTAAGCGCCAACGTGTAAGTTTTGATGATGGATCTTTCATAGACATGATGTAAGTTAATGGTCTATGATCTGTATAAATAGTGAACTTTTTTCCATATAAATACGGTCTAAAGTATTTTGTTGCCCACATGATACTTAACAGTTCCTTTTCTACTGTTGAGTATCTTTGTTCAGTGTCTGAAAGTGTGCGTGAGGCGTATGCTACTGGTTTATCCGATCCTATTTTTCCCTGCGATAGCACTGCGCCTATTGCAAAGTCTGAAGCGTCTGTAGTGAGGATAAATGGTTTGTCGAAATCTGGGTATTGTAATATGGGGGCATTCGTTAGTATTTCTTTACACTTATTGAATGATTCGATGAAGTCGGGTGATTCAAAATTCACTTTACTTCCTTTCTTTAAGCATTTTGTTAATGGTTTAGTAAGTTTCGCGAAATCTTGTATAAATTTTCTATAATATCCTACTAGTCCTAAAAAGGATTTTATTTCTTTTTGTGTTTTAGGAATTGGAAATTTTTTTACTGCTAGAATTTTGTCTTCATTTGGCTTAAGGCCTTTATCTGTTAGAGTGTGTCCTAAAAATTTTACTTATTTCATTAAGAATTCTGATTTATTTAATTGTATTTTTAAGTTGTGTGTTCTAAACCTGTCAAAAACTAATTTACATTTTTCTATGTGTTCCTGAAGGGAAGTTGAATATATTATGACGTCATCTAAATACGTCAATACGTTACTGATGCCGCGTAATACTACGTCCATTAATCTCTGAAAGGTGCTAGGTGCATTTTTCAGACCGAAAGGCATTCTTAAGAACTCATAGTGTCCTCTATCTACGCTGAAGGCTGTTTTTTCTATATCTTTTGCATCCATCTCAACCTGATGGTATCCTGAGGCTAAATCTAATGTGGTGAAATACTGAGCTCTACCTAATTTGTCTAGAATATCGTCAATATTGGGTAATGGGTATTTATCTTCTATTGTTTTTTCGTTTAGTTTCCTATAGTCAATGACTAGTCGCCATTTCTTTTCACCGGATGCATCTAACTTTTTTGGTACTATGTGTACTGGACAGGACCAAGGAGAATTACTCTCTTGAATGATGTTTTGTTCGAGTAATTGATTTATTTGTTTTTTAATCTCCTCCGTTTGTTTTGGTGCTTGTCTATAGTTTCTTACAAAGATGGGTTTGTCGTCCGTTATTCTGAGTTTATGTTTTATTTTATGAGTAAAGGTGAGTGGGATTTCATCACTATGAAATATGTCACGGTAGTTATAACATAGTCTATCTATTTCGCGTTTTTCTTCGTTATTTAAATGTTCCGTTCTTAATTTTGATAAGTTATCTTTAAGTATTCTATCTAATTTTGCATTACTTTTTATTGAATTTAATGATACAGTTGGTGTTGAATTTTTTCCATTAGAACTTTCAATTTTGTGCAATTTTAATTTATTACTATTTTTTATTTGTATTTCTTTGTCCGTTGTGTTTATCACCGTTGTCAAAGCATTTCCGTTTTTTACCGAAATTAATGATGCTGGGAAGATGAGACCATCTACTGATTTACTTTCTAGGAAATAATCACCTTCACTATAATTACATAATAGATTTATAAGTTGTTCGTGTTTTGGTTTTATTTTTGTATATGACTTAATATCGTCTCTTATTGGAATTTGTGCTTCGTCCGTATGAAGCATCATATTTTTTATGTCTATTTTACAATTCAATGGGACTAATAGGTCTAATCCTATTAAACCTACGAAGTCTGGATCAAAGTCAAAAATTAAAAATTTATGAGTGATTTTCTTTTTAAATAAATGTTTTGGTAATTCTACGAATGCTACCTTGTTATGTTTGGTAGTAGCATGTGCTGTTTTTATATAGTGTAGTTCCTTTTTTATTTGAAAGTTAACACTTTTATTTTTTAAAGTCTCTGAATTTATTAGGGACTGAGAGGCTCCTGTGTCAATTAATAATCGACCGCCTAATTCATTAATAAAAATATAAGGTAGACGACTATAGTTTTGTGTGTTGTTCACAAAAACTATATTTTTATTATATTTTCTAAATCCGTGAGAAAATTTTCCTCTATATCTTCCTCCAACGGAGTTTCATCGTTTGTATCCGTTTGAGATTGATCTATTTCCTCATGGATGATATCATCCTGATAATGAATAGCTTTCTTTTTTGTAAACTTTGTGTTTTGATTTGTAAAGTTAGAATTGGGTCTTTGACCTGAGACGTTTGATCTATTGATCGTATTTGTGTTTTTATCACGTATTCTTTTAATTTTTAGTTTATTTTCCTCTTGTTTCGCAATAGTTATTGCTTGTTCTAGGTTTGTGATATTTTTAAGTTTAATTATAATTGATGTAATCGGGTTTAATTTGTCTAGGAATGTATTTAGTGCCATTTGCTCATAGTATTCTTTTTAGATAAGTCGATCTGAATCAAAGCACAACAGAGATGTCGTATCTTTTCTCCAAAGAACTCTACCGAGGAATTGTCTCTTTCGCAGAGTATCAATTCTTGCACTAACTGTATTTCGTTCCTAAACTCACCAAATCTGTTTTGGAGGATGGCCTTTATTTCGGGCCATGTTTTTGCTCCACTACTTTCTGAAAGCGCTTCAACCGCTTTTCCTTTCAATTTGTTTCTAATTAGGCTAGCGATGCTTGTTTCATCACTGCACGTAATAGAATCTAAGATATTTTCGACACCCTCAATATAAAATGCGAGTGTCTTTTTGTTCCCGTCGTAACTAGGTAACAATAATGACAACGTACTGAAGTCAATTACAACTGGTTTAGGTGATTCTAGGGAAATTTTCTTATCAGTAGCCATTTTATCTAACTAAACGGAAAAATTCTCTAATGAATACGCTAAACAATACACAAAAAATACAATTTGTGAAAAGGAAAAAAGAGAGGAAACTCGGGAATCAACAAAGTGTATGCTTACCCCACGAGCATTGCCGAAGTTTAGGCTTGAAAGAGTTTTGAGTCTTGCTTGCTCTTGCCGCTGCTGGTGGTGTCAGGTCCGCTGAGGTTCTTTACTCGTGTCGTTGATCGAAGCTCGGAGATGACTACCGAATATTTTCAACCAGACTTCTTCACGAGATACCGACTGCGCCAGTTAGGTTGCGGGTGACGGTAGCAGGGTTTTTAAAAAGGAACACGAGGTGTTCTCGGCTTGAGAAGCTACTATAGACTACTTTATTCAGTTTAAAGATTACATTTATATACTGTACGATTACATGGTTTTCTTATCTTGATATAATTAGGATGTTTATACAATAAGGATGTTTATACAATATCTAATAGGTACTTAGTTGCTAATGTCGCGTGTAATGGGTCGCTGGTATCTCAATGACCCTGGTGTTTTATATCGGTGTCCACCTTATGCCGATATAACTCCCGTACGGAATTTATTTGTTTATTTATTTATTTGGGTCAAAATTAGAAATTGAAATTTAAGCACCTTCCCGTTGTCAGATTGATCTGAAATTTGGTAAGCACATTTAATTTAGATGACAATACAATATAATAAAATCAACAACATTATAAATCTAAGATGGCCGCCGATACAAAATGGCGGATTACATATTTTCCCTTAACCCCTTCAATATGGGTATCAAATGAAAGGGCTACACTAGTAAAACACGATGATTATGTCAAAATTTAAAATTCAAGATGGACGCCGTTCCAATATGGCGGACTAGGTACATATTTTTTCACAACCGCCACAATATGTGTATCAAATAATGGGACTACACTAGCAGAATACTGTTATTATGTCAAAATTTCAAACTCAAGATTGACGCTGTTACAAAATGGCGTATTAGGTGGGTGCATGATTAGTCGTGTCGAGAACAGTTGCGTCCAAGATTGTGTGACGTTAGAAGGGCAGATAAAAAAAAAATAGGTAATTAGATACCTCGTTAGTAAGCGGTAACTATACCACCCAAGTTAAGGTTATAGGTTAGTGTTAAAACGTGCCGAGGACTGTATGGCATTAGGATGGATAAAAATGTAATGTCGTAAGCGCTTCCCCCTCAAGATTGGGCGCATTTTGTTGTATATTAAGCCTTGCCTCTTTACTGGACCTCTGGGGGGTGGGGGGGGTCGACCGTCAGAATTCCCCTTAATCGTGGGAACAACATGGTAACAATAAATAAAAAAGGAAACAAAAATAAATACGAAACTGTTACACAACGCAAAAGAAGGCTCGAAAAGGCAAAAGAAAAGTATAGAACGACACTTGCAAAGGAAAGTGAAAATGAAACCCATAGTCGACTACAGAAACGAAGAGAACGGTTAGCAACAGAAACACTTGAGCAACATGATACCAGGTTAATAGCACAACGTGAGAGACAAAGGCAACTGGTAGAGTCAGAAACACCTGAGCGTCATGAGTGCAGACTAGCATCACAACGTGACAGACGAAGAGAGCTAATAGCGTCAGAAACACCCGAGCGTCATGAGTGCAGGCTAGCATCACAACGTGACAGACAAAGAGAGCTAATAGCGTCAGAAACACCCGAGCGTCATGAGTGCAGGCTAACATCACAACGTGACAGACAAAGAGAGCTAATAGCGTCAGAAACACCCGAGCGTCATGAGTGCAGGCTAGCCTCACAACGTGACAGACAAAGAGAGCTAATAGCGTCAGAAACACCCGAGCGTCATGAGTGCAGGCTAGCATCACAACGTGACAGACAAAGAGAGCTAATAGCGTCAGAAACACCCGAGCGTCATAAGTGCAGGCTAGCATCACAACGTGACAGACAAAGAGAGCTAATAGCGTCAGAAACACCCGAGCGTCATGAGTTCAGGCTAAGATTACAACGTAACAGATATAGAGAGCTATTAGCGTCAGAAACACCTGAGCAACATGAGGCCAGGTTAACAGGACGGCGTGAGAGACGAAAGGAGTAAGAAGCTTCAGAAACACCCGAGCAACGCCACGACAGCTTAAATAACCAACGTGAGCGTGCACAGCAACGCAGAGCTGAAAATCATGTACAAGCGTTTGAAAATGCTATTAACACATCGTGTATACACGTTTGTGACATTTGCACGAAGCATTGTTATCCTAACCAAATTCATACTGTGCGTTACAACACAGCTGCATTAGGATATCTACCTGCAGAACTGTCTTCAAAAACAACATTACTTTTATGTTCACGCTGCCAAACACATGTGACCAGTAATAAAACAATAGCACCATCAAAGGCGTACTGGAATAATCTGGATCCAGGTTCAATACCAGATGAGATTCAAGCGCTGACGCAAGCAGAGCAGCGTTTGCTGTGTAGAATCATCCCGTTTGTTAAAATCGTAAAATTTACTGGGCTATACGGGCAGTATGGTTTCCGCGGACAAGCAGTGTTGTTTGCCTAAGATATCTTTGAGGTCAGTGAAAGATTACCTAATATGCTTCCAAGATCTTCCAGCCAGGTGGGTATCGTTGTAGTTACAGAACGTTTGTAGAATTTGAACATCATAAGAGAATTCACAATACCTCGCGAAAAAGTCTACAGCGCTTTAAGATGGTTAACTAGAAATAACCCGCTTTATAGAGATGTACGCATTGACGAAAATGTCCAGATTAGTGAACAAGACTTAATACGACTTAGTGTGCCAGATATACCTGAAAACGGTGAACCTGAAAGAATTGAAATTCCAAATGTATTCATTAGTATTAATGACGTTGCTAGAATTATTCGGGCTTCATGGCATCAAGGTGACCACAGCGTTTTCACTTCGGGATTTGCCGGCGTGCAATGTAGTGCAATGTCATTAGCAAAGTCGATGGGACGTTAATATTTTGAATGCTAACATGATAGAAGGAGACTCCCTATATTGCTAAATTCGTGCTGTACTACCCTTAAATGAACTAGATCAAACAGGTTATTTAGAGATACGTAATTTTCATGTCGTCAAAGAAAACGTACAAATGTATGGGAAGCGATTTGCTATAGACTACGATGAAGACACTCTTCTTTTTGGAAGTCTTCAAGACACTATCAATACTAACAATATTGGAATGACTTTAATCTCAGCTTTAACACAATTATTTGACGACTATTCTTCGGGGATATTGACAGCTTCTAGTAAATCTGTCAGCGTAATTCACTATGAGGATAAATACTATTTCGCAGACTCCCACTCGTGTGGCCCTAAAGGCTCACCAACAGCTGCAATTTTTATTTTAGTCTAATATGTCTAAAAGCTATTCTGCCTAGTACTAAAATATTTCTGAACTAGAAGGTCAAAATACCTACTTGTTATAGTGTGGGCTGCTTAGTTTACCTACCAAGCAAAACCTGGTGTTCTTTCATGAACTGCCTTTCGGCCGCTGACATGGTTCATGTTATGACAACCACTACAATCAGAGATATTAATGACCGAGATCACCTACGTAGGTTGATAGGTAAGTAACTATTTATTTATTTTGTAGTTTTCAGTGCACATAAAATAAAACCGTTTAACTTAAAAGTTTTTTTTACCGATTTTTATTTAGGACATCTTCGATTTGATCGGAATATGTCCGCCTAGGTCGACCTGCACTGATTTTTCCAATCATTCTTAAATTATATACCTCTTTTGTTAATATTCTTTCATCCATTCTTTTAACATGGCCGAACCATCTAAGCATCCCTTTCTCTATCTTTGTCACTACATATTCAACAACGTCGCATCGCTCCCTCATCATACTGTTCCTCACTTTGTCCGTCGCCTTCACTCTATTTATACTTCTCAGGCTTCTCAACTGCACACGCTTCTATGCACAGCCAGTCGTGCTCTTTGTGATACGTTCCGACTATTCATAAAGTTATGAAGTGAACCATTCACTTGATTCCTTTTCAAAACTCTTCTTTTATTATCACCATTACACTCGCAACATGCACCATGCACCGTGTCTACCATCGTTTGCAACTCTCCCTCGGGAAAGATAATCGTCGACCCAAACAGAGGTCCACATATTTGGGCAAGGTTAGCCTTATTCTGGTGGTCACCCGGTCACAAGGCAACAGCACGCTAATCCCAGACTCGCATCTGGGCACGCAGCACTTGGGCATAGCTTACCACTGGCTTGGCGGAAGGAAGGGAATAGTAAGAATTAGGCAGGGAAATATGTAAAGTAAGGGAATGCGGACTATGGGAAGGGATTAATAATAAGAGGGGATACAACTGACCCGGAAAGAGCAGAAAGGAGACAGTAGTAGCTCGGGAAGCCGGGGTCGCATACCCGTTACTCAAAACAGTGCCGGACAGACAGCTGAGTACTCCCTGACCAGTATATATATTATAGACTAGACCGGTACATTATATTGTATTGTATTACCTTATTATGGTCCATAAAGAGTTACAGCTAGTTATATAACATACAACTTGGTTAGTTACATTCAGACTATATATTATAACTATGTGTCGTAACGTATAGTAATGTAACGTTTTATCCGTCCAGTTACGTTTTTTAATAGAATGTAACTCAATTTAAATGTCCCTCAATCTAATGAATTATATTAAGAAAACTAGTCACGAATTAAAAAAAAATGCGTTGGTTTTTTTATTGTCTTCATACTGCTGTTTTAGTCCTAATAAATTAATTGTAACTTAATAACACAATGAATTAGTGTAATATGAATAATAATAAACGCTTAACATTTTACTATAGAAAGAGAAAACAAAGAAAACCACTAAAATTACTGCTAGTATTTTTTTTCATCAAGTCAACTTCCTCTACCTAAAAAACGATAATTTTTTCAGTTTTTCATTATTGAAATAAGCGTCTCGAATCGCCGACACGAAGTCGCTTTCGTATGATTTTCTTTCATTAATATTGGAGACATTGAGATTTCTCTGCTTTGAATTATTGCCGTGAATTTTTTATTTACTTCAAGTCTCCAATAAGTCTTGAAAACGTTGTCACTCTATTGGTTAGAGGAAGCCTTAAAAATGTGAAATGTGTTTTGTACCACAAAGAATATTTTCTATACCAAATGTTTAATATAATTGGAAAAGGTAAGTTGTTCCTTTTAAAAGACGTTACGTATTTTACTTGCGTTCGGAAGCCCGCTCGCTGTAACTTGGAATTGCTTTATGCTATTTTATTGATATGGCAACGATATACCGATATATCAATGTGAAGGTTAACATCTGACAATGTGACTTTACTTAAAATGTTAACAAAGCACTAAATTATACTCATCGCTTTGTGATGTTTCATTAGTAATATCTATATTCTTGATGTAGATCGGGCTGCAAGCCATAGCGGCTCTTACAGATCATCTGACACTAGGCTCATGGACCCGTATCCACGGCCTGTAGGTAGTAATATCGCTAGCTACAGTGTCTTTCAAACGAGAAGAAGAAGACTATTTAGATGTAGAAATACCTGTTTAGACAGTCATCGGCGAAAGAAATTTTTTTGTAACAGAAAGAGTATCGAAAAGATAATTTAGGCTCTTTTATAAAATACTTTAAATTACTTATTAAATGTTAAGTAACCAGCTTTATAAACTTACCATAAAAATACATCCATTATCTGTTATGAACAGATGATCAAAAACCTACCACCAAGAGTTATACAAGAAAACAATAATCCGATAGTAATTATTGATAAGGTAAATTAAATTGGAATTATACCAGTGGTAGAACTCACCGGCATTGTAACTGTAACTGTTTATGTAGCATTGTAGAAACGTTAACGTATTACAGTGTGAATGGCGAATCAAAAATATTTCACTTTATTAAAACATCGTCCTCAAGAATAACTTACTTTTAAAGTATTGGCGGTAGGTCTCTGTATACACTACCTCTCGCAACTGCTAAACAATAGTGTTCAAACATTATTGTGTTCTGTTTGAAACGCGTTATAGCTAGTGAAATTGCTGAGGTAAGGAGACGACGTATATATTTTTTAAGTCTAAAAACGAGCGAGATTTACCCCAGTAATTATACTAGTTACAGTACCATAGAAACAGCAATTCAGAAATCTTAGCACACTTCTGTTTGCCGGCTACAATAGGAGCTGAGGTGACATCTACCTCGATCTACCTCGATGGTCACCGGCAACAGAGACCTACTATCAGTATTCTTATTCTCATGTTTTTATGTCTCAAGGCAACAAGTATATTATAATGTGGTGTAGTGTATGCCATCCTAACTAGTGCCATGTTATTATGGGCAGGCGTATAACTTGTCAGGTGGGCATAATCGCTTCTTTAAATAAAATAAATAAAGTCGTTTACTTAGTTAATGATAAACAATATTGTTTATTTCGTTTCAAGCTTCTACTAAATCTAATTGCCCTAATTCGTTTTGTTTAACAAATTCGTTTCCTAGTACGATATTATTACGGTACACATTTCCTTGTATTCTTAAGTTTTTTTTTTCGCAATTTTTCCCTGTCGGGGACTTTCCATGTCCTTACACGTGGCGATTTCACCGTTATAATGAGCATAAAAACAGCACGTCGCTATGGTTATTTAATAGGAGGGAATTGAGTACATTGTATTTGTTGCCGAGAGTGGATATAATTTGGCAATTATTTGGTACTTACCAGACCTGATTGTAACAAGCCTCGACCTTATTTTTAATGTTTTCATTGCACGTTATTTTTTATCGAATATAAACAGACACATATATGTACAAATTTATAGATATCTAGGTAGTCAATAATTGAACACTTTAATTAGTAATGTCATATAGAAGAAGTCGGTAATAATGATGAGCAAATCAAGGATATGACTAAGACTTGGACAATATTGGTCTTATAAGGGTCTTGGACTTTTCTGTTCAGCCTTAGTCTTGATCTTGTTTAAATACTCCTTTCTGGTCTTGGTCTCGGTCTTGGTATATTCAGTCTTATAATATTTTATTTTCAGAAGAATTGCTTACGATAAAGTTATGATAAATATTTTAAGTCATCATTTTGACGTAAAACAATCAACCCGTGCAACACTAAAGGAGGAAGGAACTAGAGCCGTGCGCACAGATTTAAGGTAAGGTATGCAAACCACATCCGAAATCTCTGTGCTTATCTATATTTAAAAGGCACTTACCAATTAAACAATACAGTCAATTTAGCCACACCTTAGCTCTAGTTAAAGCACCTAGTAACTTGAGACATTATTAATTTGATAGGTTTATGAAGCCAGGGTATGCATAGTGTATAATACATTATACCTCCCCTTTTTTTTATGCCTCGACGTTAGGTACCAGAACGTTCGGCTTTTTTACTTAACTTGCTTGCACAAGGGTTTCATTCTCGAACATTCCACATCCTTTGTTTTTTTTTTTGTTTGAAACCAATATTAATATTTACATGGCAAAAACTAATTGGATCGCTTGCACTAATATTCTAGTGGATAAATATATGAGTTTTATACTTTATGTAGTTAAATAGAAATACACGTTTATAATTTTAATAGAGATTAAAAGAATAATAAACTTTACAAAAAACAGAAAGTAGTTTTGTAGTAAGAGCCTCAGATAAAAGAAAAGATACAACAGAAAATAAACTTAGAAGTGTTGAATAAGAACAGTGACGCAAGGTTAGCGAAATGTCTGTTCATAATCTCGGGCTATTAAGGATAGTAGTAAAGTAAGCTCTGCCGGTCCAATAACTCGTCTAATAGAGTTTTTTGGTTCGCGGACTTTGAATATGAAGGCACCCTAATTGTTTACTAAGCGAGCTACAAATACGGAGTGATTGTGTGCTTATTGAAACAGCGAGGGTAATGGATAAGGTTAGGCCACTCCAAGGACCCGCACAGGCGTAGCGCAGCAAGATACCGGTGTATTCCGTAGACGCCGAGTACCACGGCAAATCGTTGACGATGACCACCGAAAGTTTTTTAAAAAGTACAAATACCTAACCTAAAATTTATAAACCTAGTCTTATCCCTTGAGAGCAGAGTATATTTTGAAGATTTCTCTTCAACAGAAAAAAGAAATAATCATCCCTGACTTTTGAGTGTTCTTGAAGTGACGCTGAGAATAATCGAGTTCTCATATATTGATAGTCGGTACACAGGAATACTGTTATTTATGCTATTTTTTTACTACTTGTGTGAATGGGAATTGATGCCTTTGGCTTAATTATCTAATCTATCTTAGATAAAAGTAGTGATCAGCAAGTATGAAACAGGCGGTAAACGGCGACTTGCACTACTGCGATATCGTATTTGGCCCGTGTCTGTTTCAAAAGACCTCATTGCTCTATAAATTTATGAAAATTAATCAATCCATAGAATTTTCTGCTGTTCCAGAAATCTGCCTTACATATAATCCAATTGCTTTAAGAACCTGATATCTTCAATTTATATATAATATAAATTTCAATTTATTTTTTTATATCGTCACGCCTTTTTCCCAGTAGGGGTAGGTAGAGGTGAATAACCACCCACATTTCGCCAGATGTGGTCAGATTAGGTCCCATGTAACAGGGGACGAGCCTGTTGTCGCTTTATTGGGGCCAACACACACACACACGAAATGTTTGAGAACTTTCGTTCCCGATGGTTTTATCTATGATATCAGAGAATGTATCTCCAATAACATTTCATGTTTGCATATCTTAACTTATTTGTATTTATAGTGTAATAAACTTTTAAAAAGATAATTTGAAATGCAACTTTAATCAGAACATTGAATCGACAAAGCGAATATCGAAGTCGAAGTTAGATCACGCAAAAACAAATTTAAATGAATCCCACAGACGCGCGGATCTCTGGAAATGGTGTGATCACTACTGGAGTTGGAAATAATTAAAACGCTCTTAATGACCACCACGTTCGAAAGACACAGTCCTATACTAAAATCTTATTCTTTAACCATGACTCCAGTGAATATAGTCAACTATACAGACGCACTCTAAATTACCGCACACCACATCAAACGCTCGGACAAACGCACTGTGTATACATATAATACATATTCAATAATTAATTCACATCTATACAGTCAACATATTATATCTAAACTGCATCTGTTTATGTCTAAACCATGTCATACTCACCTTCCAAATGATTTAATAAAATCAATTGTAGTACCTATATTGTTAGTGTCGTGTTACGTATTTGTATTGTTTTTATTATTCTTAAATAAATGGCGGGGTGGTCAGGAGGGGGCTCGTGAATTTACGTAAGTCGGTCGCCATCGGTCCGCGTGTGTGTAGCTGCGCCCGCGCGCGCTTCAGCGAACGGACACTACCGCGCGTCGAACTATTCCTTGTGTTTTTTACTGTCAGCTGTATATACCAAAAAACAATATAGGAGATATTGCCGACAAAAGGAATTATAGACCAATATCTCTGGCGCATATTCTCGCTAAAGCGGTGGACAGCTTGCTTAATGCTCAACTTGACGATTACTTACATTTCATGACGGACAATTTGGCTTTAGACCTGACCTCTCGACTGAAAGTGCCATTTTGGACTTCAAGCATACTGTCCGGTACTACACTTAGCGAAACACTACTAGATACGCATGTTTCCCGGTCCTCTCTAAGGTCTCCGACTTAGTGTCTTATGATGTTCTATGGCAGAAGATGAGGAATAGAAATATCTCAACTGAGTTGACTATCACATTCGAATTCTGGTAAGCAAAACAGATAACAGGAGAGCCAAGGTCATGTTACGGTCTAATATAGATGTATCAAAAGGGCTGGTGAATGGTGCTATCGGATGTGTCGAGGAAATTATATAGCCCTGCTTCCGTAGAGCACAAATGTACGATACTGATGTTCCATCAGTTCGTATAAACTTCAGGAACGATGGTATGCATGTGATACAATCCAAATCAGTGCAGTTTCAGACCAAATATAGTCACGGCACCGCGGAACTAAGAATGTTACCCATAGTATTATGCTGGGTTTCAACAGTACATAAAATGCAGGGGAGCACTGTTGAGCATACCGTAGCATATTTGGGTTCAAAACTCTTCGCCGCTGGACAAGCGTATGTAGCTCTGAGTAGAATTAAGTCTTTAGACGGTCTACAAATTGAAGAATTAGATAGCACAAAATTAACTGGAGAGAGACCTTGTAACAATGGAGCGTTAATGGAAACGGATAGACTAAGTAAGGACTATGTCCAACTAAAAAGTTAAAAATAAATAAACGGTAAAAAATATATTTTAAAAACAAGCTTTTATTATGTACGAAAAATTAAAAAAATAAACTAAGACATTCATAAAATTCGTAGTTTTTTAAACTTTACAAGTAACAACCTGCAAAAGTGTTCAGTTTAACTGCTCGATACAATTAGTGTCATCAGTAGAAGTATGATACATAAACATATATTATCTATAACCAGTATATTAATATTCTTAAGTGATCTAAAAGCTTGTCGCGCAATTTCGTTAACGCATAGACCTCGGCCGCGAGCTAGTTTTTATAATATTTTTTTTAACCTAGGATACTTAGAAATTTGAATGTTTTTAGTATAAAATAAAATATCTTTTCAAAATATAAAAGGTGGTTTACAACAAGCGTAATATGCTAATACAAAATATATGATTATGTAATTTAGATATTGATTGGATAGGCAAGCGAAAGGGGTCAAGCACAACAACGCACGGGGCCAAAGCCAACGTCATCTGCTTGTGGTGCACCATGTTAATCGACAAACGAGACTCTGGCTTCCACCTACCCGCATTGGGCCAGCGTGGTGGGAAATGGCCTAAATTTCCCCATATGAACCCGTCCCTATAAATAGCTCTTGGTTCCCGCCAGGTCGCAAGACGAACATGGATGCGGACAGTGCAGGACCGATCGATGTGGGAAACTTAGAAGGAGGCCTATGTCCTGCAGTGGACTTACTTTCGAGTTCATACAGACAGCATCATAACAACTAACTGGCTGTTCGACGCGGCGGCTGACGATTTAGATTTGTGACTTTGTAATTCCTAGTTCCACACCGGTAGGTAGGGGTTACATAGTTGTAGTAGCTTTTGGTTTTTTTTTCACAAAATCGCTTGGCTAGCCACTAAGCTAATATTTTACATATAGTAATTACTTTCTACTATCTATATTTCTTATTTACCTGCTCCTATTGTTTGTGTCGCGGTCAGCTCTCTCTGATTTCACAGCCGCAAACAAAGATTGGCCATCAAAGTGTCCAAATAACGCTTCGCATAATGAGCTCCGGTACGAACACCCTTCAGGCTGACTATTTAACCTGTCTATAATGAATGAACAGGGAAGATACCCTACTCATACTATATACATAAATGTTACTTTAGACATAGATAATTATTAATTCTGCATAGAGAGTAGAAAAAAAAAAGAAACGAAAGAAAGAGCGGGAATTGAAAAAACAAATAGTATGACGGATATGGCGTCAGAAATAGACGTCGAGAATAGAAGGATGGAATTGATATTTATAACAAATACCCTACTAGCCGTTCCCACTGTTGGGACTCTGTGCCTCTTTACAAAGTCATTTATCTACTAAGTTAGTCAAGTACTGCTTTGTGGATGTGAAATATCCACAAAAGCTATTGTTTCTGTAACATGTCTGTTTTCTAGCGGCTTTATTTTTTACCGGAAACTTAAAGCTACGCGGGGATTGAACCCGTGGCCTCCAGAGACATATAGCGCTTCAATTAATATAAATAAATACACGTGCTTGAGTTTAACGTACAGTACGTTTAAAGCCTTTTAGACATAGCATATTTATAAGCTTTATACGTCTATTACTATTTACAATCCTAATAAATATATAATTTTCTATAGTTTATACGAAATAGTAAGTATTTAATAAATCATACTTCACATCAAACGATGCAATATTATAATGTGTGTCTGTGAAACTTAGTGTCGGCTGTACGTCATAGCCACCCTAAGCGTCCAGCAGACATGCCTCGGCTGTTGGCAGAGGGTTGAGCCCTAACGGACCCTAATAAAATATCCAGGTTTGGATTAACAACAAAATAAATATCACAAACTATGCGAAAGCTTTCCGAGTGAAATGAATATGACCTCAATTAGTGGCGCCCGATGTTCATAACCGACTCCCGGAGCGAGTTTTGGAGACGCAAGTACTTTTGTTAGTGGTCTTTATTAAATCGGCGAATCGTTAATAATGCTTCAACTTGAACGTTTTCAAATAGATTATATTTATATTTAGAAACACTGAGGAGAAAATTGCCAAGTAAAGGAAGTTTTTTAAAAACTAAAGTAATATACAATACGCCTCGAAATCAAACTGGGTGTAAACGGTAAACTCTTATCCACTACTCTATTCATTCGAAGAGCTTTGATCTATATCCTAAATACATGGCCTTAAAGGATTAAACTAACCACTAGTTTAATCCTTGCATAATAAGCTCACTCCCTACTAGCGGGGTCCTGTGTCGCCAAATTGAAACTTTGCTCACAGTACAACCCCCATTAACACACTGGATATTAGAGCGTACGATGATCAATAGTTTTTCTGTTACTATATGATCTGTTAAAAAATAATTAATAAAGAAAATATAATAATTGACTTTATTACATATATTAACTTGTCATCTCTTGTGTCGACTGGCAGGAAATGCTTAAAGGCATCAAGGTTCCTTGTTTGATCCTATAACCTAGGTTAAAATATAAAGTTTTAAATAGATAAATAGACGGTTCTTAAATTATATATATAAATATATAAACTTTGGTAATGTTTATTATTTTATTATAAACTTCATATATAATAATAGGTTGGGGAAAAAGAAATCCATTATTTTTATATGAATTTCAGGACTTTATTTAACATGCTTCGGATTGTCCGATTTGGGTCAAATATGCACCGTTTTGTTCTATGATTTGTTGCCATTTTAAAGGTAACTTCATAATGCCTCTCTCGTAGAAGTCCTGGTCTCTATTTGCAAAAAACTCTAGTAGCCGATTTTCACAATATTCCCTAGATGCCAATTTTTTATAACTAAAGAAATTTTGTAATGCAAGAAAAAGATGGTAATCGCTTGGTGCCAAGTCCGGACTGTATGGCGGATGCATTAAAACTTCCCAACCAAGCTCCCGAAGTTTCTGGCGAGTCACTGTAGACGTGTGTGGCCTAGCGTTGTCCTGGTGGAACACGACACCTCTCCTGTTGGCCAATTCTGGCCGTTTCTGGTCCATTGCTATCTTCAAACGGTCCAGTTGTTGACAGTAGAGATCAGAATTTAGTGCTTGGCCATATGGAAACAACTCATAATAAATAATCTCCTTCCAGTCTCACCAAATGCACAGCAGAACCTTCCTGGCCGTTAGTCCTGCTTTGGCCACCGTTTGAGGTGCTTCACCGCTCTTTGACCATGATCGTTTTCGCACAGGGTTATCGTATGTGATCCATTTCTCATCTCCAGTCACCATCCGTTTAAGAAATGGGTCTATCTCATTCCGTTTGGCCAAGGCTTCGCAGATGGAAATTCGATCCATCATGTTTTTTTCTGTTAATTGGTGTGGCACCCAAACATCGAGCTTCTTTTTGAATCCAGCTTTGTGTAAATGGTTTAAAACTGTTTTGTGGTCCATTTTTAGCTCCTGGGCGATGTTACGACTGCTAACATGCCGGTCAACTTCGATCATTTCTCCGATCTTATCGACATTTTCGGCGACCGGCCTTTTTTTTTTTTTTTTTTTTATCGTGGGGAAATCCTACATTGGATACCTTTATGCTGTGGGGGCAACAGAGGGGTTATGCCGGACTCGTACCGGCTAAAACCCCACGGTGTACGTCTCAACGCTTTAGCCAAAACCACAGGAACGCTTTCGCACACAACTGTGGTCTCGACGGCGAAAGGCCACAATGAGGCCGCATCTCGGGGTGAAACTGGAACTCTCCACCCCATTTACCAGTAATAGGCGGAAGTACCGCGCGCTCCATCTCGAGGCCTAACATACTTGGTAACGGGTTCCCCAAATCCGTCACCATGGCCTCCGTTATGGAGGTTGTAAGGCGTGGAACATTCTCCTACGACGCCCAGGTACCCTCCGACGGATTGAGAGATGGGTGTTTTCCTCTCGCTCCCTCTCTGCAATCTCCTTTTGCGACATTACTTTCTCGCAGAAGGTCAAGCCAGCGTCCCACGACGACTCACTACTGATCATGGCTTTAATAAGACCAAGCAGCGTGAGGTCATCCCCTACAACAGCGACGAGGTCTTGACGCTGAGCAACCCAAGCTGAACAAAGCTCCAAGGTGTGCTGCGCAGTGTCTTCGTCGCATACACAATGATGACACTCAGTTGTCGGCTCTTTTCTGGCTATGCGGCACAGGTACTTACCAAAGCACCCATGACCTGAAAGTACCTGCACCAACCGGAAGGTCAGTGACCCGTACCGCCTGTCTATCCACTCATCCAAGAGGGGACGTATAGCTTCTACAGTCCTGCTACCTGCTCTAGGGTTGGTTAGTCGCTCTTTCCACTTTGCAAGCACAGACCGTCGAAATTCGAATTTCTGCAGTTTCCATTCTCTTGACGGAATCTGTTCTCCTCGGGATCGGAGCTCGGATCTCCATCGATATATGGATGAGAGGCACTCTGCCTCCAGATCCCAAGGAGGAGATCCCGCCAAGACACATGCCGCCTCGTAGGAGATTGTACAGTATCCCCGGATAACACTAATGGCCATGGCTCTTTGCGGACGTTTCAGGTATACTATAGTCCGAGTTCTTAAATTCTCTGCCCAGATTGGTGCTCCATAAAGAGCCATGGATCGCACCACTCCCAAATACAAACGACGGCTGTTTGTATCAGGCCCTCCCAAATTGGGTAGCAACCGCTTTAGAGTAGCCGCCGTTCCCATTAATCGAGGAGCCAGACGTACGAAGTGTTCGCGGAAGTTCCAGCGGCTATCAAGTATAAGACCAAGGTACTTCATGTTAGATCCAACCTTGATACGCGTGTCACTGACTACGATATAGCTATCTTGAGGTGGCGTCTTTCGTGGTCTACAGAAGCACATAGCCTCAGATTTGCAGAGCGCCACCTCTGGTCCTAACATTCGTATTTTGCCGACAACTTGTGCCACCGAAACAGTGGCAAGACGGGCAGCCTCCTCATAAGTATTTCCCTGGGCTGTAACCAGAGTGTCATCTGCATAACAGATTACATTCACACCCGTGGGTAATTTGCCTCTCAAAACCCAGTCGTACCCAATGTTCCAAAGTAGTGGTCCTAATACAGAACCCTGTGGAACACCGCACGTCATTTTCCTCTGCACATTGTTCCCTTGCTGTCCATAATAGAAGATGTACCGCTCGGAGAGATAATCCTCTAAAATTTGGCGAAGATAGAGAGGCACTTTGTGGAATTTCAATGACTCCCTAATGCATGCCCAGGGAAGACTGTTGAAAGCATTAGCAATATCTAAAGATACTGCCAACAGTACCCCACCCTGAGCGATGGCCTCGTCCGAGTGGGTTTTGACATATTTAATAGCGTCGATGGTAGAACGCCCCACTCGAAATCCGAATTGTTGTTCCGATAAATTGGGACCCACGTCTTCTAGATGCTTGATGAGGCGACGAGAAATTATTCGCTCAAAAAGCTTATCTACCTCATCAAGTAGAATTATAGGGCGGTAGGCAGAGGGTGAGTCTGCAGAACATCTATTTTTTCTGAGGAGGACTAATTTACCGATCTTCCACTCTTTTGGAAACCAACTCTTCTCCAGGCAAGTATTAAACAGCCGGCGGAGACGATCCCCCAGAACATCAAGTGCCAAGGCCCAGACACAGCCGGGTATACCATCAGGCCCTGGAGCCTTTTTTCTGCCTCGGAGTCTTAAAATTGCCGCACTAAGCTCCGCCTGCGTTATTTGCGGTACCTCAACGTTACCACTCTGCTGTTCATTGTACAGAGACGCCATTTCTGGTGGTTGCCACTCATCCTGACTTGGGAACAGAGTGTTAAGCACTCTTTCCAGAAATTGAGGTTGGAGACTCTCTGTGAGAGGCAACGCCCAAGGCCTAATTTTGTCCCTAACTATCCTATATGGTCTACCCCACGGATCTTGATTGAGGGTCTCCAAAAGCTCCTCTCTTGTTCGGATCTTAGCTTCCTTGATGGACAACTGTAAAGTTTTAACACGCACTCTGTATTCCTTGTACAGTTGCTCACAAGCAGTTTCATCACGGAATTGCCGTCTGCGGCATCTAGTGTACTGGCGTCGCGCTCTAACACATTCCTCTCGCAGTTTCGCGATATGCGAAGACCACCAATACACTTGACGCCTGAGAGGTTTGGATTTAGTACGAGGCATGCAGGCATCACAAATTTGTGACATAGCATCCCGGAACCATTTAACTTCGTTGTCCACTTCGATAGGCCCAACTGGTGGACTTAACCATGCCTGTACAATAGATGCCTCTTTAAGAATATTCTTGTTGAGGTTTTTTGTAGACCATCTCGGGTTGGTAGATGGGATGTTCTTTGAACGACTTCTAACCGTAGTCTCTGTAGGAAAAGAAACATCAAACCGTACATATAAGTGGTCTGACAAGGTTTCTACATCCTGCAGTACTTTCCATCCCCGAACACAGTGTGCAATTGCAGAGGATGCAAACGAAACGTCGACAATCGACCCCCCCTGCCAGCGCACACATGTGTTGGTCGATCCTTTATTGAGTACAGCCAGGCCGTTCATAATGCACCATTCTTCTGACGTTTTGCCAAGTGCATCTGTGATACGGGACCCCCAGGTTGCCGATTTGGCATTAAAATCACCTACAACAAGAGCTGGGCGAGGTAAGTATCGGCCAATGACGGCCCCCATCTCACCTCGGCGACCGGCCTACCTGTGCGAGGTGCATCTTTAACATCAAAAATTCCTGAACGGAATCTACGAAACCAAAATTGCACATAATTGGCTGTTACAGTATCGGGTCCATAAACACCATTCACAATTTTAGCCGCCTGGCTTGCAATTTCGCCTTTGTCAAAGAAAAACTGTAAAATGTACCGAATTTTCTCTTTGTTCACTTCCATTTTTAACACCCTGTAACTCACAATTGAATGCACCAAACAAAAAACAGCAAAAGAATTTTTTTACTGCGAAATGTCACCTTTCCAACGAGCATAAATCTGAAACTGATCGATACTTTACGAGAAATTTATCACTACAGCCATCTACCGAAAAAATAATGGATTTCTTTTTCCCCAACCTAATATAAGTTTGGCAAATATCTCCCTTCCGCTTTTTTGCTCTTTATTCAATGCTTTATAAAAAGTGTTACAGTGATCGGATTTAATTCAAATATGCGCCGTTTTGTTCGATAATCTGTTTCCACCTAGACGACAACTTCATAATACCTCCCTCGTAGAAGCCCCCCTCCTTATTTGCGAAGAACTCGGACAGCCACTTTTCATAAGCCTCTTTTGAGTTCAACTTTACACCACCAAGGGCGTTCACCATGGACAGGAACAGGTGGTAATCACTTGGCGCTATGTCCGGGCTATATGGTGGATGCGATAAAACCTCCCATCCGAGCTCCCGTAGCTTCTGACGAGTCATCAACGAAGTGTGTGGTCTGGCGTTGTCCTGGTGGAACACTACACCCTTCCTGTTGGCCAATTCTGGACGCTTCTGGTCGATCGCCTGCTTCAAGCGGTCCAGTTGTTCGCAGTAGATGGTAGAATTAAGCGTCTGGCCATATGGGAGCAGCTCATAGTGGATGATTCCCTTCCAATCCCACCAAACACACAGCAAAACCTTCCTGGCCGTCAATCCCGGCTTGGCCACTGTTTGGGACGATTCACCGGCCTTCGACCACGACCGTTTTCGCTTGATATTGTCGTATGTGATCCATTTTTGGTCGCCAGTCACCATCCGCTTCAAGAATGGGTCGAGTTCGTTCCGTTTCAGCAGCATATCGCAGGCGTTGATTCGGTCCAGAAGGTTTTTTTGCGTCAAATCATGCGGCACCCAAACATCAAGCTTTTTTTTGTATCCAGCCTTCTGCGGATGGTTTAAAATGGTTTGGTGACTAACTCCCATCTCCTGGGCGATGTCACGAGATGCCACATGCCGGTCTAACTCGATGTAGTCCATGATTTGATCGGTATTTGTCGTCACAGGTCTCCCGCCGGCTGGCTTATCCATGGTGTCGTTTTCACCGGCTCTGAATCGTCGAAACCATTCCTCCGCGGTTCGAAGTGATAGAGTACCATCCCCCAAAACACCATTAATCTCACGGAACGTTTCTCTAGCGGATTTGCCTTTAACGAAGGAAAACTTAAAAATAGCGCGAATTTCGGCGTTAGTGAACTATATGTTTACACGTCTATAACTATTGAACGCAATATCCAAACTAATTATGCATAGCGTCGTTTTGTAGGTTATGTCAAGACCTTTCAAATTATGTATAGTATTGCCAGATACGAGCTCTGTAGCGCTTTGTACATAGCCGCGAAATTCAAAAGACAAAAAGGCGGAAGGGAGATATTTGCCAAACTATAATAGTGACTAATCTTATGCGGCCTTTTCAATAAGAACAATATATACATATGGGTGTCATCATTGTATATCGTTCATATTTTTCAGATGTAAATATTTTATAAGGGTGAAAGGGGTCCCGCACTACAACGAGCAGGACTCGAGCCAACCTCACCTGCTTGTGGTGCAGCCTGCTAATCAACAAACGAGGCTCTGGCTCCCACCAACCCGCATTGGGCCAGTGTGGTGGAAAATGCCTCATAACGGCCTATATGAACCCATACAAACGTGGAAATCTTTGGGGCAGACCTATGTCTATTAATATATATCCTATGAAACGTTAGGGATAGATAGACTAATATTAATTTTTATTAGTATGGATTTTAGCATTAATTTGTCATAATTTCGTACCTTGCTAGAGGTAACATTAAACATGACCTCATGTGCTTTGTACCTCAATGAGTTTGTTTCATAAAAGGAGTTGACGTTGTTCCGCCGTAAATATCGCGTTGAAGTGAGCCTGTCTGTCAACTGATTCGTACTGACGTCTCATTGAGGGAATGGGGGTGGGAGAGGGTCATATGTGGGTCGCGTTGACGTCACTATTTACAGCACTTAATCCTTTACTAGGTGACGGCGGGTGCTAAATGGACCTTGAAATGGTCAATGAGATAATTCTGTTAACTCTCTCTCTCTCTCTCTCTCTTGTTTGACTTTAATGCATTCAGACGTAGTATATAAAGAGATGCGTTGATACTGACATTGATTGGATAACGAATATTGAATAAATAACGTTGACAGGAACATTCCCTCCAATTACGGACCGATAAGCCTTCTCTGCAACATGGGTAAGGTTTATGAGCGTCTAATCCTTTCGCGTCTCTCCGACTTCGTGTCGGAGAACAAACTTCTGCCCGACGAAGAGTTCGGATTCAGAAGAGACCACTCCTGCGTCCACCAAGTACACAGACTGGTGGAGCACGTCCTCAAAGGTTTCACGCGCAAAAGACCGCATGACACCGTAGCCCTATTCTTCGATGTAGCCAAGGCGTTCGATAAAGTCTGGCACGATGGCTTGATTTCCGAGCTATACGCACTCAAAGTGCCGGACAGGCTCGTCACCATCATCAGAGCCTTCTTATCGAACTGCACCTTTCGCTACCGAGCCGGAAGCGCTCACTCTACTTCCCGTCACATCAGAGCGGGGGTTCCGCAGGGCTCCTGCTTATCCTCTCTCCTCTTCTCGCTGTACACCAGTGACATCCCCAGAGATCTCGGGGTGAACCTGGCTCTATTCGCAGATGACACTGCGCTCTACCTTTCGGACCCGATCTTGCCGCGGTTGACGAAACGGCTCCAGTCCGCAACCAAACGCCTAGGCGATTAGTTTAGGAAGTGGAGAATCGACGTCAACCCGGACAAGAGCGAAGCCCTACATTTCTCGAGGAAAATAAAACCTTGAATCCCCAGTCGCGCTTGGCGCCACACTCCCAAGTAAATACACATCTTCGACCGACCTGTCCCTTGGAGAGACTCGGTCAAATACCTCGGGGTCAATCTAGACCGAAGGTTAAATTTCAGGAGCCACATTCGCAGAGTGAGGAACAAGGCTGCCTATGTAATGGGCAGACTTCATCCCTTGCTCTGCAAATCGAGCAAATTGGCCCTTAGACATAAGGTGCACTTGTATAAGGCCTGCATAAGACCTATTATGCGTGCGTTGTATTTGCGCACTCCTCCCCTACCACCCTTAAACCCATACAGGTTATCCAAAACCGCTTCACCCGGAAGGCCACGGGTGCGGAATGGTACCAACGCAGCATCGACCTGCACAGCGACCTCAAACTTCCTTCGATAGCACAATTTATGCAAGATTGTGCTATCTACCATTTTGCCAAGGCCACACACCACCCGAACCCACTGATAGGGCAAACGGTGAACTAGGTCCCGATCTCCGATGCCACCAGTAAGAATCGACGTCCTCGGAACTGCTTCCGCTCCGCGTCGATACAGAGGGTCGGTACGACACTCCCATCAACGACACAAAACACGCATTCACCACATTTCGGACGCGCCGCTTCCGCCGTGGGTTGCGGCGCCCATCAAGCTCGCACACCGCGCACACAAGTCACACCGGGCCGACCGGGCGGTCCACACCGCCCTTGTCCCGCGTCACAGGCGAAGGTGATCGGAGGACGGGCCCGAGCTCTCCTCCGATGACCTCATAGGATCCGACGCGCACAGTGCGCATCTTAAATTCATATGTATATTTATCTATGTATGTATATCTATGTATGTATTCAAGTATACCCCTTTCTCTTCCCTCATAGCACTACCCTACTTTTCAACCTTTCCACATCCAATATCTTCTCATCTTTCTCCTCCCCCTCATACATACTACTTTATCTACATATATATGTATAAATCAAATTTATTTTCGTTTAGCTCGCGGATACCGGATACGCGAGCCCTGAGTCCGATGAAGCCGCTATAGTTGTCAATAAAACTGCGGCGAGAACATCACCATCAAAAAAAAAAAAACTATTGTGTAAAATAAAGTATCAATTATGTCATGAAATTTCTTTTCTTTATCTTAAAATTTTCAACCCGAGGTGTAGTGACCATAAGGTAAGAAGTAAATATCATCATTTATTTTATTGTCTTTTATTTTAATCCAAGCATCGACACTAACGAGACATTCATCATCATCATTAGCCGATAGACGTCCACTGCAGGACATAGGCCTCCTCCAAAGATCTCCATGTATGTGGGGGTTCATATAGGGGGAAATAAGCCATTTCCTAAAGGCTGGCCCAATGCGGGTTGGTGGGAGCCAGAGCATCGTTTTTGCTTAAGCAGGGTGCACAAGGAGCAAGTTAGATAGGCATGGGTTCCGTGAGTTGTTTTGCGGGAAAAGACTTAATCTAAAGTGATACTCAGATAATAATGTAACAACATTGTGGTCATCGCATTGACACATAAGCTGTTAAATCTAGTTTCCCCAGTAATTACACAAGCCACAGCGCCTTTCAAACTGGAATCAAATCAAATAAGTTTATTTGCGAAAATGTGGTTACAAAATACATATGGTTATAGCAGGATAGAGAGGGCACATTCCACTTATTGTAAAGCATGCAAATGTTTATGTGTACACTAAGTATATACTCGTACAGTACTGACCCATTGATAAAACTAAAGGAACTCGACAAAGCAATAATATATAATTAATTTTAAGCAATTACCAAGGATCAGCGTCATTTAAGAAATCATCTACCGCATAGTATATTTTATTTGGGAGTCAATTTGTTAGGGTAGTTTTAAATTTATACGTAGGTAGTGTTTTTAATTCGTTCGGTATCGCGTTGGGGATCGCAATGGCCATGAGGTGGGCATTGCGTCTGAACACTTCTAGGGAACACTTTGGGTACATAAGTTTATTTGGGTACCGAGATGGCTTTGTTTTTCTTTCTGTATATAAGTGAAAATATGAAGGATATTTCTTAACAAACAGGCTTTTTTCACGGATATACAATGAGGCCAGCGGTAATATATTTAATATTTGAAAAAGCGGTCGGCAGCTAGCAAATGGCTTTGCGCCACAAATAGCACGAGTGCATTTTTTCTGTATTTTAAAAAGGAGGATAGGATCGCAAGCATTCACACTGTTTCTGTAAACAAAATTGAACTAAAATAAAACTAGTTATTAAAATTGCAAAAAAGGTGCCGTAACAGTAAATCTAAAGTGCAACCAACTTGTGCAAGTGTAGACATCTAAAAATATCAAAGATTTCCTAGTGGTAACTGAAAATTACTGTGGTAAAAACTTGTAGTGCGTGGAGAAATTCTGTGCTTTAGTGTTATCAAAGGACGTTGATAAAACGTGAACTCGTTCTCAAAAATAAGTTTACTAACATTAGATAACACGTGTTAGAACTTATTAAAATATCAAAATCGAGTGAAACAAGAACACAAACGTAGGTACTTCTAAAAAGACGCCCAGTAAATACACCGCCTTTGAACACAAAAATAGATCTGTTCGGTAAAATTAAATCAAAATTTCACGCAATACGTAATAACACGAGTGGCGCAGCGGTGTATGTCTATTGGATGCTGAACGGAATCGTAGCACCAGTGATCAAATCCCGTCTGTTGTACTTTTTTCTTTTTTTTTTATTTCAAACGCATTGGAAAAAGCACCATATTTGAAATTAAAAAAAAATTATCAAATTCTACATTAAATATCAAAACAAAGAAAGGGAAAGACTAACCAAGATGGTAAACTGCGCTGCTTGCAGTAAAATCCTAAGGAGTAATCAAGTAATGAAATGCCTAAAATGCGAGCTTCATTATGATCCTTTATGTGTAAATATATCGGATTACATTATAAAGATCTCGGATACAGCTAAATCGACCTGGACCTGCCCGCAATGTCGCATCACCACGCCAAGAACAGATAACACAACA
Organism: Troides aeacus; assembly: GCA_033220335.2. Classification (NCBI taxonomy): domain Eukaryota; kingdom Metazoa; phylum Arthropoda; class Insecta; order Lepidoptera; family Papilionidae; genus Troides; species Troides aeacus. The sequence goes on from CM067270.1 coordinate 920,683, forward strand.
GGCTTTTGCGCTCTCCTGCATCTAGTTGCAATGGTGATGAAATGATGACAGACAACGTAGTTATATGTATGTAATAGATATAACTGACAGAACTTACTTTCAATGAATTTTTACTTATACCAGTCTGTTATTTCAATATGCGTTTCATAATAATCTAACATATAGCTACAATGATTATAGTATTTATTAGGCTTTGCTGTGGAAAACTACAAGATAATTCCTGCTAATCCTGTCGCTTTGTCGAAGGTAAAAGAAATATGTTCTGAAAGCCATATAAAACCTATGTATTCATCATCATCATTAACAGACCGCGGCAGATGATTTGCCACTGGTGGACATAATCCACTCCCAAGGAACGCCATTTAGCTAGATCTTCGGGTGTACGCGTCCAGTTGCTGCCAGCCACCTTGAGTAGATAGTAGCTTCATCTTGTACTCCATCGGTAGTAATTTCTGCGAGATGATGAAAGAGATCTAACCAGTCCATTGCCACATTAATTTGCACATTCGGAAGACAATTTCGGTAAACTTGGTTCTCTGGCAGATTACTTCATTACGAATATTATCGACTAGAGAAACGCCGATATATAATGTATATATAATAAAATAATTTAATTAATGAGAAAGCAAATTAATCCATACAAATGCGCAATGTTCACAATACAGGAGCATTTCAACAATAATTTCAGCGAGCCGGCTTTGTATTGGTACCGACTATTCCTCCAACGATGGCACTGCTCGAAGCGGACTGAGCTGGACATCAATTCGTTTAAAGGGCGCGCAGGGCTTCCAACCAATTACCCATACAATATACGGGTTCATACATTCCCTTAGTTTTTTTATTGTGTTTGCAAAAACCATACAGTTTTTGTTATAATTAATATATTTTGATGAACACAACAATTATATTATAATAATAAACTTACTGTTATTATGTATTGTTTAATTATAATAAATTTACACACATTATACATATGGATTTATATGTAATGAATATTCTAATACGTTAACTTATAACTACGTACACTAATGATTATTTAAACATATGCAGATAAACAAGATTGAAAATTGAAAATTGCTAATAAGATAATGTAGTAATTACCGAATAAGTATTTTGGGAGTGAGAAGAAAATAGTGCGTATCATCTTCACTGATCTTACTGCTAAACTCACCAGCATCTGCAGGGAAGGTGCGTTTATTAGACAACGGGTGAGACTTTGCCGATCGATCTATAGTGGTACAACAATACCAGATGATATCTTCTGTACAGGTTTATGTTTGAACAGTAAAAAAAGTTAGAATGATATTGATTTCTCAAATCAACCCTCAATGATCTGACGCAGAACGCAGCGAGAAAGCTCAGCGTCTTTGTTCACATGATAGTCACAAAGGTATGTCATCGTCGTTACAGCGATCGCTCTGCTAGAAGAGCACAAAGAAGCAGTATTTTAAGTTAACGTTTTACAAAGCTGACAAAAATATATTTTGATTATCTTAAAGTAAATAGACTAGGAGAAAGCGCGATAGGGAAAGTATGATGCCTTCGAAATGTGGTGCGGGCGAAGGCTTCTCCATATACCATGGACAGCCAAACGGACAAATGAATCCATTCGAAATAACTCAAAATAACCACTAGGCTCTTCTCAATATGCGAACAAAGAGCGCTCAACTTTTTTGGCACATCATGCGTTCTCCAATAGGCTGTCTCGAGAGGCAAGTTATTTTGGGGAGACTAGAAGGCAGACCTGCTCAGGGAAGAGCCCCTATCACATGGATGGATGTGGTAAGAAAGGTGGTGGGTGGCAGTATACACCGTACGGTCCACTCTGTGTATGACCACACTCAATCGAGACTGTTTGTTCGTGGTCACGATCCTCTGCAGTGAGAGAGCGGCGAAGAAGAAGAAGAACCAGAGTAGTGTACCCTGAATTATGAGTTTGTCAAAAAACATGATAACTATGAAATAACTATTGCAGTATTAATGTGAAAGTCAGTATAAAAAAAAAGTTTTATGACTTAAGCTAGTTAAGTTAAAAAGGGTTCCCAGCATCCGTTCAGAACTCTGTGCAATATTTTCACACAACATATCGATGTCTTTACCTCATTGGGGCCTGGATTAGACACGTGTCGTAAAAGGCGATTAAGAGAGAACAACTCTAAGAAAAGTCAGTAGCTTCCTTATGCACCTTTGATGCCATACTGTGTTTGTCAACTCTACGTACGAAATTCTAGACATCAATAACTTATTCCAATATTACATAGAACAAGTGTATGTTATTTAATTATACATAAATTAAAGAAGACTTTAAATTGATTATCAAATTTCTTTCCGATATATATATATATATATATATATATATATATATATATATATATATATATATATATGTTTTGTATGTGTATACATATGTACTAGGTGTACCGGTATGAAGTGAGCGTCAAAATAAAAATGTCTCGATAGGGAACTTTTGTTTTGAACGAGGTTTTTTTTTTTTTTGTTTGTTTGCTATGACATCTGTGAAACATATTTAGTCTACATCAAGTTATTGAACAGACAACATCATATGTTTTCATCGTGTTAAAAATGTCGAATTTTGTACCAGAAAGTGATGGTTCGCAGAAAGCATTAATTTTTTGTTTTCATTTGAAGAAAAGTGCTGCAGAGTCGCATCGAATGCTTGTCGAGGCATATGGTGATCATGTTCTATCACAAGCAACATGTAAAAGATGGTTTCAACGGTTCAGAAATAATAATTTTGATGTGAGAAATGAAGAACGTGGAAGACCACCAAAAAAGTTTGAAGTCGCCGAATTGCAAACGATATTGGATGGAGATGACACTTTGAATCAAAAGCAAATGGCAGAAATGTTAAATGTTGCACAATAACACAACAAACAATTTCTGACCGTTTAAAAGCTATGGGAAAGATCCAAAAGTGAGGAAAATGGGTGCCACATGAATTGAATGAAACACAGATGGAAAACCGAAAAAACACTTGTGAAATTTTGCTTCAAAGACAGGAAAAAAAATCGGTTTTGCATCGGATTGTTACTGGCGATGAAAAATGGATTTATTTTAAGGATCCTAAACGGACAAAATCATGGGTTAATCCGGGACAACCATCAACATCGACTGCAAAACCATGTCGATTCGGCAAGAAGACAATACTATGCTGTGTGTTTGGTTGGATCAGAAAGGTGTAGTGTACCACGAGCTCCTAAACTCCCACCTGATGAAACCGTTAATACTGATCGCTACCGACAACAAATGATCGATTTGAACCATGCATTGATCAAGAAACGACCAGAATGGGCCAGAAGACGGCAAGGTAATTTTGCTCCATGACAATGCACCTGCACACAAAGCAAAACCGGTTCAGGATACAATCAAAACACTTGGCTGGGAGCTGCTACCTGCTACCCCACCCGCCGTATTCACCAGACTTGGCTCCTTCCGACTACCATTTGTTTTCATCGATGGGACACGCATTGGCTGAGCAGCACTTTGGTTCCTACGAGGAGGTCGAAAATTGTGTGTCTAGTTGGTTTGCTTTAAAAGACGAACAATTTTATTGGCGTGGTATTCACAAATTGCCGGAAAGGTGGTCAAAATGTGTAGAAAACAATGGCCAATACTTTGAATGAAATGTTTTTTACTTTCCCATTAATAATTAGTGTTTTATTTTCACAAAAAAACGCTCATTTCATACCGGTACACCTAAGTACTTCATGTATGGTGATAGCTGGTGGGAGCACAATCCCTCAAGGCTGCGATGTAATTGCTTTGCTATTCTATGAGGTGAGCAATGAGCTCTCGAATGCACTCCGCGGATTGCGATCCGCGCTGACTACGTAGTTGGTGGTGATGTCAATTCCAACACTTTACAATGCGTCTGCAAGTGCACCTGGCTAGTGAAGGTGGTGGCTCGTACAAGGACTAACCTTTGGGTCAGAGTACCCTCTATCTCTATTATGTGTCCTGGAATGTGCGCTGACCATACACTGAATGTCTGGTTACGGTTATATCTTGAGAGATGCCAACACACATTGTCATGCGCAATTTGATTACAGTTTGTGCTTACGCACTAACAATGAGCCGACTGCTCTTCTACTGGTTCGCCAGTAGACCTTGCTATGGAGTGAGGCCCGAGGCCAATTAAACTCTCCCTGTTTCGGGAGGGCCGCAGTATTTGGTTGGCGCTCACCGCATACGACGAGGTTTGTTTACTGGACCGGTATGCCGTCCCCACATTTTTTTTTTTAAATGTGAGGATGCGGACTTAAACACTTTTGTCGGGGTCTTAAGAATTATTAAATATTGTAAACCCGTAACAATATGTGAAGCTCTTTACGAGACTGAAGGGATTGTAAATAAGGAAACAAACCACATAAACGGCATCAGACTATCGTGACAACTATTCATCCTTCTATATAAACCTAAAAGAATTGAATATTACTATAAACACAACGTAGAACAAGGTCATAATCGAGACATAGTCAGATGATTATAAATAATTAATGGCCAAAACTAATACTTATACTAAAAAGAATAGTATGCATCATGCTTGTCACGTAAAATATGATTACCTAAGATCCTAAATATTAATTTAAGGGTATTTAAAACTTATTATATTTAAGAAAGGGGAGTAAGGTTACAACACGTTGACAGCACGTGTCCTTGAAAGCATCCTTAAGCGGAATAATCAATATCCCTTTACTGTTGGTAACAGCAGTATCAGTGACATCTGATATATGGATATGTCAGCACAATAACGAGAGCTTTTTGAGCTTCACTGCGCACTCCGGATATCTCCAGAGTTCAAACTGGAACATGGCGTTTTAGCTATGAAACCGTTTCCCAGCACACATTTTAGTAAAGGGTGTCTGGTGGCAGATTTATATTTTAAAAAACGAATATCTCAATAAGTTATTAACAGTGCGGGGGGAAGGTGGTGTCATTAGAATCACCGATCATGCGGATTTCTTAGTCACGATGTCGCAGTGGTCGGGTGAGCATCGCGCGTTCGCTATTGAAGCGTTTTTCAAGAGTAACGATTCTTACGTACTCGCTCGCCGACAGTTTTGTTCACATTTCAATATTCGACGGACAGGCGATGAGCCGAGTGTGAATTTAATTCGTTCGTGGGTGGAGAGGTTCCGCGCAACTGCTTCGGCTATGAACACACCACGGCCAGGACCTAGTCGATCGTCAAGGACCCCCGAAAACATTGAACTGGTTGAACGCAGTTTACGTGAAAATGCACGACTTTCGATACGGAAAAGGGCAGCTTCACTGGGACTTCCAAGAGCAATTGTGCATGAAATTTTGAAAAAAGATATGAAGTTTCATTCTTTTAAAATTCAAATAATTCAAGAATTGAAAAAAAGTGACTGCGTCACGCAAATTTTTTTGTGAAACCATGTTGGAGCGTTTTCGCACTATGAATTCCATTTTTTGGAGCGACGAGGCTCAATTTAATTTACACGGACACGTAAACTACATACACAACTTATTTCAACCACATGTACGTAAGCTTAGGTTATGTCTTAAATAGGTGCCAATTATAACTTAACTATGACCTTCCACAAGGTGGACCGACGCTCTGGTCAGAATGAGATGGGGAGATCTTTGGGGGAGACCTATGTCCAGCAGTAGGCGTTTATCTGCTCATGATGATGATGACCATGATACTTATATGGGTAACACTCACATTTAATATCTATATCTAGTCTCACGGAGTCCGAAGTACCCAAAGAGTTTCTCGCCTAACAGCTGTATGTTCCTGTAAAAAAGTTTTAAGGTATTTATCATACATATAACTTAAATATTAACAATAGATTATATTGATATACAAAAACGATTAAGAGTCACTCAATTTTGAGGGAACCTTGTCTTTTATCTCATAAAAAGAAATTTATAATCGCAAGCTTATTAGATACTTCCGCAGCGCTTTTTTATACCTTGCCTATCAGTAGAGCATAAAGCTTATGTAATACATCGCCACCACTGAAGGGTTGAATTTTTTACTCTGAACAATAAAGAGGTTTCTAATACGCTACATATATTTTTTTATATACACCGACGTATAACTGTTGACAGAGTTACGTAATTTTCGTTATTTCTCTTTTATCTCTGCCTTAAATTTGATATTAAAATACATAAAAAATTCAACCCCATTGTTAATGGAAGATCTTATACGATCGGTCGGTGACCTTTTTTTTTTTTTTTATACTCATTCCTCTGCGTATGGCGGGTCAGGGCCTTTATTTGCAATTTTTGTATACATTTCACTTTCCATCTCTATTTCTTAAACTAATTTTCTCTTTCCTTTCTATCACACTTCTATCTTTCATGCCTTTCTTATCTTTCTTCCTATAAATTCTCCACCTCTTTTCTGTCGCTCTCCATTCTATTTCCTTCTTTCATACCTCTCGCTGAGTGAAGACACCGTCGCCTCGTCATCTCTGGAACAATTTTCTCCGGGCTGTAATAAAGCATCCACTTTTCTATTCTTTTGTTTTACTTGTGTTCTGTCCAGTCTTCATTTTTATTTTTATTTTTATTTTAGTTTGTTTTTTTTACATTTTTATTACATTACATTTTTATATTTAATGTTTACGTTTTGTTTTTATTTACTACATGATTTACAACTTTTTTGCAGTACTGTATAAATATTTGGCGACTTTCGTCCTCACTCATCAGAGAGGCAACCGCTCCTGTATCCAATCTTTTCCCAGTTTTTAATTCTAATTCCACCCTCTCCCGCCCGAATAAGGGACAGGAGAGCAGGATGTGCACCACGGTCTGGTCCACCTCCGGGTCACAGGGGCACGCGGGACTCTCCTTGAGTTTGAACCTGTGAAGGTACTCGGAGAATCCCCCGTGCCCGGTGAACATCTGGACCAAGACCGTGTCGAGCTCGATCTGGCGAATTACGCGATACGCTGACTTGACGCTCGGGAAAAAGATCCTCGTTGTTGAAGCCGTCGTACCTTGCACATACCTCCTGTTCCATTCGTCGAGCGTCCCCAGCCTTAGCTGACGCTTGACGAATGAAACGGGGCAATCCTCGTATTCAGGTCTTCTTTTGCTCTTCAGGGCCGCTTCCTTGGCCAGTTGGTCCGCCCTTTCATTCCCCTCCAGCCCCACATGCGCCTTCACCCAATACAACCTTACATTCGTCCCTTTCTCACGCGCTTTCGTTATATTCTCTTTTACTGCGATCGCCAGGGGATGGAGGGTGTCAGGTTTTGCGACGGTCTCCAGGGCGGACCTCGAATCGCTGAATACGGCGCACGAATGCGCCGACCCGCTGGCCGCGTACCCTGTCGCTTTCGCTAAAGCCAGCAGCTCTGCCTGGTATACGGTGCAGAAGTTGCCTAACTTGAGTTTTTTGTTGGAAACCTCTGCGGCGTCCCGCAGAACGCAGAACGCCGCACCCACCTTGTCGTCGATGCGGCTGCCGTCGGTGTAAATCACCGAGTCGGCAGCCGAGGTGGCAAGTTGGACCTCTTCCGCACTTTCGCCCAGACAGGAGAATTCCACACCAAGCTGCACAGACGGGTGTGGGAGTCTCAAGTAGCTGACCGGAACCTCCAGCTCTCGGTCACCCAGTACTTGCCGGGTGTGGCCGCGCTTTACCTCAAATAAAGTGGCCGCTTCTTGGACCCGAAGGTCCAGAGGAAGCAGCCCGGCAAGTACTAGGGCCGAATGCAGCGACGCGGTTTGGTGAGTTCGCGCAATTTTCTGCGCGAAGCCACGCTGAACCACATCGAGCTGCCTTCGGACCAGCAGCTTCTTAGCCGCCGGCGCCCATGCACTCGCTGCATACAAAATGGTCGGCTCCAACACCGCCAGATACATCGTTCTGATCACCTCCGAGTTCAACCCCCATGATAATTTCGCGGCCCTGCATAATTGACGATAGAGGCCTTGGGCCTTGCTGCTCGCGTTCTTCACGTGCGTGTTGAACGTGAGCCTATCGTCAATTGTCAGGCCGAGTATCCGAACTTCACGAGTTCGACAAAGTGGCTCTCCGCCCATATTCAATATTGGGTTGTCGTAGTTAAGTTTATTGGTGAGCACCATCACATTGGTTTTGTGTGGTGCAAACCTCAACTTATTTCGGACCCCCCAATCGTGAATATCGGCGAGCACCGCATTTGCCTTCCTCGTGATGTCCCCGGTCTCTTGCCCGGAGAAGATCAGCACGACGTCGTCTGCGAACGCCTGGCAGTGTGTTCCGCTCTTGACCACCATCTCCAGGAGTGGATTTAGGAGTAGGGTCCAGAATGTTGGGCCGCCCACGGACCCCTGCACGCACCCCTTGGTGGTATCCCTGGCACACTCCGCCCCCGCGTACCTGACGGACACCTTGCGATCGCTAAAATAGCTATCGACAAGGCGCCGTAGGTCGACGGGGCAGCGAGTCTCGGCCAGTCTGCACCGTATAGCAGGCCACCAGGCGTTATCGAAGGCTCCCTCTATGTCCAATGATACCAGCACAACGATCTCCTTCTCCTTCAAGCGAGAGCGTATGTGCTGGATCAGGTCATACAGGGAGTCTTCGGTACACCTTTGCGGCATGAAGCCGTATTGGTGGCTACTGATATACGGTGCAGTGTACCACCGTATCCTCCGGACCATCATCTTTTCTAGGACCTTGCCCATGACGGCAAGAGTCCGATGGGCCGGTAAGATTTCGGGTGCGTGTATTTGTCCTTACCGGGCTTCCGCAACACCACAACCGCTGCCTCCTTCCATCTCGTGGGGAAGTGGGCAAGAGCGAGACACCGGTTGGAGAGCGCGAGAAATAGTTCGGCATCCACGGCAATGGCCGCCCAGCAGATGTCGGCAGTGAATCCGTCGAAGCCAGGTGCCTTTTACGCGTTAAAGGTTGACACGGACCATCGGAGCTCCTCCATCGTGAAGGGGGGTTCACATGGATCACCATGTCCCCCCTCGTTGACTTCATCGGACTGGGCTCTTACAGTACAGTGGTCCGCATTGTCCTCCCCGGGGTCATCCCCCGGGAAGAAAACCTCCGCAAGCAACCTGGCCGATCCCGCTGCGTCCAGCACCTTCCCTCCCTGGACGAGGGGGACGTCTTCACGCCTAACCTCCGTGCGACGCATCACTCGATAGATGCCGTCCCACATGGTCTCGCGCTCCTGCCTCTCGCAGAACCGCTTCCAACTTGAGGTCTGAGCACGCCTCACCTCGAGGCGGTAAGCTTCCTTCGCGTCGACGTACTCGCGCAGGACCATCTCCTTACGGGCCGGCCGCGCGTTCGGGATCCGCCTCTTCTTCCTCAAGACGTCCGCCTTGAGGAGAGAGAGCTGTTCGGACCACCAGGGCAACTCTGTCCTCTTCCTCCCGGAGGCCTTCGGCAGGACCGAATCGCAGGCGTCCCCCACGGTTTCCAGGTACCTTCTGACGATGCTGTCTAACGCCCCCTTATCGGTGACCTCGGTCACCTCGGCTGGCGTCAGACAGCGGTCCGAGAGCAGCTGGGCGAAAGTTCCTTTGAACTCGTCCCAGTCTGCTCTGTAGGTACTGTACTTCCGTGTGGTTCGCCTGATGTCCGTACCGACGGACCTCACGAGATTCAACTCGAACAGGATCGCCCTGTGGTCCGACGAGGATAACCCGTCCGCGACTCGCCAGCCCTCCACTCGATCGAGCAGAGTGGTCGAGCAAGCAGTAACGTCGACGCAACTGGAATATCGCTTTCCGCCCCGATAGGTGTCGAACGTAGGCTCAGACCCCCGGTTCATCACGTGCAGCTCCAGTGTGTCGAGTGCGGCTGCAACATCAATTCCCTCTGGTCTCCGGACTGGCTGCCCCACCAGGTGTTGTGGGCGTTGACATCACCGCCCAGTATCACGTTGGCAGTCCCCAACCTTCCCACGACCGAGCCGATCCGGTCCAGGTATGGTCCGACGGGCTTATTTGGCTCCAGGTAGACGGACACCACCCCTATCTCCCAGGCCCCGGTTCTCAGTCTGGCAACGGTAATGTTTCCAGACGTGAGGTCGGGATACTGAGTGATATCGATGGTGTCGTCGAACAGCACAATGGCGGCTTTGACGACTTCCTCGTCGCCTCGGCTCACGCATTGTACTATCCTTGTCCCTGGGTAGTGCCGCATCTCGCCAATCGCGCCGATATACGGCTCCTGGACCATCGCGAACGCCCACCCTCTCTTCGGCGCTTCGCATATCAGCTCGGATGTGGCAAGCTTGGACCTTTGCAGGTTTAACTGCACAGCGCGATACTGGCGTAGTCCAGTCCGGATATTGCGGTCGGCCCCCGGGACGCCGTTAGCAATATGCCACCGACGCCCGAGCTATGGCGTCCCACCGTCTCCGAACCGGGCATTCTTCGTCGAACGCCCCGTGGTCCCACCGGTCCGTCTTTGCTTTCCGGCAGTTCCGGCAGGCGGGAGGTTTCCCGGCTTGCCATTCCGGGCACTCGCCTCTTAGGTGCGGTCCACTGCAGTGGGTACACCGATCCTCACGCTCGGTGCACAACCGCTTACTGTGGCCGTATCCCAAGCCGGCCGGTGACCTTCGTTCTCCTGCGGATCTCCTCATTTCTGATTCAAGCAGGGAAACCCCGAGCATAGCCCTTTGCATTGCTCTTGGCTGTGCGGCTTGAAGCCTTTTCACGCGGCTCACTGTCAGCGGCCGGTTCTCGGTGCCATAAGTCATCACTGGCAACAAGCACGAATTAAAGGCCTTTGTCTTTAGACACTGCGGTAGTTAGGACGAGAATATGCTGCGTAGCCTTCCGAACGCTGCCCAGCCGAGTTGGAGTCGTCGATTGACCTCATTCTAAAAGTTGGACTTACTAAGCTTAACTATTTGTCCCAGGTAAATATATTCGTCAACAACTTCCAGTGTTGAGCTTGCAATCATAATTGGCGTGGGTACAATATGGGAATTTGACATAATTTTTGTCTTCTCCATATTGATATTAAGGCCCACGCGTTTAGATCCTTTACAGAGGTCATCGACCATTTTGCCATGGTTTTCCAGAGTCTCCGCAATAACTACGACACCATCGGCGAATCGAAGGTGAGTCATGTACTCGCCGTTTATATCAATGCTAAGTCCTTCCCAGTTCAAAAGCTTGGACACGTCTTCCGCCTTGTCTGACACCTCGCTGCAGCTGGATGGGTTTAGAGAAATGGTCCTAGAGACGAACTGTCATGGTGGCGTTTTCGTACAGCGACTGCGACACTTGGATGTATCTATAGTCTACTTGGCACCTCTCGAGTGACTGAAGCACTTCCCAAGTCTGAACGAGACTGAGTCAAAGGTTTTTTCATAGTTCACAAACGCTAAGCATAAAGGCAAGTTGTACTCCTCTGTCTTCTGTATGACTTACCGTAGCGTATGTATGTGGTCTATGGTGCTGAATCCTTTTCTGAATCCGGTCTGTTCAGGAGGCTGAAAGTCGTCAAAGCTGCGTTCGAGACGATTCGTTATGACTCTAGAAAACAGCGTATATATGTCGCTCAGATGTGTGATAAGTAGATAGTTCTTAAGCTGGGTCCTATGGCCCTTATTGAAGAGGAGTTTCACCACGCCCCTCCGCCACGCTTTTGGCGTTTTGCCCTCGAGTATAGCAGAGGTAAATAGCTTCTGAAGGACCATCAGCACTGGTCGCCCGCCTGCTTTCAGAAGCTCAGTCGTAACTCTATCATTACCCGGCGCCTTATTGTTCTTCAACTGTTTTAGAGCCATACTAAACTCGTACAGGCTGACGTCCGGGATATCTTCGGTATAGTGTCGGGTTAATTTGGCTCTTGGATCGGTGGCCTGATTGTTGACAGGTGGTTGTGATGTCGTGTAAAGTTATCCGTAGAAGTCTTCTATCTCAGCCATAAGCTCGGGGCGGGAGGCTCTGCTCAGCAGCAGAAACTCTAGCAAAAACTTTGAAGCATTGGTTACGCTCAATTGCCTCTTTAATACAATTTGTAATAAATCGGCGCAGGTCGCGAGTCAGTGACTTAGAGATTTGCTTCAATAAGCAAATCTCTCTTCTCGCTATCGGCGGCTCAACAGCCGCCGATAGCGAGAAGCTTCTTTCGAAGACTGCAGAACCATCCCACGTCTTTTCTTCATAAGCTTGAGGGTCGGGTTAGAAATTTTTTTACCACTTTTGATTCGACTAGATTTTTAGAAGCTCTACCCCACCGAATGGACATTTTCCACGAACCTGTCATTATAAGTGTCTACGTCAATGCAACTCTCTAGGCATGCAAGATAATTTTGTAAATCGAGTTAAATGCCCAGGGTTTTGGAGCCCGGCGGTATCTGGGCGGAGCGTGGACTTTATCAGTCGATATCTCTCGAACTCCACTTTTAGATTTAATGTGCCTGTTAACATTCAATGATCATGTCCTGTGTTGAATGACTTGATCACTGAGACATCATTAAATATTCGAGTTTTTATCGACAGGATGGAGTCGATCTCATTTTTTGTGGTACCGTCCGGACTCTCCCAGGTCCATTTCTGATGCTGCTGTTTCCTGAAAAATGAGTTCATCATGTACACACCTTCCTTCTCTAAAAAGTCGGCCAGCATGTGACCACGGTAGTTCCGGATTCCTTCACCAAAGTGCCCCACTTTCAACTCCTCACCGCAACGTTTGCCTAGCCTTGCATTGAAATCTCCCATGACAATGGTGTAATGAGTACTAGAAGAATGCATTGACCGAGAGATGTCCCCCATATATTACTTCCAGTTCCTCATCGGGGTCCGTCGAAGTTGGCGCATATCCCTGTATGACCTTCAGCGAATACCGGTTGGTGATTCTGAGTGTAAAGTACGCCACTGTATTCCATATACTCCCGATCTGTACATTGTTCACGAGAGACCTGTGGACGATGAATCCGACACCGCCCTAGGACAGGTGTTCGCCCTCCCACAAATAGAGCAGTTTACCGGATCTTAGAGTCATGGTACCCTCATCCTCTCTTCGGATCTCAGACAATCCTACTAAGCTCCAACAATCCTGTTCAATTCTTCTTCCAGTTCCAGCAGCTTTTCCTCGGTCTGCAGTGTGCGTGCGTTATAGGTTGCCAGAGCCAAAGTAGTTTGACGGAAAATCTTCACCACCCGGGGATTGTTCGCACCGCTGGTACCAAGGCCTCGCCGACTTCCATCATGATTGGCACGGCCACCGGTCCTGCCTGGCACTTGGGACCGTCTTTTGTTGGAGTTCATTAAGGGGAATTGGGCCGTAACCCACCACGCTGTTCCGCTGCGCGTTGGTGGGTGGTCAGAGCCTCGTTTGTTATTCAGCAGGGTGCACCGCGTGCAGGTAAGGTTGATTTGGGTTCTGCAAGATGTTGAGCGGAACCCCTTACACCGCCTTATAAATACAGCGACGAAAAAATATACACTTAATCTAAAAAAAAAATGTGAAAGATAACAATGATGTATTATTTTAAAAGAAACGTAAAAATGTATAAAATAATCCGAATTTTTTTAAACGACACTGAGTATAATAAACTACAAAGGATTTAATTCGTACAAGAACCATTGTTTAAATTTATCAGGTAACTGCTTCCGTGGCATAACAAATAACCGTCAGTCTAAAAACAGTGAGGTCTCCAAATCGATTCCAGCCCGACATGTGGTTTTTTGGTTGGTATTTTTTCCAACTCTCAAGGCCCTTTGAGGTCTAGTGGCCTCACTCAAATTGAAATTCATATTTTCTTTGTAATTTTTTTTACTACCACCGTGTAGTAAATAAACGCTGGTTTAGTAACTCAGAATCATTTGTTTCGATTCCGGGGTCACATAATATAAAGTGTGGTCGAACCCGGCTTGCTATCACCTTTGTATTGTAAATTTGCTGTTATTATAATAGCATAAATGTCAATATATGATATGCAAAATATTCTGAGCGAGCACACTGCAGCACCTCCGGCCTTGTTGCCTTTTGACACCAAGTGATATTAAGGCAGTGTTTACGAAAGGATAAAATGATATGAAATTTTTCAATTTATATATATTGTCAGCTCAACTTGCCTTTAAAAAGTTTTATTTTACTTCGATAACATTAATTTTCCGCGACCTTAGAAAGTTTCATTGGACTGACCCTGTTACAAGTTTTATGAATACGGTCCTCTTTAAGCGTCCTCAAATTCGTAGACACTTAAAAGATATAACAAACATTGTACAAAAAATATAAAGTAAATGTTAGATTTGCAAAATATTAAGCCTGTGTTGTCATTGTTGTACCAACAACCGGACTGTAAGGGTCAGTATGATTCTAAAAAGAGTTTTGTTATGTATTAGTGTATTATGGTCTATAAAAAAATACTAGTTCTATAACGCTTAACTTTGTTAGTTATATTCAGACTATATATTACAAAAATGTGAACGTTTTACTCCTTTCAATTGGTTTTTTAATAGAATGTAACTCAAATTAAACGTCTCTCAATCTAATGAATTATATTAAGAAAACTAGTTAACGATTTAAAAAAAAAATACATTGGTTTTTTTATTGTCTTCATACTTCTGTTATAATCCTATTATTAATTATAATATAACAACCGAATTAATTAGAATAACATGAATAATAATAAACGCTGAACATCTTTTCACAGAAAGAGAAAACAAAGAGTACCACTAAAATTACTGCTAGTATTTTTTTTTCAAATCAGCTCTCTCTACCTTCAAAACGATGATTTTATTTATTATTTATTATTAAAATAAGCGCCACCTAGTGGTAAAAATAGAAAGCTACGAAAATATTAGATAGTTGTAAACTCTTCTAAAAGCGTCACCTATTGGTTATAAGTATAATTTCATAATGTGCTGGTGTCATACAAATTATATTACATTTAAGCATTAACTTAGGGTTCCAATCCAATCCAATCCAATCAGCCGGAAGACGTCCACTGCTGGACAAAGGCCTCCCCCAAAGATTTCCACTCAGACCGGTCCTGGGCCACCCGCATCCAATGGTTGCCAGCGATCTTGACCAGGTCGTCGGTCCACCTTGTGGGGGGCCTGCCCACGCTACGTCTTCCGGTACGTGGCCGCCACTCGAGAATCTTTCTGCCCCAACGGCCGTCGGTTCTGCGAGCTATGTGCCCTGCCCATTGCCACTTTGCGACGGCGACCCTTCGAGCTATGTCGGTGACCTTGGTTCTCCCGCGGATCTGATTCGATCTCGCAGGGAAACTCCAAGCATAGCTCGCTCCATCGCCCTCTCAGCAATCTTAAGCTTGCGGACAAGGCCCACAGTAAGCGGCCACGTCTCTGCTCCGTATGTCATCACTGGCAACACACACTGGTCAAAGACTTTTGTCTTGAGACACTACGGTATATTGGACGAGAAGATATTTCTTAGCTTCCCGAATGCTGCTCATCCGAGTTGGATTCGACGAGAGATCTCTTTCTTGAAGTTGGACCTACCTAGTTGGATAGTATGTCCGAGGTAAACATATCTGTCAACAACTTCAAGTGTAGAGCTTCCAACTGTTACTGGAGTGGGTACAATATGGACATTTGCCATGATTTTGGTCTTGTCCATATTCATTTTAAGACCCACTCGTTGTGAAACTCTACAAAGATCATCGAGCATTGTGTTGAGGTCCTCCATGGTCTCAGCCAAAACCACGATATCGTCGGCAAATCTAAGGTGCGTGATGTACTCGCCGTTGATATTGATGCCATATCCTCCCCAATCCAGAAGCTTGAAGACATCTTCCAATGCAGCGGTGAACAGTTTCGGAGATATGATGTCTCCCTGTCTTATTCCACGCTGCAATCGGATCGGTTTCGAGCTCTGGTCTTCGAGGCGGACTGACATGGTGGCGTTCTCGTACAAGCACCTTAGAACATCGACGTACCGGTGGTCTATTTGGCACCGTTGGAGGGCCTGCAACACGGCCAGTATCTCAATCGAATCGAAGGCTTTCTCATAGTCCACAAAGGCTAAGCATAGGGGCTGGTTATACTCATGGGACTTCTGTATAACCTGCCGCAGCGTATGAATGTGGTCTATGGTGCTGTAGCCTTTACGGAATCCAGCTTGTTAGGGAGGCTGGAAGTCGTAGAGCCTGATTGTGAGACGATTCGTGATGACTCTGGAAAACAACTTGTAGACATGACTCAAAAGTAAGATGGGTCTATAATTCTTCAACTGGGTTTTATCTTCCTTCTTGAAGAAAAGCACCACCACACCTCCGTGCCATGCCCGAGGCGATCGGCCTTCTAGTATGACAGAATTGAACAACTTCTGCAGGACTTCGAGGATCGGCTTTCCACCAGCTCTCAGAAGTTCAGCTGTTATTTCGTCATCACCAGGTGCCCTGTTGCCTTTAAGCTGATTCAGAGCCACACTAATCTCGTGTAGGCTGACAACCGGGATATCTTCAGAGTAGTGTCGGGCTAGACAAGCTCTTGGATCTGATGCTAGTCCACCAGGAGAACATGTAGTCGTGTACAGTTGTCCATAGAACCGCTCAATCTCCTCCAGAACCTCGGCACTTGACGATACGATCCTACCGTCCTCTGTCTTCAGCCACGTCAACCGGCTTTGCCCGATAGACAGATCTCGTGCAAATACTTTAGAGCCTTTGTACCGCTCTATTGCCTCTTTAACACTGTCAGTGTTAAATCGGCGTATGTCGCGAGTCAGAGACTTAGAGACCTGCCTATTCAGCTGCCGATATTTGGTGGCATCTTCAGGAGACTTCAGGACCAGTTCTCGTCTTTCGGTCATGAGGTTTAATGTGTGGTCAGAGATCGGCTTCTTCTTTCTGAGACGGGGAACTTTAAAAATCTTAAGTCCTGCCGTACGGACAGCATCTACGAACCTGGTGTTGTAATCGTCCACATCAATGCACTCGCCTAAGGATGCAAAGCGATTTCGTAGTTCAAGCTGAAAGCTCTCGGGGTTTTGGAGTTGGATGGGCGCTGGCCGGAGCGTGGACTTCACCAGTCGAAATCGTTCGAGCTTTATGTTGATATTCAAGATGCCTCTCACGATTCGGTGATCGCTGCCCATTTCCAGAGCATTGATCACTGAGACATCCTTGAATATCTGCCATTTCGTCGACATGATGAAGTCTATCTCATTTTTAGTGGCCCCATCAGGACTAATCCACGTCCACTTACGGCTGGCCCGCTTCTTGAAGAAGGAGTTCATTATATAGAGGCCCTCCTTCTCCATGAAGTCGGCGAGCATTTGGCCTCGAGGATTTCTCTGTCCATATCCAAATTGCCCCACTTTCAGTTCTCCACTACTTCGCTGCCCTAGTTTTGCAATAAAGTCTCCCATGACAACGGTGTACTGAGTTTTGGAACTGTGTATGGCTTTAGAAATATCCTCATACACAGTTACCACCTCGTCATCAGAGTGTGCCGTAGTCGGTGCGTATACCTGTATGACCTTCAGCGAGTAACGCTTGGTAACTCTGAGTATCAGGTACGCTACCCTTGCTGACACACTAACGATGTCGATAACGCTATTCACAAGAGACTTGCGGACGATAAACCCGACGCCACCCTGGGACTGCTGGTCGCCCTCCCGGAAATAGAGCAGGTTGCCTGATTTAAGAGTTATCGTGTCCTCCCCCACTCTTAGGACTTCGGATAACCCTACTATATCCCATCTTAACCTGCTCAATTCCTCCTCCAGCTCAATTATCTTCTCGTCGGTTCGCAGTGTACGCGTGTTGAGTGTTGCCAGGGCCAGATGTCGTTGGGTTTGGTAGCCTGGCCGCTTCCGGAGATTCTTCGCATCCCTTGCCCCGCCGTTACCGTGACCGCTACCGTAGCCAGGAATAGCGAGGCCGCCGGGGACTAGGGGCCGGTTTTTATTTTGGGATCTCATCTTAGGGGGGAATTGCTATAATCGCCACGCTTGGCAGGCGGCTTGGCGATCGCAGTTACGGAGACCCTATCGTGAAACGCTGCTGCCCGTCCCACGTCCGGGATTTCCCTCCGCTTCCTTGGATGGATATACCGCCATCATTCGGTTGACTGATTGCATTTGATGAAGTGTAAATGTACTCAATAGTCATATACACTTCAGCAAATGGGCGGTGGGGTCGTCACTTCCCGACGCCGCTTTAGGGTTACTTATTAATATATATAAATGTTAACCGATATAATATAATATATAAATGTTAACCGCTGATATTAAAAAGCACTTATCACACGTATCAGAGTATCTCAGCAAACTTCTTCATGAAATTATGTTTATCTGTGCTCGCAGCTTTTTTTTTTTTTTATTTACGTGTGTAACAAAATGCTAACGGAAATGCACACCCCGTCGCCAAATTGGGCCAGCGTCGGTGATAGTGTCGGACTCCAACCGACTAAAAAGCTTCACACGGTATTCCACTCTCATCCACGTGTTCGTGGGGTCGCGGGATAAAATATTGCAGTTCATCCACGACCCCCCGAACGGCGCCCGAATGACCGGGCCCACCTCGAGGAGGGGTGTGAAGCACCCCTCCCGTTAAAAATCCCTACGTGGCGACGCGTCGGAATACGAGACGCATCACCATATCCACCCCAGGAACCCTCTCCAAGGGTGGCACCGGCCCGACGGCCCTTGTCGGTCGCGGCGCCAGGTTCCTGCCGAGGACCCATTCGGCGGTCGTGCGCTCGGTCCCGCCTTGCGGCGGGGAGCTGTCATCGCGCTCCGACCGCGTCCTGTCCCCTCGGCGCCCGCTCTCGAATACGTTCGGTCTCCCGCTTCTGCGTCATAACAGAGTCGCAGAATCGGGATACCGCATTCCATGACGCCTCGCCACTGACCATGGTCCGGACCACGGACGGTAGCGAGAGGTCACTCCCTATCGCCGCTACGGGCGCGACCCTGTCCTCCCCCCATCGTGGGCAATCGGCCAAGGTGTGGGACGTTGTGTCCACCGGGTGGCCACACTCGTCGCACGCCTCGTCCGTCCTACTCGTGTGCTCGCAGTTGCTAGCTGCTAGTCTAGTAACAAGAAATTTAGTAAAGTTGTTCAAAGGTTTTCATTCTTTATTATTTTTTATTTATTATTTTATTTAAATTTCTATGTTTTAGGTATTATTTATTTAAATGGCGTGTGCACTTTACTACTTACTATTTTAGTTAATGCTTGTATGGAAATATAACAGAGATAGTTCTTGTAGCCGATACACGTCCACAGCTGGACATAAGCCTCCTCCAAAGATCTCCACACACAGTCAGCAGGGCATCCTGTACCTCGGAACACTAAGGGTTGTTGTATGTAGGAGTTCATATGGGGAAATTTGGGCTATTTCACACCGCGCTGGCCTAATGGGTGTTGGCGGAAGCCCCGAGTAGGTGAAGTTGGCTTGGACCCCGTGAGTAGTGCGAGACCCTTTACACCCTTGTACACTCTCAACAAATATTCTATATGATGAGATGTTCATATTTTCTAAATTTACTTATTTATTGCCTAATTCAATGTGTCGGATGGAAAGTAATTTAAGTTTGCATAACACATTTTCAAAAAGAAATTATACCGGCGGTAGCTAGAATCCGAAAATAAAATCAAAAGTTTAATAGAAATCGTTATACGAAGGATATTTTAAATTTATTAAAGGACCACCAGTAAAGTTACCCCCTGCAACAAAAATTAATATCATCAATATCGGACACCGAAAGAAGTTAAACTTATCTTGTACATAAAATAGATATCAGCGAAAGTTTATTAAGGTATAACTGGAGTCAGAATTAAATATTAAGTTAAAAGAATTGAAGACATTTATGTTTCCTCCCAGTCAGATTGAAGATATTCAGTTAATAAATAATCACCATACAAAGTGGCTTTTGTACGATATATTTTGATAAACATTGGAGACACTGTTGAGTCTTCTCTGCTTTGAACTCTTTCGGTAAATTTTTAATTTACTTTCAATCTTCAATGAGCCTTGAAAACGCTGTCATCCTATTGGCTAGACGAAGCCTTAAATATGAAATTTCATTTTGCACCACAAAGAATATTTTCTTTACCAAATGTCTAATATAATTGAAAAAGTTAAGTTCGTCCTTTTTAAAGATGTTACGTATTTTACTTGGGCAGAAGTCCGCTGTAACTTAAAATTAGTTTTTGCTTAGAATATTACTTGACTTGAAATAAATACACAAGTTACAGATAGAGTTCACTTGAAGTATATGAAAAGGTATTTCTCTAGGTCACAGTCTGCTCTTGCGCTATTTTAATTAAAAAAACTTAATTTAAGCTTTATTAATATTATTTATTTTATTGATAAGACAAAGTAAGACTTTAACGTGAAGGTTAACATCTGACAATGTGACTTTACTTAAGATGTTTACAAAGCACTAAATTATACTCATCGCTTTGTGATATTACATTAGTAATATCGATAGCTACAGCATCTTTCAAACAGGAAGACGAAAGAAGACTTTTTGGAAGTAGAAATATCTATCAAAGATTATTAAATGTATAGTAATTATTAAATGTTAAGTAAACAGCTTTATAAACTTACAATAAAAATACATCGATCACCTATGTCACGAACAGATGATCAAAATCCTACCACCAAAAGTTATACAAGAAAACGACAATCTGATGGTGATTGATAAGTTAAATTAGATAAGCTATGTAGGCGTTGCTTAAACTGTTTATTACTGTTTTACAGTAAGAATGGCGCTGCTGTTAGTAAAATTACTGAACTGATTACACAAACAATCCTTGCGTCCAGATTACGAAAGAGAAAGGTATTTAACTACATGACCTAAAAATATTAAACGCATATTTCACTGTATTAAAATATCGTTCTCAAGAATCATTTACAGAAGCTTCTAGAATAAAATTATGGGATGGAAGAACTATTCTAAAGTATTGGTAGTACATCTCTGTATATACCACCGCAGCTCCTAATTCAGCTGCTAAACAATACTGTTCAAACATTATTATGTTCCGGTTTAAAAGGTGTTCTAGCTAGAGAAATTGCTGAAATCAAGAGGCAACGCATATGTGTTTTTAAGCGACAAGACAAGCGAGAGTTACCCCAGTAATTATACTAATTACAGCGCCCTAGAAACCGGTACACAGTAATGTTTGCCGTCTGCAATATGAGCTGAGGTGGCACCTACCTAGACGGTCACCAGCAACAGAGACCTACCATCAGTATTCTCATATTCATGTCTCCAGGCAACAAGTATAACGTGGTGTAGTGTATGCCATCTTAACTAGAGCCATGTTATTATGGGCAGGCGTATTACTTATTCAGTGAACGTCGTTACTTCTTGGATTAAAAAGAGAATAAGTCTCCGTAGAAAATGATAAACAATATTGTTTATTTCGTTTCAAGCTTCTACTAAATCTAATTGCCCTAATTCGTTTTGTTTAACAAATTCATTTCCTAGACGGATATTATTACGGTACACATTTCCTTGTTTACTTCGATTTTTTTTTTCGCAAACTTTCTAATTCCTTACACGTGGCAATTTCCCCCCGATAATGGGCATGAAAGTAGCATGTCGCTATGCTTACCCAATAGGAGGGGATCGGGTACATTGTGTTTGTTGCCGAGAGCAGATATAATATGGCAATTATCTGATTATATTTATTAATTATATAATACCTGATTGTAACAAACCTCGACCTTAGTTTTTAATGTTTTCTTTTCTTTTTTTTTTTAACAAATATAAACATAAGAAAAGTATAGACATCCAGGTTTAATAATTGAACACTTCAGTTACTAACGTCAAATAGAAGAGGTCGGTAGTATTGTTAAGAAAATCTAAGACTAAGACTTCGACAATCTTGGTATTAGTCTTGGACTTCACTGTTCGGTCTTAGTGAACTTGTTTAAATACTTCTAGTCTTGGTCTAGGTCTTGGTATATTCAGTTTTATAATATTTTGTTTCAAGAAGAAAAGCTATGTTCATGTTATGATAAATATATTGACTCGTCATTTCAACGGAATTTAATTTTTTTTGGTTTAGTCTTGCACATTTGGTCTTGATCTTGATTTGTATAAAATAGGTTTTATTCTTGCATTTTTGCAAGAACAAGACCAGTTTTATTCATCACTAGTCGGTAGGAAGTTATCAATGCTCTTCGGATAATTCTAATATTTAAGGCACACTGTACATATCAAATTTTATACTTTGATATGTACAATGTTTTATAATTTTATACATTATATACTATGAACCGATAGATTCTTTGATAAATTATAGTTTGATTATTTGTGACAGTGCTTTTAAGTTATTTTTAATATATATAGATAAGTTACAATAAAAAAATTAGTCAGTATGAATATATTAAAAACGTAAAACAACCAATACATACGATGCTAAAGGAGGAAGGAAGTTGAGCTGTACACTCAGATTTGGGGTAAGGTATGCAGACCGCAGCGGAAATCTCTGTGCTTATATTAGGGGGACCGGAAAGTAATGTCGTTTTCTTACGCTAAATACAAACACATACATTTTTAACGAGTCTTTATTTTTAATCAATGATGTATTCCCCATCATTGTCAATAACCTTTTGCCATCTAGTGAGTAAATTTTCAATCCCTGATCGATAAAAATTAATTGGTTTTTCGGCAAAATATCTAGAGATGGCATTTTGGATATCATCCAAATTTGCAAATGTTTTGCCACTTAAAAAGTGTTGCAGCGCTCGGAATAAGTGGAAATCCGATGGTGCAACATCGGGCGAATATGGTGGATGAGGCAGCACCTCCCACCCCAATTCATTAATTTTTTCTAGAGTTCGCCTTGCGCAGTGCGGTCTTGCATTGTCATGTTGGAGAATGACGCCTTTTCGGTTGACAATCGCTGGCCACTTTTCAATTAAAGATTGATTGACTCGCTGCAATTGTTCGCTGTAGAGGTCTGCAGTAACAGTTTCTCCAGGTTTCAGTAATTCAAAATGAACAATGCCGCGAATACTCCACCAAACACACAAAAGCGCTTTTTTGGGGTGTAAACCTGGCTTAGCAGTACTCCGAGGGATTTCATTTGGAGAGAGCCACTGCCTTTTGCGTTTTGGGTTATCATACAGGACCCATTTCTCATCTCCTGTGATCAAGCGATCAAAAAACGCTTCTGTGTTGTGTCGTTGAAGCAATAAGTTGCATGTGATTGATCGGTTAGCCTTATTCTGTTCGGACAGATTATGCGGGACCCAAACACCTGCTCTGCTTACTTTTCCAATCTGCTTCAAATGTTCTTGGATGGTCGACCAAGGTTTGTTGAGACTGTTTGACAATTCCTCGATCGTCTGACACGGATTTGCTTCCACTTCCGCCCTTAACACGTCGTTGTCTAACGCTGATGGTCTTCCTGATCGATACGAGTCGGAAAGATCAAAATTACCCGATTTGAACTTGGAAAACCACCTTTGGCATTTACGAATGTCCAGTGCATTTGGATAAACATCGCAAATGTTTTTGGTAGCAACTGTTGCGTTATTTCCCTTGCGAAACTCAAAGAGCATGCAATGCCGGATGTGTACCTCTTCTGGTATTTGGCTGGCCATTTTACCCAAAATTACAAAAAAAAATTGTAATTCAATTGTCTATAAGTAAAGAAATCACTATAACCTCACAATGTCTTTGGTACGCCTCTGAACAAAACAATGAGCTGACAAATGACAATCAAGTATTGGCATGCGCAGAAACGACATTACTTTCCGGTCCCCCTATTATATAAACTTACCAATTAAGCAGCTCAGTCAATATCGCAAAACCTTAGCACTAGTCAAAGGACCTAGTAGCTTGAGAGGTTATTATTTAGGGGAAACCCGGGTTTGCATAATGAATACATAACACCTCGCCCTTTTTTTATTCCTCGAGAGTTGCACAGGGGACTTGCACAAGGGTTTCATCTCGAACATTCCTCCATGCTTTGTTTTTTTTTTCTTTCTTGCAAACACTATAAATATTCACAAGGCAACAAGTTATGGTCTAAACAAGTCAGAACGTAGCTTATTTACATCAAAACTTGCACTAATTGCATCGCATGCACTTATTTCGTGCTTTAGGTTTTATACATTTTGTAGTTAAAAAGATGCAGCCATTTATAATTTTAATAGAGACTTAAAGAATAAGAAACTAGACCAAAACAGTAAGTCTTAGATAAAAGAAAAAGATAACAGATAAGAAGATAACTTAAAGGTAACAAGGTAAATAAAATTTCATGATCGCACTGCTCGCCGTCGGCGGTAAAATCATCCTCAAAGCTTTAAACCGCTTTAGTCGTGTACTGTCCGGTTCCAGAGATGTTTTCTCCCGAGAACACTCAAATTGTGGTTCAACGAGTTACCTGTCGAGGTAGCAGACCTAGCAGTTTC
This sequence comes from Troides aeacus, assembly GCA_033220335.2. Classification (NCBI taxonomy): domain Eukaryota; kingdom Metazoa; phylum Arthropoda; class Insecta; order Lepidoptera; family Papilionidae; genus Troides; species Troides aeacus. Next base: position 945,007 of record CM067270.1, read on the forward strand.
TATATGAAGTTCTTCACAAATGCGTGAAAAGGTTTCTGCAGGGTCAGCAACACGCCTAAGTGATACCGCTGATGTTTCTTGCTCAACATCAGGCGGGCCGCAAGCCTGTTTGCCACCTAAGTGGTATAAAAAAAATATCTGCTTATAATCTCAGGTTATTAAGAATAGGACTAAGGTAAGCTCTACCTGTCCGACAAGTCTAATAGGGTTTTTAGGTTCGCGGACTATAAATATGGGGAGCCCTAATTGCCTACTAAGCAAGCCAATTGGGGTATACAAATACAGGGTGGTCTGGTGCTTGTTGAACTATAGCGAGGGTAATGGATAAGGGTACGCCTCTCCAGGAACCTGCATATACGTGGCTACGTATATGCAGGTAGCATATTCGACCTGAAGAAGCCTATCCACTCTTCTCTTCTAGTCATACCTGGACGGAGACAAAGACGATTATAAATGAGTATAATTCTTCTTAGTTCTTAGTAACGATTAGAAACATATATATATAAGAATTAATCCTCCAAAATAGAAGAATTGGTAGTTGTAACTGATGTAATAATAATATATTAATACAGTAGGGGATGTTTTTAATGTTATGGGGAGATACCTGATCGATTAAATCTTTTTTTATTCGAAAAAGTAACGGGGATTTACTTAATAGTAAGTGATACGCCATAATACCGTGCTGCTATTTAGGGTGAAGAACACAGCATCATAATACACTCGTCGACCAAATATGTTACGTCTCGTTACCCTACTAATTTGATTAGCTATAACACCCATCAAACAAGAACAAAGTAATATTAGCACATTGCTCAATTAAATTATGTGATGGTATCTCCCTAGGTTTTCACAACAAAGACTAGACTTTATATTACTAAACTGAACTACGCAGGTAAAGGGCTCATACAAAGTGTGACCTTGTGACATTATCAAATTATACGAGTGCGTGAATTTTGTACCTTATCACGGGGGTAGAAGGTTCATGGTTATTCAGATAGGTTCGATGTGAATTCAATAGGTACTTCTCCCGCCTGATCCAGAACGCGCGAGACGTATGTCTATATTATATCGAATTAACTCTATACGTTTGTCTGTCAAATTCCCAGTCACGTGCCGTCCGGGCTGCAAGCGAACCCACGACCTTCGAAATGAAAGTCGCACGCTCTAACCATTAGGCCAGCGAGCTACTAGTACTAGTTATATAAAAACTCAAAATAATTCGACTCACAGAAAATTTTAATGGATATCAACAAGTTTTCACTGGTGGTAGGTCCCTGAGACCGTCTACATAGGCACCGCAGCTCCTTTTACTGCCGCAAAACAGTAATGTGCAAACATTACTATGTTCCGGTTTGACGGGCACTGTAGCTAGTGTTATTACTGTGGTAACGACACTCAACATCTTATATCTCAGGCGACGAGCGCAATGTGGTGGTATATCATCCAAACTAGCGCCACGTTGTTATGGGCGGGCGTATCACTTGTCATTAGGTGAACGCTCAGCTCATTTCGTCACCAACAGAGTTACAACAACATCATAGACTTCACACACACCCTTTGTGTACCATCCGGTGCAAACCGTACCGCCGCACCGCCGCACCTCTCCCTTCCGTCTGCTCCGAAATCACTCGCCGGGAGATTATTATTATAAAGCTATATTTTGTATTTGTTTACGTGATAGTAATGTGTAAATAAGAAGTACAGTAAACATATATAAATAAGTGATGACAAGTGAGTTTCTGATTTCATTCTTCAGAGCTGGAGTCGCTATAAATTTTGGGTGTAGGACAAAAACAATCAGAATTAAGAAATTAAGAAACTTTCTGGTTCTCTAAGAGCTTACTGTAGAAATGATCCTATGAAGTAAAGTCTTAAAAAAGACTTTCTGGTTCAGAGAAATTTATTTATTTATTATTTAAATCAATTATAGTGAGACAAATGAAATGGGTCAGGTCAAATTGGTGACGCAGGCTTGAACTTGGAGTACAAAGTTACTTAATTAAATTTTTAGTGTTTACCTCTAATAGTTTAGGAGATCTCGTGATGAATCAATGAATGATCTATGTCCACTAAAAATTTTAAATTATGATTAAATATACTTTTTTATTGTTAGTGTGCGATCTAATGTATATATATTTCGCACAAAAGCCGTATAAATAGAACAAACTAAGAAGGGTATTAAAGGTAAATTAATGGGGAGAGGAACGAAGAAAATTCAGCTGGTAGCTAATGGATTCCAATTAGTAACGTTTTCAGTAATTTTTTAAATGTAACGAATGTAAACAAAGCTAAATAACAGATTATTTACAAATACGAAGAAACTACTGAATTATTTGTAAACATTTTTTATATATATTTAATTTAGTTATCAATGAAACTGGTGGTAAGTCTCTGTTGCCGGGAACCGTTTGATTAGGTAACACCGCAGCTCTTATTCCGTCCGCCAAAGAATACTGTGCAAATATTACCATATTCTAGTTTGAAGGTCGTTGTAGCTAATGAAATTACAGGGTTAACCACACTACTGTATAAAGACAACGAGCACAATATGGTACTGTGTATCTCATCCTTACTGGCGCCACGTTATGAGGGGCGGTTTAACATCAGGTGAACATCTCACTCGTGTCTTTGCTTAATAAAATAAAGAGAACTGATGTTAGTTAAGTTTATTACAATATAAAAATTTTTTTATTTGTCTTCTAATGATTTTTAATAGAGCTTCCAAGTTTTACAGTTCTATTGAAACACACACCCTCGCGGCAAACGCGAAGTCTGCCCCCAACATTAATTTATATTTACCCTTATGGGTATGAGTGGAAAATCGATAGCGGCAGTGCTGACCTACTGTCTTTGTTCGGGGCCCTTTGGGTTAGGTTCACTTTGACAACACATTAGGTTTAAGGTTACGGATTACCTTCAGGTCTGTGAAATTTAAATTGTATGAAGTATAAAACGGTATAAACAATAACATGGAATTTTTTTATATTTGTTACTTTATTAGCCAAGCGTATTTCAAGATTGAAAATAGTAATTTCGCATTAATATTTCATTGTTTTATATTAAGGTTGATGAGGAAGTTGTTCGGATGAGAAAAAGGAGAAGAATTACATAACAATAAAACTCTTTTTAGGCGATACATATATTTAGCGTTTACAAATAAGGCAGGACCTTTCCTCGTAAATTCTCTTGTGTTAGGAAGATATTTTGTTAAAAGTGAAGAGGTTGATCATTAAGAGGAAAAAGAAACGGAATTCTCATCAACCCTATTTTATATTACAAGAAATTATATGAAAAAAACAATTAACTGTATAAATGGAAATTTAAAGAAAAAAATGTCTATTTAAGGCTTTTATTATGGACGAGGGTGTATCTCTATTAATTGTTTATTAAAAATATTTTAGCAATAAAGGTGTCTCTCAGGGACAGCCCTAACTTCAAAGGGACCCTCCCTTAAGGTTATTGACTTGGAGTTAGACTTCTTACATATGATAGAAAATCCAAATAATCAGTTCAAAATCTATATTACCCTTAGCTATAGTTAACCTTTTCTTCCTGTGATATATTTATTAGGTTTCTATGATAAATAACTTTTTAGTATGTATTAATAATCTACATAAAAACAAATAACAAACGTACTGTAAACTTTAAGGCTTTCACAAAAAGTCGGGATTATTTCCCACAAGGATATTTCTAATGGCGATGGAATATTTTAATATTTTCGTAACAGTTAATCAGATTTAATTCTATTTAAGTCATCATCGTTATCAGTCAATAAACATCCACCGCTGGACATAGGTTTTCCCCAAAAATCGATCCATCGATGGCTCCTGCGCTGCCTGCACCGCCGGGCTATCGTTTGTGGAGGCTCTTATGGTATTAAGCTCTTACTTCGAGCTTTTCCTACCACGGCGGCCCAATGCGGGTTGGTGAGAGCCAGAGCCTCATTTGATGATTACCAAGAAACACCACAAGCAGATGAGGTTGGCTTGGGTCCCATGAGTTGTTGTGCGGGACCCCTTACACCACTCTGTTTAAGTATACTGTGCTATTATCATTGAATTTCTTTAGATATTGTTGCCTATATTAAGTGAAACTACTAAATTAACGTAACAATACGTTGTAGTGTAAAAATTTTAGGAACTACTACATTTTTATTGGCAAATTATATATAAGGTTGCCAAATATCTCCCTTCCGCTTTTTTGCTCTTTCGTCAATGCTTTATAAAAAGTGTTACAGTGATCGGATTTAGTTCAAATATGCGCCGTTTTGTTCGATAATCTGTTTCCATCTAGACGGCAACTTCATAATACCTCCATCGTAGAAGCACCCCTCCTTATTTGCGAAGAACTCGGACAGCCACTTTTCACAAGCCTCTTTTGAGTTCAACTTTACACCACCAAGGGCGTTCACCATGGACAGGAACAGGTGGTAATCACTTGGCGCTATGTCCGGGCTATATGGTGGATGCGATAAAACCTCCCATCCGAGCTCCCGTAGCTTCTGACGAGTCATCAACGAAGTGTGTGGTCTGGTGTTGTCCTGGTGGAACACTACACCCTTCCTGTTGGCCAATTCTGGACGCTTCTGGTCGATCGCCTGCTTCAAGCGGTCCAGTTGTTCGCAGTAGATGGTAGAATTAAGCGTCTGGCCATATGGGAGCAGCTCATAGTGGATGATTCCCTTCCAATCCCACCAAGCACACAGCAAAACCTTCCTGGCCGTCAATCCCGGCTTGGCCACTGTTTGGGACGATTCACCGGCCTTCGACCACGACCGTTTTCGCTTGATATTGTCGTATGTGATCCATTTTTCGTCGCCAATCACCATCCGCTTCAAGAATGGGTCGAGTTCGTTCCGTTTCAGCAGCATATCGCAGGCGTTGATTCGGTCCAGAAGGTTTTTTTGCGTCAAATCATGCGGCACCCAAACATCAAGCTTTTTTTTGTATCCAGCCTTCTGCAGATGGTTTAAAATAGTTTGGTGACTAACTCCCATCTCCTGGGCGATGTCACGAGATGCCACATGCCGGTCTAACTCGATGTAGTCCATGATTTGATCGGTATTTGTCGTCACAGGTCTTCCGCCGGCTGGCTTATCCATGGTGTCGTTTTCACCGGCTCTGAATCGTCGAAACCATTCCTCCGCGGTTCGAAGTGATAGAGTACCATCCCCCAAAACACCATTAATCTCACGGAACGTTTCTCTAGCGGATTTGCCTTTAACGAAGGAAAACTTTAAAATAGCGCAAATTCGGCGTTAGTGAACTCGCATGTTTACACGTCTATAACTGTTGAACGCAATATCCAAACTAATTATGCATAGCGTCGTTTTGTAGGTTATGTCAAGACCTTTAAAATTATGTATAGTATTGCCAGATACGAGCTCTGTAGCGCTTTGTACATAGCCGCGAAATTCAAAAGACAAAAAGGCGGAAGGGAGATATTTGCTAACCTATTATCTTTTTAGGTTTACTGACTACTCCCAGTGTACCCGCACGAAGTCTAAAACGACTCCCTTCTAATGATTCAAATGATCTCCTCACGGCTTCCAGTATTTCATCACGACATCAAGTTCCGTCGTTCGTATCGTTTATTTAGTAAAATTAAAATGATATCTGTGAACAGGTACAAACATGCCCGTCGCGTTTCGTTCGAGCGTTAACTTCATTATGGATGGCTCAGTGGGCAACATCGTAATATCTCCATCTATAACGATTTCATGAAGTTGTTTGAATGGAACTTTAAATAATTGATATAAACTGACGTCCTGCGTCCCTTTCTAACTTACATTTGAATATTCATAAAGCAAAACGTGTTGCTGACGATCTTTTACCTCATTGTATTGAATCATCTTGTCCCGATGTTAAATACATAAACTACATTACACAGCCTCCCCTATATAAAATCTTATTTAAATCAAATACAAGCAGGCAAACGATGAATTATTTTACGTAGTATTTATATTTTCTCTAACCAACAAGAAATACAATTTTTTTTATCCATAATATAAAGTATTTATATATAAGGTATCAACTATATTATAGCTTTCCTACAATGTTCAAAAACATTTACGTAAAGTATTGTATAATGGCATTATAATATAACTATATATAATATTTACAGATGGTAGATCTCTGTTGGCAGAAATCCTTTAGGCAAGAACTTTTTTTTTACGGGGAGGAAATTTTCGAAAGATAAGAGAGAGAAGATCGCTAAGCCATACGCTGTCCCACACAGGTTCGCTTCTTCAGCGATATGGGCCCCCATCTTAAAGACCCGCGAAACTCCTAGACCCCTTCTACCTACGACAGGCGGGGCTTACCTTAGTCTTATTCTTACTAGCGCAAGACTACAGGGTTGTCTAGGTAGGTACTACCGCAGTGTCTATTGAAATCAACATACAGTACTGTGCAAATAGTGAAGTTACTAGCATAACGAGACTTAATATCTTATGTGTGAAGGCGACGAGCACCATGCATACCATCTTAACTTGAGCTACGTTGTTATGGGCAGGCGTGTCTAGCATCGTCGCTTAGTCGAAAAAATAAATATTTCGTCTCTATAACAATGACAATCAGATCGAAGATCTGACTCTTATGTTGTCTGTTGACAGTTAGAACAAAGGAAACCTGATGATAGCAGATATATGTTATAAAGTTACTAGCAATCGAGTTGGAAGAAACCTTGCCAGGATTTACAGTCCACCTCATATGGTCTTAAACATTAAACCAGTAACCTTTACCTTACATTTCCATGTATAGTTATTTTCAGGTTTTAGTAGTAGTATTTACGATATTAAAAATATTTTGATATTAGAAATAAACACTTCATAGTCATCTGTTCGTGTACGTATAGTGCTGTGAGGTGGAATTTACTCTAGCGCTGGCGACGCGGCTGGCTCCACCCTTCCGCTGTACCGGTAATTTGATTATCAACATCCTGTCTGCGGCAAAAATCGAACTTGATTATGAACGGTAAATGCACGGTGCACGGTTGCAACCCTTTGGGAGAATATTTAATAACCTGTCCATTAAAGTTGCGATTGCGTCTGACTCGCGTAGAGTTTAACTTAATCAATAAATTTTCAACTGATAGTTAGTTCCGACTGAGAGTTATTAAAGCCCAGTTGTTCTTTGTTTGTGATTACTGGAAGCTCAAACTGATATTTGACTGAACTGACAGTACTAACCACGATTGGAGTCGCGTTATCGCGTTCATAGTACATTAGCCGATTCAGGCGTTGGCTTAACCAATTTAATATATAATATATGTTTAAACTTACAGGGCAATCTCCTGGTTTAAAGGACGCAATTGGACTGGCGAAGATAATCCTGGACAAATCCTTAAGCCTAATGGCTGCGTACAGTATAAACGAATAATATAACTTACTACTGACTATGGTTGTATATTTTAAATGATTAAACAAATATCTATATTACATTACATCAATAAAATTCTACCTAAAAGATACCGTGCTTCTGGAGGGAAGACAAGGTTATGTGGGGCTTCTACCCACTAAGCCCCCCCTCCGCCGTTGGTCTCCATCAGTGCATTAGGAGGGGCTCCGGGACCTTCTACGGAACGCAACTGGTGCCTCCTGGCAGTCTGGCTAAAACATGCCACTGAAGGGTAAAGCCCTCCCCAGCACCCACGCTGTGCTACGGCAAATACAAGACCATCTTGCATTTGCCGTCCTTCTAAGACTCGCTTATTGAGCTTTGAAGGTCAACTCCCTCAAGACTCACGAACCCGAGTACTCTTTTAGTCGCCTTGTCCGACAGGCAGGGGATACTTTAGTCCTGTCCATAATAGACCGACATTACAGGGCTGACTTATATAAGAAAAGCATAACTTCAATAAACGTTACCGGGTTTATTATGCTCTGTACTGTCTCAGTGATAGGTCTACGAATAAGTATAAAACATCCTGTATAGTAGGAGTGGAAAGTATAGAAAAATCAAAGTCACTTCGTTAACATTATTCTGAATAATATATTTAGCAATAAACCTCCTTTCTTAGAAATTCATTCCCTCGGCAAGTATTTTAATGATAAAGCCTTATACGAACGTCGCCCACTCGTAGACTGAATTTTCTAGGAATTACTTTATGAAAAGTATTTTTTCGAAAGAATGAACTAGCAATACGATCTATCACATTTTCTAGATTATAAAGTACTATTTTTATTAGACGGTATGACTTGACGAGCGGGTCCTTCACCTGATGGTAAGCGATACGCCCGCCCACTGAAAGACTGTACTAGTTAAGATTATATGTAGTGCTTATCGTTAAGACATTGTGCTGAATTATGCTCATCGTTAGGACAAAAGATGAACATCTATTTTCTGATGATGTTGAGCTATTGGTAGCCAATTTGACCCCCACAAATACTACTTACTCTACTACTCCACGGACTGTAGTCATCCGACGGTGAGTTTTCGCATTGTTTGTGTCTGGATTTTTTGATTTCTGGCGAATCTACTCGGTCATCGAAGAAGGGTCGGGTCCGTACTCCGACCACCTTCGTCTATATTGAATATCTGGGTAGTGAGAACCACCCCTGGTTGCAGGTGTATCTCGTATTCGCGGTGTGTTGCTGTAGCGCAGCATACTAGATGGTATAGGTGGATATCATTTTCCAAGTAATTTTACTATTTACACTACTGCTACGTATAGCAACAGAAATAGGAAATCCTAGGCATATAGCTTACCATCAGGTAGGTCCCGCTGGTTTTCTTCATCACTCTTTAGTAGCAAATTAGTGATGTGATTACCAGCGAATGTTTGTAGGATTCCACTAATTTTTCCCTTGCTGTGTATCAGCGTTTAACTGTGTCCACCACCTTTGGCGCAACTAATGAATTCTTGAATATTCTTATATAACGCTTAACACGTTGATTGCGAAATCAGGTCCGACATAAAATAATAATAAAAACGCGTGCAAATCGTTATTGTGACGTAAAGTTTTCTAGTTGTGTATATATTCCAATCAAACATTCACCACACCGAGTTGTATTTTTTTGAAGCAATATAAAGGCAAATACGCTCCCGTTCCACCCCCGCGGGGGTGCTTTCACCCTATTTGTCTACGTGACCGCGCACTCTATTGACGTACGATTTCTAAACCCTCACGCTATCGCGTTCGATATTAACGTATATTCAAATTTTCTCTCTCTTCAATCACATTCTGTTAACTAATCACCTTGTTTAAGTTTTTCAATAATTTTCATAAATTTAAATCTATATTGTTTTTACCTTTTTTCTTTAAAAACTAGATATCTGTGTAATGAATATTATTATATGACTTGGATAATGTTAATAGAGGGTTACGTTTTGTTATACTGTAGTATATTTTATTTTATCTATGACTACAAGCTACACATCTTGTTATCTACAATTTACTTTTAAATATTTTGTTTACGAAGTCCGTGTCGCGCGCGGTCCACGCTTTCCCCAATGTCTTCCACCAAATGCGATCCTCATCTTCTCGCATCCGACCGTCTTGATGATGTTGCTGGTCCATCGGAAGGGAGGCTTCTGCGACCTTTACGCAGCCTCCACTGCAAGACTTCCCTCCCCCATCGGCCGCCACTAACACGACAGACATGGCCGGCCCACAGCCACTTCAGCTTGAAGATTTTGAGATCTACGTCCACAACTTTAGTTCTTCGTTAATTTCTTCGTTCCGGATACGGTCCCTTAGAGAAATTCCAGGCATAGCTCTCTCCATCGTTCTCAGTGCTACTTTGAATGGGAGGCCAAGCCGAATAGTCAGGTGGCAAGTCTCCGCGCCGTACGAAAGGGTGGGGAGAAAGCACTGGTTAAAGACTTTCGTCTCGAGACATTAGAGTATTTGCTTTACTGATATATATTATTGAACTTTTGCTATGACGAAGTGGCTAATTATTAGTAACACGGAGGTCCTTAGTTCGATTACGAATTCAGTTAGTGTTAAAGTTTTATAGAACTCGTCTGAGTACATGATACTTTGTTACCACCAGTGTTGTGTTCCGGCTGTAAGTGTATGAGAAGCCGGGTAGCTTACTACCTCATAGTCATTTAATACTGTGAGAAATTCTGGTTTAATAATTGTGTTTTCTATTGTAGATTTTTTTTTTCAATAATTACTTTAATATTCTCGTACCCGAGCTGTTTGTTCTAAACCTTACACCATTATCCTTCGCCCTCAGGCTTTAATATGACTCTTCTAACTTATTATCCTTCTGATTAGGAATACGACAAAAAAACAACGTTCATTAGGAAACTCAAAACATTTATTACATCCACACATTATTTACTTTTTTTTAATAACGATAAGATACAAAGAGTTCTGTCTATATATTACTATATATTTTATTAAGCATTATACTTAACTAAGTTAATAACACATAGCATAACTACAAAACAATGGTGTAAACTGTCACTTTCTACACTCGATTCCGTGATGTTTAAGTTTTTCCAGCATTAACTTTCTGTTCTTATATTATTCAAGTATATGTAATTTTATATACTACATTTAGACACTTGTTTACTGGTGTTTACGTATACTATCTGCTCTGTGGCTGCCTTCTAACCGCAGCACTCCCGCAATTCTCTCTGGGGGAGGAATTTAGTAAAATCCGTCCTTACCTGACCTATACTCGGAAAAAGTAATATTCTTACCGAATTTCATGTCTGTAGGCTTTCAGGTTCCAAAGATATTGTGATGAGTCTCTATGTAGAGGGAAATTTTTTATGTATATATGGATTATGTTTAAATTAAATAAAGTTTGTCATCATCTAGGTGGATCAGATATTATTACCTTTAAAGATATTAAAGAAAAAGTGGTTTATTATAGAAAAACTTAACAGGTTACCAGATCACTTTGCAGTTAAAATGCATTAACTGAAAGTTTTGCAAAACAGTCGATCAAGTCGAGTCGATGGCGCTGAACGTTTTAAACCAGAAAACTCCGCACAAAACTTATATATACATGTTACTTTGTATTAAAGATAAGTAGTAAATTAAGTAAATTAATAGTATTATATCTTAAGTTCTATATATTCTTAACGTTAGCTTATTATTAACCAATCATTAAATATCACTCATTATCTACTGTGAATAAGTGCTTACAGGCAATGTAATTGTTGCAATCTAATCATTAATTCACATAATAACCAAGCTTTTGGTATAAAAAAAGCTGATGAAAGTTATGATTTATTTTGATTTCATAAAAAAACATTTAAATAGTCTAAATATACAAGTATTTACATTAAGTGTAAGTGGATTTTTGTTATGAAACGAAGCAACGAAACGAACGAGACGTTCACTTGACTGACATTGTACTGATCGTCTTGAGGCATAAAATATTAAGTCCCTCTACAGCGCCCTTAAAACCGCTACACAGCACGCTACTGTTTGGCGGTAGAAATGGGAGCTGAGGTAGTATTTACTTAGACACCGACCACCAGTACCACCGGTTTGTATTGAATCATAGTTAAAACAATTCTCATACCATCAAATTAACTTAACAGCGAATAAAACTTAACCGCAATGATAGAAAATTTAAATAGTTATAAAAAAATATAATTTAATTACTTATAAAAAGTAGAGATAGGGGTGTAAGGGGGTCCCGCCCAACAACTCACGGGACCGAAGCCAACCTCACCTGCTCATGGTGCACCCTGCTGATCAACAAACCAGGCTCTGGCATCCACCAACCCGCATTGTGCTAGCACGGTGGGAATTGATACAAATCACCCCATGTGAACCCCTACAAATATGGAGCTTTTTGGGTGAGGCCGGTGTCCAGCAGTGGACATCATCGACTGATAATGCTAAAAATTAGTGATAAGTTATCAATGGGGATGGTATTTTCATGAATTTTATATTATAACAATATATATTTATATAAATGAAATGATCAACCCTTTATACGTACTTAAGAATACACCCATAAAGCCATTTTACCGTTGCAATAATTTCCAAATATACATCTTATATCATTAAAATATATCAACACCTTAAATATACAAGTGTAAAAAAAATAAACAAGTTTTCTTTTATTCTACGTAGCTACGGAGTATTCACCTGATGGTAAGTGATACGCCCGCCCATAACAACGTGGCGCTAGTTAGGATGGTATACACAGCAGCGCAAGGTGCTCGCACTGAGACATAGGATGTTGAATCTTATTACTCTTTGGTAATTTCACTGGCTACAACGCCCTGCAAACCGGAATACAGTTATATTTGTATACTGTTGTTTTGCGGCGGGAATGGGAAGTTTAATAGTCTATTGCTTTTTGAATAGAAAACAGGGGTAAGGATAGATATAGATTTGTCGAGACGGTCTCCGGCGACAGAGACCTACCACCAGAGACTAGATACTTAATATTAGTACTTAGACTCTATTCAAAGCGGAAGCGGTGTTTGCTACTTGACAGTTTTGATAGACTTTGTACTCAAACCTAGAAGATATCTGGGACTTTAACAAAATAAAACCTTAAACATTAGTAGGTCATGTTTTAAAAATGAATATATTACTGTAATAAAGGAATTGAAACTATACTAGTAGTACTTTTAAATACTTTTAAGTATTTTTAATATATTGTCATATTATTTATACTACGTAATATACCTTAATACCAGGGTATATATAAATATATATATATGCAGTATTCTTATGTACATTTATATGTAATTAAAAATAACGATGATGTTGACGATGATTGTGGCTTTGGTGATCTCTCTATTAAACTGTTTATAGAGAATAAATAGTCTACGGCCATTATTCTCTGTTATACTTAAATGTGAAACTTATGTATGATCAAATCACGCACAAGCTAAATTAACTATATACACTGCATACATTCATTAAAATTGTATACAGATAGATATAATACGTATATATATATATATATATATATATACAATCTATTTATGTACCTGTATTATTAGTTGTTATTAATGTATTGTTAATTTATGATATATATAAACAAATCTACATATTTCTTAACAAATACTAGGGAATTATTAAATGTCATACTACTGAAAGAAATATTATAATATGCCTGAAGCAATATTTTAATAGACAACATTGATAAGAAAAAAATCTAATGCATATGAATAATAAAATATGATCTTTTGTCGTACAAGTAATTTTTTTTTTATTTATTATATTATTAGAAACATTAAAATAGAAAAAAATCTGTATTTGAATGAAGAAAAAAAATTTTTTTTTAAATGTTAATCTAACGATAGAACTATAATACTTACTTTAGTACGGAATAGACCTTTATTATATATATTTATTATCTATATCACGGTGCAAGTTCAATATTGAAGCTTTGTAAATATTATAATGATAACGTGTAAATTTAAGGGTTTATTAGTATTAATATAGTTTATATACTAGAAATTATTTAAATTATGAAATTTGATTGTATATTTATAGCATCGTATATGTTGTGATGTAAAACTGAAGAGAGTACATCGTTCATGAAATTGTTATTTATGTTGTATTTGTTCAGGATTTTTAGATAAGACAGTTGCAGAGTCATTTTAGGAGACCAACTTTAAGATACATCCTTAAAAGGACCTCTATTTAGATATGGGTCATTAAACATAAAGTAAACGACAAAATATATTCTTCGCGTCTAAATGAGAAACTTTAATTTATCGTCGGTTAAAACTAGTTCCATTCAGTAATACTAGTTCTAACAAAGAAGAGTAACGAGGTGTTTAAGATACTAATAATAATAAAATAGTTCATTCAAATACAAACAGAGATTTGAGATGTTCACCTGATGATAAGTGATACTCGTAACAATGTGGCTATGTGCTAGAAAAGATGTAAAAGGCTGCATAATATTGTGTTTCTCGCTATGAGGCATGATAGTAGATAAGACGGTATACCTCGTTGCCCTAGTAACTGCAATAACTTCTACCTAACTGCAAACTAAAATATAGTAATGTTTTTTTTTTTTTTTTATAGGATCTAGTAGGCAAACGAGCAAGACGGGTTACCTGATGGTAAGTGATTCACCGTCGCCCACGGTCACCAGCGATGCCAGTGCGTTGCCTACCCTTCAGGAAAGAATAATAATAATAATAGTAGTAATGTATATCGATAAAAAAAAATTGAGCTCAATTGTTAAAAATTGTTGTTGTTAAATGTTCTAGTCTTGTTTTATCCGCTCCTGAAATAGTTCCCAGCTAACAATCTCTGTTGAGGGAGAAGAAGTCCTGATATGAATGATATTAAAAAAGATAATAAATAAATAATATAATTTAAAATAAAGGCATCAATAACTATTTATATATTATTACTTTTAACTTACTCTATTTCCGGGATATATTCCTATATATATACAAGCCCCGGAATTGATATTCCTTAAACTAAGTTTCAATATTTGTACAAGTTACCCTGACTATACCATTTCATATATATAAATACAACATACTAAAACTATATAAAACTAATATATATATATATATATATGATATACTGGCAAACGATCATATTTAAATCTATTACGAAGAAATCTAATGAAAATTGCTAACAAATTATTAAGTGGCAGTTCATCTGATGTTCATCTGGAGGCATATGGCTCATGATATATTGAAAATTTGTTAAAAAGAACAGTCATCTTGTGATATAGGACAATGTGACCCATTAAACCAACACAAAGAAAAGCAAAAATATAGTAAATTCATCGTTGATATATAGAAATAACTAGCTAATTGGTGAATGAGTTAAGCGAGACATTCACCTGATAGTAAGTGATACAAGTACCCATAACAACGTGGCGCTTGATACGATTTTATACACAAAATCACATTTTACTCATCACCTTGAGTCATAAATTATAATGTACCAAGTCTCATTACCTCAGTAAAATCAATAGCTACAACACCCTTCGAACTGAAATATAGCAATGTTTGCATTTTAGTGTTTATCGGGTGCAACAAGAGCTGCGGTGGTACCTATCTACACGGTTTCTGTCAATGAAGTCCTACGATAAATTGTAAACGAAAGCTGAAGTTAACCTTGATAAATAGAAAGATTCCTTTTTTTGGACAAATGATCCTGTTATGAATTTCTAAAGTTAATCATAGAGTGCAAAATTTCCGGTAAACTTGCTCCTGACAGTGAAAAAAAAATGTTTGATGATGTAAAGGAGTAGGTCAGTTGAGAAGAATATCTTAAGATCGGAACTGTTCTCTTAATCTGATCGACAAACTTCACCTTGCTGAAGGTGACGATGATGATGAGTAATTTGGTGATTATAGACCAGTTAAAATTATTTTAAAGATGCATTGTGTTAATTACATAATTATTAATAAGTACCATACAGTTACTAAAATAGTTTCCCTGAATAATCGGTAACAAAGGTTTTAGAAATTTAGATGATTATATTTCAATCGATGAAAAAAATTGTGTTTGTTAATAAATATTAGAATAATCGTATTCTAGAAGTGACTAGAATGTAATTAATGCTGATGTTTAATCTAATGATCCAGTTAAATTTAATCATACTAATTTGGAGCATGTTCATATCGCAGGACTATTTCTCCTCATCAAAATATTAACACTAAGAAATTCATAATTTTTTAGATCTATAACAAATAATTAAAAGTTAACTTTATTATATTAAGAGACGAATTAATTATTTAACTAGGATTTTAGAATAACAATTAATTAACTAGAGTTTTTGCATTTATAACGTTGCCTAAAGTTTGCAAGTTTCCTTAAGGCGTCAGATGTCACATCAGATTAACACAGTATTTTCCTAGCCGCACACCGGAAGGAAGTAGTACAGTATTATAAACTAAAAACAGCAATTTCCAAAATGTTTCTAAATGTATGTAATTAAAATTAATGTAAACTGTACAATGTTTAGTTGATCGCATCTTATACGAAGTTTCGAGAAGCACGAATTGGAACTCTATAGTTTAATCTTAATATAAGGTTGCCAAATATCTCCCTTCCGCTTTTTTGCTCTTTCGTCAATGCTTTATAAAAAGTGTTACAGTGATCGGATTTAGTTCAAATATGCGCCGTTTTGTTCGATAATCTGTTTCCATCTAGACGGCAACTTCATAATACCTCCATCGTAGAAGCCCCCTTCCTTATTTGCGAAGAACTCGGACAGCCACTTTTCACAAGCCTCTTTTGAGTTCAACTTTACACCACCAAGGGCGTTCACCATGGACAGGAACAGGTGGTAATCACTTGGCGCTATGTCCGGGCTATATGGTGGATGCGATAAAACCTCCCATCCGAGCTCCCGTAGCTTCTGACGAGTCATCAACGAAGTGTGTGGTCTGGCGTTGTCCTGGTGGAACACTACACCCTTCCTGTTGGCCAATTCTGGACGCTTCTGGTCGATCGCCTGCTTCAAGCGGTCCAGTTGTTCGCAGTAGATGGTAGAATTAAGCGTCTGGCCATATGGGAGCAGCTCATAGTGGATGATTCCCTTCCAATCCCACCAAACACACAGCAAAACCTTCCTGGCCGTCAATCCCGGCTTGGCCACTGTTTGGGACGATTCACCGGCCTTCGACCACGACCGTTTTCGCTTGATATTGTCGTATGTGATCCATTTTTGGTCGCCAGTCACCATCCGCTTCAAGAATGGGTCGAGTTCGTTCCGTTTCAGCAGCATATCGCAGGCGTTGATTCGGTCCAGAAGGTTTTTTTGCGTCAAATCATGCGGCACCCAAACATCAAGCTTTTTTTTGTATCCAGCCTTCTGCAGATGGTTTAAAATGGTTTGGTGACTAACTCCCATCTCCTGGGCGATGTCACGAGATGCCACATGCCGGTCTAACTCGATGTAGTCCATGATTTGATCGGTATTTGTCGTCACAGGTTTTCCGCCGGCTGGCTTATCCATGGTGTCGTTTTCACCGGCTCTGAATCGTCGAAACCATTCCTCCGCGGTTCGAAGTGATAGAGTACCATCCCCCAAAACACCATTAATCTCACGAAACGTTTCTCTAGCGGATTTGCCTTTAACGAAGGAAAACTTTAAAATAGCGCAAATTCGGCGTTAGTGAACTCGCATGTTTACACGTCTATAACTGTTGAACGCAATATCCAAATTAATTATGCATAGCGTCGTTTTGTAGGTTATGTCAAGACCTTTCAAATTATGTATAGTATTGCCTAGATACGAGCTCTGTAGCGCTTTGTACATAGCCGCGAAATTCAAAAGACAAAAAGGCGGAAGGGAGATATTTGCTAACCTATTATGTCAATAATCGAAAAAGCATAAGTTTTACAAATAAATGGACTAATTATAAACTATGTAAATAAATTGTAAAAAACAACTTTCGATGTCAGACATATCTGAATATTTACAAAATATATAATGTAAACATTGAAAGAAATTTAAACATGACCATCATGATAGATGTGAAAGATTTACATCAAACTTTGAAATGTCTTACTATTTTCATTCTAATGTAAACAGTTTTGTAATTATCGATTGAATTAAAATAAAATCGATTTTCTATATATCGCATTTATTATCTACATTATTTTGAAGTATTTTGATTGAGAAAATTCTTTATTTATCGCCCCTAAATCTTGGCCTTTCATATTTAAGTTGCGATCAGTGTACTACACTTAGACTATAAGATCTAAGGTTCATTAATATATATGTACAGTCCTCAGAATTTTTTATTGATAGACTTAGTATCTACTCGTTAATAATTAACCTCTATATTTGTAAAAAAATAATATAGTGAATCTTTGCTGCAATCTTTCTACGAAGTGGAAATCCATTCTGATGGTAAAGTGCCCTAGTGTAGTAGTAACCTGTTAACTTTTCAATTGATGGTATAACTAAACAAACATAAAAAAATGTAATCCTTTGTTATTTTAGCTTCAATTTCCAGACAAAGAGTTATTACAATTAACAAAAGTCTAGTTTAGGTGATATAGGAATAAAAAAGAAAACTAATAATAAACTATTTCATGTTAATTTTTTAAAAACTGATTAATTTTCATTCAAAATGTGAAGTGATAATAGTAAATCATCATCAACATCAGCGATACTTGTTGTTAGTATCTTTCAGAAACTTCTAGAAGTGTGTAATTGTAAATTTTATCATCGAGTTTAATATTACAACATGTATTTTCATTATCTCTATTGATAATAGTTAAGGTACTGTTATTTAACAGTTTTTTTATTACTAAACATCACGGAATCGATTCTTGAAGAGTATTGAACATAATAAAACTAGCATTCAAATATTTCATATATTTTCTGCTAATGGCCGAAACTATCATAAATGTGACTTGTATAAATAATATAAGAATACTGTTATAAGGTGTACGGACTCACAAGACTCGAGCCAATATATCGTGGTGCACCCTACTAATCAACAAATGAACCCGCATTGGGCCAGCGTGGTGGGAGATGTCCCAAATCTCCCCGTATGAACCCTTACAAACTACGGAACCTGATGCCCGGTAGTACCGGAAGCCGTGCTTACTGTTGAAGTTCGCGGGAAACCGGTGGCTGCGGGATCTTTGGGTGTGGCCTATGTCCAGCAATAGATATGGCTAGGCTATCGGTTGATGATGATGATGATATGTGGATTGTTTGCTATAATAAACAGCTCTTTTAAAACTCGTTGTTGAGACTCGGATCAAAAATCTACAATGAATGTCAAAGCTATAGATTCAAAGGAGACTAGTAGCATATGTTATTCGTCATTATCATATATTTATAACTGTATTATAATATAATTATAAGTAGTAAACACACAGACACACAAACATGAGATCAATTTGAATATGTCCTTCATCCCTGACGTTCTCACGCGTTGCTGCTTCATTCAGGTTGCTGAAACTCCTACCTGAAGGTGCCTTCAAAAGGAAAGGTTTCATGGCTAGCCTTAAATCTCTTCGATATCCTGTCTCGATGCCAATGGTGAATATCTCCTTTTAAGGATGTCACACGAGTTCTCAATCAGGACATTTAGAGTTCATGGGTATCTCCTTCACCTGACAGAGTTATGTTGACATTAACGACATTGCAATATAAGTTTTTATTTTAAAAATATTTTAAATTTATTTCAAATCCTTCTTTATTATAATTTAGAATACCTTCAGTATATACATAGTATAAAGTTACAAGAAAAGAGCTTATTATAACTAAAGCTACGTTGTTGTGAGCAGGCGTATCACTTACAATCAGGTGGATGTCCCGCTCGTAGCTTAATTGTATAAAAAAAATATACAATGCCATTATTGTAGTTTTTTTAATACAATGAAAGATGTTAACCTGATGATATAATACGCCTGCCCATAGTGACGTGACGCTACTTAGGATGATATACATCGCACCACATCGTACTCTTCGCTTTGAGACATAAGACGATCAGTTTCTTTATTTTAGAAATTTCACTAGCTACAACACCTTTCAAACCGGAACTTGGTAATTTTTGCACATGTAGTTTGGAGGTAGACATAGGAGCTGAGGTAGTACTTAGACATCTTCCGGCGAGTAAGACCAACCAATAAAACATTACTTGACAAAAGTACATAACTTTTTACAAGGTTTAAGTTAACTTACTCGCATATGCAAAAAAAAATACTTGCTTCTTTTATATGAATATTTATTTTATGATACGACTCCTCTGAAATTAGTCCTAAACTATTATTGGAGGGTTCAGTTAAAGCTAAGTTCATAAATGCGATGAAACTAACAGTAATACTAGTACGAGGACTATACATCTTGTGTCTTAAAGCGACGATTCCAAATTGGAGATGTTTGATCTAACTAGGGTCACGTTGTTGTAGGCAAGATATTTACCATCTGGTGAACGTATACGTCTCGTCGATTTGTCGACTTGAGGATCCTGTGGAGAAATCTGAAGAAAACAAGCAGTTTCAAGAACCACAGCTTTCGTATACACTTAGCTTGTGAAGTGAATGTGAATGTCTATAATATATACACAGAGATAATAATATTAACAATCGTGCTTTACTATATTATTGGGATAATGAGGATTCCTCATCGTGGTCCTTTTAATGCGGATCTTCCTTATTTTTTTTTAGAAAAATTTTCTTCCTGATTTAAAAAAAATTTAAAAGGAGAGTTTTTGTCACAATTGGAAAGGTTAAATAAATAAATTTTGCCTACACAAAGTATTATGTTGTGATTTATTCCTCCTCCCTTTCCTCTTCCTGGTAACACATCCTCATCATTATGTCCTTCCTGACAACTATTTACCCCTGAACCGTGCTGTGTTACATGTATTTTTCCTCTCTAGTCGCCGACGTTGTTACTTTTATATTCCATCTCGTTATAACATTATATCTCATATTTATGACACTATTTTAAAAAGAAAATCATTTCCTGCACCACTTTGACTAGACTGAACATAGATAATTAACCGGATGTTGGTACGTATATCGGATTTGTTTCAGACGCGAATGCGCTCCAAAGAATCTTTATACGATTTTTTTTATATTATCACGCCTTTTTCGCAGTAGGGGTAGGCAGAGGTGAATAAACACCCACTTTTCGCCAAATGCGGTCAGAATAGGTCCCATGTAGCAGGGGGCGAGCCTGTTGCCACTTTATGGGGGCCACCACACACACACAAAGATGATTTCAGTGTGCGGGTTTCCTCACGATGTTTTCCTTCACCGTTTGCATCTGGCTGTTGGAACTAAAGTTCACAAATGTACATAACTTAAATATTAAGTCATCGGTACATGCCGAGATTCGAACCCGCGACCTTCGGAATGAAAGCCGCACGCTCTAACCATTAGGCCAGCGAGCTACTTTATACGAATTTTATACTTTATACGAAACGCCTAGTTAAATGTTCCCGTTGGTGTAAAAATATTGACAGTATATATAAGCTGTATTTTTATTACGTAAACATAACAGTAAGGTAGTATTGTTGCATTTCATCTTACTTCAACTTTAAAGTAACATTTTAAGCAAATTATATTAAGTTATAATATTTATGTAAATATGGAAAAAGACGGAAGATCTAATTGTTATTGTTCCTATAGATCCTGTTGTTAGTTAAAAATTACGGAATCCTACTACGTAATAGTAATGTTTGCACACTACTGCTTGAAGTAGTGACTTGATAATGTTGTTGTGATAATGGATGATGCTACACTGCTGTTCTTAGCTTACTCTTAAAGCTATCAATTCCTCTGAGCTATTTAATGCAACTTTTCTCCGAAATCATTTATCAAATTCATACATCATCCAAAAAGCTACTCCTCCTTTTAAACGTATCATCTATTTATTTATCCAATATTCACTCTCCTTTATTACTCTCATCTTTGTTTTCTCCTTTTTTGTAAATTATCTGTATACTTATGTATTTACTTTATTCAGATGAAACTGGAAGAGCATCAAAAACAGATGAAATTGTTCACAGAGAGCATTGATTAATATCCGACATTATTTAGCCGGATGTGGACTAGGCGGGAATAGATGCAACTTGAGAGCTGACACTCATTAGACCTGAGATCCACAAGGAGTCAAAGCTATGGATGCGCGACACAATTCAAGGGCAAGCTGTTGGATACGTTATTAACTTTTTTTTTTTATCTCAAATCGATATCTTGAGGCGGATGGTTGCCACTTCCTCCTAATGTTATTACACCAGTACTTATTCAAGACCTTTAAGAGGTATCTCCTACACTTGACAGAATGGTTTACATTAATAAGATTGACGAAAATGATATTATGTAAAATTTCTGAATTTAATAACAAAATTTTGTTTTGTCAGTTTTTACAATTTCATAAAAAACCCAGTGAGATAAAGAAATCTTATTAAGAAGTAGACAATTTATAATAAAATAATGAGGAGGATAAACAAAGTAAATAAAACACATTAAAAACCAGAATATTCAAGAAATTCATTCTGTTGTATGAATTTCTTCTCTATACAGATACACAATTTTTTACGGATGACGTTGCGCATACAGGGTGTTGATTAATATCTGACATCATTTACCCGCCAGGTATGGACAAGGTGTGAATAGATGCAACACGAGACCTGAGAGTCGTTAGTCTAGTCAGTGTGTCTGGTGATATCGACGTCGGGAATAATAGCCTGTCATTTCACATGACCACCCCCTTTTTTTTTTACTAACGCGTGTAACAAAATGCTAACGGGACGCACCCCCCGGGGCCAATAGTGGGCGGGTACCAGGGTAGTGTCGGACTCCTACCGACTAAAAAGCTTCACACGGTATTTCACTCTCTTCCACATGCTCGAGGGGTCGCGGGATAACGTATTTCAGTTCCTCCGCGAACCCCGATCGGCGCACGAATGAACGGGTCCACCCCGGGGAGGGATGTGATGTGAAGCAGCACCCCTCCCGACAAGATCCCTACGTGGCGACGCGTCGGAATACGAGACGCACCGCCATATGCACCCCAGGAACCCTCTCCAAGGGGGGCGCCGGCCCGACGGCCTTGTCGGTCGCGGCGCCAACATCCTGCCGAGGAGCCATTCAGCCCTGTCCCCCCCCCCCCCCCGTCGCGGGCAATCGGCCAAGGTGTGGGACGATGTGTCCACCGGGTGGCCACGCTCGACGCACGCCTCGTCCGTCCTACTTGTACAGTTCCGCCGGTGCAGATAGTTCCCGAAGCAACCGTGCCCTGTGAGTACCTGCACCAGGCAGAAACTAAGGACTCCGAAGTCCCGGTCCAGCCAGTCAGCGATGACCGGCCGGACAGCCTCAACGGTGAGGCGACCATACGAGGGTTCAGGAGTCGCCGCTCCCATGTCCGAAGCACCTCTCGACGCGCCTTTCGGCGCCATCACTCCCGTGTATAGTCGCCGTAGCAAATGGACATGCATATAGAAAATTATATATACTAAATATATATGTAATTAAGATAGATACAAAAAAACACTAATTATTAATTCATACATTAATAAGGTTTATTAGCTATATATATATATAGCTAAAAGTCTTTAGACCACTTTGTGGACGGAAGTACTAAAACGTCGATCAGGAATGCAGCCGCGATCATCACATAAATAAGTCGCTTATTTGGTCCCTTTATAAAAGAAACGGAAAAGTTTAAAAATCTTATCAACATCGCATTGTACTAACTGTCTTGAGATCTTGTTACCACAGTAATTTGCTTAGGCAGAGACTCGTTCCAATTGGAACATAGCGTTTAAATGGATGGAAAACAGTTGCGATAGTACCTTCCTTCTTTATGAATGTTACATAGTCGTGAAAATATATTTTTTTTTATTGGTTTTAAATAAATTTTTCCATCGCGCTGTTTTAGAAATTTCAACGGACTGGTTATTAAGTTTCCGCCCCAAGGCTTGCAACGGAGCCCTATGCGTTTCCGTCAATAATTACACTCAACTTGTTGGACCTGACAGGATGCCCGGTAACGAAATTATCGGTAGGTCGGAGGGTGAAGCTAACGCTGCCAGTGGTTAAACCGTTTATGAAAGTAAAATGTCAAGAGTTTTTCACCACAGGTTAAATATAACTTCAGAAAATATTTGTAATGAGAAAAATATTTATACGATGCGAATAAATATAAAAAAAGTGTTGTTAAAGGTAAGCTATGACATAGACTGGACAACTTGAACACGTTGAGACACATGGTGTATGTTTACTGAATAACATCGACAACTATATGTTAACAGACATACTACCACGATCCATTTATATCAAAGTTATTACGTTGTTCATTCACATTTACAACGCAAACGTATTATATGCGGTTCAATTTTTATATTTGTACTTTAAAATTAATATAAATATACATTTTCATGCGAAACAAACAAACATGAATATCTCTGCGAGCTGAAATCCCTGGTCGAAGCCTGGATTCTACGAACCTAGCGCTTTGTAAATATTCAATATTATAACGAGGAAGATTATTGCGTATGTTAAAATTGAAATGATATATTAACACGGAAATAAGACCATTGATATAGAGAAACTTGACGTACGTCGGATTTCAACATTCAATTAAACGATCAAGGAGAATCTATATAAGATGCTGTCGATGATTACATTTTCACACGCGTTCTTCTTAAAACCATATTGTTTAGAGAAAATAATTGACACCTTTCGAAGTAGCTGCAGCCTTTCCACTCGTGGGACACAGACCTACCACGATAAGAGAATAAAGGCTATTTATCTTCCACGTACCAAGTGCTTTTCAATTTGTTTCATCGTAATGTTTTCCTTCACAAGCTGAAGCTCAGCAGGATTCAAACTTGTATTTTAATATAATATATATAGACGTAGAGCCCATACGATAAGATATTGATATGTGTTCTAAGAGTAATTACAAAAATATAATTATAAAAGCTTTTGTAATACTTTAGAGAATTACTAGTGAAATAGCTCAATACTTTTCTATACAAACCGCTGGTCCATTTTTATCTAACATTAACAGTTATTCATAAGAAAAATTTGCAAAAGTTTAATTTTATTATTATCGTTAAATTCTCAAAATTCAAAACTTTATTTCCTGTGTAGAAATCTAAAACAATCGTAACCTTGAACCTGAATAACTTTGTGTTGACGGATTGTATCCCAAAGCAAAGCGGGCCCCGGCAGTGGGTCAGTGCGGCCGGTATCGATCTGCGGCGCCGGTACGAGTACCGCGCGCTGCCGCCAACCGCTCCCCTATAATGTGAAGCCCTCATACCAAGCTATACAAATACTAAACGTATTAAAAATGTCAATGAACTCATTTTTTAATATGTCTACTACCTCATTTTTGTATGATCTATTCTAATATATCTAGAATTTGCAATTAATTTGTATATTAATATGTAAACAGAGAATAGACTCGATAGATAGTTTTTAAGCACACATACCTAACTCCTCATTAAAATAAAAGTTCCACTGAATCTCTAACACAAAAGGATTCATTTAGTTATATGTATCTTGAAATTACAACGAAGCTGTTACATATTAATCTATTTATGAATGAATCATCAATAATCATCATTTTAGTAAGGTATTCGCCATACTTGCTACCCTCAGCACAAATATTCACGAGCACAGTATGCTCGTGACGGTTACATAGAAATATACTACCCTTCACATGAAATTATTCAACCTATTACATAGGTTAAAACTTAATAAGTGTATGGGTTATACAAGTAACCGTACAAACAACTTAAATGGAAAATTGTTTAAAATGGGTAAGATCTGAACAATTTAAGCGACGGCCATTAAACGAAAGAGTAATTTTTGTAATACCTTCAGTTGTTATCAAATAATGTACTACAAGAATTCATATAAAAAAATATCTCATAGAGAAGAATATGCTTGCGTTGCCATTTACGACTACATTCGCTGGGGTATGCAATTTTCTTTACCCCGCAAAAACACTGATTTTTTTTTTTTTATAAAATCACGCCTTTTTCCCAGTAGGGGTAGGCAGAGGTGAATAAACACCCACGTTTCGCCAGATGTGGTCAGATTAGGTCCAGTGTAACAGGGCGCGAGCCTGTTGCCACTTTATTGGGATCACCACACACACACACAAAGATGATATCAGTGTGCGGGTTTCCTCACGATGTTTTCCTTCACCGTTTTGTATCTCGCTGTTGTAACTAAAGTTCACAAATGTACATAACTTAAATATTAAGTCATTGGTACATGCCGAGGTTTGAACCCGCGACCTTCAGAATGAATGCCGCACGCTCTAACCATTAGGCCAGCGAGCTACTTATCCTTATAAAAACCCTGATACCAGCATCAATTCAACCGATGAACGTCTACTGCTTGTGGTAGCCCTCCGTTACCGGACACTACCTAGATAGGTACCACGCTAACGCCTATTTCTGCCGCCAAACAGTAGTGCGCAAACATTACTGTTTTCCGCTTTGAAGGGCATTGTAGCCAGTGTAATTACCGGGCTAACGAGTCTTCATCTTCTGTCAACGCTACGAACGCAATGTGGTGCTGCTAACACCATTCTAGTTAGCGCCACGTTGTAATGCGCGAATATCACTTACTATATGAGTCCAGTTGCTTCCAGCGGTGACAGTACAATGTTTTATTAATGTAAAATTGTACATTATTAAATTTTCAATATTATATCGAAAGATTTATATACACTGAAAATATCACAAATTGTATAAAATTCTCTGAACAGTTTATATAAGTCAGTATATAAATCACGTGGATCCACATGAGCTGCTCTGTACATAAAACTGTTTTGGAGGACCTTTTTTTTGTTTTACGTGGGAGAATTTCTTTCGTATACCT
The DNA here is from genome assembly GCA_033220335.2 of Troides aeacus. NCBI lineage: Eukaryota > Metazoa > Arthropoda > Insecta > Lepidoptera > Papilionidae > Troides > Troides aeacus. The sequence continues at coordinate 971,249 of CM067270.1, forward strand.
CCCCGCCGCCGCTGCATCAACGGCACTGCATCGCGGAGGGTAGAAAGAGCGACGAACCGCAATACCGACGCTTTTCTCCCTTTGCGATTTCACCACGGCTGCGAAGAGCAGTGCAAGAATGCCCCCGCAGCCCACCGGCACACATTCGTAATGAGCTCACGGAGCTCACCTAGAGCGGCCATCTCAAACCAGCTGGGTACGTTTCTCTTAGCTTTACCCTCAGTGACTACTGAGCCCCACCGCCACGACAAGGTGGGAACCTGTTCGGGGTGGTGGCACCTACTTAGACGGTCTCCGACAACGGAGATCTAACACTAGTGATCGCCTAGAAATGACCTATCACCAGATGGACGTCGGTTCCAAGTTTTTACAATACTACCTCACTCCCTTTAAGTGAGTACCACGGTGTCTTTCCTACGTAGTGAACACATATAAACAGCGAGCTAGCTGGTGAAGCGATTCATACGTTAAATACATTAATGAGGTACTCAGCATAAATTTTAACGAGCAGATTAAAAGAATATTGAAGATATGAACGCCATGTTTAATGCCTTATTATGAAAAATTCTATAATTTTCCCCTATGAAAATATAAATGTTCAAGTACAATATCGTTCAAGCGGCTCTCGACTCTAAATACTCCAGAGGAAAGTCTTTATGTTGAAATTTTCATGCAAATATCACAAGGATATTTTCCCCGTCATTAGATATACGTTTATACAAAGATATATTATGTCTTGTTATTTTTGTAAAACGTTAAAGTATACATTCTGAGCTGCTACCACAGGTACTAAATTATTTTAAGCCAAAATTATATGCCAAAATGATGGACAAAGTGAAAAACAGTGTGATGAGGGACGCGGCGTGGTTGAATATGTAGTGACAAAGATATCGCAAGAGATGCTTAGATGGTTCAGCCATGTTGAAAGAATAGATGAAAGAAGATTAACGAAAGATGTATACAAGGTAAGAATGATTGGACAAATCATCATGGAAATAAACTCATGCATCAAGACGTAGAAAACTAGGTAAAAAACTGTAAATTGTGTGAAATTACGAAGCACCCGTCATTCTAACCGAGCTTTTTTTTTTTTTTATAACATCTAAGAGGCAAACGAGCAAGACGAGTCATCTGATGGTAAGTGATTCACCGCCGTCCACGGGCACCAGCGATGCCAGTGCGTTGCCTACCCTTCAGGTAAGAATATGCTCTTTTCTTGAATAATCTAATGTCGCAGTTGTTGGGGAAGACCGCTGATGGCAACGAATTCCAAAGATTTACTGTGCGTGGCAGAAAACTGTTTTTAAAACGCATTGTAGTGGAACGCCAACCATCCAGATGGTGCGGATGATAGTTCCGGCGAGACGATCAGTTGCGAAAATCAGCGGCTTCTATTAAATTGAACAACTCCTCGGAACACTCCCCATTGTAAATTCTGTAAAGTATGCATAGGGAAGATAGATCCATACGCAGTGCCAAAGGATCTAGCCGATCGGCAAGTTCAGGTTCGTCGACAATCCGAGATGCCCTACGTTGGATTCGGTCAAATGGAGATAGCTGATAACCCGGAGCCCCGGCCCAAAGGTGGCGTCAATACTCCATGTGAGGCCGCACCTGCGCCTTATACAGTTTAAGGCGATGAGCCGGCTTGAAGTACTGTTTGGTCCTGTTGAGTACTCCGAGTTTTTTGGAGGCCATTTTAGCCTTACTCTTCAAATGACCGCCAAACTGGACAACACTCGAAATCTGGACGCCCAGAATGCCAATGAGCTCCTTTGATTATAACCTCAACAGCTACAAGATCGAACGAGAAGCTTTATTTAGATCGCGTAGGTCCCCTGCCTGAAACTAGAATTTCCAAGTAGAGATTTATTCTAACACTTCAAGGCGGCCTAACAAAATATTCTTAAGCTTACCCAATGTTAAGTTATTCCGCTAAGGAAACAGCTCAACGTCTTGTTCATTTTATCTCACATTTAGGACTACCGAAAACATTTGTAAAGGATGTATTTAAACAACTAGAAGAGCTATTTGGAATTAGACATATTTTTGCTTCACCGTATCAGACACAAACTTGGGGTGCGTTAAAAGAGTTACTCTAAAAGAATATCTATGTTCTTATATATATGATAATATCCATACATAGGATCGATATATAAATACTGCGATGCTCGCATACAATTCAAACGTTCATTCGACTACTGGCTTCCCACGACTTGAACTTGTGTTCGGTTATAAACTTTACATACCTAGACCTCCACTTATATTCAAAAAAAATACCTATACAGGTTATTTTCGTGCGTTTAATCATAGGTTATATTATAGTCGACGAAAAGAGCTACAAAATATCCAACAAACTAACAAAACGTTCTAAACAGTACTATGACTCGCATTCTAGTCCTGTAACGTATAATATCGGCGACACAGTATACGTTCGTTGCCATCATAAACAAAATAAAACACTCATCCTTTCGTGGAAAGGTTCTTACAGAGTCATAAAAATGAACGAAAATCATACCGTTACAGTACAGACAGAAAATAAGTCCATCATCATTATGACGAACTGAAACCAGCGATCCAGTCTTAAGCAATACATAATAATCGTATCCAAATAACTCTTTACGTGTCCATTGTTACAGATGCGCGGCACCGGCATCACATTTGTGTAAACCAGTTTGTCACTCAGATAATAAATAGTTTCGGTCTAAACTTTGATCACTACAAGATGTTAAATTCATTAACGATCACTGGAACGTAGTCACGATCCTAGTAGTAACGATCCTAGTCATATACATCTCCATATAGAAAATGTTAAATTTTTACTGCAAAGATTAGAAATATATTGTAACACTACCCAATCTGCTAAAGTAAAAGTTGACTACTAACTCCTTAAATGCATTGAAACTAAAGCACGAAAGTAATATAAAGAAATATTCTTCAATATCATATCTAGTACAAGCTAAATAACAGATCTAATCGCGGTTTGAAAGATGCTGGCGGTTCTATAGGTTCTGGAGATGTAAGCGCTTGCAAGCCATTGCAACTCTTACAGCTCATCGGATACTGGGCTCGTGAACCCGGATCCGCGACCTGTTTCTGGCGGTTCTGTTAAAAAAACCTTCTTCAGCACCTTAGACTCGGACGACGCGAACAAATTCGCCATAAACAAAGTACAGTCGGATGAAAAATAGTTAGCAAAAGCAACAATAATACGCGATTATGTACATGTGATTAAATCCACCATGTCAACTTTCATTAATACAATGCCGAAGGTCAGAGAGAACGAAAATCGCTTAAATCAAATTCCTTTGAAAGCTCCGCGAATAACAATGATAAGTTGGAAATAAAATCTCAATTTAAGTTACTAATTGCTACTTAAAGAGTATAATTCTAACATTATCTTTCGATATTGATGATATAAACAATGCTATATTATTTAGTAAAATGAACATTCTACATCCGTCCGTATCGATCCGTTGCAGCTGTACACGGAGCTCGACATAGGTACATACGTATATATCACGCCACGTGCCCAGTGGGGTAGGCAGAGACCACCTCTCCCCATTTGCTATTGGATCCTGGCACACCTCTTTCTTTTCCTCCACTTTCATGAGTGTCTTCATGCATGCTCGTCGGTTGCGAGTACTCTTGACCCGGCCTTTTTTTAGGACATCCTCGATTTGATAGAAATATATCCGCCTAGGTCGACCTGCACCGATTTTTCCAATCATTCTTACCTTGTTTACCTCTTTCGTTAACCTTCTTTCATCCATTCTTTCAACATGGCCGAACCATCTAAGCATCCCTTTCTCTACCTTTGTCACTACATCTTCAACCACGCCGCACCGCTTCCTTATCACACTGTTCCTCACTTTATCCATCAGCTTCACTCCAGTTATACTTGTCAGACTTCTCATCTACACAGCATTAATTTTACTTTCGCGTTTCTTCTGCCATACCCAACATTCACTACCATACATCTGTGTGAGGATCAACACGCCTCTATGCAATATGCACGGAGCTCGAGTTACACATAAACAGACTACCGCGACATGCTGACTTACTTATTTCGCTAACTTTACAAAATGTCATGAAATAATAAACATATCTAACATAATATGTTACATAAACTGATAGTTGCAATAAAGATCCCACTAGTTTTTTGTCAAATATATAGCCTTTACCATAACATTCCCCTACCTGTTTCCCCAGATTTGTCATATAGTATATATATAGTATCTGGCAATAACGTCAGATCGTCTATTTTATTCACAGCTTGTAAGTGTTAGTGAGTGCAAAGTAATCAGAGACCAGTGTTACATGTGACCAGTGATACATACATACATATATATATTATATTATATATATATATATATATATATATACATAAATATAAATATATATATATATATATATATATATATATATATATATATATATATATATATATATATATATATATATATATATATATATATCGTGTGTGCATTGAGTAATGTATACTCAACATTTGGAAATCCAGTTGGTGAATCAGTTTTATTAACCGATCCTGTGGACCAACCATCTAATATAAATGCTGCCAAACAACAGTTCTACATGGCACTATCGATCTACGCCAGAAAATATCTAAAGACAGATAGATATTCGTTCAATCATAACCAGGTAAAATCCATATAATCTGTAACAACGATTTAAAGGCCAAAGATGTCTTGCTTGGTACAGGTATTTTACATTAGCCTAAATATTGTAGATCATTTTATAAGACACTAACTTTTATGCCTACTGATAGTATAACATACAGGGTGTCTGGTGGCAGATTAATGTTTTCAAATTTAAATAAAAAATAATATGTTTGACATATAATTTTACTAAAAGTATTAAAAGATAGAGTACAAATGCGGATTTTATTTTTTAAAGATAATGTCATCCAAATGTCTTCCATCCTGTTGCACACACACACACACTGTTCGAAACGGAGCCTCGTATTCCGTGCCACACGCTGCAGTAAACTTGGTTCAATTGCGCTGATTTTCTTTTAAGTCCACAACAGTTCGCGGATTGTTGGCGTAAACTCTCTCTTTGAGGTAGCCCTACAAAAAAAAATCCATTGGTTAGGTCGGGTGACCTCGGTGGCCACGGGATGTCCCCAAAGCGACTAATCAGTTTTTGAGGGAGATTTTCTAGCAACAAATCCATCGAAGCTCTGGCCGTGTGTGCGGTCGCACCTGTACCGCATCCTGTTGAAACCACGTGTGTGATGAGAATGATGAATGAGCTCGCAGGTTCGGCAAAAAGAAATTCGAAATCATGAGCCGATAATTCTCACCATTGACATTCGTCGCTTGGCCCCGTGCATTTTAAAAAAAAAATGGTCCGATTATCCCATTCGTGGATAAAGCGCACCAAACAGTTACCCTTGGGCAATGTAATGGTTTTTGGTGCTTCAGTCGAGGATTGCGAGTTCTTAGAGCCCAGTAACGGCAATTTTGCTTGTTTACGTGTCCGTTTAAATGAAAAAGAGCTTCGTCGCTCCAAAAAATGGAATTCACAGTGCGAAAACGCTCCAACATGGTTTCACAAAAAAATTTGCGTGACGCAAAGTCATTTTTTTTCAATTCTTGAATTATTTGAATTTTAAAAGGATAAAACTTCATATCTTTTTCCAAAATTTCATGCACAATTGCTCTTGGAAGTCCCAGTGAAGCTGCCCTTTTCCGTATCGAAAGTCGTGCATTTTCACGTAAACTGCGTTCAACCAGTTCAATGTTTTCGGGGGTCCTTGACGATCGACTAGGTCCTGGCCGTGGTGTGTTCATAGCCGAAACAGTTGCGCGGAACCTCTCCACCCACGAACGAATTAAATTCACACTCGGCCCATCGCCTATCCGTCGAATATTGAAATGTGAACAAAACTGTCGGCGAGCGAGTACGTAAGAATCGTTACTCTTGAAAAATGCTTCAATAGTGAACGCGCGATGCTCACCCGACCACTGCACCACTGCGACATCGTGACTAAGAAATCCGCACGATCGGTGATTCTAATGACACCACTTCCCCCCGCACTGTTTATAACTTATTGAGATATTCGTTGTTTAAAACATAAATCTGCCGCCAGACACCGTTTATAATATTACAACTTTTACATCAAATTTTATTATTATCAACACAACAACTACATTATATATATACTCAATAACATTGAATGGATAAGATTCCCAACATTCCTATCGTGAAACTGACAGAATTTAATATTTTGATTCTTTGTTAAAAGCTAGTACTCATCTCAACGATTTTGAGAAACAGTTAAATGAAATAACTGAACTGAACCTTCTTATTAAGAGAAGTATAGCACACATTATGTAATATATCTCCAACGTATATCCTATAGGTCTTGTTCGTGCTTTATTCACTATTCAAAAACAAAATATTTTTCAGGACACCAAATTGTTGCATAAGAATTTATAATAATAATTAAGTAATTATAAATTCTTATGCAACAATTTGGTAATAATTAGAAAACGCCTAATACTTGTATTTCTAAAGTAACTTTACTACTACAGATTCATCAGACCCTGAAAATTATAATGTATCTATACAGTCTCTATCTATTCCGACCAGACGTAACTTAGAGACATATTAAAATATAATTAAGTCTTATTTTACTCATAAATCTATTACTTTAGTATTAGTCAATGGTATATTTGTAATGACCATTGCTAAGCCTCTTTCTCGAGCTCTAAGTTTTCTTATCACATAATCTGTGATGATCAATCCCATCGGAGGGGTTGTTAGAACATATCATTCCCCGAACCTAATTTTATAACTGTTCTTTTTAATAATCCTAATCAATATAAGACATTTTTTAAAAGGCTTTTACTTCCCACACCGTAACAGAACTACATTTTATTAGTCATATGGTCTCCGTGACCGGAAATTGTCAAGGTCGGTTTGGCAACAACTTCCATTTCTTCTGCCAAACAGTAGTGTGCAAATATTACTGTGTTCCCTTTTGAAAAGCGTTGCAGCTAGTGAAATTCATATTCAAGGTAAAGATACAGAACCCCTCATGTCTCAAGGCGACGAGCACAATGCGGTGTATATCATCCTAACTAGTGCCACGTTATTATTGGCAGGAGTATCACTTACCATCAGGTGAATATCTCACCTCGACAATCCGATAAAAAAAGCAATATTTTCCAAGAACAACAGCTTTAGAGGACACGTGACATCCACCAATCTGTTTGTTCTTGAATCTATCCTTATAATAATTCCTTGTCCCAGTAGTGTGAATATATTCAAGGAATTATTATTTTTTTAAAGAAAATAATCGACAGTCAGATAAAACGATACAGAGATGCTTTTAAAAGTCAACATCCAACCGGTTGCACGGTCACGTAGACAAATAGAACAAAAATGCACCAGCAAGAGTACGATGGATACTTCCTGTTCCCGCATCCATTAATGTAACACACAAACAACACGGTTATGTGCTTTGTTTTCAAAATCCATTTGTTTCTACAACTGATGGTATTCAGAGGATAAACCTTGCGTTATATAAGGATATTCTCACTTTTCTGAGCTATCAAATATAAAAGAAATAATGTAACGATCCAAATATCCCCAAATCAAATGCTTCTCGGAAACTCTCACCATCTGTCATAACTCCTCAACTTCGTAATCGCTGATAAAGGAAATCTTTCTAAAAAGAGATCAAATATACTTTATTCCTTTATGTCATGCTTAGGATAGCCCTTGTCTACCGGAAGCTGGCTATGACCTTTTGAAATAGCTATCTGGAACTAGAATATGAAGCGCCCGTTGAGTCACTTCCTATGAAATTCATTGTATAGTTGATCCCTTTCCTTTCACAGGAACCCAAAGATTTCAGCCACCACTTACTATAAACTTCAACTTTTTTTTGTTGTTGTTAGATTACGATGACTAAGACCACTGTCAAGAGTGATACCGAAGAAGATAAGGTTGCGAAGATGCTTTAGATGGTAAAACTTGCTCAAATACTGTGACTCTCATAAGTAACCGGATCACAGCAATACTGCTACAGCTACAGACTTATATATAGTGATAGTAGATAGCCAGAGACTAAAAAAAAATATCAGAAACCAAAGTAAATAATGAAAGATAGTATATACATGTTAAACTCATCTCTTTGATCTTTGGATAACACATGATATGTAATGCGCTGCAGTGCATGTGATTCAACCAACCCCCGCTGTTCAAACGTCACTGTGCAGTGGACCGCACACCGTGCAAACAAAGCCGGTGCGCAGGTTCGACCCCAACGACGACCGGAACGTTTATTAAGACCAGGTAGTAGGTAGTAGTAAAATATCATAACCAGGTAGTAGGTAGTAGTAAAGGTCGCACGCTGTTACGTTAGCTCCGATATTGGGACTGTTTTTAAATATTAGATTGGGAAAAAAGAAATCCATTATTTTTTCGGTAGATGGCTGTAGTGATAAATTTCTCGTAAAGTATCGATCAAACAGTTTCAGATTTATGCTCGTTGGAAAGGTGACATTACGCAGTAAAAAAATTCTTTTGCTGTTTTTTGTTTGGTGCATTCAATTGTGAGTTACAGGGTGTTAAAAATGGAAGTGAACAAAGAGAAAATTCGGTACATTTTACAGTTTTTCTTTGACAAAGGTGAAAATGCAAGCCAGGCGTCTAAAATTGTGAATGGTGTTTATGGACCCGATACTGTAACAGCCAATTATGTGCAATTTTGGTTTCGTAGATTCCGTTCAGGAATTTTTGATGTTAAAGATGCACCTCGCACAGGTAGGCCGGTCGCCGAAAATGTCGATAAAATCGGAGAAATGATCGAAGTTGACCAGCATGTTAGCAGTCGTAACATCGCCCAGGAGCTAAAAATGGACCACAAAACAGTTTTAAACCATTTACACAAAGCTGGATTCAAAAAGAAGCTCGATGTTTGGGTGCCACACCAATTAACAGAAAAAAACATGATGGATCGAATTTCCATCTGCGAAGCCTTGGCCAAACGGAATGAGATAGACCCATTTCTTAAACGGATGGTGACTGGAGATGAGAAATGGATCACATACGATAACCCTGTGCGAAAACGATCATGGTCAAAGAGCGGTGAAGCACCTCAAACGGTGGCCAAACCAGGACTAACGGCCAGGAAGGTTCTGCTGTGCATTTGGTGGGACTGGAAGGGGATTATTTATTATGAGTTATTTCCATATGGCCAAGCACTAAATTCTGATCTCTACTGTCAACAACTGGACCGTTTGAAGATAGCAATTGACCAGAAACGGCTAGAATTGGCCAACAGGAGAGGTGTCGTGTTCCACCAGGACAACGCTAGGCCACACGTCTACAGTGACTCGCCAGAAACTTCGGGAGCTTGGTTGGGAAGTTTTAATGCATCCGCCATACAGTCCGGACTTGGCACCATGCGATTACCATCTTTTTCTTGCATTACAAAATTTCTTTAGTGATAAAAAATTGGCATCTAGGAAAGATTGTGAAAATCGGCTACTAGAGTTTTTTGCAAATCGAGAGCAGGACTTCTACGAGAGAGGCATTATGAAGTTACCTTTAAAATGGCAATAAATCATAGAACAAAACGGTGCATATTTGACCCAAATCGGACAATCCGAAGCATGTTAAATAAAGTCCTGAAGTTCATATAAAAATAATGGATTTGTTTTTCCCCAACCTAATATTATTTTAAATTGCTACTAAAATATCTTTAAGTGTAAAACCCTTTCCTTGGAGTGAAACAGTGGAGGTTTGATAATAGAAACTTGTGATTAGACTATTATGAAGCCATAAACATTAAAAAACGTTGATGAAAATAAAATTGTGCAGAATCGGGCGGTAGTCTTAACATTAGTTACAAAATTGTGCAAGTGGACTCGACGCGCGACTCTCACAGTTAAGTACTAAGCATAAGCGCTATACTCCCATACGCTGAGCGACGCGGCTGGCTCGAGGCGGAAGGGCCGTAGTCATATCATCAAGCATTTGAGAGTAAAAGACATTTTTCTGCAACTTCTAAATTTGATTTCAAGATGGCCAGTTCAGATTGGGGTTGCTGTACGCCTGACTCGAACAACAGGGACAAGCATATTTTATGCATAAAATGTAAAAAATATTTCCATCTTAATTGTATATGTCTTGATGAATCCTCGATTTCTCCAGGCATGCGATCTGCTTGGAACTGTTCGGAATGTACCCGTAATTCAGCAAAAACCTCAAAAAAAGAACCATCTCGATATAATACCAACACAAGAGGGACTAAACGGCAAGGGTTAGTCTCGCAGACGGATAGTACTAATTTACCACTTACCAAAAATGATATACGCGAAATTGTACAGGATGTGATTAACCAAAACATGAATGACATTTTCTGTAAGATTCAGGACAACTTGAAAAATTTTTTTGACACAGAACTTAAACCAATACGTAACGAACTTATTAAAATAAAGGAATCCATGACTTTCATACATTGTGAGTACGAAGACTTGAAGAAGTAATCTGAACGTTTCAAATCAAAAGTAACTGAAGTGACTTCAAATTTTGTTAAAATAAAGACTACCGTCGATGATCTCAATATGCGAATAAATCAACTGGAGCAACTGGGCCGTCGGAACAACATTGAACTTCAGTGTGTACCTGAAAGCAAGAGCGAAAACTTGATGCTAATGTTTAAAGAGATCGGTAAAGTTGTCGGGTGCTGTTTAGACGATAACAAAATAGTGTACATAACACGTACATCCAAGATTAATCGCACTACCTCTCGCCCTCGTTCCATCATTGTCCAGCTTGCTTCTCCGCGACTTCGTGATAAATTTCTAGCTGCAGTGATAAGATTTAATAAAACTCACCCGCAAAATAAGTTAAACAGTACGCATATAAATTTGACTGGAAAATCATCACCCATTTTCGTCACTGAACATTTATCGCCGATTAACAAGACTCTTCATGCGGCTGCCCGAATGAGAACCAAAGAATTGGGATACAAATTCGTGTGGGTTCGTAACGGCAAAGTTTTTATCAGAAAAAGCGATGAAACTGAACACATACTTGTAAGGAACATGGAAACGCTAAAACATATAGTTTAAATTACTATTATCAATTTACTTTGTTGTCTACTTCTTGGTGCTATTCACTGGCCTATAAAACCCGTTCTTTCGCGAACCTAAAAGTATATTACCAAAATACACGCGGCTTAAGAACTAAAACACATGAACTCCACCGGCAAATACTGTGTAACGACTATGACATTATTGTTCTCACTGAGACATGGTTGAATAGCACAATATCTAATACCGAGTTGTTTGACCAAAGATATGTAGTACATAGAAGGGATCGGTGCGCCTCATATTCGTGCAAAAAAGATGGAGGTGGAGTGCTTATTGCTGTATCTAGAAAGATAAACTCTAAAAGAATGTATGCCTGGGAATCAATTTTGGAAGATCTTTGGATAACGGTGGAAATTCCTATCTCTCACACAACCCAACTAATGGCATTCTGTGCAGTATATTTACCGCCTCCCGTACGGCACTCCACATTGGATCTTTTTATTGAAAACTGTAATAGTGTTCTAGAGAAAGCCATCTTTGCTTGTATTTTAGGTGACTTTAATTTAGCTTGTATGAACTGGAGCTTGTTGAGCGATTCCTCTAAGCCACACGTTGTACTTACCTTATGTCAACATTTTGTAGACTTTATACATGTTAATGGTCTTACCCAACATAATTCTATAGTTAATTCCTCCAACAGAATACTTGATTTGGTTATCTCGAATACATCGTTTTGTACGGTTAGTCACTCTTTAAGCACTTCAAGTATAATCGATCAATTACACCCTCCGCTTGATGTTGATATTACCCTAATTAATGAAATAAAACTCCTTTATAATAGTGAAATGGTTAAACTCAATTTTTATAAAGCTAATTACCATAAAATCTTCGAAGGTCTCGAAGTCTGCAACTGGAACGAGTTGTTTGAACATATTCATGACGTTGACGATCGCTTACAACTCTTTTACAATAAATTAACTGAACTAATACAGAAGTTCGTACCAAAGAAAAAGTATAAAAGAAAACATTACCCACCCTGGTTTAGCCAAAATTTAGTTAGATGTCTAAAAGAAAAATATAATCTTAGATGTCGCTTCAATAAATATAAAAATCCTATGGACGAACTGGAATTGCGATTACTAAGTTCACGCTGTACTCGTCTAACAACGAATTGCTACAAACAGTATATTCAAAATATTGAGCTCCAAATTACCAAAAATCCTAAATTGTTTTGGTCCTACATAAAATCGAGGCGAGGTGGCCAAAGTTTATATCCTAGTCTGATGACAGATGGCGCCATAGCCACTTCTGACGGCCAACAGATATGCGAAATGTTCTGTTCACATTTTGCTTCAGTTTTCACTAATAAAATTGATTCTTCTAAAGTATCTACAGATTATGCGGAAGCTGTTAGGAAAAATAATACATTACCTTTGGCTTTGCCAGTTATCTACCAGTCCTTACTCTTAAATAAATTGAAGACTATTGATATTAACAAGGGCGCCGGGCCTGATGGTATACCACCTATATTTTTGGCCCGATGTGCCAATCTGTTAGTTGAACCTCTTATATTAATTTACAATCTTTCCTTGCAATCAGGAGTGTTTCCGAAAATGTGGAAGATTGCAAAAGTAATACCCGTATACAAAACAAATAGTGATAATCGTATAAACAACTATCGACCAATATCAATATTATCAAGTTTTGCTAAAGTTTTCGAATCCATGGACATCATTTTTATCAACTCTTAAATAACAGTCAACATGGGTTTGTTAAGCATAGATCTACTGCAACGAACTTGGTCGACATCACCGAGACCCTAATTGAAGCACTTGATGCTGGTAAACAGGTTGATGTCGTTTACACAGATTTCAGTAAAGCTTTTGACCGTGTAGCGCATGACATCCTACTGCAAAAACTGTCAGCGTATGGATTGTCGGATATGTTTTTGCAATGGATCAAATCCTATCTTGATGATCGCTCTTTCTTTGTCGCTGTGAATGGCTTTCAATCTCACCTACGAAACGTTACTTCAGGAGTGCCTCAAGGGTCTCACTTGGGACCAATTTTATTTAATATTTTTGTCAATGATATCCCCAACAACATTAAATTTTCAAAAATCTATATGTATGCTGACGACCTTAAAATGAGCAAGACCATTGAAACAAATGATGATTCTCTAAAACTGCAAAAGGATCTTAACTCCCTGGTTGAATGGTCTGATAACAATGGCATGGTCCTCAATTGTAATAAATGTCTCGTTGTAAGATATGCTAGGAAAAGTAACATAATCACTTACAAATACAGCATAAAAGAAAATATCCTCCAAGAATTCGAAGTAATTAGAGATCTAGGGATTATCTTTGATAATAGGTTGACTTTTGTGCCTCATCTCGAAAATATTACGAAACGAGCCTCAAAAATGCTCGGGTTCATAACTCGTAATTCAAAAGGTTTTCGTTGTGATGCTAAAATTACTCTATACTACAGCATAGTGCGCAATATTTTGGAGTACTGCTCAGTTCTGTATGGAGGCCACACTATGCTACCCATACATTAAGAATGGAACGGATACAAAAGAAATTCGTTAGACATCTAAAATTCTCTTGTCAAATTCCTAAACGAGAAATCACATCATACAAAAACCAACTATCACATTTTAAAATGATCTCTCTAGCTGATCGCAGTATATTAAATGACTTATTGTTTGTATCCAAAATCTTTAATAATAAGTTAGATTGTTTTCCATTGTTAGAAAAATTTCAATTACGCGTCCCTGTTAGATATCCTAGGTACAAAATAACTCCGTTCCAGCCGCCCTTTCGTAAAACAGTTTTCGGATCAAACTCTCCAATTTCCAGACTAAGCAAGTTGCTCAACCAGTATAGCGATCACCTGGACATCCACAATGATTCACCCAACAAGCTCCGCCAAATAATTAAAAAGTTATTTTTAAAGAGTTCCTAGTTTGGAATGGCATTCTCCTAATAGTCGTTATATAATATACAATAACTGCCAGTATTAGTTTATATTAAATGTAAGATGTATTTACCTGTAATTGCCTTGTTACATTTAATTTAATATAATTGCATGTATTTTTGTTAAAGAATTAGTGTATACAAGCGTTGGTAAATCAAATAAATAAAAAAAAAAAAAAAAAGACCGGCCTTTGTGTTTGAACGTTCAGCGGCAGTTTACTCGTATTCAGTGTAAAATGAGATTACTTGATACTTGTGCTCCGGCGCAATATTGATTCCCTCCTCCTCTCCCACCCTCCTAACATTTACTGAATGCTCATTAAATTTACTAACAGATCAAATATCATCATTAATCGAAGCGACAGGACCAGCGAGATGTTCACCTGACGGTGAGCGATACGCTCGCCCATAACGACGTGCTATCAATTACGATACGTATACACGGCACTGCAATATGCTCGTTGCATTGAGACATAGGGTGTTGAATTTCGTTACCCTGTGGTAATTTCATTAACTAAAACGCCATTCAAACCGGAACTGCTGCACGGGTGTTCGGCGGCAAAATAGGAGGTTTAATAGTCTATTGCTTTTTGAATAGAAGACAGGGTAAAGATTAGACAAAGATTGTATATACGAGCTAATAGAAAATACTTAGAAATAATTTTATTAATGATTGCTTAAAATAAGTAGTATAAGTGAAAGCATATAAGTAACGTAAGGACAAACTTAAATAATACAAATTAATACAACTGCTGGTGGTAGGTCTTTATCATCGGAGACCGTCTAGGTGTCTGTGTTCCGGAACGAAGAGTAGCTAGTGAAATTACTGGGGTAATGAGACAACTTATATCTTATGGCGACGGGGGCAATATGGTGCATTGTTAATCATTCAGAGGTCAAGTTTGTTATCAGGCAAATCACTTACCATCAGGTGAACATCCCGCTCGTCTTAACGTTTCATTAAGTAGAAAAAAATTGTTATGAATACACAAATTGTGCAATTGATACAATAAGAAAATTAATAAATATATGTGCTCGCCAATCACGTGAAAACTAGTGAGTGTATCTACACAGGAACATAAGTAGGCGGAAAGATCAGTTACTATTCTCATACATAAAGAATACTTGTTGATCAGTTTGAACAGATACCTTCTCAATGAATGCTAAATAGAATATTATTAAAATGGGTTTTCTTTGTTCGCCAATCACGTGAAAACTAGTGAACGTATCTATATGGTAACACAACCATTTGATGCGGTTGTTAATAGATGTTCATACATCCTTCATCATTTTATTTCTAATAAACTTGTATAAATCATTTCGTATCATTTATGTGGTTGATATAAAAAATCAGTTGCGGCTGCGGTTGCTTTCAAGAAATATTGCAGACAATTTTCAACAGCTAGTTTTATACATATATACATATATATATATATATATATATATATTATGCAATATTTTAACCTCCTTACCTTACATATAATAGAAAGCAAAGTTCATTTAAACATTTTTCTTCAAACATCGACTTCTATGAATTTTGCTGCTATTACAAATATATTATATACTACCAATTACTTTCACTCATATCATAGTTTTAATTCGCATAAATATATATATTTACACATTTAAAAACTAGCGAAACACAAAGATTTTTTTTAAAATCAAATCGGAGATCAGTTTCAGGCAGGACCTATATAACCTGTGTCAAAAGTACAGGTTTAGGTCATTTAATCAGTCAATAATACGCCAGAAAGCAAAATCACGGCCAGTAGCGAGGACGGGTGGGGTGGTCACGGCCGGAAAGAGGAGAGAGCCTCGGGATATGGCTTGGACGCGACAAAGTGCATTTAAAAATAAACATTTTCCACGTCAAACGAAACGTTTACTCTTTTTCGATAAAGGAGAGTTCGCCATTTCAATCGATGTAAGTGAACCGTGCATCATGATATACCCTTTACTTATATCTAGGTATCTATATGGTTGCTCTTTTTGTCAACCCATCTATAGAGATACCATAATGAAAGCTAGGATAACGAGGCTAGGCTAGAAGTCGCCAGGCTACCTTCTGGAAGCGGCTACGGTCATCGACAAATGAGTTATAGCGATCAAGTTCTGAGAACATACGTTCTCTGAAAACCTTATGTCTGACTCGAGGAGCGCAACGTCGTGCAGTATATATCAAATAGCTCGTTGCCTCTTTGAATAAAAAAAAAAACAATACTTCAAGCATTCAAATTTAAATTGCTCACGGTGTTGAATCCCCCTACAGTCGCAGACGTACAGTATTCTGACCTACTCCTTATTATCAAAACTAATTTTATTGTAATTTTTTTTTAAATATTTAATGCATAAATAAAAATAAAAATAATAATAAAAGAAAGCAAGAGACAGAAGAAAACTGAAGAAAAAAAATTAAACAATATTATGGACTGGATGAGGAAGGACGAAGACTGAGACCAATGGAGAAAGATTCGTACGGCTTTCTATCTTTGCCATAGCAACGAGAGGAGCGAGACCTGATGATAAACACTTGCTGTTAACAATATAGCGCTGCTTAGGGTGATAAACAAAGTAGCATATTGTGCTCGATATCTTGAAAGATGATTTAGAATATTTTTACTCTGGTCACATTACTGAGTTTTTAATATTTTTTTTTTAATTGGATGAATCGACGCAACGAGCTAGACGTTCAACTGATTTCAAGTTATATTATATCCACCGACAACAACTTGACGCTAAGTAGAATAATATACACAGCATCACATTGTGCTCGTCATCTTGAGACATGAAATGTTAAATCTTATACTTCAGTAATATTACCGATTACAAACATCCTTTCAAGAACATGGTAATATTTGCACACTACTGTTTGGCGCAGGAATCAGAGCTGCTTTGGTATACCGATGGTATAGCAACTAGATTAAGATATATTATTTATGAAACCTAAATAAGAGGATGCTGAGAGACAATCTGGACCGAATTATCATTTCAGCGTATTATTATTCAATGTCAAACAAAAGCTTTCTCCAGATCAAATTTGATCCTGTATACTGCTAATCGTCACAACGAAAGCTACTCTCTTTTTCTGAAATTATTTACTATTTACTCCCCCATTAATAAGACACACCGATATTAGAGTTCGATATCCTATTTTTTAAATAAATAAAAATCAACCCCTTGTATCCCTTTCGTTATTAGCGGTTGGGATATTAGATAAATTTATTTAACTAGCCCTGTGCTAGCCCCATCAAATAGATAACCCCTTAATCAAGGGCTGTCCGGCAGCGTTACACAAAGTATTGGATTAATTCCACCAATTCTTCCGCTTCCGTGCATTACGATTACAATTTTCCAACGCCTACACTGCAACGGTTATCCAGACTGAACAGATGGACGGATACCTTCAACATTTACAGGATATGGTTATATTATATATAAAAACGTACCGTTATCTTGAATAGTCTATGAACTATTTCAAGACAGTTTAATGATAAAGCAAAGTTGTTGTTCTGTATAAGAAAGAAAGTACGAAAGAAAATAACTATAAGTGTATTTAAGTTTCATAACATCACATTAATATAGAAAAACGTGATTATAAATATAGTTAACAACATTCAATATTACAGTTGAACGAATATTTATCCGAAATGATTTTGATTTTTATTAGAGTAAAACGTCTACAGAAAATTTAACGTATCGTCATATAAATAACAAAGAAAGCCGCAAGAAAATTGGTTATTGTCTACAGTCTAGTCTAGAGTTTACTCTCAAGATCTCATATCCTTTGTATAAAGTAGATGAAATATGAACACTTAAGGTTGCCTGCAATATAAACTCGAAGATTGACAGGAGCACAGTGGAAAACGCTGAAGGAGGTATTATTGGACCGGAATATATTGCAAACATTTACATCCAACGATATTGAGATTACAAAATGTATACACGAGTACTGTATTGTGTTATTTATTTATTTATACCATCATGTATATTATAAACAATTAAAACTAAGTTTTGGAAAGCGTTTCATTATAACGAACTTATTAATCGCAACTACGACTAAAAATGAACAGCAAGGAGAGAAATAAAAGAAACAATGTAAATCCTTTTATCAAAATCAGATTTAAGCAGCCTTTTATAGCACGAAATAAGCCTGCTTAAAGACCTCCAACTTGATCGAACCTGCGCTTAACAAAGCTATTATCAGTTCAGTAATTAACGAAATATGTATGTATATATAGTTTTGATAACTGAGTTTTTCAACTTGCGAAATATATAATCAATACAGCAACGAGACGAACGAGACCTTCACCCGGTGACGTAATACTCCTGTGTGATGAGTGAGGACGGAAGTCGCCCCATATAGGATATTACAGAAAAATAATTTGGGAGGTAATAGATAGAACTAAAATGTAAATAAATAATGGAACAAAACTAAAATAATGAAATAAGAGAGTTAGTAAGAAATGAAAGAATTAATAATTTAAAAGAATAGAAATAAAAGAAAAGGTAAATTCAAAGAACGAAAGGTAAAAGTATAAAGTAAGAAATGTGGCGAAAGATGAGAAACGTTGCGGGAAAGAGAAATGGAAAAGGAAAGTAATGGGTATGGATGAAAGAAGAAAGAAAAGGATAACAGATATGACAGATAAAAGGAGAAAAGATATCAATCCAATCCAATCAGCCGGAAGACGTCCACTGCTGGACAAAGGCCTCCCCCAAAGATTTCCATTCAGACCGGTCCTGGGCCACCCGCATCCAATGGTTGCTAGCGACCTTGACCAGGTCGTCGGTCCACCTTGTGGGGGGTCTGCCCACGCTACGTCTTCCGGTACGTGGCCGCCACTCGAGAACCTTTCTGCCCCAACGGCCGTCGGTTCTGCGAGCTATGTGCCCTGCCCATTGCCACTTTGCGACGGCGACCTTTCGAGCTATGTCGGTGACCTTGGTTCTCCTGCGGATCTCCTCATTTCAGATTCGATCTCGCAAGGAAACTCCGAGCATAGCTCGCTCCATCGCCCTCTCAGCAATCTTAAGCTTGCGGACAAGGCCCACAGTAAGCGGCCACGTCTCTGCTCTGTATGTCATCACTGGCAACACACACTGGTCAAAGACTTTTGTCTTGAGACACTGCGGTATCTTGGACGAGAAGATATGTCTTAGCTTCCCGAATGGTGCCCATCCGAGTTGGAAAAGAAATAAATAAGTTAAATTAATAAGTAAGAAAAGATATAATTAATTAAAATAATACACCAGCCCAATATGGTGCTAGTTCGGGTCCAAGAAGCGGCCACTTTATTTGAGGTAAAGCGCGGCCACACCCGGCAAGTACTGGGTGACCGAGAGCTGGAGGTTCCGGTCAGCTACTTGAGACTCCCACACCCGTCTGTGCAGCTTGGTGTGGAATTCTCCTGTCTGGGCGAAAGTGCGGAAGAAGTCCAACTTGCCACCTCGGCTGCCGACTCGGTGATTTACACCGACGGCAGCCGCATCGACGACAAGGTGGGTGCGGCGTTCTGCGTCCTGCGGGACGCCGCAGAGGTTACTAACAAAAAACTCAAGTTTGGCAACTTCTGCACCGTATACCAGGCAGAGCTGCTGGCTTTGGCGAGAGCAACAGGGTATGCGGCCAGCGGGTCGGCGCATTCGTGCGCCGTATTCAGCGATTCGAGGTCCGCCCTGGAGACCGTCGCGAAACCTGACACCCTCCATCCCCTGGCGATCGCAGTAAAAGAGAACATTATGAAAGCGCGCGAGAAAGGGACGAATGTAAGGCTATATTGGGTGAAGGCGCATGTGGGGTTGGAGGGGAATGAAAGGGCGGACCACCTGGCCAAGGAAGCGGCCCTGAAGAGCAAAAGAAGACCAGAATACGAGGACTGCCCCGTTTCATTCGTCAAGCGTCAGCTAAGGCTGGAGACGCTCGACGAATGGAACAGGAGGTATGTGCAAGGTACGACGGCTTCAACAACGAGGATGTTTTTCCCGAACGTCAAGTCAGCGTACCGGGTGCTTCGCCGGATCGAGCTCGACACGGTCCTGGTCCAGATGTTCACCGGGCACGGGGGATTTTCCGAGTACCTCCACAGGTTCAAGCTCAAGGAGAGTCCCGCGTGCCCCTGTGACCCGGAGGTGGACCAGACCGTGGTGCACATCCTGCTTTCCTGTCCCTTATTCGGGGCAGAAAGGGTGAAATGTGAAATAGAGATAGGTATAAAGTTAGAGATGGCAGCAGTTGCCTCTCTGATGAGTGAGGACGAAAGTCGCCAGATATTTATAAGATATTGTAGAAAAATAATAGAAAAGGTAATAATAAGGAACAAATGTAAAATACTATTAAAGACAAATCAAAATTGAAACAAAAACCAAAGATAGAATAGAATATTGAATATAAAAAATTTAAAATAAACAGTAGATAATAAAAAACAGAAATCAACAAACGAAAAATTGGAACAAAGTTGGATGATTTATTTCAGAAAAAGGACGATGACATGTTCCAGGACTGACGAGGCGACGGTTTCTTCACTCAGCGAGAGGTATGAAAGAAGGAAATGGAATGGAGTATGAGAGAAAAGAGGAGGAGAATAAAAAGAAAGAAAGATAAGAATAGGCATGATAGAGAAGATGGACGAAAGGAGAGAATGTAGTACTAGAAATAAGAAAATTTGAATGATAAGTGATAAATGTAAAGTAAAGCTTAAAAGTGCAATTAAAGGCCCTGACCCGCCATACGCAGGGGAATGACAGTAAAAAAAAAAAAAAAAAAAAAAAAAAAAAAAAAAAAAAAAAAAAAAAAAAAAAAAATATGGTGCTAGTTATAATAATAACCCATGTTATACTCTTTATACTCGTCTTGGAACATTAGAGTTTTACTCTCGTTACCGCAGTAATTTCACTAGCTACAGCGCCCTTAAAAAGAGGAAAATGATAATGTTTACACTCATCTCTAGTATACACTTTATATTGTTTTCATTTATCATTACTAGGTCATAAAATGTATATCATCAAATAGTTAATTTCTTTTGTTGTATAGAAAGTACTGGAAGACCTTTGGAGTAAGTACACGTTGTTCCTCGGAGACCGTCCCCCAGCCTTCCAATGGCAGACAGTTACGTGTGGGCCATCTATTTATAAACGGCAAAGTCAAGCCAAGGTAAAATCAATCGATACATGAAGCTATGAACACAGACGAAAAAATGTTAAGTTGCGCTTATTACTTATATCCGTTAACTTATTTCCATCTCAATATAAAACTACTAGAGTAGTCATTATAATAGTGTGACGATCTGGTGAAGGTTGCGGGAAGCAGCTGGATGTGGGCAGAGCAGGGTCGATCGATGTGCAGATCTTTGGGAGAGGCCTATGTCCAGCAGTGAACGTCAGTCGGATGATGATGGTAATGATAAGTCATTAAAAATATTTTTCTACATCACGACATTATTTCATGTATTTGCTTCTCTAATAATAAGACAAAAATTTATGAAAGCCAATAGAGATACAAATTTTGCGTTTATTCGATAGTCTACTACCTAATCATAATCCTCAGCTTCTTGAGGATCAGTTATCCCTAAGGTTTTCTGTCTCATGTATAGACTAAGACGTCGTATAGATTTTTTTTATTGATCAAAGAGAGACTAACATTCAATCGATAATAATACGCCTGTCTATGACAATGTATACCTCGTTAGTATGGTACTGGTGGTAGGTCTTTATTACCGAAGACTGTCTACGTAGGTACTACCGCAGCTTCTACTGCTGTCGCCAGACAGTAGCGTGGAAACATTTATGGTGTTCCGGATTGAAGGGCGTTGTAGCTAGTTAAATTACTAAGGTAATGAGAGTTAACATTATATGTATCAAGACGACGAGCGCAACACGTTGCAGTTTATAACATCCTAAGTGTCGCCACGTTGTTATGGGCGGGCGTGTCACTTACTATCAGATGAACATCCAGGTCGTATCGTCAATTCATTAAATAAAAAAAAAGTATATATTGCACCACATTATGGTTGTTTCGCTTTTCGAGCACGTTCATTAGCTGTAATGCTACAACGTTCCTATGGTATAAATCCCTCGCAGGAGTAAGTAGGCTCACCTCAAGAGCGGCTTACATTAATTTCTTCATAAAACATTTTGAGTGGAGCATGTGGTCCATACTCTTGAAAGAGGCTCTGTAAATAGATACTCCTTAAACCAAACATAAACAAAATAAATAAATAAAATAAACTACTTGTTATTTAACGTCAAACATTTATTAAAGTATATGTTGTACAATTCTAAACTCGCCGGAAGTACGATTACGAAGAACATTTAAAATTTCCTATAACTACACTTGTTTTTTTTTTGTATATGGCCGCTACTGTTTAAATATCGTTAAGGTCTAATTTATCTTATTAATTGTCATACAATAAAATAATATTTAGGATGTGTAATTATAATTGCATAAGTTTATACACAATTGTGAGCAAAAGAAAATCTAGAGCAGAAAGTATTACTAACAGTAGTACGTCGGCATTGAAGTGTGTTTGTTAACTTAGAAATGCAAGAAATCGCACAGTAGTCGCAATGCTGCTTAAAATCATGTATATAGGATCATGGGATAGGAAATATTTAAAGTTTTTTTTTTTATTAAAACATAGTTATTGGTAGTTTTATCTGTAATAACAGTTGTGATTGAATTAACGTTTTATGCTTGACATCGCTGGCCTAATGGTTAAAGCGTGCGGCTTTCATTCCAAAGGTCGCGGGTTCTAATCTCGGCATGTACCAATGACTTTAATATTTAAGTTAAGTACATTTGTGGACTTTAGTTACAAGAGCGAGATACAAACGGTGAAGGAAAACATCGCGAGGAAACCCGCACATAACTTAGAATTTATTCTAAGGTATGTGTGAAGTCACCAACCCGCATTGGGCCAGCGTGGTGACTATGGCCCAATCGCCCTCATATTGAGGGTAGGCCTGTGCCCCAGCAGTGGGGACGTAAATGGGCTGTTATTATTACTTACTTGCTTGACATATTTTACAATATGTAATATTTCCAGCCTAGTTTAATACACAATATACAATCAAATCAAAAACATAAACAACTAAATAAAAATTATTTTTATTGACTTCCGGTTCATTTTTTTGAAGACCGATGCCTGTATTACTGGAAATATAATGTAATAAAAGTTTTCTTAACTGTAGTGACTTATAATAAGAATAATAAACCTAGTTTACGTGTCTACTGCGTGTTACTCGTCTCTGATAGAAACTGATCATAAAACATCTTCGTATCCTCACGGCGTTTCCCTTGACGGGAAACTCAAGCACAATGTGGTTCGAACCCGCACCTCTTTGAGTCCTATCTTGTGTAGGACTTCACCTATAAACTGTGCCATCACCGCTTTATAACCTATAACCTATAGCGCTTTAACGTTAAATTATTATTCTGATTATATTACGTCTGTTACCTATATGTCTAATGAGATGTAGAGCTTAGTTCTAGATGTCGTAGCTTAGTACTAACTTGACCACGTTTACACACATCTAATCTTATACAACTATTACTTAATATCTTAATAATCTTACGTCTTAGAATTGAGAAAAAACTATAGAATGGTGAGAAAAGAATTAAAACCTGAATAGATTTTCTTTCATAATTTTTATGTTTGTAAATTTTCTAACAAGACAAGTGCATAGTCCAAAAGAATAGCGAGCGACAGACATATCAAAATTGCAAAGGAAACAACCTGCAAAAAATGGTTACACAAAACAGAAAACAGGAAATAGTGAAGAATGTTGGAAAAGAAGCTGTGACTAAACCTATTTTTTTTACAACATTTTTTAATTTTATCACTTATCTATCTTCTACGACTGTTCTTCATGTGTTCTACGACAAGGCGTGATAAATGTTTGTTTTTATTATTAAATAAAAAAAGTGTAACTAAAATTAATTCTAAAGACTACTAAAAAGAATCACAATTTGTTGGTGAAACAAATTTATCTAAATTGGCCACAGGAGCGCTAACTCAACTATCTAGATTATTAAACAAATATAATTAACAAGATGGAGTGAACGAAGAAAGAAAACAGAGCCTGTCATTCGACGGGACAAATGAAAAGAAGAAATATGAGAATACTCTCTAAATTTGATGTAAAATTCAATACTTATTGCCTTTGTTGATCATGAGGGTTTTGGTTATCGTTCTCAGTTTCCCTTTCCTGGTTTTGTGTCACGGAGTTCTGACGGTAGTTGTACTGTATGTTCGACTGCTGGACGGTCCGACGGATCTCATTCCTGATCCTGATGTAGTACTGAGACGCGTATGGATGATGAATGGTGGCACGTCTACCAATATTTAAACCAGGAGAGGGACGACCTTGATATGGTAATCCCTCTTGCATTCTTTCTGGTACAGCATTTCTCACTGCCTGCCTTCCCTGTAAATTTGCAAACATTATAATAAACAAATTCCAACTGATGCTCTGAATTATTAATACGACAAAAGAAAAGTGTTTTGTGTTTAAAGTTATTGTTAATAGGTTATCACAGGATTGTATCTATCTAATTCGTGTCTATTCACCTACCATCATGTTGTCTGCAGGAACCGTTTCTTCTCGAGGAAAAACTATTTGAAACGGAGTATATAACTCTTGTATCGCGATTTGTACTGGAGTACGGTTCGATTTACGACCGAATGTAAATGTCCCATGAACTGTTCATTATTTATAGCATAGTTGTACAAGTTTGTTTGGGTTGCCTTATGCGAAAATTGATCATTTTTGATACTGTCCGTCTGTGTAAACTGATCCTTCGTAGATTTTACCGCCTCTGCGTTTTCTTGTCGGAACAATTTAACATCTTGACCGCTCAATAATTCAGTTCCCATAATATCGGAGACATGTTCAACCAATTTATTTCATTGCTATTTTTCTTTGATTTTACTTCAAGTGTTTGCATTATATTATTATCCATTTCTACTTTAACTGTTATGTTGTTAATTTCGCTTTGTTTAAAACTTTTATTCAATTTTAGAACATTATCCGAAACCATTTCGATCTTCTTTTGAGGTACCTCATACACTTCTTTTTTTGCAGTCGGTTTTGACAAATCTTGAATCTCATTAATTTCCTCATTGTTATAATACTTACGTTATCTGCCATCATTTCATTGTTATGAGCTGCCATTTTCGATCCGCACTGCATGTTAAAGTTTTCACTTTTATTATTAGTTTCCTGCTTCTCTTCTTTTATAACTTTAACATCTTCTGTAATATCTTCTTCAAGCGGCACATTAGAGTTCGTATTCTGACTTGTTGATTCATCAACATGCATATGTAAGTTACTATCATTATCTCTTGTAGGATACACGTTACATTGTAAATCATTGTTTGTAAGTGTATTGCTATTATCTATTAATGGTTTACAAGTACATATTTTTTGTTGGTTATGCTTATCTTCCTTCTGATGTTCGTTCATAATGATTCGCTTTTAGTATCTGCAACAAATTTTATTATAAATAAAATTTATATTTGTCCTAGGGTAAAAATTCGTTTAAATTAATAGATTCTTAATTTTCTTTTGCTATTGCAGGTTCCTGTTTTACTTGTAAACCCATTGCTTTAGGAACCTGGTATCTTCATGTTATTCATAAGGAGTAACTGCTACCTCGATAAGAGTTGCAACTCCCATGCGTATTTTATTTTCTTAAAATAAAGGGTACTTAGAGCAAGAAGGTTTGAAAATCAGTAGTAATAATATTTCTAGTCGGTATTGTGTTATCTATTATATCGGAACATGTTGTAACCTTACACCTTTTTTTCTTAAACATAATAAGTTTTAAATACTTTTAAAACAATATTTAGGATCTCATGTAATCATATTTTACATGACCAGGATGGTTCATACTATTATTTTTAGTATGATTAATATTTAATAAGGGGTACGCAGGGGTGAATAAACACCCACTTTTCGCGAGTTGTGGTCAGATTAGGTCCCATGTAACAGGGAGCGAGCCTGTTGCCATTTTACTGGGGCCACCACACGCACACACACAAAGTGTGCGGGTTTCCTCACGATGTTTTCCTTCGCCGTTTGTATCTCGCTGTTGTAACTAAAGTTCACAAATGTACATAACTTCAATAATAAGCCATCGGTACATGTCGAAATTCGAACCCACGATCTTCGGAATAAAAGCCGCATGTTCTAACCATTAAACCAGCGAGCTAGTACAACATCCGCCAAACCGGAACATAGTAATATTTGCACAGTACTATTTTGCGGGAGAAATAAGCGCTGCGGTGGTACCCACCTAGACGGCAACACGACCTACCACCAATAAATTTTAAAGAGCCCAATAAAGACTGCTTAAATATTATATCACAAAAAAAATGTATGAATAAATTATTATAAATAAATGAACGCAGTATACTAATTCTTTAAAAAGCGGAATTATATAGTATAAAATTTATAACAATTTTTGTTTTTCTCTTTAAAACCTAAAGACCTAGATCCTCTAACTTGCTCCTGCTTAGTTCTATTGAATTTATAAGAGTAACCTAAAACTATATTTCGCACGAAGTGGTGCAGTGTCTATCAACCTAAATAGCGCCATATATTTATGAGCGAACGTATTATTGAAGTAAAACCCAAAACGGGAAAACTATTATGTTTGGGTATACATACATATTTTGTTTAAATCATTATTTTTTAAGGCCAAATCATACTCCCTGTATATATTAATTTTTAACAATTGGTACAAATATAAAACATATTCAGTATTGTAATTTTAAGATAAAGATATAAGAAAGAGATAAGTTATATAACAAGTTATATAATAAATATTTTTCTCTGTGTATCAATTAATCGACCAGAATCCAATTATTTTCACTGAAATCGGCGAAGTATAATTCGAGAAGTGTGAAACGAATAATTACTTATGATAAAGGTATTGTTAATGGCATTAAATCTTACGGATAAAACATTGCAACAGGTGACACTTAGGTACTTTTTAAGTCTCTATTAAATTGAGTAAATTCTAAAAGCTGTGATGCTGGTACCAATGATTTCTTTTTTGGATTTTCCTTACAAACTAAATTAAAGTAAAAGGTAACTTACAAGTTTTTTAACAAGTCGTCAGCGTTGTGCAAACAGGAGAACAAAGCACACTAACTGTAAAACTTTTTCGTAGAGTGCAATGTAGTCGGCAGGAGTCTTCACAACGAACTGAAACGTGACGTCGTTTCTGGCTCTGTTTGAAGGAGGCCAGAGCGATGAAACAACAGATGCTCGCCCACCAGCAACAGAGCATGCGCGGGATGTTGAATGCTATTCATGCGCGGATGTTGAATGGACCGTTGCTAATTTCGCATCTTTATAATGTTATTCTAAAGGCTGTATGGATGTATCGATCACAATTTATATATTAATAGATAACATTTAAATTAAAGGTGGCGCATCCAATGTATTACTCTTAAAACAAATGTCATATCTAATGCCCATACTGCATCCGCGCCTCTTATAGCTGAAAGCTCTACACTGGAAGTTGTTGACAAGTATGTTTACCTGTGGTATATAGTCCAACATTCAGGAAGAGGTCAATCGACGAATCCAACTCCGTTGTAGAGGCAGCGCAGCATCTTCTCGTCCTGGTTACGGCACTGCGTGAAGATAAAAACCTCTCATTCACGCTATTTACAATAGGTCCTATAAAAATCACTTAAAAGGCAATAGAGAGTGCTATTCTTGGATACTTTCGGCGCGGTAGAATTAAAATCTGTAGAAGAATCGATTTGATGACCGCTGTTTAGACCTAAATTTCATTCATAATTATTATGAGCCTTTGTTTATCCATTACCATAATTTTTTTATCGGAGAGAAAATCTTTAGAAAATTATCTGCTTCTGGGGAGAAACAGGATTATTTGGGATTTTTAACCACTAAAACCCGTTTCATGCTGCCGGTGCGCCATTGCGGGGGGGTCTCCTATGCATAGGCTCCCCGTAATTAGCACCCCGGTAAAAAACGATTTGGCTTACGGCAAGGCAAGGTTGCCTTCTTGGAATAAAAGACGGACTTGCAGTGACTGAAAACCACCACGCTATTCCATCTTCATCGATACGGTGGACCCACAAAAACGTTTTCGCAAACACCTGCAAATCCGTCAATGCCGGCTGAACCGCGCAGCGTCTTCTCGGGGAAAGCATTCCCTTTCATCTTTTGCAAAGGCGCGCCGGAACATACAGCGCGCCCTCTTATCTTAGATACCCTCACTCAGAGGCCATGGGAAGCAAAAGAGAAGATTGTCCTGCCTCTCTATCACAAACCTGGTCATGATTTCTGGCACCAAGCAACAAATTATACAACTGCGGAGAATTGTTAATGCGACGAAACTATACCAACACTCGTTTTCTTCCTTAGCCCCACTGCCGCTGCATCGACGGTGTGGCACTGCTTTTTATTAATTTTTATTTCTGTTTTGATTTTATAATTCCCACTGCGTATGTTGGGTCAGGGCCTTTATTTTGCAGGTTTACTCATTTACCATCTTTTTGTTTTACATTTCCCAATTTACACTCTTGCCTTTACCATGTTACATTTTACATTTTAATTTTACATTTTTTGCCTTGTCTATCTTCATACCTATCTTTCATACTCTGCTGTTCTTTCATACTTCATACTTCACTTTCATTCTATTTTCTTCTTTCATCCGTCCTCTCTGTGTAAAAAGAAGATCATCCCTTTGCAGCATATCTTCTCTCCTATTTTTCGCCTATTTTTCCATTTTATTTACAATACACTTATAGCTTTTGTTTTACACTTTTAATTTTTCCTGTTATTTAGTTTTATGCTGTTTTTAATTTAATTTTTTAATTTTTACCTTTTTTACATCTTATTTTGTCTATCGCTTTCCTTATCACTTTGCTGCAATACCCTAGAAAGGTGGTACGACTTTCGTCTTCACTCATCAGAGAGGCGGTGACTCCACTGTCTATCCTTCTCCTTATCTTCACTTCCACTCGCTCTCTGCCATATAAGGGACAGGAAGCGAGGATTTGCACCACGGTCTGGTCCACCGTCGGATCACAGAGGCACGCGGGACTCTCCTAGAGTTTAAACCAGTGAAGGTACTCGAAGAATCCCCCTTGCCCAGTGAACATCTGGACGAAGACCGTGTCGAGCTTGCGCTGACGCTTGAGAAGAAAATCCTCGTTGTTGAAGCCGTTATACTTTGCACATACCTACTGTTCCATTCGTCAAGCGTCCTCAGCCTTAGCTAACGCTTGACGAAGGAAACGAGGCAATCCTCGTACTCCGGTCTTCTTTTGCTCTTCAGGGCCGCTTCCTTGGCCAGTTGGTCCGCCTATTCGTTCCCCTCCATCCCCACATGCGCCTTCACCCAAAATAATCTTATATCCGAATCTTTCTCACGCGCTTTCATGATGTTCTCTTTCACTGCAATCGTCAGGGGATGGACTGTGTCCGGATTTGCCACTGTTTCTAAGGCGGACCTCGAGTCGTTAAGTACGGCGCTCGAATGCGCCGATCCACTGGCCGCGTACCCTGTCGCTTTCACCAGAGCCAGTAGCTCTGCCTAGTATACAGTGCAGAAGTTGCCCAACTTGAGTTTTTTGATCGCTACCTCTGCGGCGCTCCGCATAACGCAGAACACCGCACTCACCTTGTCGTCGATGCGACTGTCGTCAGTGTATATCGCCGAATCGGCAGCCGAGGTATGGACTTCTTTCGGACTCTCCTCCAGGCAGGAGAATTCTACACCAAGCTGCACAGACGGGTGTGGAAGTCTCAAGTGGCTAACTGGAACCTCCAGCTCACGGTCTTCCAGTACGTCCCGGGTGTGGCCGCGCTTTACCGCAAATAAAGTGGCCGCTTCTTGGACCCGAAGGTCCAGAGGAAGCAGCACGGCAAGTACTAGGGCCGAATGCACCGACGCGGTTCGGTGAGTTCGCGCAATTTTCTGCACGAAGTCATGCTGAACCGCATTGAGCTGCCTTCGGACTAGTAGTTTCTTAGCCGCCGGCGCCCATGCACTCGCAGCATACAAAATTATCGGCTCCAACACCGCCAGATACATCGTTCTAATCATCGGTGTGGCAGTGCTTAGTCGCGGAGAGAAGGAGGAATGGAGAATCATAACGCCGACTATCCTTTCTCTTCAATTGCACCATAACCCCAGATTTGGAGAATTGTGACATTCGTGTAATTTTTAATAGTTCATGATCATATAATATAACAATGAAACGATTACAGTATTTAATCATTTAAATAATTTTACGATTTCGTACAATAATTCGACAATTTGAAATTTCTGTTGTATATCTCTATACTCAATTGTCTAACACTGTCAGTTGTCAAATTTTTAGGTTATGTTTTCGTCCTACTTAGACATTGGCTTCAATCGGTATATTGCAAAATAATAATGTATTATCATCCAATATATTTCAATCACGATATTCTAATTAACTCTAAACCTTCATGTTTATAATTTGATAATAGTTTTCAAATAACTACAAGAATAATTACCAGTATTTGTTGATTAATAACATCTCATAAAATAGAAACTATGAGACTAAAAATAGAACTGGTGTATGAATTGTCTGATTTTGAAGGTCTACTAAGAGTAACAAAGGTAGCAGCATGCATGATAAGTGAGTCACATGGAATTAATTCGTTTCAACACTTAAACTGTAGATTGATACGTAAGTAACCCAAATTAATGGTACTCTTTACAATTGTAATAATAAATCCTTAAAATTGTTATATTTCATTTAAATGTGTTATAATTTTGTTGTTAAGAAATATGTAACATATTTTATTTAAATTTGTTTATGTTAAAACCTTTGTTTTGCGTTATTAGATGTGTTTTTAATAAGTGCCTAATGTTAAAATTTGTCAGAGAATTAGTACTACTAAGGCGACACTAAAAGTTTTGTTACTACACAAAACCGTAGTCTAAAGTATTATAAAAAATACCAATTTTGCAAATGTAAAGAGATATATTGCTAAATTACAATAATATATATTTATTAATTAAATGAAATTTTGTTTTGATATAAGTTATTGTCACTATATGGGGTGCTGTGTCGGATAATCTCCTCGTGTGCCCGGGAGATGCAGTTACCCATCGGACTTCGGTCCGGGGTTAAAGGCATCTCTTGGGACTGGTGTACCCTGGGCAACCGTAGCTGCTTTATGCTTTCAGGCAGGGCAACTGATGGCTAATAATTCGACAGCACTGGCGTCGGGAAGTGACGATCGCCCGCTGAGGGGAAAACTGATATATCTAGTGGATTCAGTTCTCTCTTCGGCGCAATCAATTGAGTCGCGCGGCGAGTCCGCCCCTAGGGCGTCTGTTGGCTTCGGCCACGCCGGGCGCACCCTTAGCTCGCTCATAGCACACCCCGAATGGAGCGGGGACTGCTGTCATTGCGACCGGAGTCAAGAGGAAGACAACCTCTCAAATTACCCCAATCCTAAGGTACGGCGCGCCGATGGGATGAATGGCCAAGGGGAACTTGGTCCCGAGCGCCCAAAGCTGTGGATCAGCAACCCCCACACTTATGGATTACAGTTTAAAAGACATTAGTCCCAGGTGGGTCCCGGCCGCAAGGCTGGGGAATCCCACACGGCGCCACCGGGCGCCGTCTGCCCTTCGTACTCTGGGGTGGGCAAAACTGTTCTCGGAGGAGGTGTGTGCGCACAGCGGAGCAACGACAACGGATCGTCGTCGGCTACTTCTTCTACGGTGGCGGGAAAGCCGCGCCCCGGTACGGGCGCAGGCAACACAGACGTGACGGTGCTGCGCCCCCGAACGGACGCAACCAAAAACCTCGGAAAGGACGGACTCAAGCAACGCGCTTCAACACCAACGGCGCTCCCGAGAGCGCGAGTGGTGCTGGAGCGACTGCGCTTGGAGCGTAGCGAGAGCGAGGGCGATGTAGACATGGCCTTCGCTCGCACCCGGACGGTCTTAAGCGAGGCTGGGTCGTTATCCGACTTCAGCCTTGCTTCAATGACTTCGTGCGACTCCAGCCTCGGGCGGGAGCGCAAGCGACGCCACTCGAGTGGGGACTCTATGTCGCCGTTCTCGGAGGAAGACGACATAGAAGTGACTAAAAAGCCAGAGCTCCGTGGGCGCCCGCCCACGACCGGAAAATACGTCGGCCTCAGCAAGGCCAAGGCTGCGTTCAACGCTGAAAGGCGTCTAGAGTTGAAGCTCCAAGCGGAGGAGGAGCTCGCTGCGACAGCGGCGAGGCTCTGCCGAAACCGGGAGCGGAGACTCGCGCGGTCTCTTGCGCTGGAGTCTAGAATGGCTCCAGACGAGCAGACGACAGCGATGCTGCAACGAGGAGTATTCGATGACGCGACGATCGCCAGCCTCCATCAAGGTGGCCGTAGCGGCCATCGGTTTTCACACCGTATCGGACGAGACGCTGCCGCCGCAGGCGGAGAACACCCGCCTGCGCGCCGAGGTGGCCGATTTCCGTAAGGAGTTGGCCGCCATTAGGGCCGAGGTGAGCGAGAGAGAGCGTCGGGAACGGCTCGCGACCTCTCACCGCGCGGATACCGGTGGAGGAGTACCACTCCGGAAGGTGGACGAATTGTCCGGCGAAGAAGAAGCGACGAACGGTCGCCGCTTCTTCCGCAAAGACGACGCTGCCGGTGGAGGAGATCTGCCGGAGCGTCATGATCCAAGTCTGGACGATGATGAACGCCCGCCTGGCATCATTGGAGGACAGGCTTCTCCCGGAGAAGAGTGTCAGTCCACCCTTGGGTGCGGCTAGGCGACCGGCGGCGCAAGCCGCCAATAAGCCTGGTCCTGCGCCGAAGGAAGCGAGAGGGAAGGTCGCGGAATCGTGCGGATTTCTTAGTCACGATGTTGCAGTGGTCGGGTGAGCATCGCGCGTTCGCTATTGAAGCATTTTTCAAGAGTAACGATTCTTACGTACTCGCTCGCCGACAGTTTTGTTCACATTTCAATATTCGACGGATAGGCGATGGGCCGAGTGTGAATTTAATTCGTTTGTGGGTAGAGATGTTCCGCGCAACTGCTTCGGCTATGAACACACCACGGCCAGGACCTAGTCGATCGTCAAGGACCCCCGAAAACATAGAACTGGTTGAACGCAGTTTACGTGAAAATGCACGACTTTCGATACGGAAAAGGGCAGCTTCACTGAGACTTCCAAGAGCAATTGTGCATGAAATTTTGAAAAAAGATATGAAATTTCATCCTTTTAAAATTCAAATAATTCAAGAATTGAAAAAAAATGACTTTGCGTCACGCAAATTTTTTTGTGAAACTATGTTGAAGCGTTTTCGCACTGTGAATTCCATTTTTTTGAGCGACGAGGCTCATTTTCATTTAAACGGACACGTAAACAAGCAAAATTGCCGTTACTGGGCTCTAAGAACTCTTCAATCGTCGACTGAAGCACCAAAAACCATTACATTGCCCAAAGGTAACTGTTTGGTGCGCTTTATCCACGAATGGGATAATCGGACCATTTTTTTTTTAAAATGCACGGGGCCAAGCGACGAATGTCAATGGTGAGAATTATCGGCTCATGATTTCTAATTTCTTTTTGCCGAACCTGCGAGCTCATTCATCATTCTCATCACACACGTGGTTTCAACAGGATGGTGCGACCGCACACACGGCCAGAGCTTCGATGGATTTGTTGCGAGAAAATCTCCCTCAAAAACTGATTAGTCGCTTTGGGGACATCCCGGGGCCACCGAGGTCACCCGACCTAACTCCAATGGATTTTTTTTTGTGGGGCTACCTCAAAGAGAGAGTTTACGCCGACAATCCGCGAACTGTTGTGGACTTAAAAGAAAATATTCGGCGAGAAATCAGCGCAATTGAACCAAGTTTACTGCAGCGTGTGGCACGGAATACGAAGCTCCATTTCGAACAGTGTGTGCAACAGGATGGAAGACATTTGGATGACATTATCTTTAAAAAATGAAATCCGCATTTGTACTCTATCTTGTAATACTTTTAGTAAAATTATATGTGAAACATATTATTTTTTATTTAAATTTGAAAACATAAATCTGCCACCAGACACCCTGTATATAAGAAATTTCCACCTACGTAGAGCCTCATCACGATATCTCTGACCGAGTATAGGTTAGCTAAGAATGGATTTTACAAATCCTTTTGCCAAAGGAAGCTGTGGTCAGTAAAGCAAGCAGAGAACAGGTATCAGGTATTATAAAATTAAAGTTCTAATTATTTAACATCAAACATTTATTAAAGTATATGTTGTACAATTCTAAACTCGCCGGAAGTACAATTGCGAAGAACTTATTATATTATATTATATAAAATTTCCTATAACTACACAATTATATTTTTTGTGTATTTACGCTATTGTTTAAATATCTTTGAGGTCTAAATTATCTTAACAATTGTCTTACAATAATACAAGACCTACGATGTATAATTATAATTACGTAACTAAGTTTATTCGCGTTTATCCGATGGTTAATGACACCCCTGTCCATAACAACGTGGCGCTAGTTAGGATGTTATACACATCACCACGTTACGCTCATCGCCTTAAGACATCTATCAACATCATAATACAGAGGTACCCCACCTAGACGATCTTCAGCAACAGACACCTACTACCAGTAAGCTTCGCTGTTCAAAATCACGCTTTCATAAAGAGTAAACATATATATTTTTTTTTTAATTAAAACAAACGCATTCTCGATCCTTCGTAACTATAACCTTTAGCTCTCTATTAACATTAAATTATTATTCTGAATACGCTACGTCTGTTGCGAATATCTCTATTGAGATGTAAAACTTTGTATGATATAACTTAAGATTAACTTGATCACGTTTACACACACTTAACTATAGATAATTATTATCTAACTTCTACGTCGTAAATGTTATGAAAAATGTAATAGCAAAGTTAAAAAGTAATCATAACCTGTGAAAAGATTTTCTTGGAACCTTCTATATGTATAATATAAGGTTGGCATATATCTCCCTTCCGCCTTTTTGTCTTTTGAATTTCGCGGCTATGTACAAAGCGCTACAGAGCTCGTATCTGGCAATACTATACATAATTTGAAAGGTCTTGACATAACCTACAAAACGACGCTATGCATAATTAGTTTGGATATTGCGTTCAACAGTTATAGACGTGTAAACATTGAGTTCACTAACGTCGAAAACGCGCTATTTTAAAGTTTTCCTTCGTTAAAGGCAAATCCGCTAGAGAAACGTTCCGTGAGATTAATGGTGTTTTGGGGGATGGTACTCTATCACTTCGAACCGCGGAGGAATGGTTTCGACGATTCAGAGCCGGTGAAAACGACACCATGGATAGGCCAGCCGGCGGAAAACCTGTGACGACAAATACCGATCAAATCATGGACTACATCGAGTTAGACCGGCATGTGGCATCTCGTGACATCGCCCAGGAGATGGGAGTTAGTCACCAAACCATTTTAAACCATCTGGAGAAGGCTGGATACAAAAAAAAGCTCGATGTTTGGGTGCCGCATGATTTGACGCAAAAAAACCTTCTGGACCGAATCAACGCCTGCGATATGCTGCTGAAACGGAACGAACTCGACCCATTCTTGAAGCGGATGGTGACTGGCGACGAAAAATGGATCACATACGACAATATCAAGCGAAAACGGTCGTGGTCAAAGGCCGGCGTAATCGTCCCAAACAGTGGCCAAGCCGGGATTGACGGCCAGGAAGGTTTTGCTGTGTGTTTGGTGGGATTGGAAGGGAATCATCCACTATGAGCTGCTCATATGGCCAGACGCTTAATTCTACCATCTACTGCGAACAACTGGACCGCTTGAAGCAGGCGATCGACCAGAAGCGTCCAGAATTGACGAACAGGAAGGGTGTAGTGTTCCACCAGGACAACGCCAGACCACACACTTCGTTGATGACTCGTCAGAAGCTACGGGAGCTCGGATGGGAGGTTTTATCGCATCCACCATATAGCCCGGACATAGCGCCAAGTGATTTACCACCTGTTCCTGTCCATGGTGAACGCCCTTGGTGGTGTAAAGTTGAACTCAAAAGAGGCTTGTGAAAAGTGGCTGTCCGAATTCTTCGCAAATAAGGAGAGGGGCTTCTACGAGTGAGGTATTATGAAGTTGCCGTCTAGATGGAAACAGATTATCGAACAAAACGGCGCATATTTGAACTAAATCCGATCACTGTAACACTTTTTATAAAGCATTGAATAAAGAGCAAAAAAACGGAAGGGAGATATTTGCCAAACTAATATAAACAATGTCACAGAGCGAATTATAAAAAACAAAGGATAAACTAAGTGGAAAACAGGAGAATGTTAGAGAAGCTATGACTTAATCGATTGTTTTTACAAAATTTTATCTTTTTCAATATTAATTTTGTGACTTGTCTTTTACGTATTATATATCTTTATATTCCCTATACAGAATAATAAAGATGTATTTTTATTATTAAATAACAATTTAACTAATTTTTATTTTAGAATCTACATACAAATTAGAGGATAACATAAATGACGCCAAGACATTTATTTAAAAAAAAATTAACAGCTTGGTATTGTTATGAATTACTTACCAAACTTATCAAAGCTGGCCGCAGCACACAACATCTAAGTTATTAAACGAATATAAATATAAAATACAATAACACCTCTTAAAATTGAAGGTAAATTTAAAAATTGTTATATTGATTTTGGTAGCCATGGTAATTTTGGTAATTGTTTACTATTACCCATTCCGAATTTTGTGTCGCGGGGTACTGACTGTACTGCGGTCGGTACTGTACGATTGGCTGATAATTGTTTGCGCCGTTCTGGCTCCTGATCCCGTTGGTGTGCTGAGTGGTGTATGGATAGCGAGCGACGGCAGGTCTACTAGTGTTGTAATAAGCAGGGGGTGGATACAGGTAAAACAATCCCGCCTGCATCATAGCTGGTTCAGCATTTGTCACTGCTTCCTGCCCCTAGAAAATAATAAGCAATATAACAAATTTCTTCCGACTGTTACATAAAATTTTCAAAAAGGAAAAATAATAAATAATTTATGTAACCAATTACGCTAAATAAGCTCTAGCAGCATTATATTGTCTATGTTCCAGTAATTCCAATTATGGTTTTGACAAATTCACCTACCGTCACCACGTGGCCTGTGTTCATTCCTTCTTGAACAAAAGCTCTTTGATTGTTGGAAAACATTTGTTGTGTAGGATTTTGACCCATCATTTCATACCTGACCATGTTTTGATTCATGTATGAGTTTAATTGTGTCGGGATCACTTTATTATTCGTACGATGGTTTCTATTGTTTGGTTTTGTTTGGGATTCTGTTTGCGTACATTTATCGTTGTAGTTTTTGTCCGTTTGTGTATACTCATCTATCGTAGATTTCACCGCCTCGGTCTGTGATCGATGCGACCGATCATATAACGATTTCATTTTCATAACATCGGAAGCATTTGCCCTCAAATTATTTAAATTGCTACTCTCAACTGGGGTTTCTTCCAATGGTTGCGCATTCAATTTTGAAATGTTATACAAATTTGGAATATTATCCGAAACCGTTTCGATCTTCTTTTGAGGTACCTCATACGCTTCTTCGTTTTTTGCAGTCGGTTTTGACAAATCTTGAATCTCATCAATTTCCTCATTGTTACTTACGTTACCTGCCATCATTTCATTGTTATGAGCTGCCATTTTCGATCCGCACTGCAGGTTAAAGTTTTCACTTTTATTATTAGTTTCCTGTTTCTCTTCTTTTATAACTTTACCATGTTTTGTAATATCTTCTTCAAGCGAAAGGTCAATGAATGGTACGTGTTGCTTTAATGGCACCTTATTATTCTGGCTTTCATTATTAGAGTTCGTATTCTGACTTGTTGACTCATCAACATGCATATTTAAGTTACTGTCTGTATCTTGTGTAGAATTTTCGTTCCATTGTGACTCATTGTTTCTAAATGTATTGCTATTATTGATTAATGGATTAGAAGTGCATATTTTTTGTTGGTTATGTTTATCTTCCTCCTGATGTTCGTCCATAATGATTCGCTTTTAGTATCTGTAACAAATTTTATAATAAATAATTTTTTTTTGTCGTAGGGTAAGAATTGGTTTAAATTAATAAATTCTTATTTTTTTTTGTAATTTCAGGTTCCTCTTTTACTTGGGACCTCATTGCTTTAGGAACTTGCTATCTTCACGTTATTCATAAGGAATAACTGCTACCTCAATAAGAGTTGCAGTTCCACTGCGTACTTTAAATTTTAGAAAATGAAGGGTACTTACAGTGAGAAGGTTTGAAAACCGGTAGTTATAATATCTATGACATCGAAACATGTGTATCCAATACCATTTTTTCGCATATCTTACATTTAACAAGGTTGTACTAAAGCTTTTAAAAAGATGAAACTTTAATCAGAACTATGAATTACCTAAGCGAATATTGAAGTCGAAGTTGAATGTTATAAAAACAAGTTGCCGAGTTGGTTGGAATTAATCTCACAAAGACAGGTCTCTGAAAATGATATGCCCATTACGTTCGGTAAAACTCAAAAACTTGAATGAAACAAAGGATAAGACCGAGCAAATTAAAAAAAAAAATTAAACCTCATTACAATCATTCCGCACAGTCTTAACCTGAAAAATAATAATCCATAACAGCCAATATTACGTCCCCACTGCTGGGGCGCAGGCCTACCCTCAATATGAGAGCGATGGGCCATAGTCACCACGCGGGCCCAATGCGGATTGGTGATTTCACCAATTTCACCGTTTGTGTCTCGCTGTTGTAACTAAAGTTCACAAATGTACATAACTTAAATATTAAAGTCATCGGTACATGCCGAGATTCAAACTCGCGACCTTCGGAATGAAAGCCGCACGCTCTAACTATTACGCCAGCGAGCTACTGTACTAAATTAACGCACTGAGCTACTGAAATAAATGAACGCAGTACACTAATTCATTAATGAACGGAATTATATAAAATTTATAATCTCTTTTGTTTTTCTCTTTAAAACTCAAATATCTAAGTTCTCTAACATCTTGATCCTACTTAGTTCTAATGAATTCATAAGAGTAGCCTAAAACTATATTTCGCACAAAGTGGTGCAGTGTTTATCGATCTAACTAGCGCCATATTATTATGGGCAAAAGTGTTATTTAAGTAAAACCTAAACAGGAAAATTATTATGTATGCGTATATATATTTTATTTAGATTATTGTCGTTTGAGGCCTAAACCGTACAAAATAATTTTTAACAGTTGGTATAAATATAAAACATAAGAAGTATTGTATATTAATTTTACGATAAATATAATTTTGATTTTGATGAGATTTTTACAACGAAATAAATATTATTCTATATGTATGAATTATTCGACCAGAAACCAGTTATTTTCATTGAAATTGTGGAAGTATACTATACATATAAAATATTATAAAAAGAAATGTAACTAATAGAATAATAAGTTATGATAAAGATGTTACTAGTGGCGTTAAATTGTACGGATGAAACAATTCAACAGGTCAATATTAGGCAATTTTTAAGTCTGTACTAAATTCAGAAAATTTTAAAAGCTGTGATGCCGCTATCAATGATTTTTTTGGAATTTCCTTACAAACTAACTTAAAATAAAAGTAACTTACAGGTTTTTTAACAAGTCGTCAGCGCTGTGCAAACTGGAGAACAGGGCACACTAACTGTAAAAATTTTCGTAGAGTGCAATGTAGTCGGCAGGAGTCTTCACAGCGAACTGAAACGTAACGTCGTTTCTGACTCTGTTAGAAACCGGCCAGAGCGGCGAAGCAACAGATGTCCGCCCACCAGCACCAGAGCATGCGCGGGATGCTGACTGCTAATCTCCCGGACTGTTGCTAACTTCGCCTCTTTATAATATTATTACAAAGGATGTACATTTTATTGACCATGATTTGTTTAATAATATATTATATAACATTTAAATTAAAGCTGGAGCATCTAACGC
Organism: Troides aeacus; assembly: GCA_033220335.2. Classification (NCBI taxonomy): domain Eukaryota; kingdom Metazoa; phylum Arthropoda; class Insecta; order Lepidoptera; family Papilionidae; genus Troides; species Troides aeacus. Next base: position 1,011,311 of record CM067270.1, read on the forward strand.
ATTAGTCTTAAAATCTGTATCTTATGCCCAAATTGTATCATCATCATCATTAGGTGCACTCTTCAAACTAAAGTTTGGCGATCAGAGTGTGAAAACCAATTTGTATCTGCGCCTCTTATGGTTAAAGCCTTTACACTGGAAATTGTTGACGAATATGTCTACCTGGGACAAATAGTTCAACATCCAGAAAATAATCAATCTACGAATCCAACTCCGTTGGAGAGGCAGCGCAGCATCATCTCCTCCTGGTTACGGCAGTGTCTGAAGATAAAAGTTTTCTTTCATGTTTGTTGTTAATAATGACATACGGAACTGAAACGTGGCTATTTCCAATTGGTCCTATAGAAATCACCCAAAGGGCAACGGAGCGTGATATGTTTGGATAATTTCTACGCGATAAAATTAATATTGGGATCTGTAGAATAACGAAGACAAACAATATTGCTCGAAGGCTCGCTTGAATTATGTAGCAATGAGCAGGGCTTGTAGCTCGACGGTCTGACGGTCTGGTGAAGGTCGCAAGAAAACAATAGATGCAGACAACACGGGACTGAATAGACTAAAGATCATTGGGGAAGTCTATATCCAGCAGTATGTATCAGGTGATGATTACAAACTTTAAATTATTACACCCTCTTGTGAATATATTAAAGTAACTCCTCAATGTTTGAATTTCTTAAAGAAAGTTCACCGAAAATTAATATATTTAAACGGTTTTATTTAGCCCGACCCGTACGGAATTTATTTGTTTATTTATTTATTTGGGTCAAAATTAGAAATTGAAATTTAAGCACCTTCCCGTTGTTAGATTGATCTGAAATTTGGTACACACGTTTAATTTAGATGACAATACAATACAATAAAATCAACAACATTATAAATCTAAGATGGCCGCCGATAAAAAATGGCGGATTACATATTTTTCCTTAACCCCTTCAATATGGGTATCAAATGCAAGGTCTACACTAGTAAAACACGATGATTATGTCAAAATTTAAAATTCAAGATGGACGCCGTTCCAATATGGCGGACTAGGTACATATTTTTTCACAACCGCCACAATATAGGTATCAAATAATAGGACTACACTAGCAGAATACTGTCATTATGTCAAGAGCGTCATGAGTGCAGGCTAGCATCACAACGTGACAGACGAAGAGAGCTAATAGCGTCAGAAACACCAGAGCGTCATGAGTGCAGGCTAGCATCACAACGTGACAGACAAAGAGAGCTAATAGCCTCAGAAACACCCGAGCGTCATGAGTTCAGGCTAGCATCACAACGTGACAGACAAAGAGAGCTAATAGCGTCAGAAACACCCGAGCGTCATGAGTGCAGGCTAGCATCACAACGTGACAGACAAAGAGAGCTAATAGCGTCAGAAACACCCGAGCGTCATGAGTTCAGGCTAAGATTACAACGTAACAGATATAGAGAGCTATTAGCGTCAGAAACACCTGAGCAACATGAGGCCAGGTTAACAGGACGGCGTGAGAGACGAAAGGAGTAAGAAGCTTCAGAAACACCCGAGCAACGCCACGACAGGTTAAATAACCAACGTGAGCGTGCACAGCAACGCAGAGCTGAAAATCATGTACAAGCGTTTGAAAATGCTATTAACACATCGTGTATACACGTTTGTGACATTTGCACGAAGCATTGTTATCCTAACCAAATTCATACTGTGCGTTACAACACAGCTGCATTAGGATATCTACCTGCAGAACTGTCTTCAAAAACAACATTACTTTTATGTTCACGCTGCCAAACACATGTGACCAGTAATAAAACAATAGCACCATCAAAGGCGTACTGGAATAATCTGGATCCAGGTTCAATACCAGATGAGATTCAAGCGCTGACGCAAGCAGAGCAGCGTTTGCTGTGTAGAATCATCCCGTTTGTTAAAATCGTAAAATTTACTGGGCTATACGGGCAGTATGGTTTCCGCGGACAAGCAGTGTTGTTTGCCTAAGATATCTTTGAGGTCAGTGAAAGATTACCTAATATGCTTCCAAGATCTTCCAGCCAGGTGGGTATCGTTGTAGTTACAGAACGTTTGTAGAATTTGAACATCATAAGAGAATTCACAATACCTCGCGAAAAAGTCTACAGCGCTTTAAGATGGTTAACTAGAAATAACCCGCTTTATAGAGATGTACGCATTGACGAAAATGTCCAGATTAGTGAACAAGACTTAATACGACTTAGTGTGCCAGATATACCTGAAAACGGTGAACCTGAAAGAATTGAAATTCCAAATGTATTCATTAGTATTAATGACGTTGCTAGAATTATTCGGGCTTCATGGCATCAAGGTGACCACAGCGTTTTCACTTCTGGATTTGCCGGCGTGCAATGTAGTGCAATGTCATTAGCAAATATTATAAGGGCTGCCATTCTCAACCCTAGTCGATGGGACGTTAATATTTTGAATGCTAACATGATAGAGGGAGACTCCCTATATTGCCAAATTCGTGCTGTACTACCCTTAAATGAACTAGATCAAACAGGTTATTTAGAGATACGTAATTTTCATGTCGTCAAAGAAAACGTACAAATGTATGGGAAGCGATTTGCTATAGACTACGATGAAGACAGTCTTCTTTTTGGAAGTCTTCAAGACACTATCAATATTAACAATATTGGAATGACTTTAATCTCAGCTTTAACACAATTATCTGACGGCTATTCTTCGGGGATATTGACAGCTTCTAGTAAATCTGTCAGCGTATTTCACTATGAGGATAAATACTATTTAGCAGACTCCCACTCGTGTGGCCCTAAAGGCTCACCAACAGCTGCAAGTGGCAGATACTGCGTAATAGAGTGCGACAACGTTCAAGAACTTTGCCGTACCTGTAAAAGATGCCTTGGGGCGCGTAATATCGCCTACATTCTAACACGTGTAGACGTACACTTCAGGGAAGATGTCATCACTCATCAGTCGGTGCAAGTACAACGACAACTCTCGAATCCGATATCTGTAACTGTTCCTATACAAACATCAGTAGCTGTCCCTATACAAACATCTGTAATGTTGCCGATCGATAGCGCCCAACCCGATGTCGAAGATGAGCTAGAGGTGTCAGAAAATATAACGAGATTAAAAGAAAAACAAATAATAACATTGTCAATGAAGGCCATGAGTTAAAGGCAGAAGAATTCGTGTGGTATCAATTATTCCCATATGGCAGAAACGGCTTGAAAGAACAAAGACCAGTAAATATAAGTCCTTTGGATTACTATCAATTTCGAATTCTAGGTGCCGATAGTCGGTTTCAGCGCAACGATTACCTATTCTACGCACTTTCTATGTTTGAGTACTATCGGGTTAAGTCAACCATTGCAGCATGTGCTAGAAAAGTGGAAGGCGAAAATGGCAATCGAGTAGAAGACCTACACTTGTACTTAAAAAATCTCAGAGGTTCCGCAGCTTATTGGCGTAGTGCTCTCAGTGACCTAATTGCACAAATAAGATGTTTAGGGCCTCCAAACTATTTTGTGACATTAAGCTGCAACGATTTGCACTCGAAAGATATGAAAAAAGTGCTCCTGATGACCGACGGAAGGCAACACATTGATCCGGATGATATAGATATTTACGAAACTCAACGGCTCATGTATCCCGTTGTTGTGAGTAGGCACTTCATGATACGTGTCAATGCTCTGAAGCATTTTCTTAAAATCGATGTAGAAGTATTTAGCGGTAATGTTAGAGACCACTGGTGGAGAGTAGAGTTCCAAAATAGAGGAAGTCCTCATCTTCATATGGTTATTTGGGTAGAAGACCACCCATCTGTGGAGTCACCTGAAGGAATTGCTCGTATTGATTCAGTAAGTAGCGCAGGCACACCACCTGAAAATTTAGAACTATTCGAATTGGTTAAACAATGTCAAAAACACCGTCACACTAATACCTGTACGAAAAATAACAATACAAATACACTATGTCGGTTCAACTTTCCTCGCTCGGAATGTACAGAAACTCATATTATTGATCCCTCATCTAACGAATTTATACATAATGGTGGTCGCATTTGCGTTCTCAAAAGAAAAAGCGAAGATTGTTGGGTAAATAATTATAGTCCTGCTTTGCTGAAAATGTGGAAAACCAATATGGACATCCAACCCTGTGGCACTAATGAGTCCATCGCGTATTACATCGCAAAATACGTGTCAAATTCGGAGCCTACGAATCTGGATGGTGAAGTCACTAGAGCTATCCAGCAAATTAGGAGAGAAGAATCCGATGTTTCACGTAAGCTTTTTAAAATATGCATGCGCATACTGAAAGGACGACACGTTTCATCGTGCGAATGCGTTTTCAGACTTTGTCATTTAAATATGTGTGACAGCTCGAGAAAAACAGTCTTCCTCAATACCCGCAAACAGGAGCAACGTTATAAGTGTTGAAGTTTACTGAAGGCGGTCAAGCAGCTGGTTATTGTGCGAATATGTTTGAACGATATGAAAAGCGACCAACTGAGCATCCAGACTATAATTTCAACAACATGTGTCTAATAGAATTTGCGATGTTGTTTGAGCCACACTACGCAAAATCACCAGCAATCAACGAAGAAAGCAACGATACAGATGCGTTAGCCCGTGAGCAAACATTAAGAAAGCGACTTATTACACTAAGAAACAACACAAAAATGACCATCAGAAACAGGCCAGCTGTAATACGGGTTCCTAACTTTGTTGCAACCTCTGATCCCGAGTCTTATTATTACAGTTTGTTGCTCCAGTATACGCCCTACCGTAATGAGAGAGAACTGATGGGAGAAAACAACAGCGCCAGAGACGCATTTCTCGCCAATGAACAGAGGTTAAGAGAAACCAATGCTTATTTGTGTCTCTATCGCGAACGTGACAGGCAACTTGAAAACGCGTTCAATCAAGTACACGCGTTTCAGATATTGGAGCAGGAAGAGCCGATAGTACTAGACTGTGAAGAAGATGTTCCATATCTGCCAATGAACGATAACCAATTCATACTAACGAAGCAGTCTATGAATGCTGGACAGAAAGAAATTTTCACGATGGTAACTCAGTCTATACAAAATCAAATAGTGGGTGCCGAAGAACGCTTAAAAATATTCTTTACAGGTGGTGCTGGTGTCGGAAAGACGTTTCTACAAAATTTATTACGATACCAAATTAACAGGTGCTATGCGAAGGACGCGGTAAAATTATGCGCACTGACGGGAGTTGCAGCACGATTGATAAATGGAGCTACTATACATAGTATCTTAAAGTTGCCAGTACAGAAGGATGGACGAATAACTGGTATGTCACCCTTGTCCGGCAACTATTTGCGAATAATGAGACAGCAGTGGAGGCTGACAGAGTTTCTCATTATCGACGAAATTTCAATGGTATCCTATTGTAACGAGATACATTAATTTATAAAATTAAAATAACGATTCTAAACAAATATATCAAGTATTAAATAGTTCAAATAAAATTTATAAAGTATATGGATTTGAAACCGTGTAAAATGGTGCATGACAAAATTAACATATAACATCATATTGGTGGAGGAGTTGAGATACCAGCCGGGTGTAATTGGTGGTTATTTGAGTAACTACTTGATTATACTCTGGTTCGGGAAGAAAGTTAGATGACACTTCGGTGATATCGAAATTCTCAGAACCATGTCTTAGAGCTTCGGCTCTATGATATGTGGGTACTCGGCGTCTTAGTGGCTTGCCACTATGATACGTCGTGTTTAATAGTATTTGTTTATTCCAAAGTCAACTCGAACTGTGTCGATCCATTATGAGGTAGCGGAAGCGGACGTGAGCTACTGCCTCGATGCTTATTAAACATTGATATTGCGTCTTGTCGTAGCGGGACGTTTGCATCGTTATTGAACTGATGCGTCTTACAGATCTGGTAGGCTGAGGACTTTTGCAAGATATTGATGTCTGCTGTGATGTCTTGTGCGTCTTTCATAATGATATGCGCCGATGTTAGTTGATTGAATGTCTGTCACAGTTCGGTGATACGAAGTCTTCGACGACTTCTAGGTTGAATGTCATTTTTGAAGGTTGCGCCTTGCGTTATGGTTTGACACTTTATCTTATTAGATTTTTCCAAGTCGGATCCCTTGATGACGGGGCTGCAGACTGTCTGCCTCCCTATTTTATGGAAATTGCAAATAAAGGCCTCAATAGCACCCCACCTTTTAAAATATGTGGCGAGTTGTCAGTGGGCGAGACAAACTTGATCAAACAACATTTTACTCAACGACAAAGACTCTATGCCTGATGGCTCATAATAAAAATGATATTTATTGGCTGTATCCACTACAGTAGTTGGTGGAGTTATGCATTTACTTCATGAATGGTGATAGCTGGTGGGAGTACAATCTCTCAAGGCTGCGATGTAATGGCTTTGCTATTTTATGAGGTGAGCAATGAGCTCTCGAATGCACTCCGCGGATTGCGATCCGTGCTGACTATGTAGTTGGTGGTGAAGTCAATTTCAACACTTTACAATGTATCTGCAAGTGCACCTGACTAGTGAAGGTAGTGGCTCGTACAAAGGACTAATCTTTGGGTCAGAGTACCCTTTATATCTATTATGTGTCCTGGAATGTGCGCTGACCATACACTGTATATCTGGTTACGGTTGTATCTTGTGAGATGCCTACTCACATTGCCATGCGCAATTTGATCACAGTTTGTGCTTACGCACTAACAATGAGCCTAGTGCTCTTCTACTGGTTCGCCAGTAAACCTTGCTGTGGACTGCGATCCGAGGCCAATTAAATTCTCCCTGTTTCGGGGGGGGGGGGGCAGTATTTGGTTGGCGCTCACCGCATACGGCGGGGTCTGTTTGCTAGAGCCGTATGCCATCCCCACATTTTTTTTTTATGTGAGGATGCGAACTTGTACACTTGTGTCGGTGTCTTAAGAATTAATAAATATTGTAAACCCGTAACAAGATGTGAAGACCTTTACAAGCGTGAAGGGATTGTAAATAAAGAAATAATTCACACAAACGGCATCAGACTATCTTAACAACTATTCATCCTTCTATATAAACCTAAAAGAACTAAATATTACTATAAACACAACGTGGAACAAGGTCGTAATCGAGACGATCACAAATTAATATAAATAATTAATGGCCAAAACATAAACATTAATCATACCACAAAGAATAGTGTGCATCAACCTAGTCACGTAAAATATGATTATCTGAGTACTAAATATAGTTTTAAAATATTTAAAACTTATTATATATTATATAAGAGAAGGGGGAAAACGTTACATTATCAAATGCTATGTATGATTGACGCCCGATTAAGACAAGTTAAGAATCATGAAGACTAGTTCTTTGGAGGCATAAACGTTTTACTTTTTGGAGATTTGTTACAACTGCGTCCAATCAAACGCTCCGGAGCTCCTGTTTTCAAACAACCCGACCATCTCCAACCAGCCACGCATCTATGGCGTTTATTCACGCTATGTGAGCTGACGGAGAATATGCGTCAGCAAGGGGACCATACTTTTATTGACATATTAAATACTTTGAGAATAGGTGAGCTAACCGCTAACCATTTTAGTATTTTGATGCAAAGAGTAATTCAAAACCCAAGTGATGAGTTTGCAACAGACAAAGCGTTAAGGGTATACCCCACTAATCAGCAAGTAAACAATCACAACGCTGCGGTTTTAAATCTGTTCCGAAGCAAGGGATCTCGAATTTATACCATAAAAGCACAGGATCAAATAATTGACGCGACACGAAATACATATAATCTAAATTTAGCAAATATAATACCAACAGATATAAATAAGACTGGAGGCTTACCATCAGTACTTGAAATATTTGTAGGTGCAAAAGTAATGTTGCTTTCCAACATTGACGTTACAAAAGGATTGGTAAATGGCGCTATAGGCCACATTACAGAAATTGTTTGGCCTCAGTTCCGTCGAACCCAAATGTACGAAACAGATATACCATCAGTTCAAATTGACTTTGGCAGAGACGGCATGCACGTTATTTACCCTAAAGCCATACAGTTTCCAGCAAAATTCAATTATGGTACGGCTGAAAGAAGGATGTTTCTCTTAGTTTTGTCATGGGTATCCACCGTCCATAAAATGCAGGGCAGCACCGTCGACCATGCAGTAGTATATTTGGGCTCAAAATCGTTTGAGGAAGGACAAGCATACGTGGCTCTAAGTCGAGTCAAGTCTCTGGAAGGGCTATGTGTTGAGGAATTAGATTGTACTAAATTATCAGGTAAGAAACCATGTAATAATGATGCACTGAATAAATTAAATAGAATGAGGAATATTCGGTAGACAATTTCACTAAACACTAAAAACAAGAAAATAAAAATCGGTAACAAAAAACTTTTAAGTTAAACGGTTTTATTTTATGTGCACTGAAAACTACAAAATAAATAAATAGTTACTTACCTATCAACCTACGTAGGTGATCTCGGTCATTAATATCTCTGATGGTAGTGGTTGTCATAACATGAACCATGTCAGCGGCCGAAAGGCAGTTCATTAAAGAACACTAACACCAGGGTTTGCTTGGTAGGTAAACTAAGCAGCCCACACTATAACAAGCAGGTATTTTGACCTTCTAGTTCAGAAATATTTTAGTACTAGGCAGAATAGCGTTTAGGCATATTAGACTAAAATAAAAACGTGGGGCCCCTCTGAAATCATACTTATGGCAGAGCATATCTTATACTTTGGTAGATCATGAGCCCGGCGTTCGCTGGTGAACCACGGCTGGTTGTTGATGGTCAAAACCTCCAGTTACGATTATAGTAAGTCGATTCAGCGGACCCTGGACTCCGGAGCTATGAGGTTTCGGATGCGACCGGGATAAACCGCTAGGATCATGATGATACCGATTATAATAAGTCGATGCAATCCACACTTAGTATAGTAGAAAGTAATACAGAAATAGTTAATGGGCCCCACGTTTTTATTTTAGTCTAATATGCCTAAAAGCTATTCTGCCTAGTACTAAAATATTTCTGAACTAGAAGGTCAAAATACCTAGTTGTTATAGTGTGGGCTGCTTAGTTTACCTACCAAGCAAACCCTGGTGTTAGTGTTCTTTCATGAACTGCCTTTCGGCCGCTGACATGGTTCATGTTACGACAACCACTACCATCAGAGATATTAATGACCGAGATCACCTACGTAGGTTGATAGGTAACTAACTATTTATTTTGTAGTTTTCAGTGCACATAAAATAAAACCGTTTAACTTTAAAGTTTTTTTTTACCGATTTTTATTTCTATTAGTTTCGTGTGCTAACGCAAAGTATTTTTGGTCACCAACATATGTAATTCTTATTAATAAACCATAATAAAATAAACAATTATGTTTCAATGCATCTTAAACCATAATTTAACGCGATAAGTCAGTACAATACCACCACATTTTTCTGCGGACCGATGAAATTTTCATACGGACACTACCGATCTGCGAAACGCCGATTTGATGATCGCTGTTTAAACCTAAATCTCATTATCATAATTTTTTTATCGGAGATAAAATCTTTAGGAACTGATCTGCTTCTGGGGAAAGACGGACTTATTTGAGGTTGTTGCCAACTAAAACCTCTTAGGTGGTCAACGTGCGTCGAATCGTGAGGTCTCTTACACAAAGAAGACACTCCGCTACCTGCACCGCTTCAAAAAAGTGGGCATGCTATACGGTGACCACTTTTTTTTTTACTTGAAGAAAAGCTTTGGCATACGGCACGACAAGATTGCCTTCTCGATTTCGATTCATATACTATAACAAAGATACAATTGTAGTATTTATTAAATATTTTTGAATATCTTTTATATATCTCTGTAGTCAATTGTCCGACAATGTCAGTTGCTGTCAAATTTTGAGATTATATTTACGTCCTATTTAGAAATTGGCTTCAACCGACGCATTGCACAATAATTATGTGTTTCCCTCCAATACATTTTAAACAGGACATTCTAATTAAGTCTAAGCCTTCATGTTTATAATTTGATACTAGTTTCTAAACAACATCACTAGTATTTGTTGATTAATAATAATTTAAATAGCCTATATTAGTAACGAATATGTTGTTAATAAATGTTAAGAAAATGTATACAATAGGCCCTAAATAATAATATTACGGGATATTAGTAATAAAAATAACTAAGAGCAATTAAAGGTAGCCGCATGCTTATAACTGATTCACATTGTAGTAGTAATTGGTGTTTCAATATTGAAACTAGGATGATGTTTAAGTAATCCGAATTAATCTTACTTCTTACAATTGTAATACTAAATTCTTAAAATTGTTGTTACAACTAATTTAGATGTGTTATAATTTTGTTGTTAATGATACCTGTCACAAAACTTCCTATTTCCTAAAATTACATATAGAGAAATAGATTTTATTAAAAATTATTTATGTTAAAACCTTAGTAATTCATTTTTAAATGTGTTCGTAAAAATAACTAATTATTAAAATTAAACAGACTACTACTTAGGAGACACTAAAAATGTATTGCCACAAAAAACCTTAACTATATCTAAACTAATTAATATAAAAAATACCAATTTTGCAATTAAAAAGAGAGCTATACCAGTGTTACTAACTTAAATAACATATTGTTTTGACATGTTCAATATAATCATTATATAGCAATGAGTAAAAAATGTACACAAAGTATCCCTCATCATTGTTATCCCACAGTTCAAAACCAAGGCTTTAAATTGTTTTATGGCTATTTTAACTTTATAAACTTGATTATGTATAAAACATTATGCTTAAAAATTTACTCATCTTTGAAACTGCGCTTAACATTTGCTCATCACTAAAACCTATCAAATAGTTTATTTATTAAACGAATTAATCGTTCTTAAAGACATTCAGTCGCAGTAGTAGATGAAGCTAGTGTAATTATGTGTCTCAATACTTACCCCGTCATATCAAACACCATGGAAGTGGTTGATCTGTTCACCCATTTGAAACAAGGAAGCTGCAGATAGCACATTGTATGCAACTCTGACATATAACCTACCTTGAGAGTAATTTGTTAAGCTGCTGTTAACTTTAAAACAATTCGATTCCAGACAGGATAAATTGTTTTAACTTCCTTTCCAGTATTTTATGTATTAACTTATTATTTGACTAACCAAAGTTTTTTTTTTACATTATATATGTTTTTCTAAACAAGTGATGTATATTTTGATGATTAGGTAAAGATATTTATGGGACCACGGTAACCCTTGTCACAGGTATAATGCAACATTTTGCCATTTTTTTTTATTTATTTCTTATTTTTCCTGATATTATTATTCTGGGTTCTACCTTGTCCTATTATTTATAACATTTACTTATAACATATTAACTACAAATTTATGTACATTTTTTCTAACATTATTTCTGTTTATTTATTTATTTACTTGTTTATATTATCTATACTTATGCTATCTACTTATATAATATTTACAGAAATATACAGAATATTATTGTGTCCATATGTATAAAATACATTTACTTATCCTTATTTCTATTGTTTACTGTCTTACATATTTTTAAACAATAATTTATAAACTTCTAACTGATTAATTTTTTACGATTTCGGGTGGATTGGCTATATCTATTATTAAGCCTACTCCTGCTCAAAGTAATACCACAAGCATCCATGTATAGGACAATCCGTCAGCAAATGAGGAACCGTTTCCTCAACGGCGTCATCACATTTGCACCACGGGGTCTCCGGACACTTGAAACGGTTCAAGTATTGAGAGAATCCGCCGTGGCTAGTGGAAAGGCTGATATTATATATACATATACATATATATATATATATCATGCCTCGTTCCCAGTGGGGTAGGCAGAGACCACCTCTCTCCACCTGCTACGATCCTGGCACACCTCTCTCGCTTCCTCCACTTTCATAAGCGTCTTCATGCACGCTCGTCTGTTGCGTGTGCTTTTGATCCGGCCTTTCTTTAGGACATCTCCGATTTGATCGGAATATGTCCGCCTAGGTCGACCTGCACCTATTTTTCCAATCATTCTTACCTTGTACATTTCTTTCGTTAATCTTCTTTCATCTATTCTTTCGACATGGCCGAACCATCTAAGCATCCCTTTCTCTATCCTTGTCACTACATCTTCAACCACGCCGCACCGCTTCCTTATCACACTGTTCCTCACTTTGTCCATCCGTTTCACTCCAGTTATACTTCTCAGGCTTCTCATCTCCACAGCATTAATCTTACTTTCATGTTTCTTCTGCCATACCCAACATTCACTACCATACATCAGTATGGGGACCAACACGCCTCTATGCACAGCCAGTCGTGCTCTTTGTGAAACGTTCCGGTTATTCATAAAGTTATGAAGTGCCCCATTGACTTGATTCCCTTTTAAAACTCTTCTTTCAATATCATCATCACACTTGCCATCTCTCGTAAACTGTGAACCCAGATATACAAATTCTTTCACTTGTTCCACTTTTTGTCCCTCACTCATAATGTCACAGTTTGTCATACATTCTTCTCTTTCAAAAACTATTACTTTCGTCTTGCTTACATTCACTTTCATTCCTTTGCTTGTTAAAGCTCCATGCACCATGTCGAACATCGCTTGCAACTCCCTCTCCGATGATGATAATAAAACTTGATCATCAGCGTATAGGAGGCACTTGACGGTCAACTCATTCATTCTTAGTCCATAATCACTATCTTTCAAATCTTTCAAGCAATTGTCTAAAAATAGGTTAAACAGCCACGGCGAGGGCACACATCCCTGTCTAAAACCCTTCTGGATGCTAAACCAGTCTGAGTAAGCTCCGTTTATCCTGACACAAGCACTAGAACCCTCATAAAGTGATTTCAATACTCGTATCAGCGTGCTGTTTACTCCATAAGCAGACAATATGGACCACAATTCATTCCTCACCACTCTGTCATAGGCTTTTTCCAAATCTACGAACGCGCAATAGACCTTTTGGCTATGTGCCAAACATTTTTCGGTTATGCTACGTAATGAAAAGACCTGGTCCATGCATCCCATTCCACTTCTAAATCCTGCTTGTACATCCCAAATTTTCTCTTCAGTTTCATTCATCACTCTTTTAATCAGTATCTTTGCATACAGTTTGCCGACGACGCTCAGTAAGCTAATGCCACGATAGTTTTTACAGTCTTGCTGTAACCCTTTTCCTTTATATACTGGAACGATTACGGCTTTGCACCAGTCATCTGGCACTTTGCCGCTCCTCCAACAAAGATTGAAAAGGTAGTACAGCTGACTAGCTACTACGCCCTGTCCAGCTCTCAGCATTTCGACTGTAATCCTATCATATCCTGCAGCCTTACCCAACTTTATACTATTCATTGCATCTAAAATCTCTTTCATACTAATATTACTTTCAACCCCGGTAGGGGTCAAACTCTCAGTTTGACCCCTACCGGGGTTTGGCACATGCATATCCTCTTTCTCGAATAAACTTTCAAAATATTCCTTCCACCTCTTTAGTATACATTCTTCACCTGCCACAAAGCTTCCATTCTGGTTCCTGATTTCGTCATGTGAGCTTGTATTATTAGCTCTGGCTATTCTTATGGCCTTCCAGAAGAACTTAATGTTCGTCCGGAAGTCATCAGATAACCTTCTTTCAAATTCATCTCTATCAACCATTTTCTTGCTTTCCACCACTTCCTTTGTTACGGTCTTACGTCTTTTATACTCATTTTTCGCATTTTGTACATCCTCTATCGTTGCCTTGTCCATTCTATGATTGGCTTTTGCTGCCAACCAATCCTGCCATGCTTTTCTCTTTTCAGACACCGCCTTCCGAATTTTTGCACTTACAGTCTTCAAAATACTTCTTTTTCTTCTCTTGCTCACACCACATACATCAGTGGCCGCATTCACAACTCCATCCTTGATCGACTTCCATAACTCTTCAACCTCACACATTTCTTCTAATCTGTCAAACTTGTCAATCAATTTACTCTTATACTTCTCTCTCATTTCTTCATCTTGCAAAACCTCGACTTTCACTCTTTCTAGCACACTAATGGGTTCCCGAACATGATGCCGCCATCGCCTAAAGATTCTCCTTATTCGGCATAACACCAGGAAGTAATCAGTGTCGATGGCAGTGCCACGGTACACCCTGGTGTCTAGCACTTTCTTTCTTAATCTCTTATCGACCATTAAAAAATCAATCATACTTTCCTGGTTTCCTTCTTTTCTTGTGTACCTGTGGATCTTTTTGTGCTCAAACATTGTGTTTGTTACCACAAGATTCCACTCCAAGCAGACCTCAAGCAGATTCTTTCCATTTTCATTTACTCTTTCATCACCGAATTTCCCTAACACAGTTTCATATCCATCACGCTGCACTCCAACCCATCCATTAAAATCTCCAAGCATTACAATTCTTTCATTACGCTTACATTCATTCAGAACATCTTTCATACTATGCCAAAACTCTTCCCTTTCGGTTTGGGCTCTCGAGGACCAGTTCCATCCCGCATCTTGTGTAGCATATACCCCTAGAATGAAGATGCGGGTAAGGCCAATCTTCAACCTCACCCACATGAGTCGAGGACTCACACACCCAAAGTCATGTTATAACTAATGTGTTGTTATAACTAATGGCTTTATCTCCAATCCAATCCAATCCAATCAGCCGGAAGACGTCCACTGCTGGACAAAGGCCTCCCCCAAAGATTTCCACTCAGACCGGTCCTGGGCCACCCGCATCCAATGGTTGCCAGCGACCCTGATCAGGTCGTCGGTCCACCTTGTGGGGGGCCTGCCCACGCTACGTCTTCCGGTACGTGGCCGCCACTCGAGAATCTTTCTGACCCAACGGCCGTCAGTTCTGCGAGCTATGTACCCTGCCCATTGCCACTTTGCGACGGCGACCCTTCGAGCTATGTCGGTGACCTTGGTTCTCCTGCGGATCTCCTCATTTCTGATTCGATCTCGCAGGGAAACTCCGAGCATAGCTCGCTCCATCGCCCTCTCAGTAATCTTAAGCTTGCGGACAAGGCCCACAGTAAGCGGCCACGTCTCAGCTCCGTATGTCATCACTGGCAACACACACTGGTCAAAGACTTTTGTCTTGAGACACTACGGTATATTGGACGAGAAGATATTTCTTAGCTTCCCGAATGCTGCCCATCCGAGTTGGATTCGACGAGAGATCTCTTTCTTGAAGTTGGACCTACCTAGTTGGATGGCATGTCCGAGGTAAACATATCTGTCAACAACTTCAAGTGTAGAGCTTCCAACTGTTACTGGAGTGGGTACAATATGGACATTTGCCATGATTTTGGTCTTGTCCATATTCATTTTAAGACCCACTCGTTGTGAAACTCTACCAAGATCATCGAGCATTGTGTTGAGGTCCTCCATGGTCTCAGCCAAAACCACGATATTGTCGGCAAATCTAAGGTGCGTGATGTACTCGTCGTTGATATTGATGCCATATCCTCCCCAATCCAGAAGCTTGAAGACATCTTCCAATGCAGCGGTGAACAGTTTCGGAGATATGATGTCTCCCTGTCTTACTCCACGCTGCAATCGGATCGGTTTCGAGCTCTGGTCTTCGAGGCGGACTGACATGGTGGCGTTCTCGTACAAGCACCTTAGAACATCGACGTACCGGTGGTCTATTTGGCACCGTTGGAGGGCCTGCAACACGGCCAGTATCTCAATCGAATCGAAGGCTTTCTCATAGTCCACAAACGCTAAGCATAGGGGCTGGTTATACTCATGGGACTTCTGTATAACCTGCCGCAGCGTATGAATGTGGTCTATGGTGCTGTAGCCTTTACGGAATCCAGCTTGTTCGGGAGGCTGGAAGTCGTCGAGCCTGATTGTGAGACGATTCGTGATGACTCTGGAAAACAACTTGTAGACATGACTCAAAAGTGAGATGGGTCTATAATTCTTCAACTGGGTTTTATCTCCCTTCTTGAAGAAAAGCACCACCACACCTCCGTGCCATGCCCTAGGCGATCGGCCTTCTAGTATGACGGAATTGAACAACTTCTGCAGGACTTCGAGGATCGGCTTTCCACCAGCTCTCAGAAGTTCAGCTGTTATTTCGTCATCACCAGGTGCCCTGTTGCCTTTAAGCTGATTCAGAGCCACACTAATCTCGTGTAGGCTGACAACCGGGATATCTTCAGAGTAGTGTCGGGCTAGACTAGCTCTTGGATCTGATGCTAGTCCACCAGGAGAACATGTAGTCGTGTACAGTTGTCCATAGAACCGCTCAATCTCCTCCAGAACCTCGGCCCTTGACGATACGATCCTACCGTCCTCTGTCTTCAGCCACGTCAACCGGCTTTGCCCGATAGACAGATCTCGTGCGAATACTTTAGAGCCTTTGTTCCGCTCTATTGCCTCTTTAACACTGTCAGTGTTAAATCGGCGTATGTCGCGAGTCAGAGACTTAGAGACCTGCCTATTCAGCTGCCGATATTTGGTGGCATCTTCAGGAGACTTCAGGACCAGTTCTCGTCTTTCGGTCATGAGGTTTAATGTGTGGTCAGAGATCGGCTTCTTTTTTGTGGTACGGGGAACTTTAAAAATCTTAAGTCCTGCCGTACGGACCGCATCTACGAACCTGGTGTTGTAATCGTCCACATCAATGCACTCACCTAAGGATGCAAAGCGATTTCGTAGTTCAAGCTGAAAGCTCTCGGGGTTTTGGAGTTGGATGGGCGCTGGCCGGAGCGTGGACTTCACCAGTCGAAATCGTTCGAGCTTTATGTTGATATTCAAGATGCCTCTCACGATTCGGTGATCGCTGCCCATTTCCAGAGCATTGATCACTGAGACATCCTTGAATATCTGCCTCTTCATCGACATGATGAAGTCTATCTCATTTTTAGTGGCCCCATCAGGACTAATCCACGTCCACTTACGGCTGGCCCGCTTCTTGAAGAAGGAGTTCATTATATAGAGGCCCTCCTTCTCCATGAAGTCGGCGAGCATTTGGCCTCGAGGATTTCTCTGTCCATATCCAAATTGCCCCACTTTTAGTTCTCCACTACTTCGCTGCCCTAGTTTTACATTAAAGTCTCCCATGACAACGGTGTACTGAGTTTTGGAACTGTGTATGGCTTTAGAAATATCCTCATACACAGTTACCACCTCGTCATCAGAGTGTGCCGTAGTCGGTGCGTATACCTGTATGACCTTCAGCAAGTAACGCTTGATAACTCTGAGTATCAGGTACGCTACCCTTGCTGACACACTAACGATGTCGACAACGCTATTCACAAGAGACTTGCGGACGATAAACCCGACGCCACCCTGGGACTGTTGGTCGCCCTCCCGGAAATAGAGCAGGTTGCCTGATTTAAGAGTTATCGTGTCCTCCCCCTCTCTTCGGACTTCGGATAACCCTACTATATCCCATCTTAACCTGCTCAATTCCTCCTCCAGCTCAATTATCATCTTGTCGGTCCGCAGTGTACGCGTGTTGAGTGTTGCCAGGGCCAGATGTCGTTGGGTTTGGTAGCCTGGCCGCTTCCGGAGATTCTTCGCACCTCTTGCCCCGCCGTTACCGTGACCGCTACCGTAGCCAGGAATAGCGGGGCCGCCGGGGACTAGGGGCCGGTTTTTATTTTGGGATCTCATCTTAGGGGGGAATTGCCATAATCGCCACGCTTGGCAGGCGGCTTGGCGATCGCAGTTACGGAGGCCCTATCGTGAAACGCTGCTGCCCGTCCCACGTCCGGGATTTCCCTCCGCTTCCTTGGATGGATATACCGCCATCATTCGGTTGACTGATTGCATTTGATGAAGTGTAAATGTACTCAATAGTCATATACACTTCAGCAAATGGGCGGTGGGGTCGTCACTTCCCGACGCCGGGCTTTGTCTACTAGTACTATATTAATCTTTGGTAATGGGAGTTGTTGTACAGTTGTCTCAATAGTAGATAAACAACCTAAAAAAATTAATATTAAAAAAAATTAGTACCCTACGATTATTATTTGTTTTAAAGGGTAGATATAAATAAATATTTTTAGAGAATACAAATTTAGTACAAAAAAACTTAAATTGTTCTTTAATATCTGATCTCCGCCTGCTTTGCTGGCTGTAACACCACCGCTACCCCCTTCAGGGGGTAATAATTTGTTAAATCTGTTCTGAGCTGATCTATACTCCGCAAAAGGAATATTTCTGTTAAATATCAAGTCTCCAGGCCTTACGGTATGAGTCTCTACATAGATGGAAATCTCTTATATATGTATTGATTTAGGATAAATAAATAGGATTTCATTACAATAATAACAGAACCTTAAAGTAGATGTTTTTTTTTTTTAATTTTTCAAATCCTTTCAATTCAACGCTACCCTTAATAATTTTTCAAATACTTTTAATTCAACGCTACCCTTAACCGTGTTTCTATTCAAAATAAAAATAACTACATAAAATGGTCGGGTCAGCGACACCCACTGCTAATACTTGACATTTTGGAGCCACCCGTCGATCTAATTATTAATAAATTAAAATTTAACTCAGAATACTCATAAAAAAAGTTTTTCTCAATATAACGTCATCAGTAGTATTCATCATAGTTTCAAATTCTTAACTGATGTTCTTATTATACAAGTTGTAGCTTAATTGTAGTGTTGTATTGACACGGATGCAGAAAAATAAACTTGTTATCTGAAACGTTTCTCAACAGCGAACGCTGCATAATTATTTTCATCATGTCACATCGGGATCTGTTTTTAAATGAGGCACTACATAAATACGTTTTTTTTACTTACTCCGAAGCGACGGGACGAGCAGGAGGTTCACCTGATGATAACCTGCCTATAACAACGTGGCGCTAATTAGGATGATAATACTGCACCACATTGCGATTATCGCCTGCAATGTGAGATGTTGAGTCTCGTTATGCCAGTAATTACACCAGCTACAGCGCCCTTCAAACTGCAACACGATAATGTTTGCAAAGTACTGTTTGACGGCTGCAATAGGCGCTGCGGTGGTGTCTAACTACATGGTCCCTGGCAACGGAGACCTACCTCCAGTGGAATTTTGTATAGTTTTCATATGATGTATTTTTTTTATTTCGCCCTGAAATTTTTCTTCAGCGATTTATCTTCAGTATTCTAGTATTTACACAGTTCGTATATTCATTACTAATTTAGACTAAGTTTGTTTGTGGGATCGAATCAGAAATGTGGAGATCCACAGAACAACTAGGTCACCGACACAGCCCAAGAGTTTGCTAGACTTAAGTGGCAGTGGGCAGAGCACGTTGCTCGAAGGGCCGACGGCCGATGGACCAGTAAGGTCCTCGAGTGTCGCCCGTGTACCGGTAGACGTAGTGTTGGGAATCCTCCTACAAGATGGACCAACGATATGGTGATAATCACGTGAACCCACTGGATGCGAACAATGCGGAACCGATCGATACTTGGGAGACCGCATCCTTGGGAGAGACCTATATCCAGCAGTGGACGTCTATCGGCTGATGATGATGATGATGTTTGTTCTTATGTTACTTATATCTATGCTTTCACTCATGCTATGTTGTTATCTACCCTTACCAATATAGATCCTTTTAGTCAAGCTAAACAGTATATAGAAGAGTTTAGAATAATTGTCACACCTTTGTTCTCATGGATGGAATAATGGCCGGAAATTAGATTTATAGCAAATTCTTTAAAGCAGCTTACCTTTGACAAGCTCTCTATGAAACTGTTTTAGCCGACGTCATTATCTATGATGCGATGCTTTAGATGAGTTTATTAAAATCTTTAATAAAATCTCAATATAAACTGATAACAGCGAAGTGTAATATCAGTTTAATATTTTAGTAAAGGTTAAGTAAATAATATATATTGTTTTTGTATAATGAAATGACGACACTGGCAAGACCTACTAGAAACTGACACCCCATGAAGTGAAAGTATCGATAAGGGTGTTTATAGGAACACATGGTCGTTATTGCCTTGTAATATAATAAATTAAATCTTGTCAAAACCATCTTATTCATACCGGTGGCAGGTTCTGCGGTCAAACAGTAGTATACAAACATTACTGTGTTCTGGTTTTAAAAGCTCGATAAGTAGTAAAATTACTAGGTAAATAAATTCAACATCCTATGTCTTGAGGCGACGAGCTTAAAATGGTGCAGTATATATCATCCCTACTGGCGCCACGTTGTTATGGTCAAGCGTATCACTTAACATCAAGTGAACGTCCTGCTCGTCACGTGGCTTAATTGAATAAAAACAAAATATCTAGAAAGATAAAATTAGATATATTTTAAACTTACTCTATGGGCAACGAGTTAATTTTTTTTAATCACGTTTACTGAGTGATAAGTTAATTTATTATTTATGTCTTTTACTTGATTAAGTACTAAACAAGTAACATAAATACGTGAAATCAGGGTTATGGGAGAGGGAGATTATTACTCACTAAAACCCTCCCGGTGGTCTGCATCAGTACACTCAGAAAGATTCCGGGACCTCTTACAGAACGCACCGGTGCCTCTCTACTCTGGATACTATCAAGTGTTGGACGTCCTATTAATTTCAATACTTTATTTACTTTGTTAAATCCTAACCAAATAACTCTTGGAGAACAGCAGAAGTGGGACAAAAGATCTACTACAAGATAGACTGGGCGAACGTCCTTTGACTTTAATGGGTAGCACTTTGTATAATCCGTGTTTTTAAATAAATAAAATAATGTAAACTTTCCATTAAGTCTACTAATATCATTTGATTTTTAATTAATAAAGGGTGTCTGGCGGCAGATTTATATTTTAAAAAACGAATATCTCAATAAGTTATAAACAGTGCGGGGATGCAGTGAAGGTGGTGTCATTAGAATCACCGATCGTGCGGATTTATTAGTCACGATGTCGCAGTGGTCGGGTGAGCATCGCGCGTTCGCTATTGAAGCATTTTTCAAGAGTAACGATTCTTACGTACTCGCTCGCCGACAGTTTTGTTCACATTTCAACATTCGACGGATGGGCGATGGGCCGAGTGTGAATTTAATTCGTTCGTGGGTGAAGAGGTTCCGCGCAACTGCTTCGGCTATGAACACACCACGGCCAGGACCTAGTCGATCGTCATGGACCCCCGAAAACATTGAACTGGTTGAACGTAGTTTACGTGAAAATGCACGACTTTCGATACGGAAAAGAGCAGCTTCACTGGGACTTCCAAGAGCAATTGTGCATCAAATGTTGAAAAAAGATATGAAGTTTCATCCTTTTAAAATTCAAATAATTCAAGAATTGAAAAAAAATGACTTTGCGTCACGCAAATTTTTTTGTAAAACCATGTTGGAGCGTTTTCGCACTGTGAATTCCATTTTTTGGAGCGACGAGGCTCATTTTCATTTAAACGGACACGTAAACAAGCAAAATTGCCGTTACTGGGCTCTAAGAACTCGCAATCCTCGACTGAAGCACCAAAAACCATTACATTGCCCAAGGGTAACTGTTTGGTGCGCTTTATCCACGAATGGGATAATCGGACCATTTTTTTTTTTGAAAATGCACGGGGCCAAGCCACGAATGTCAATGGTGAGAATTATCGGCTCTTGATTTCGAATTTCTTTTTGCCGAACCTGCGAGCTCATTCATCATTCTCATCACACACGTGATTTCAACAGGATGCGGTACAGGTGCGACCGCACACACGGCCAGAGCTTCGATGGATTTGTTGCGAGAAAATCTCCCTCAAAAACTGATTAGTCGCTTTGGGGACATCCCGTGGCCACCGAGGTCACCCGAACTAACTCCAATGGATTTTATTTTGTGGGGCTACCCCAAAGAGAGAGTTTACGCCAACAATCCGCGAACTGTTGTGGACTTAAAAGAAAATATTCGGCGAGAAATCAGCGCAATTGAACCAAGTTTACTGCAGCGTGTGGCACAGAATACGAGGCTCCGTTTCGAACAGTGTGTGCGCAACAGGATGGAAGACATTTGGATGACATTATCTTTAAAAAATGAAATCCGCATTTTTACTCTATCTTTTAATACTTTTAGTAAAATTATATGTGAAACATATTATTTTTTATTTAAATTTGAAAACATAAATCAGCCTCCAGACACCCTGTATATAAATAATTTCAAAAATTTGTTTATTTATATTAATACTTCGCATTATTCACCTGATCTAGAAATATGTATATTAATCGGAGATGTCCTAAAGAAAGGCCAGATCAAAAGCACACGCAACAGACGAGCGTGCATTAAGACGCTTATGAAAGTGGAGGAAGCGAGAGAAGTGTGCCAGGATCGTAGCAGGTGGAGAGAGGTAGTCTCTGCCTACCCCACTGGGAACGAGGCGTGATATATATGTATGTATGTATCTAGAAATAAATAGAAAGAATTCGGCATTCCATTGAAGATACTTGACGTCTTAATAAAAGGTGAACGCAAGTAAAGTAGTCGCGGTGGGATTTCAATCTTCAAGGAAAAAATCTGTACTGATGAAGACAAATAAAATACCTTACCAGAAATTAAATATTTTTGGCGTTCGACCGTAGGAACGTTGTCTGGTTTGCTGCTCTCTGCCAGGTCACTGCATTTCAGTGGAGGTGCAATACTCGCTATATCATAGGGTATTTCTTCTGTAGTATTTCTTGAAAATATATATGCCAACAGATATCATACCACCTAGTACCCTAGTGTGGTATTTTTTCAAGCATAATAAATGTTGTGATATATGCCAATTGATTATCTAAGTGAGCAGTAGAAAGAATAAGACGTCCATTGATTCTTACACGTACTGCGGTTCAATCCTCAAGTGATTTCCAATCAAGCACAACCATTTCAAGTGGAAGTTCAGTTCTTATTTACTACTTAGTCTATTCGTTGCAAATCTGTGTGAATAATTACATGATGATGTTCAATAACAAAAAAATCGTTATACTTTTAAATACTTATCATTATCAATAGTACTCTGAATGAACAACCAAGAGACGAGATGATCAGGTCGTTCACTTCATGGTGACGTGACGTATTTTAGAATGGTTTGTACAGCAGCACATTGGGGTCGTCACAGCGTCGTCTTCAGATATAAGATGTTTAATCTCGTTACTCCAATAATTACACTAGCTACAGTGCCTTACGAACTGGAACACAGGAATGTTACAAACATTACTATTTTCTAGCAATAGACGCTGCGATAGTACCTATCTAGACAGTCTCCGACCTACCATCAGTTAATGTATATAATATAGTAATATATTAAAACTGGTATTGAAAGATAAAAAAAATTACCCTTAAAGGAAACCGGTACGAAAGCTTAACAGCCCTTTTTACGAACTCGTTAATTTCATGCATACAATTGTTTTAGTTATTTAGTCTTTCACTTTATTACGACACTCTTTATAGAAACCGCAAAGGAATTTAAGCTTTTAGCTAACTTGTTTATTAGCGGCAGCTAACATGGAGGTCCATGGTTCGATTCATAGGTCACATGTACTGCTGGTAGGTCTCTGTTGCTGGAGACTGTCTAGGCAGCTACCACCGTAACCTATTACTACCACCATACAGTATTGTGCAAACATTTCTGTGGTCCGGTTTGAAAGGCACTATAGCTAGTATAATTACTGGAGTAATCAAAAAAAGGCATAAATAAATAAGTAATTTAATTAATTTTCTTTCAGAATTTTTATTTTCGCCTTATATAAAATTTCTCTGTAAATGTATTACTTGCTTTTATTATGGATAATATTCCTCAGTAAGATGAGAATTCTTTACGTTTTTAAAATATATGATGCTTGTAAAATGCAACTAATTAGATCGAGTCGCCTGTGAAGGAATCTTGAGGAAATTCCTCTTTAAACTTCTGCATATTTTATGCAGCTATATACGAAGCGCTACAGAGCTCGTATCTGGCAATACTATACATAATTTGAAAGGTCTTGACATAACCTACAAAACGACGCTATGCATAATTAGTTTGGATATTGCGTTCAACAGTTATAGACGTGTAAACATATAGCTCACTAACGCCGAAATTCGCGCTATTTTAAAGTTTTCCTTCGTTAAAGGCAAATCCGCTAGAGAAACGTTCCGTGAGATTAATGGTGTTTTGGGGGATGGTACTCTATCACTTCGAACCGCGGAGGAATGGTTTCGACGATTCAGAGCCGGTGAAAACGACACCATGGATAAGCCAGCCGACGGAAGACCTGTGACGACAAATACCGATCAAATCATGGACTACATCGAGTTAGACCGGCATGTGGCATCTCGTGACATCGCCCAGGAGATGGGAGTTAGTCACCAAACCATTTTAAACCATCCGCAGAAGGCTGGATACAAAAAAAAGCTTGATGTTTGGGTGCCGCATGATTTGACGCAAAAAAACCTTCTGGACCGAATCATCGCCTGCGATATGCTGCTGAAACGGAACGAACTCGACCCATTCTTGAAGCGGATGGTGACTGGCGACCAAATATGGATCACATACGACAATATCAAGCGAAAACGGTCGTGGTCGAAGGCCGGTGAATCGTCACAAACAGTGGCCAAGCCGGGATTGACGGCCAGGAAGGTTTTGCTGTGTGTTTGGTGGGATTGGAAGGGAATCATCCACTATGAGCTGCTCCCATATGGCCAGACGCTTAATTCTACCATCTACTACGAACAACTGGACCGCTTGAAGCAGGCGATCGACCAGAAGCGTCCAGAATTGGCCAACAGGAAGGGTGTAGTGTTCCACCAGGACAACGCCAGACCACACACTTCGTTGATGACTCGTCAGAAGCTACGGGAGCTCGGATGGGAGGTTTTATCGCATCCACCATATAGCCCGGACATAGCGCCAAGTGATTACCACCTGTTCCTGTCCATGGTGAACGCCCTTGGTGGTGTAAAGTTGAACTCAAAAGAGGCTTGTGAAAAGTGGCTGTCCGAGTTCTTCGCAAATAAGGAGGAGGGCTTCTACGAGGGAGGTATTATGAAGTTGCCGTCTAGATGGAAACAGATTATCGAACAAAACGGCGCATATTTGAACTAAATCCGGTCACTGTAACACTTTTTATAAAGCACTGAATAAAGAGCAAAAAAGCGGAAGGGAGATATTTGACAACCTTATATATCATTATCATATCTATAGAATTCAACTGCTGGACATAGGCCTCTCCCAAACATCTATACATCGATCTGTCCCGCGTAGCTCGCATCCAGTTCCTTGGTACAAAACTGCGCATATAATATATCTATAAAAATTTAAAAATTGGGTCTGTTTTTCTGGTGGTAGGTCTCTTTTTCCGAAGACCGTCTAGATGACTACCACCGCAGCGCCAACTTCTACGGTCAAACAATACTGTTCCAGTTTGAATCACGCTGTAGTCGTAAGCACTGGGGTACTGAGGCTCAATATCTGTCTCGACGGGCGCTATGTGGTATATTATCACCTTAATTAGCGCCACGTTGTTATGGGCGGGCGCATCACTTACCATCAAGTGAACGTCCTGCTTGTCTAGTCGCTTGATTGAACAAAAAAAGGACTATTTTCAGAAGGAAAGAAATTGCTAGAATAGTACTACAATAAGTTAGGATAGTAGTTAATAAAGAATATAAATGTATTAACTCTTTTGTACCGTTTCCAGCCGGTAGGTATGTACCGCGGCAAGTACGAATGGACCACCGCTCGTAGCACAATGCGCGCTGACTGCTCCCTGCTGATCCGCAATGTAAAACTAGAAATAGACGGCGGTCAGTGGCAATGCCAGGTCACTGCCAGCAACTTTGACATGCAGGTCTTTAAAGATTTTACAGTCATATTTTAGGAAAATTTACTTCTTGAAATACTTCAAATAATTATGTCTAAACATCTTCTTTTTGTTTAAGGAATTAATATAGATCGTAGACATTTTAATTGCTGTATCAGCGATAACATAAAGTAGCTTAAATATTTTATCATAAACTTCATTAAATTTTAGGACGCTCTTTCAAGCCCCCCAGCGTTACTAGCCGTGAGAGTTGCACCCCTATCGCCGAGGATTATTTTCAATGGATCACGTGTTCTACCAGACCAAAAGATAAAGCTGTCGGCTGGATCTAGGGCTGTAGTTATTTGTGAGGTCAGACATACTAACTCACCGGCTTACATCGAATGGTATCTAGGTAAAATATTTTATAATTATAGAAGCGAGACCAAACCTTAGTTACAAAAATTATTTTTTAGTATTAAAACTTCCTTTTCTTTTAGAATCAGGACGACTTATAACCTGGAGTCAAACAAATTCTTCGGAAACAGAGAGACCAAGAGTATAGGCGTCACGCTCTACATTAGAGTTGGGAGTTACGAAGTCTATGCACGGGAGACAGTTGGTGTCTCGGGCGCACCATCCTTTCTACTCTACGCCTTACTATCAAAGTGCATATGCTACCATGTATTTTTTAAGTGAGATTTATCAATAATCAAAATTATCTCAATCTGTTCTTTTTTGATCAATTTTACATCCCATCTAAATAAATTTTCATCTTGTCTAAAATTCATACTTTCTTCATTACAATGATTGCCATCAACAGAAAACAAAGTGTAATATTTGAAAGACGGATTATAACAAAAAAAAAATGTTGTTAATGCATTGATTGCAGTCCTTCCGGTAGTATCTGTTACTGGATCTGATACGAATAGAATCTCTAATTTAGAAGAAGGCTTAAGTACTTTATCACTAAGCTGTACTGTTGAAGGAAACCCAAAACCTCACGCGTGGTGGACGAAAGATGGACAAGATATTGTTTCCAATGTTCCTAAGCTTATAATAGCTCCTGTGACGAGAAATCATTCAGGTGATACGAATAATACGAGGTAATGTATTTGATTAAGTTATGACACTTAATATTTTGTGAAAATTTTAGGCATTTATGGATGTCAAGCTAAAAATGCTTTGGGACAATCTGATCCAATTAAAATTGAGATTGATGTCAAATGTGAGTATTTATCATCTTTATTATTTTCTTCATTATTTTTTCGTTATGTCTTCTATTCTTACTATTCTTTGTAGACGCTCCTCAAATAGTTTGGATTGGTCCAAAACTCAGCATTGATGCAAATCTCTACTCGCAAGTAACTCTGGAATGTAAAGCAGTTGGGAATCCTCCTCCGTCATACTACTGGTATCATTGGTATGTATGGAATTATTACCAAAGAGAACAATTAATTTCCAAAGATAATAAAGTTGTTTGAAACAAAAATAAAAATTTGGTTGAAAAACTTTTAAAATATAAATAACCTATAAATAAACAATTTTAACTAATTTCAATTATTGCACCTATACAAGTCTATTTAATTTGTCCTATAAACTTATTTGCTGCATCGTTTGTACTATTCTGGACTTCTAAAATTTTAAACTCTTGCTTCAAATTCAAAACTTCCCTTTGTTCATGGCATACCTTTACAGTCCCAAAATCAACATCAACAAACCAGCTAAAAAGAATCGATGCGTGGGAGGCGACGTTATTTCTTCCACGACACGTTTGCAGATATTTAACGTGTCTTACAACCAGCGCGGACAATACTTTTGTGTTGCCAAAAACAATATCGGATTTATAGAGAGGTGAGTTGGAAACAGATGCGTAAATTAGGACTTCAATTGTTAAAAAGTGACCCTTGGAAACGTTGGCACCATCGATAGGACATATATTTTATCTATATGGGTTCCTTTGATGAAAATTCAAACTGTTACTTTAGAAATGAATACGTTTTTTATATTTCTTTGATCTATCTACAGTAGGACGTTCTCAAGAAGTTCTTCTAAGACTGTTGGTATACTAACTATATTTTAAAGTACAGTTATTTATGAAATATTTTTGTACTACTATTCATGAAACAAGATTTATATTTTTTTTTTTTCAAGAACATGTAATTTATTATTTACGTGTTTTTAAAGAGTTTCCATGAAAAATAAAATTTGGAAGATAATTTTGAAAGCTAGAACCAAACAAATAGTTTTCACGATCCCATCCTTATATTATCATCACTAAGCGCCCTCTTCAAACTGAAGTTTAGCGATCACTTTAATCACATCCCTATATATATATATATATATATATATATAAGATTCATGAAGAGCTTTATAATGAATATTGGACTTTTTCAGGTTGACGAAAAGCATTAGAGAAAGGCATCATTGATGACTGTTATCTTTATACACTAACTATTGAAAGAGTTCAGATGTCTGACGCGGGAGTACATATACTAATTGTTCGAAACGACAGGGGATTCTCTAAACATATTATATCATTCTTTGTTCACGGTAAGATATTCTTTTTTTATATAATAAAAAAATTATGTGAAAATATTTTTTTTTGGCGCTAGATAAGGTGATATTGGCTGCATGCACATTGCGTTCGTCGCATTTAATAATTTGACTACCTGCAGCGCCCTTCAATAAGGACCACAATAATGTATGGAAACTATAATTTTTTTTTTGTGTTATTGTGTTTGTTTAAAGTTTTCGTTTAATTTTAATTTAATTTTCTTTTCTTTATTTTATATTTTAGCACTCAGAGGTCGCGGATCTGGTACCCGCGACCTCTGAGTGCTATGCAGCTGCAATAGTTGTCAATAAAACTAACGGCGCAAACTTCATCGTTAAAAAAAATACTTTTTGTCTTTAGAAATTGGTGGTGTGATGGTAATTTACCTAGACGGTCTTCGGCAACAGAGACCATGTATCAAAAAAAAAAGAGGCAAAAGAGTAACATGTCAAACGCGTCTCATCATCAGCCGATAAACGTCCGCTGCTGAACATTGGCCTCTCCCAAAGATCTCATCATCGATCGGTCCCGCGTTGCTCGTATCCAGTGTGTTCCCGCGATTCTCACCAGATCGTCGGTCCACCTTGTGGGAGGCCTCCTAACACTACGTATACCGGTACATTGGCGCTACTCGAGGACCTTACTGCCCCTCCTGCTGTCGGTCCTTCGAGCAATGTGCCCTGTCCACTACCACTTAAGTCTACCAATCTTTTAGGCTTTGGGTAACCTCAAGTTCTGCCTATCTCCACATTTCTGATTCGACCGCGCATAGCCCTCTCCATAATCCTCCATTGCCCTTAAGTACCCAAACGCACTTAACGGATTATATATTCGTTACAAAATAATCTATTGTCAACAGATACTGAGTACTTAGCGCCGATGATTGCTGCTTTGCTTGTGTCGATGGCTATTCTTGTCCTGTTCCCGATATTATTTATTAATTAATTCAATACAAAAGGTAATATATTTTACTTAAAAACTAGCGTCTTTGTTATAGGTTGGAAAATATCTCTCTTCCGCCTTTTTGTCTTTTGAATTTCGCGGCTATGTACAAAGCGCTACAGAGCTCGTATCTGGCAATACTATACATAATTTGAAAGGTCTTGACATAACCTACAAAACGACGCTATGCATAATTTGTTTGGATATTGCGTTCAACAGTTATAGACGTGTAAACATATAGTTCACTAATGCCGAAATTCGCGCTATTTTAAAGTTTTCCTTCGTTAAAGGCAAATCCGCTAGAGAAACGTTTCGTGAGATTAATGGTGTTTTGGGGGATGGTACTCTATCACTTCGAACCGCGGAGGAATGGTTTCGACGATTCAGAGCCGGTGAAAACGACACCATGGATAAGCCAGTCGGCGGAAGACCTGTGACGACAAATACCGATCAAATCATGGACTACATCGAGTTAGACCGGCATGTGGCATCTCGTGACATCACCCAGGAGATGGGAGTTAGTCACCAAACCATTTTAAACCATCCGCAGAAGGTTGGATACAAAAAAAAGCTTGATGTTTGGGTGCCGCATGATTTGACGCAAAAAAACCTTCTGGACCGAATCAACGTCTGCGATATGCTGCTGAAACGGAACGAACTCGACCTATTCTTGAAGCGGATGGTGACTGGGGACGAAAAATGGATCACATACGACAATATCAAGCGAAAACGGTCGTGGTCGAAGGCCGGTGAATCGTCCCAAACAGTGGCCAAGCCGGGATTGACGGCCAGGAAGGTTTTGCTGTGTGTTTGGTGGGATTGGAAGGGAATCATCCACTATGAGCTGCTCCCATATGGCCAGACGCTTAATTCTACCATCTACTACGAACAACTGGACCGCTTGAAGCAGGCGATCGACCAGAAGCGTCCAGAATTGGCCAACAGGAAGGGTATAGTGTTCCACCAGGACAACGCCAGACCACACACTTCGTTGATGACTCGTCAGAAGCTACGGGAGCTTGGATGGGAAGTTTTATCACATCCACCATATAGCCCGGACATAGCGCCAAGTGATTACCACCTGTTCCTGTCCATGGTGAACGCCCTTGGTGGTGTAAAGTTGAACTCAAAAGAGGCTTATGAAAAGTGGCTGTCCGAGTTCTTCGCAAATAAGGAGGGGGGCTTCTACGAGGGAGGTATTATGAAGTTGCCGTCTAGATGGAAACAGATTATCGAACAAAACGGCGCATATTTGAACTAAATCCGATCACTATAACACTTTTTATAAAGCATTGAATAAAGAGCAAAAAAGCGGAAGGGAGATATTTTCCAACCTTATATAATTTCATCTTTATATCGAATTTATATCCGATTGTCATCCAAAACTTAATTCTGTCAAAGAAGTATAACTCCATATAATCTGTATATTCCAAACGATACAATTTCCTCCAAAAAAAAAAATCTATGGTTTTATAAAAATAATCTTTGTTGGATTTCAGCTTTAATGAATAATGAGATTCGGGACTTTAACAGGTGAGATTTTTTATTTATTTATTTATACTCAATTATGAGAAAAATTATAAAATTCAATACAGCAGACAAAGGGGCAACAACCTCACTTACTCGTGATACACCCTGCAAGATCCAGCAGAAATGGCCCAAGTCCCCTCATTTATCCCTATCCGATGTGGAAATCTTTTGGGGAGACCTATATCTAGCAGTGGATGTCTATCGGCTGATGATAATGATAATGACAGATCAAGTGAGAACGTTCCTACGTTAGTGCGCTTTACCATCACAGACCACATCACTTATCCAGGTGGGAATGAGGTCAAGCACTAATCTATATAATAAAATAATCCTAAATCACTAACAGATTAGTGAGCTTTAACAATTCCACCTTTGATGAAGATCAAGATATTATCTTTGCAGTTTTCTACTATACTTATGCATGTTTTAGGTTATGTTTCTTAATGCCTTTATGATAATCTACATTGCTGGTTCTCTTCTAGATATCTCCACTTTAATGTTTAATATCCTTGTCACAGTAACCATAGACAAAAATATAATTTTATCATATGATATGAAATGTAAACCATTATCAGAATGATCTGTATGAACATCATTAATAATATGTTTATATTCCCTTTTATTAACAGCGCTCAAACGAGAATACTTGAAGTAGTTGCTTACACTCACGAGCCCCAAGCGTACTGCATAGAAATGTTAGATATCGAAACGGAAGTGGAACCAGCCGATAACTCTTCTATCGAATTATGTACTTTACTTTCGTCGTTCGTTCGTCGTTCGTCGTCGTTTCGTAATGTCAAATGAATTCATCGATAAAAGCTTTGAAACTGGTTTAAAAGGCGTCTATGCGTTACAATGATAGGAGGAAAATAATCTAAAATTAGTAATAGTTTTAAATAACCTTTCATTGGTGTTGTTATACAATAATTTTTATTACAATATCTTTTACTTCTCTTCTCTTCTGTTTCATTTCTACCTTCAGTCACTATTCTACTATTCTATCTTCAGTCATCACGACCTTTTTAACTATTACGTTTAATATACTAAATCGCTCAGTAAAACAATTTTTAGTTGTTTTATTTTGGGTCGGGAGGCATTTTTATGCCCTCTAGGCTTAAGTGGGCAAAAAAGGAGCGCTGAACTCTAGCACTGCAAGGGGAACAAAAGCGGCACCTGCAGCTTCAGGAAAGTGTTCATAATTGGAGGACGGCGTTAAACTTCTCGGCCTGCGCAACTCACTAAACTTATTCAATCCGTGCTGATTACAACTTAAATATTCACTTACGCATTACTTACATAGTTTTCATTATTTAAAATCTTTATTGAATAATAAAAAAAAAAACTGGGATTCTCTCCTATATGATTTAATGCCAATGAACCTCTACTAGTCAAGATCTTGGGAAGATGTTGCGGTAGATCACATCCACTGCAACATCTACCCTAAATCAGATAAAATAATATTATATTTAATTAATATGAATATACTACACTATAGTATTTTAATTATTTTAACAAACGCTTAGCTTATGTTATTTTATTTTTAAGCTGCTATGATTTAAGCTTTTACTAAGTTAACATGAAATAATTTTTATATGTAATCAAAAACTAAGTATTAACTTTGTGTTATAAAAGTTCAAGTATGTAACGGTAATTAAAGACAAACTGATATCGAATAAAAAAAACAATATTTATTATGTTAAGTATCCTATTATATCCAAAGTTAACCTGTGCAAAATTATAAGAGCGATATATGTTATGTTATAATAAAAAAAGTTACTAAGTATTATATTTATTTACACTATTATAAGATATGCGTATATAACCATATGTCTATTATACAATAAATGCAATTTAAAAAGCATATTTTTTTTTATTTCATACAAACACAAATTGCAACATAATCTATATAAGATTCTTCCATTTACAATAAATGCTCAAAATCCTTAATACCTGATTTTCGAATCCAGAAGTTGTGACATTTATAACACGATCACAGCTTCAGTTGCTCTTACATCATCTCAAACCCACATCCATGTATGGACAAAAGTTTCACCAAGTGAATGTTACTGATCTTTCTCATCCAGTCTCAACCAGCTCCTACCAAGAGTTTCTATAGTAAGTAATATTAATAACACAAATCATACAGTAAATAAATTACATTAGTCAAATATCAGACAGTTTTTTTGGTATCTTGAAAACATGCACAGCTGTCTTTAGGGTAGGTTACGTTTTTAATTCCTACTAGAGCTCCAGGATGACCTATGAAACAAATGTATCAGATGGCTGCTACAATGGGGACACACTAATATAGCACCTCAAGAGGTTCCGCGAAATTATTCAATTTATGATCTGATAATATTTTTAAATACATATACAATTTTTCTCCATCAAATTTCCTATACTACGTCATTAATAATTAGGCGCTAGTAATTTTTTTTTATGCAGAAGTTTGCCCCGCTAGTTATTTGACAACCATAGCAGCCTCATCGGACTCAAGGCTCTCGGTTCTGGTATCCGCGGGCTAAAGAAAAAGAAAAAAATAAAATAAAACTCGAACCAAATATAACACAAAATAAAACTAAACATATAAACCTAAATATATACATACACTTATACATATATAGATAATTTTTTATATAAAAGAAGAAGGAGAATAGTGAGATAATAGGTACCAGTACAACTACTGTATATACCAATATACCCGATGCAGTAACTATGGCGAGAAGATTTTTTTTTTTTTTTTTTATATAGTCACGCCTTTTTCCCAGTAGGGGTAGGCAGAGGTGAATAAACACCCACATTTCGCCAGATGTGGTCAGATTAGGTCCAGTGTAACAGGGGGCGAGCCTGTTGCCACTTTATTGGGACCACCCCACACACACACAAAGATGATATCAGTGTGCGGGTTTCCTCACGATGTTTTCCTTCACCGTTTTGTATCTCGCTGTTGTAACTAAAGTTCACAAATGTACATAACTTAAATATTAAGTCATTGGTACATGCCGAGGTTTGAACCCGCGACCTTCGGAATGAAAGCCGCACGCTCTAACCATTAGGCCAGCGAGCTACTTTTGGCGAGAAGAAGTAATGGTATTTACTGCTAATGATAATAATGATGTAATTACCCATATATGCAACTGTGGTAACTGATCAGTGATAAATATAATCCTGTTTGTCTATGGTTTATCTAGGGTCTGTTTCACAATGTCCGACTAAAGTTTACTGATGGCAAGTCTCTGCTGCCGGAGTCCGATTAAGTAGATACTACCGCAGCGCCTATTTCTGCTGACAAACAGTAGCGTGCAAACATTGCTGTCGTTCCGGATTGAAGGGCGTTGTAACTAGTGAAATTACTGGAGTACTGAAACTTAACATTTTGTGTGTCAAAGTGACGAGTACAATATGGTGTTGTGTACCATCGTTACTAGTGCTAGGTTATGCGCAGGCATATCACTTATCATCAGGTGAACGTCCAGCTCGTCTCGTTTCGTTGTAAATAGCTAATTCCATCTTAGTATTATATTAATAACAGATTAGATCAATTTGAATTAATAACAATCTGTAGAAAATTACTAATATCTTTATACATGAAATAGTGATATACTTTAGTTAATGTATCATTGTATAATTTCAGCATTACATAATTTGAACTTCAATAACTTTGCGCGGTACAGGATATCATGGAAGCTGCGAATATGAGACTAAAAGCTACCTATAATATTTCCGATGTTACACAAAGGGTCACTCACACTAGAGCGGCGTGTTACAAGCTGAACGCACACAGACGCGCGTGAACTGCAGCTCGGCGCGTCGCCGCGGCAACGGCCCGGGCGAGGGTTGCATCGGAACCGGATGTACGCAACGGTGTCGAATAACAAGCATGAAACTCAAATCTGAACAACGCGCTTTCCGCTTTTCATTTCCCTCTATTGTCCAATATTTCAACACATTTCTCCAAGCAAAAGTTTGGTAACTCATATTCATGCTAGCTACATGATGTTTTTACAATTGTATTTACTGTCTATATAGCCCAGTGATTAAGTCTCCCGTTCGATTCCGATGCTACATATGGTGGTAGTACAGTGTTATTTATCCCGTCTAACTAACTACCACCGTGGTATTGTAAATCTGCCGCCAGCATCACTGCGTCCCGATTGCCAAAGTTGGGAGCTAATGTATTCTAATCAAATATCCTTTACTTGATTGCTTACCACTTAACACATGGTGTTAAGAAATTGATAGCCTATTATAAAGAAAAGTCTAAAGTTAACTGTCTCTGCCTCCAAAATCACAAACTGGTAAGTTATACGCCTGTTCATAACAATACAGCGTTAGTTAGGATGATATACACAGCACCACTACTGTCCTTAGCCTTCCGATGTAATACTAACACTATTAATTTCATTAGCTATAACGTCCTTCAAGCTAGAACGTTGAACAACCCATTTTTGTACAGTATTGTTTAGCGGAAATAGTGGCTGCGGTCTTACCTACCTTGCTTTTGAAGAGAAAACAGGTTATGTGGGACTTCTACCCGCTAAAAGCCTTTCCGTGGTTTACGTCAGTGCATTAGGAGAGGCTCCGGGATCTTTTATAGAACACACTCTGGCTAAAACATCCAAATGAAGCAAAGCCCAAGTACTCGCGCTGTGCTACGGCAAATACAATATATGCCGTCCTCCTAAGGCTCGCTTGTTGAGATTTGAGGGCTCCCACCCTCAAGGCTGACGAACCCGAGGACCTTTTTAGTCGCCTTGTACAAGCAGGGAATACCTTGGTCCTATTGTTAATGGCCTGATACTACTTGCCCCACCACGCTTTGCATACGTACCAACGGAGCACCAGTCGTTTATTCGTGTATTGCTTTTACAATGTCAGACATAATTTGTCTGTCACAGGTGGAGTTTAATTTTAATTGATCTCACAACGCATCATGGCTCCGATACAAATAATCGTTATAAAGGTTAAAATCGATAAAACTCTTTTACAGTGATATATAAAGCAAGCATAATTTGCAGGAGATTGTCTAAGTAGGTTAGTTGATATCCTAGTCGTGGTGAAATGGTTGTATATCCCTGACCTGATCTCTCACGGTGAAGTAAAAAGCGTACCTACCCGACCAATCCATAGAAGTAATGCTGGAAATTGGTTATCTTATTATTGTGAGCTTTACCTCTTTCTTATATGAAAAAACTATGTGAATATAGTCTTCTATATTATCATCATCATATTATCAGGTTTCATTGATAACACGAGACATAATAATCATAACAAAATCGTCATCTTCACCTTAATATAAAGATTTTAATAAGAGACGTCGCTGCTGATGAAGAAGAAAATCTTTAAAAACTACTTCAGACTTATATTATTTCTTTGATCATTATTTCCGACTTAAAATGTCGTTAGTTTCAGTAAAGAAATATACGCAATTTATAGCAATTCAGGGAAACCCTTAGAAATATATTTCGCTGAAAATCGAGGAAAATGTATTAATAATACATCCTAACGATGTATTATACTTCATATTAACTTCTGAGAACAGCTGAAGGTTACGGATTGTTGAAGCACACAATTATGAACAGGGCGTACCACTTAATTGATAACGTGATTTTCTCAATCTGTATCACTTGTTAAAAAGTGAATTCAAATATATCATATTGCTGTTAATATTGCCAGTAATATTAGCCTCGATAGCCTCGACCAGATATCGCCTCGAAGCGTATCGCTTACCATCAGGTGAAGGACTCACTTATCTCTTTGCTTCATAGAATAAAAAAAAAGTCTTCTGTTCTTATTTTAGTTTGTTTAGTAAATATTTTTAAATCATTTTGTAATAATTTCTTGTGAAAAGAGTATAAATTTTGATCTCGAAAATATTGGCAGAGCTCTCCCGTTGGGCGGGAGGCTGTTGCTTGCGCCCTATCCCAAATAAAACGAGTACGAGTAATCGGAGGGAGACCCGCGCCAGTCTGGCACACCACCGCTCGCCGTCGACAACATGGTTTACTCCATTTGTTATCTAATAATATCATATTAATAATCAAATACAATTCATATCAATTAATAAAAAAAATCCTCGACGATCACATCACATAGTTTATTTGTGGCGGATTATGAGAATAAGTTGTTAATAACTTAAATAAATATAAGTTACAATTGTTTGATTAACTCAATTACTGTGTAGAAGAAGATGACAGAAAAAGAGAACAAAGGTGTTAAGGCGCGGAAACGGCCTTCCTTGAAAGTATCACTTCCGGTGGAAATGTAAGTCGCCCTTATCTACTTAACACTTAATGTTGTTAGCTGCTTTCATAACTTCATTATTTGAATATTAATTATTTCACATAATGCCTATTATTTGTTTAGATATCAGTTTAAAGTTGTTCTTAGTCGCCGGTACCAGTGATCGCGCTTCATACAAATATAATTGTATTATTATTAAAAAGAAAAACTACTTGTTCTGTATTATTTGATTTATAATTATATTTTCCGAAATGTATTAAACAGAACTATTCTTTGATAAGTAGTTAATATGAGGATTTAATTTTTCGTACAAAACGGAAGTTATATACATACATATATATCACGCCTCGTTCCCAGTGGGGTAGGCAGAGACCACCTCTCTCTACCTGCTACGATCCTGGCACACCTCTCTCGCTAACGGAAGTTATTTGATAATTTCTTATGAAGTTTTGCGTAAATAACTTTACGTTTATTCTTGAACAGAATAAGTAAGGTTTATTTATTAAACTATTGTTTCATTTAGTGATACTTTTTCAATTGTAATTATAAAGGACAGATTATAAAGTAAGACAAAAAAGATATACCCTATAGAAAATTTGTTTTATTTATAGGGAATATATTATGAATATAGTACTATAAATACAACCTTAAAAAGTTTAAACAGTCTAGATACAAAACGCATGTATTCTGAGAGCTTTATTTTGTTTTAAAATCTATAATTTAGTTTTTCTTGTTACAGTTATTATAAAATTAATGATTCAAGAATCAATGCCATGAAATTATTAACTTTAAATTGGATCTCAAATAAAAACTATTAAGAATATTCAATTATTTTCAATGATATATATATATATATATATATATATATATATAATAGTTTGGCAAATATCTCCCTTCCGCTTTTTTGCTCTTTATTCAATGCTTTATAAAAAGTGTTACAGTGATCGGATTTAGTTCAAATATGCGCCGTTTTGTTCGATAATCTGTTTCCATCTAGACGGCAACTTCAAAATACCTGCCTCGTAGAAGCCCCCCTCCTTATTTGCGAAGAACTCGGACAGCCACTTTTCACAAGCCTCTTTTGAGTTAAACTTTACACCACCAAGGGCGTTCACCATGGACAGGAACAGGTGGTAATCACTTGGCGCTATGTCCGGGCTATATGGTGGATGCGATAAAACCTCCCATCCGAGCTCCCGTAGCTTCTGACGAGTCATCAACGAAGTGTGGTCTGGCGTTGTCCTGGTGGAACACTACACCCTTCCTGTTGGCCAATTCTGGACGCTTCTGGTCGATCGCCTGCTTCAAGCGGTCCAGTTGTTCGCAGTAGATGGTAGAATTAAGCGTCTGGCCATATGGGAGCAGCTCATAGTGGATGATTCCCTTCCAATCCCACCAAACACACAGCAAAACCTTCCTGGCCGTCAATCCCGGCTTGGCCACTGTTTGGGACGATTCACCGGCCTTCGACCACGACCGTTTTCGCTTGATATTGTCGTATGTGATCCATTTTTGGTCGCCAGTCACCATCCGCTTCAAGAATGGGTCGAGTTCGTTCCGTTTCAGCAGCATATCGCAGGCGTTGATTCGGTCCAGAAGGTTTTTTTGCGTCAAATCATGCGGTACCCAAACATCAAGCTTTTTTTTGTATCCAGCCTTCTGCGGATGGTTTAAAATGGTTTGGTGACTAACTCCCATCTCCTGGACGATGTCACGAGATGCCACATGCCGGTCTAACTCGATGTAGTCCATGATTTGATCGGTATTTGTCGTCACAGGTCTTCCGCCGGCTGGCTTATCCATGGTGTCGTTTTCACCGGCTCTGAATCGTCGAAACCATTCCTCCGCGGTTCGAAGTGATAGAGTACCATCCCCCAAAACACCATTAACCTCACGGAACGTTTCTCTAGCGGATTTGCCTTTAACGAAGGAAAACTTTAAAATAGCGCGAATTTCGGCGTTAGTGAACTCCATGTTTACACGTCTATAACTGTTGAACGCAATATCCAAACTAATTATGCACAGCGTCGTTTTGTAGGTTATGTCAAGACCTTTCAAATTATGTATAGTATTGCCAGATACGAGCTCTGTAGCGCTTTGTACATAGCCGCGAAATTCAAAAGACAAAAAGGCGGAAGGGAGATGTTTGCCAAACTATTATATGTAGCTATTATATAAATAAATAAAAGGCGTACAAATAATGTCTGAAAAGATTCCTAAGTAATCTTTTACTTGTCATACTTTATAAAAATAACATTATAAAACATTATTATTGACTTAACACTTAAGATTAAGTATAACTTAACTATACAACATTTTTATATTATACGACAATAAAAGTTATTATTTACGCAATGTCAGACAGCAGTGTTTGAAAATATGTACATATTGTTAATGATAAATTTAAATTATGTTAATACGAGTTTAACATACTATAATTATACTAGTACATACAGGGTGTCTGGTGGCAGATTTATGTTTTCAAATTTAAATAAAAAATAATATGTTTCACATATAATTTTACTAAAAGTATTAAAAGATAGAGTACAAATGCGGATATCATTTTTTAAAGATAATGTCATCCAAATGTCTTCCATCCTGTTGCACACACACACACACACACTGTTCGAAACGGAGCCTCGTATTCCGTGCCACACGCTGCAGTAAACTTGGTTCAATTGCGCTGATTTCTCGCCGAATATTTTCTTTTAAGTCCACAACAGTTCGCGGATTGTTGGCGTAAACTCTCTCTTTGAGGTAGCCCCACAAAAAAAAATCCATTGGAGTTAGGTCGGGTAACCTCGGTGGCCACGGGATGTCCCCAAAGCGACTAATCAGTTTTTGAGGGAGATTTTCTCGCAACAAATCCATCGAAGCTCTGGCCGTGTGTGCGGTCGCACCATCCTGTTGAAACCACGTGTGTGATGAGAATGATGAATGAGCTCGCAGGTTCGGCAAAAAGAAATTCGAAATCATGAGCCGATAATTCTCACCATTGACATTCGTCGCTTGGCCCCGTGCATTTTCAAAAAAAAATGGTCCGATTATCCCATTCGTGGATAAAGCGCACTAAACAGTTACCCTTGGGCAATGTAATGGTTTTTGGTGCTTCAGTCGAGGATTGCGAGTTTTTAGAGCCCAGTAACGGCAATTTTGCTTGTTTACATGTCCGTTTAATTGAAAATGAGCCTCGTCGCTCCAAAAAATGGAATTCACAGTGCGAAAACGCTCCAACATAATTTCACAAAAAAATTTGCGTGACGCAAAGTCATTTTTTTTCAATTCTTGAATTATTTGAATTTTAAGAGGATGAAACTTCATATCTTTTTTCAAAATTTGATGCACAATTGCTCTTGGAAGTCCCAGTGAAGCTGCCCTTTTCCGTACCGAAAGTCGTGCATTTTCACGGAAACTGCGTTCAACCAGTTCAATGTTTTCGGGGGTCCTTGACGATCGACTAGGTCCTGGCCGTGGTGTGTTAATAGCCGAAGCAGTTGCGCGGAACCTCTCCACCCACGAACGAATTAAATTCACACTCGGCCCATCGCCTATCCGTCGAATATTGAAATGTGAACCAAACTGTCGCCGAGCGAGTACGTAAGAATCGTTACTCTTGAAAAATGCTTCAATAGCGAACGCGCGATGCTCACCCGACTACTGCGACATCGTGACTAAGAAATCCGCACGATCGGTGATTCTAATGACATCACCTTCCCCCCGCACTGTTTATAACTTATTGAGATATTCATTTTTTAAAATATAAATCTGCCGCCAGACACCCTTTACTTGGTGATGTGTCACATGCTACTAGTATTTAGATTAGTTTGTAGAATTATTAATGTTGATTATTTGTGCTTTAATAACATTTTTAAATACCATTTTAGTTACTTAAAAATACTACTAAATAATTGTAATTTGAAATATTTGATTCGCACAAATCAATATCAACGCTGCTGTTTGAATATAGGATGTTGAGAACAAGTAGAAAAAATTATAAATTGAAATCTTTAGTATACTTTATGTATTAGTAACTATAATTTAACTTAAGCTTAATATTATTTTTTTATGTTGCCTTATTTAAATCTAAAAGAGTTTGTTTTATATTATTCTACATCTTACTTACTAAGAATATGTGAAATTCTATGGACATCGTTGTCTTTTAACTAAAAAATACTTTATTGTAGAATTTACTGTTAAGTTATTATTTTATCACCATTTTAAAGGTGAAAATAGGTTTTACATAGATACGATAGAGTTTGTTACATTTACAATAAATACTAGATTTTTCGTGTGTGAAACGGTACTGAGACTATACAACTAATTCAGTTTAATATCTATGACATAATGGTTAAATTTAAAAACAAATTATATACACTACTAAATAACTACGATAAAATATAGATTAAAAATCTTTATTTAATCGATTTCAAATTATAATTATTTAATTTAACCTTAACATTTATTTATAATGGGTATAGACAAGTTCTTTCACTGAGTTATTATTGCGTAGATAAGCTGTAAAAAAGATATCAACTCCAATCGAATTAACTTCCATTCTTGTATTATCATAATAAATATATAAAAATGATAAGGAGGATACAACAGAAGATTACTGTTTGTATGTCATTTGCAAATTTTGTTACAATTACCTTAAAATCGATCGGAATTCAAATGTCTGCATGTCATGTCTGAAATGACGTTAAATGTTTCCGAGAACTTGAAAAAACAATAATAGATTAGATGGGGTCGTATCAATCAATCGTCAGCCGACATACGTCCATGGCTGGACATAGGCTTTCTGCAAAGATCTTCACATCTATTGATCCTGCACTAACGGCATCCAGCGGCTTCCCGTGCCCTTACAGTCAACGTGGCCTACGGTACCGCCGGGCACTAGGGGCCGTCGCCATTCCTACCCACCCTCCCAGGACCCCTTACGTACGATTAAAGTTTATTTAATTCTAAAATTATATCTACTCATGAAAATTAATTGTAACATAATGTATTTACCATTTTTTTACCTGTAGGATATAGGATAATTGCAGAAGTATATAATAGTTTGGCAAATATCTCCCTTCCGCCTTTTTGTCTTTTGAATTTCGCGGCTATGTACAAAGCGCTACAGACCTCGTATCTGGACAGGAACAGGTGGTGATCACTTGGCGCTATGTCCGGGCTATATGGTGGATGCGATAAAACCTCCCATCCGAGCTCCCGTAGCTTCTGACGAGTCATCAACGAAGTGTGTGGTCTGGCGTTGTCCTGGTGGAACACTACACCCTTCCTGTTGGCCAATTCTGGACGCTTCTGGTCGATCGCCTGCTTCAAGCGGTCCAGTTGTTCGCAGTAGATGGTAGAATTAAGCGTCTGGCCATATGGGAGCAGCTCATAGTGGATGATTCCCTTCCAATCCCACCAAACACACAGCAAAACCTTCCTGGCCGTCAATCCCGGCTTGGCCACTGTTTGGGACGATTCACCGGCCTTCGACCACGACCGTTTTCGCTTGATATTGTCGTATGTGATCCATTTTTGGTCGCCAGTCACCATCCGCTTCAAGAATGGGTCGAGTTCGTTCCGTTTCAGCAGCATATCGCAGGCGTTGATTCGGTCCAGAAGGTTTTTTTGCGTCAAATCATGCGGCACCCAAACATCAAGCTTTTTTTTGTATCCAGCCTTCTGCGGATGGTTTAAAATGGTTTGGTGACTAACTCCCATCTCCTGGGCGATGTCACGAGATGCCACATGCCGGTCTAACTCGATGTAGTCCATGATTTGATCGGTATTTGTCGTCACAGGTCTTCCGCCGGCTGGCTTATCCATGGTGTCGTTTTCACCGGCTCTGAATCGTCGAAACCATTCCTCCGCGGTTCGAAGTGATAGAGTACCATCCCCCAAAACACCATTAATCTCACGGAACGTTTCTCTAGCGGATTTGCCTTTAACGAAGGAAAACTTTAAAATAGCGCAAATTCGGCGTTAGTGAACTCCATGTTTACACGTCTATAACTGTTGAACGCAATATCCAAACTAATTATGCATAGAGTCGTTTTGTAGGTTATGTCAAGACCTTTCAAATTATGTATAGTATTGCCAGATACGAGCTCTGTAGCGCTTTGTACATAGCCGCGAAATTCAAAAGACAAAAAGGCGGAAGGGAGATATTTGCTAACCTATTATATTTAGGTCTTAATATATGGTTAAGAATGTATAATATTTTGTGGACCTTTTAAACTTCTTATAGTATATAGTTCTTACGTTTTAATAATAGCAAAGTATTTAATAACATTTTAAGTAAAACGGTACTGGGAGTGAAATAAAATGTTTCATGTAAAGTATCGTTTATTTTGAAAGCGGTATAAGTGCGTTAATTATATCTTGTTTCAATAAAAGGTTAGCATATCCGTTAAATACAAAAAAATAAGCAAATTATCTCAAACTTTTGGTACATTTCTATTGATTTTCTAATATTTAAT
Organism: Troides aeacus; assembly: GCA_033220335.2. Taxonomy (NCBI): domain Eukaryota; kingdom Metazoa; phylum Arthropoda; class Insecta; order Lepidoptera; family Papilionidae; genus Troides; species Troides aeacus. The sequence continues at coordinate 1,054,781 of CM067270.1, forward strand.
ATAGGCTATAGTAATTTTCTAAACTATTAGGTGTACCGGAAAGTAATGTCGTTTTCTTACGCTAATTATTATATATTCACTGTACATGTATATCTATAGAAATAAACTGTCAATATGTCGATGATCAGATATCTTTCTTTCTCATACTATTTATTGTTTTGTTTAAGTTTTTTAATATTATAAATCATTTAATAACAATACTATTTTTTTTCTACTATAAATAACTTTAAACTAACTAAACATGATAAAGGAAGTAAAACTTTTGTCAAACATTATAAATGTAGTGGTTCTTTTTCTCATTGTATGCGTTGAAATATATTAACATATTGATATGTACTTTCATTGACTTTTTCTTAATAATATGTTTAAATTTTCCGTTTAAATGATAAATATTATGAATATTTTAAGTCTGTATTAAGAACTATGTATTCTCTTTAAAATATATTGATGTCTGTGTAAATACATTATTTTATTTAGCATGACCTCTACTACAAAACCCTGTGTTAAACTGCAACTTGAAATCGTTGCCAATTTTTTCCAAACGAACAGGAAGTTCACTTGATAATTAAGGTAGGTAAGATAAGGAAGGATAATTCTAAACATAACAACGTGGTGCTACTTAGAATGAGATACACTGCACTACCGTTCTAACTAGCGCCAAGTTTTTTCGGGGAAGCCGTCTCACTTACCATTCGCCGGGACATGAATAAAAAACAATTTTTTTCTTTAGTTTTTGTATCATTGAACAAGTCTAGGAGTTTCTCGATACAACTAGCGCCATCTGTTGAACAAATTTTAAAATAAACCAATGCCTTACCAAGTACCTCAACATATTTTTATAATTACAAAAAAGCTATTAAGTTTCTAATACTATTAATTAAACGAATACTACCATATATTTAACTTATTCTATCTACAAATATCTCGTCTTAGCACGCTAACCCGTATGTACATTGTATAGAAATAATTTGGAAGATTAATCACACAACCAAGACACCTATTGAAAAAAAAAATTCTGTGTAGGTTTTATTTTGAAACAGCTAAACAGCGAGTAGCTTTTACAAATAGATTATTAAAAAACTAGTATTATTTCATCGGTTAGGGTTCCGTACAAAAAAGACAACACTCATAATTATTTGTTTCATGACCGCTTTGCTTGTAGCAACAGCCCTGCAACTCTAGGGTAGGAATTTTGTAAAATCCATTCTCAGTTGACCTCTAAACGGCAGATGCAATATCTCTACCAAATTTTGAGTGTTTATGCCTAATAGTTTTGGGAATCTTAAGATGATTCAATGAATGTCTGGATATATACACAATTATAAATAAATCTCAGAACAATTTCATTAGTTTCCCTTTGACGTCAATAATAATCTATTATACACAATCAATTTTTTCTACGGCACTACGTCAGGTCATTTTGGCATAAGTTAGATTTTTAACTAATAAATTGTACCACGATAAAAAGAAAGCTACATCACTGTTTTACAACGAATCTAGTTATGCGAATGTAGGTAACTTTAATTCTGGATCCCATCCGTGTGCGGACGGCACGGCAGACAACCCCCGGGCATTTGATAGGGGGAGGCTACCGTACTCTAATGAAATGTCTAGATCCGGTATACAACATGAAATTAAACCAACTATGCAGAAGCCTTATGAATTGAATAGAACTAAAGCATATTTATTACCGTCTACCGCCTGCCGAAGTTTTTTTGTTAGAAAACTTATTTCCAGGTGCAGAAAAGTTTAGATGAAATTTTATCATCTGAAACCTGATTTCCCTCTACTACGGCAGAGTTCTGATCATATTTCTATTATTTATCATAACATTTGTATAAACAAAACAACGGTTTACCTGGCTAAAGTCCGCAACTAGTTGAACCTGAGACATATTCTAATGTATATTTATAATATATTATTGTTATTTTTAAATTCTTTATTTCTCATACAGGAGGGTTATAAAATCATTATTATGATTATATATCATTGGAGCCAAAATCTAATATTTCTAACAATCTATTCTTTCTTAATATATCTTTTCTATCAAACTGATAAACTTTATACTTAATTCAAACATTCTTAACATTTTGCACTGCTGCATATTGATATTTTAATAGAAATAAAAAAATAATTATTAAATTTGTAATTTTTTAAAAATGTTATCTTCAGATGTACTTTAGTGCGGATCCCATCAAGTCGGAAGTCGGAAACTCCTCGAAAAAATCTAGATCTAACAAATGAGCTGAGTATATTCATTCAACATCCATTAGCAAAAGGTAATATATATATATATATATGTTAACATAACATTTCAGGTCTTAAAGCGACAGGTATAATCTGACTCCATGTGAACATCCTAACTAGGGAGTGCATGATATTAATAGACATGAACCTGTCAAAAAAAGAAATCAGAAAGGAATCGGTTCAACTGATAAGAAACTTATGAACAGAACATAGTAAACTCTCTCTTTGAGGTAGCCCCACAAAAAAAAATCCATTGGAGTTAGGTCGGGTAACCTCGGTGGCCACGGGATGTCCCCAAAGCGACTAATCAGTTTTTGAGGGAGATTTTCTCGCAACAAATCCATCGAAGCTCTGGCCGTGTGTGCGGTCGCACCATCCTGTTGAAACCACGTGTGTGATGAGAATGATGAATGAGCTCGCAGGTTCGGCAAAAAGAAATTCGAAATCATGAGCCGATAATTCTCACCATTGACATTCGTCGCTTGGCCCCGTGCATTTTCAAAAAAAAATGGTCCGATTATCCCATTCGTGGATAAAGCGCACTAAACAGTTACCCTTGGGCAATGTAATGGTTTTTGGTGCTTCAGTCGAGGATTGCGAGTTTTTAGAGCCCAGTAACGGCAATTTTGCTTGTTTACATGTCCGTTTAATTGAAAATGAGCCTCGTCGCTCCAAAAAATGGAATTCACAGTGCGAAAACGCTCCAACATAATTTCACAAAAAAATTTGCGTGACGCAAAGTCATTTTTTTTCAATTCTTGAATTATTTGAATTTTAAGAGGATGAAACTTCATATCTTTTTTCAAAATTTGATGCACAATTGCTCTTGGAAGTCCCAGTGAAGCTGCCCTTTTCCGTACCGAAAGTCGTGCATTTTCACGGAAACTGCGTTCAACCAGTTCAATGTTTTCGGGGGTCCTTGACGATCGACTAGGTCCTGGCCGTGGTGTGTTAATAGCCGAAGCAGTTGCGCGGAACCTCTCCACCCACGAACGAATTAAATTCACACTCGGCCCATCGCCTATCCGTCGAATATTGAAATGTGAACCAAACTGTCGCCGAGCGAGTACGTAAGAATCGTTACTCTTGAAAAATGCTTCAATAGCGAACGCGCGATGCTCACCCGACTACTGCGACATCGTGACTAAGAAATCCGCACGATCGGTGATTCTAATGACATCACCTTCCCCCCGCACTGTTTATAACTTATTGAGATATTCATTTTTTAAAATATAAATCTGCCGCCAGACACCCTTTACTTGGTGATGTGTCACATGCTACTAGTATTTAGATTAGTTTGTAGAATTATTAATGTTGATTATTTGTGCTTTAATAACATTTTTAAATACCATTTTAGTTACTTAAAAATACTACTAAATAATTGTAATTTGAAATATTTGATTCGCACAAATCAATATCAACGCTGCTGTTTGAATATAGGATGTTGAGAACAAGTAGAAAAAATTATAAATTGAAATCTTTAGTATACTTTATGTATTAGTAACTATAATTTAACTTAAGCTTAATATTATTTTTTTATGTTGCCTTATTTAAATCTAAAAGAGTTTGTTTTATATTATTCTACATCTTACTTACTAAGAATATGTGAAATTCTATGGACATCGTTGTCTTTTAACTAAAAAATACTTTATTGTAGAATTTACTGTTAAGTTATTATTTTATCACCATTTTAAAGGTGAAAATAGGTTTTACATAGATACGATAGAGTTTGTTACATTTACAATAAATACTAGATTTTTCGTGTGTGAAACGGTACTGAGACTATACAACTAATTCAGTTTAATATCTATGACATAATGGTTAAATTTAAAAACAAATTATATACACTACTAAATAACTACGATAAAATATAGATTAAAAATCTTTATTTAATCGATTTCAAATTATAATTATTTAATTTAACCTTAACATTTATTTATAATGGGTATAGACAAGTTCTTTCACTGAGTTATTATTGCGTAGATAAGCTGTAAAAAAGATATCAACTCCAATCGAATTAACTTCCATTCTTGTATTATCATAATAAATATATAAAAATGATAAGGAGGATACAACAGAAGATTACTGTTTGTATGTCATTTGCAAATTTTGTTACAATTACCTTAAAATCGATCGGAATTCAAATGTCTGCATGTCATGTCTGAAATGACGTTAAATGTTTCCGAGAACTTGAAAAAACAATAATAGATTAGATGGGGTCGTATCAATCAATCGTCAGCCGACATACGTCCATGGCTGGACATAGGCTTTCTGCAAAGATCTTCACATCTATTGATCCTGCACTAACGGCATCCAGCGGCTTCCCGTGCCCTTACAGTCAACGTGGCCTACGGTACCGCCGGGCACTAGGGGCCGTCGCCATTCCTACCCACCCTCCCAGGACCCCTTACGTACGATTAAAGTTTATTTAATTCTAAAATTATATCTACTCATGAAAATTAATTGTAACATAATGTATTTACCATTTTTTTACCTGTAGGATATAGGATAATTGCAGAAGTATATAATAGTTTGGCAAATATCTCCCTTCCGCCTTTTTGTCTTTTGAATTTCGCGGCTATGTACAAAGCGCTACAGACCTCGTATCTGGACAGGAACAGGTGGTGATCACTTGGCGCTATGTCCGGGCTATATGGTGGATGCGATAAAACCTCCCATCCGAGCTCCCGTAGCTTCTGACGAGTCATCAACGAAGTGTGTGGTCTGGCGTTGTCCTGGTGGAACACTACACCCTTCCTGTTGGCCAATTCTGGACGCTTCTGGTCGATCGCCTGCTTCAAGCGGTCCAGTTGTTCGCAGTAGATGGTAGAATTAAGCGTCTGGCCATATGGGAGCAGCTCATAGTGGATGATTCCCTTCCAATCCCACCAAACACACAGCAAAACCTTCCTGGCCGTCAATCCCGGCTTGGCCACTGTTTGGGACGATTCACCGGCCTTCGACCACGACCGTTTTCGCTTGATATTGTCGTATGTGATCCATTTTTGGTCGCCAGTCACCATCCGCTTCAAGAATGGGTCGAGTTCGTTCCGTTTCAGCAGCATATCGCAGGCGTTGATTCGGTCCAGAAGGTTTTTTTGCGTCAAATCATGCGGCACCCAAACATCAAGCTTTTTTTTGTATCCAGCCTTCTGCGGATGGTTTAAAATGGTTTGGTGACTAACTCCCATCTCCTGGGCGATGTCACGAGATGCCACATGCCGGTCTAACTCGATGTAGTCCATGATTTGATCGGTATTTGTCGTCACAGGTCTTCCGCCGGCTGGCTTATCCATGGTGTCGTTTTCACCGGCTCTGAATCGTCGAAACCATTCCTCCGCGGTTCGAAGTGATAGAGTACCATCCCCCAAAACACCATTAATCTCACGGAACGTTTCTCTAGCGGATTTGCCTTTAACGAAGGAAAACTTTAAAATAGCGCAAATTCGGCGTTAGTGAACTCCATGTTTACACGTCTATAACTGTTGAACGCAATATCCAAACTAATTATGCATAGAGTCGTTTTGTAGGTTATGTCAAGACCTTTCAAATTATGTATAGTATTGCCAGATACGAGCTCTGTAGCGCTTTGTACATAGCCGCGAAATTCAAAAGACAAAAAGGCGGAAGGGAGATATTTGCTAACCTATTATATTTAGGTCTTAATATATGGTTAAGAATGTATAATATTTTGTGGACCTTTTAAACTTCTTATAGTATATAGTTCTTACGTTTTAATAATAGCAAAGTATTTAATAACATTTTAAGTAAAACGGTACTGGGAGTGAAATAAAATGTTTCATGTAAAGTATCGTTTATTTTGAAAGCGGTATAAGTGCGTTAATTATATCTTGTTTCAATAAAAGGTTAGCATATCCGTTAAATACAAAAAAATAAGCAAATTATCTCAAACTTTTGGTACATTTCTATTGATTTTCTAATATTTAATATAGGCTATAGTAATTTTCTAAACTATTAGGTGTACCGGAAAGTAATGTCGTTTTCTTACGCTAATTATTATATATTCACTGTACATGTATATCTATAGAAATAAACTGTCAATATGTCGATGATCAGATATCTTTCTTTCTCATACTATTTATTGTTTTGTTTAAGTTTTTTAATATTATAAATCATTTAATAACAATACTATTTTTTTTCTACTATAAATAACTTTAAACTAACTAAACATGATAAAGGAAGTAAAACTTTTGTCAAACATTATAAATGTAGTGGTTCTTTTTCTCATTGTATGCGTTGAAATATATTAACATATTGATATGTACTTTCATTGACTTTTTCTTAATAATATGTTTAAATTTTCCGTTTAAATGATAAATATTATGAATATTTTAAGTCTGTATTAAGAACTATGTATTCTCTTTAAAATATATTGATGTCTGTGTAAATACATTATTTTATTTAGCATGACCTCTACTACAAAACCCTGTGTTAAACTGCAACTTGAAATCGTTGCCAATTTTTTCCAAACGAACAGGAAGTTCACTTGATAATTAAGGTAGGTAAGATAAGGAAGGATAATTCTAAACATAACAACGTGGTGCTACTTAGAATGAGATACACTGCACTACCGTTCTAACTAGCGCCAAGTTTTTTCGGGGAAGCCGTCTCACTTACCATTCGCCGGGACATGAATAAAAAACAATTTTTTTCTTTAGTTTTTGTATCATTGAACAAGTCTAGGAGTTTCTCGATACAACTAGCGCCATCTGTTGAACAAATTTTAAAATAAACCAATGCCTTACCAAGTACCTCAACATATTTTTATAATTACAAAAAAGCTATTAAGTTTCTAATACTATTAATTAAACGAATACTACCATATATTTAACTTATTCTATCTACAAATATCTCGTCTTAGCACGCTAACCCGTATGTACATTGTATAGAAATAATTTGGAAGATTAATCACACAACCAAGACACCTATTGAAAAAAAAAATTCTGTGTAGGTTTTATTTTGAAACAGCTAAACAGCGAGTAGCTTTTACAAATAGATTATTAAAAAACTAGTATTATTTCATCGGTTAGGGTTCCGTACAAAAAAGACAACACTCATAATTATTTGTTTCATGACCGCTTTGCTTGTAGCAACAGCCCTGCAACTCTAGGGTAGGAATTTTGTAAAATCCATTCTCAGTTGACCTCTAAACGGCAGATGCAATATCTCTACCAAATTTTGAGTGTTTATGCCTAATAGTTTTGGGAATCTTAAGATGATTCAATGAATGTCTGGATATATACACAATTATAAATAAATCTCAGAACAATTTCATTAGTTTCCCTTTGACGTCAATAATAATCTATTATACACAATCAATTTTTTCTACGGCACTACGTCAGGTCATTTTGGCATAAGTTAGATTTTTAACTAATAAATTGTACCACGATAAAAAGAAAGCTACATCACTGTTTTACAACGAATCTAGTTATGCGAATGTAGGTAACTTTAATTCTGGATCCCATCCGTGTGCGGACGGCACGGCAGACAACCCCCGGGCATTTGATAGGAGGAGGCTACCGTACTCTAATGAAATGTCTAGATCCGGTATACAACATGAAATTAAACCAACTATGCAGAAGCCTTATGAATTGAATAGAACTAAAGCATATTTATTACCGTCTACCGCCTGCCGAAGTTTTTTTGTTAGAAAACTTATTTCCAGGTGCAGAAAAGTTTAGATGAAATTTTATCATCTGAAACCTGATTTCCCTCTACTACGGCAGAGTTCTGATCATATTTCTATTATTTATCATAACATTTGTATAAACAAAACAACGGTTTACCTGGCTAAAGTCCGCAACTAGTTGAACCTGAGACATATTCTAATGTATATTTATAATATATTATTGTTATTTTTAAATTCTTTATTTCTCATACAGGAGGGTTATAAAATCATTATTATGATTATATATCATTGGAGCCAAAATCTAATATTTCTAACAATCTATTCTTTCTTAATATATCTTTTCTATCAAACTGATAAACTTTATACTTAATTCAAACATTCTTAACATTTTGCACTGCTGCATATTGATATTTTAATAGAAATAAAAAAATAATTATTAAATTTGTAATTTTTTAAAAATGTTATCTTCAGATGTACTTTAGTGCGGATCCCATCAAGTCGGAAGTCGGAAACTCCTCGAAAAAATCTAGATCTAACAAATGAGCTGAGTATATTCATTCAACATCCATTAGCAAAAGGTAATATATATATATATATATGTTAACATAACATTTCAGGTCTTAAAGCGACAGGTATAATCTGACTCCATGTGAACATCCTAACTAGGGAGTGCATGATATTAATAGACATGAACCTGTCAAAAAAAGAAATCAGAAAGGAATCGGTTCAACTGATAAGAAACTTATGAACAGAACATTATAAGTTTTAAACTTATTCCGCTTCACTGTAAACTCTGGAGTTAAATAGAACCATAAATAATGGTATGACCCTGAAGAGGACAATGGCTGGACTTGATCTCCGGTTATTGAAGTACTGACGAGGCTGTAAGGATCTGCATAAAACTGACTCCAGGACGGGACTATCCCAACCTAAAGTTAGCTTAGTTGTGTTCGGAACTGAAAACTCGTGCCCTCTCCATACGTCGAAGGTGACCACCGAAATCTACACATAACTCTGACTTTCTACGAGAAGGCAGAGAATCTTGCAGAGGATTCCCTCCCTCCCCGAAACCAAAAAAAATTAATGAGAACCATAGATAAAGGTTATACATATCAAACGTTATTTCGTCATACTATTGTTAAGTTTATTGTTTTAAAAGCATGATTTATAACATTTATTTATAAAGATACGATAAAATTAACCTGTCTGTATGAAACTTAATTTAATTAAAAAAAATGTTCATTAAGCTAAAAAATTACTATGGTCCTGTAATAAAATTTTGTTTATAAACACTAAAGTTTTTCATTACAAAGCAGAGAGGTAAAGTACAGGTCCATACAAAGCGTTTCCAGTAGTACATTTAATTATTGGCGTTGTAGGGTATTAGTATAATTGGGACGCACTATTCATGCACGTATTAATTAGTGGAACTATTGGAGGATCAGTTACATGGTACAAAGCTGGATGTAATGGTTATTGAAGGGAAACACGAGCACGCTGACGGGAAGCACACAAAGGGCGGCCGAATAACAATCAACCATTTCTATTAGACGCGAGTTTATCGCTTTGTGATGTATCTCACTTGATTATTTAGCCGGCGTCAAAGCCGCGTTAGATTATTACCAGTAATAACATGCTGTAATATGATTGATTGGATTGCATTGGATGTTTCTCCAATCGATTGAGCCACCCCGATCGATGACTACTCTAGAAACAAAGAACAAAGAAGATATCTATATATAGGAGTTATCCAGAGGTTCATTGACTGATCATGTGATCTCTGAAAGTGTTATACTTAAACAACCAAAATTTGGTAGATCAGCTAAGAGTACATTTTACAAAATACCTTCCCCTAAAGGAGTTACGAGGATGTTACCGCCAGAAACCGCGCGAAGAACAGCTCGTAGTTTTCACTCTGAAGATCCAAAGAGACAACAACTTCTAAAAGTGAGCATCCATCAGTTTAGATGATGATGATAGATACGTTACTGCTTTAAGAATCTACGAAAAAACGTATAGATGTATAAATTACCTTTACTGCTTTCCCTTCCTGTACCTAATTTTGTTTTCGTATACATTTAGCGGCATATGTCCAGTAGTCGACGTCTGTTCGCTGATGATGATGATACATGTCATACGTAATAATGCGAAAACGTAAATTAAAGACAGAATATGTATACATACACGTGCATGTACACGCTAAACACGACATAATTATCTGAACTAATTGTTAGCTAGTTGCTAAATTCTTTTACGGTAGTAAGAATAGGACTAAGGTAAGCCCTGCCTGTCGTAGAACGCGATTAAAAGGGCCTAGGAGTTTCGCGACCCTTGAGAGTGGGGGCGCAACAAGCGAACCTAATTGGGACAGTGTCTAGCTCAGCAATGGTGCCTAGGATGGTTTGGCTCTTCCTCAGAGACGTACTAACACAAAGTTTTTGAATCTAACATAACCTTTATTTCCCCCCAGAAGCAAGGTACCTTTCGAAGAATCTCCCTCGAAACAAAAAAAATCTTTTCCAGTTAGATTAGAAGTAATTTTTTCTCATAAAGTGGAAGACTAGTACTGTAATTACCATAAATCGATACCACACATATATATATATATAATCTCTCAGACTCTCCCCATCTAGTTTAAGCTACATATTGTCCTATTATCCATTATAACTTGAGCTCTGCGAACATTGTAATAGCATATCGTCGCTGATGCAACGTTCAATTCATATGATTGAAAATTTATAATCCTATTAAGGTTCTATCAGATATCACAAAGGAAGTATAGTGGTGGTAGGTCTCTGTTGCCTATTTTATTCTGGTTAATAAAGATATAATAAGATAAAGGGATTTGTATCTAATTCAATTACTGGGGTAACTTGACATGGTGGTGATGTATGGTGAGAATCGAAATGGACCAAATTCTTCCATCTGAACCCAAACTAACTTGGATATTTTTGGAAGAGACAGCTGATCGATGTCCAGCAGTAGACGTCTATGCTAATCTATCGAATTGTAAAAGGAAATGCATTCTAGAATATAACAGCATATACGGAGAAAAAGTAAGAAAAATCTAGTTGAACTACTGTGTATATTATATGTTTATAAAGCTCCTACAGATGATCATGGCTTTAAAGTATAAACATCAGAGTATCTAAGAGCTTATCTGTGAATGGATTTCATCAACACCATGTACCAAGTAACTTTGTTCAACAAATACCTTTGAGCCAAATTATTCGTGCAGCACTGTATCAATGATTTGAAGCTAGGCATTCCCCGCGTGTAAACAGCGCGCAATCCCTGATAGGGAATGGAACAGAAAGGAATAACTTAGCTTCAAATGAATCCTGTGGTTCTTTGATAACCCTGTACCACGAAATTAATTGAAAAAGCAATTGACTTTAACTCAGTCTTCGTAACTACAAGCCGTCCTGGCCTACATGCGATCATCCTGTGTTTAGTTTACGCAAATATATATACCCTTCTATCGATTCATCTTTGTAACATTACTTATTTCTAACACATCCTCATTCCTATTATATTAATAAATTTTATTTTATACACAGATAGTTTATTTCTTTGGTTTTATATCCTTAATTGTATAATCCTTATCTTATTCTCCTAAACTCACTTAATGTATAATGTAAACAAAATATCTTTGTACGTAAGTTATTCAAAAGTTTATCTGCTTTTTAACAACAGATCAATGTAGTAGAAATCAATAGGTTTCTTTTCTTCTATCTTAATAAGAAAGACAAGCTAACACTAAACTTAGTAGTAAGTGATATCTGTATATGTACAAATCTTACTCAAGGTAGAATATGCTGGTGGTAGGTCTCTAGGAAACAGTCTGGGTAGGTGTATTTGCCGCCAAACAATAGTATGTAAACATTACTATGTTCCAGTTTGAAGAGCGCTGTATTTAGTGAAGTTACTAACGAGACTCAACCTTTTATTGCCACTTTTTTATGGGCAAGCAAATCACTTACCATCAAGTGATCGCTCCCTACCGTCCGAGGCTTTATTGATTAAAAAAAAAATCAGTCACATTTCTTTACAAATTTCACTAGCTATCACACATATCAGATTTAATTTTGTAGCGTAAGTACTGGGTACTAATGCCTCTTCTAATGCAATGAAGGAGACCACCGAGAGGATTTTGGTGGGTAGAAGCTCCTCATAATCTTGTCTTCCGCCCAGAAGCAAAACAAGTTTTAAAAATATTTCCACTGCGATAAAAAAAAGTCTTTTCACGACCTTTACAACTCCTTTAGGTTTATTTTACTTGCGTTTAATACACTAGTTCTCGTCCGGAATAAAAAGAGTTAATTTTTTAGATATAGATACAAATATACCAATAACATTCATCCAAAACTTGTCTTTAATTGGATTCAACAAAACATCCAACAACACTGATATATCTGTGAGGTATTTAATAACAGCGCATCGGTGAAACTATTCGACGTTAGGCTTTTCACAGATGTTTATTAGTATGGAGGCTGAAGCTTGGCGGTTAGGTTTGGGTTTTGTCCTGTCCACAGACGCTTGTTGCGGCGATAAATTAATTGTAACCTATTGTAGTTATTTCCAATAATACATCATAATCTATTATACAATAATAATTCAATAAAACAAATTATACAAATGAAATATTTAAAGTTTTTAATGTAGGACAGTTTCAGATAAGTTGTAATGATGACCGTAAAATATTTGAATGAACTGGAAACGTTGCCGATTAATAAAGATGTGTGCTTTGAGAAGTATTTTTATCGTCAAGTAAATTTTCAGGAGATACACTACTTTAAGTGAGACGTGTTAAGTCCTGCTCTAGGCCTAGCCTGATCCATAGAAAGATCACATTCCTACGATTTAGAAAGTCCTCCTTTTAGTAGTTAACTGTTACAATTAAGACGTGAAATACATATGTTTGATAAAACTGTATTCAACCGATTTTATCTCATATATTTAAATATTCATAACCTTGTCGCTTCCAGTGGTTTATAGCATCCATTGTCATGGGAGGATTGCGGTGACCGATGTCCTGACTACATAGTCATTGCAGAGTACCTGAAGCAGTTTAATTTCCATTCGTAGTCCGATCAACGCAGAGTGAGCTCATTGTCTTGAAGTGTTCTAGAGATCCAATTTTAGGTACGTTTTAATTAAATTCTACCCCGGATGCGCTAATTGACCCCCCACTATTTCCGGGAAGGCAGTTCGCCCGGGCTGTCAGCTGCAGCGCTGAACAAGTTAACTTTGTTTGCGTATCGATCCAAAAGTTCACGCAGGTCATTCGCATTATTGACGTACGTGGGCTTTGTGCTGAAAAAAAAGGTAATTACATAAAAGCCCAGTCACACTGTTACACACAGCAACAGCCATACAACCAAACATCTTCAAAGTCACACACACGACCACATACAACCACCGCCATAAAGTTCACTGGTGATAGGGCTCTGTCGCTGGAGGCTGCCCAAGTACCACCGTAGGGGTACCACCGCAACGCCTATTTCTTCCGTCAAACAGTACTGTGCAAACATTACTCTATTCCTGTTTGAAGGGCGTTACTGCTAGTGTAATTACAAGAGTAACTATACTAAAATTGTTATGTCTAATTCGACAAACACAATGTGATGCAGTGTATATCGTAACTAGCGCCACGTTGTTATAGACAGGCGTATCACTTACGATCAAGTGTGCGTATCACTCGTCTCGTCGCTTCGTCGAACAAAAAAAAAATCAGAAAAATTTTATCAATAATTTATTATTAATCACCTTTAGAGGGATATTGAGGAGAAGTACATACTGTGCCGACCCCACATAGCTGGCAAAAGGGCAGGAGAAAGAAGAAGAAGAAGAAGAGGGTTCTGGAAGCACCTGTTGCGATTTGTTTTACAACAAACTTGTTGATTACATTTGATGCCTTGGACGATATTAATACTTCAACGATGTTTTTCTTTTCTCCACGTCTTTCTTCACACTCAGCAGCTCATTCTAGTTACTTCGCAATTGCTGCAGTTCTTCCCACTTTACAGTAATCCAAGAAGATAATTCTTTAATCGCTGTCCTTTGTGATTTACACTATGCGTCCCCTTTGTTTTGCAGATACATTCTATATCCACATTAAATTCGTGAGAAGACTGTAACTATAGTTATAATATTTATTCGCTTGTATCATCCCAGACACAGACTGGATCAGCAACTAGATTATAATAATGTAGGTAACTTTTAAAGCAACATGTCCTGTGAAAAGTTGAAAGTTGAAATTTGATTTCATGAAGAAGAGGCAATTTTGATGTCTTTGAAAAATATTTTCATGTCCCACTTCAGTCATATCTTAATATTTGATGTTAATCATGCGAAGAAAACAGTTGTACTTAAGAGACAAGAACGTTCATTATACTTAGAATTCTGGTTTTTACAACGAAGGTAAAAAAAAAACCTATTTTGTTACATTTAATTAATGATCAATTTGTTTATTCTCATCGACGTTTATCCTTGAGCAAAATTGAAAAAGATTTTTAGAAAATGCTTTTCACCGAGTACTTTATGTAAACAATGTTAATTAGAAGTAGTCTAATGAGCATTATTTACATGATAGCCATTTCCAGAGACAGACTAAATAACCAAAGGATTCGCCATTAGAGTTAATATTTTCGGTAATTGGAAATATTTTTTTGACTCTCATTTTTAATGAACCTAATATATAAAGATTATATAAGAGTTATAGGGTCAAATTCAAACTTTAAACTAAACGACGAGACGGCCACTGTAACCGATCCTTGAAGCTGCGTGATCGTTTCAAATAAACTTTTCTTCATCATCCTAAATAAGTGAATTTAATTGAAATCTTTTAGAATTCGTAAATGCTGTTAGTTTTATGCGTATTTATCGGCCATACAAGTACTTGTCGTTACAAAGATAATAACCTTTTGTGGTATACTGATTCGAATATCCACAAAGCGATCTTACCCTTGAGATGTTTAAAAAATTACTTCGCTCTCCAAATATACAATAAATGTAAGCTTCAGTTGTTTATAAAAAATAAAAAAATAGAATACCTTACCACCCCTGTTGTATTAAATAAAAGTGAATATCTTTCTTACATGTTATATTTTACAAAACTGTCTTAACAGCCCACTTAATGTCACCACAACTGGTACTCGATGCTTTATCCCACAAAGAATCAAGGCCATCTACCACGTTAGCCAAGTGCGGTTTGGGAAATGTCACATGTCCTCAAAAACTATGGTTATTGAAACCGGTCGGTTTCCTCATAATGTTATCCTTCAGCGAAAGTTAACGCTCATTGGAAATCGAACCCACGCCTCTGAGTAAAGCGCCTTGTAAACCGAACTCATGCGACTTTCTTAACTGATTCTATTCATTTATTTTATTTACGAAACTATAACCTCGATAACCACTATATCTTCTGTGTACATAACATAACATTCTAGAAGTTTCTATCGTCATTAACTATTCTGTAGAGTTTAAAGAGTATTAATCGTGAAAAATTAAAAATATGTACTCTCTCTTGTATTGGATGCATAAAGCTAACAGAACCAACGTAACTTGGTCCCTACGTACAATGAAACGGCATGCTCTTCGAAGGCAACTACTGACTTCAGAGAATTGCTGAAATGAAATAATCCGATTAAGGCTCTGCCGAGATATACAAGTAGCAGGGATGAGCCTTAACAAGCCAAAAGTACTTGATGAACTAATAATATTTCTTCTTAAGATCGCAAACACGATTTTTTAAAATCAGAAGCGTACATTATAACATTAAAGAAACACAGTAGATATATCAAGAAGATATAATGACGTACCCACATGTTGAATATATGTTAAATGTGCACATACTTATAAGGACTGATATATAAAACCATTTACTTCTTGGTTATATACTTTGTATTTTAATGTAGCCAAAGAGGACCAGTACTCTAAAGTTTTATATTGAGACAGTAAAATATTATTGTGTTGCATCAAGTGAGTGTCTAGTGAAGCAGTTATAAAACTGAATAACGCCGTTCACTAGATACGATATACTTGTTGACGAATAAAATTTTCAAGAGAAATAACATAGAAGCAATTTCCCAAGCAATAAAGATGAGTTCTGCCGTTGACAAGGAAATGGATAAAACGCCACGTTACAAGGTTGTGAGGTATAGTTGGCGTAATCAAACTTCTCGTAGCTCGCTGGCCTAATGGTTAGCGCGTGCGGCTTTCATTCCGAAGGTCGCGGGTTCAAACCTCGGCATATACCAATGACTTAATATTTAAGTTATGTACATTTGTGAACTTTAGTTACAACAGCGAGATACAAAAACGGTGAAGGAAAACATCGCGAGGAAACCCGCACACTGATATCATCTTTGTGTGTGTGTGTGGTGGTCCCAATAAAGTGGCAACAGGCTCGCCCCCTGTTACATGGGACCTAATCTGACCACATCTGGCGAAACGTGGGTGGTTTATTCACCTCTGCCTACCCCTACTGGGAAAAAGGCGTGACAATATAAAAAAAAAAAATCAAACTTCTTCGATTATGCGTATTGCTTATTTCAGTACCCTTATATACATGTCATTAACTCTCATTTTTTCCCGTGACTGAGACGTGACCCTGACATTCTTCTGACGTGTTACCATCGACAATTTTCAAAGGCGGTGCGAGTAGGTAAGTAGCCTACAAGGTAAACAGGCAATAAAATATTTTCTCTGGAGAATAGAGTGACCAGGATAAATAGCACAGAACGTAGCTAAAACTTTTTTAATATTTTTTTCTATTTCTTTAATATTTAAGAGTTCTTTGTTTAATTCCACATAAGATCTATTCAAAACGTAGAGACAAGAAATCTATAGCATAGTAAAAAATAGTTTGAACTGTCTTTAGGATCAAAAATATAAATTTTATTCAAAATATGGTTAATTTTAGAACAGAACATATAATAAAGAAATGTTTTTTATTTTATTTTTTTAATATATATCAATACTACTATTTACTTATAACCAAAACTCAGTTATTTTTACAGTACTTCATGTGTACTCTGTCACTACCTAAAAAGATGGAACATTTCGATTTCATTTTTAATTTAACGTGGCTGTAACATATTTAACCTGTAGGCTTTAATTATATTTAAAGGTGTCTTTACTACTTTACTAACTTTAGTATTTAAGCTAAATTTATTGTGAACATGAAATAAATGAATGTATTAGGTCTTTACCTATGAAATTGCCGTTTTGTATGAAAAAATTTAAACGAATCAGCTGGACGAGAGGCAACAAATTCTTCTAAGGCATTTTGTACTGCCTCTCGGGTATTTAATTCTTTTTCCGCCAAGGAGCTATCCAAATTCAGGAAAAAGTAGTAGTCTGTAGGCGCAAGGTCTGGTGAGTAGGACGGATGACGGAGAGCTTCTAATCCCAGTTCTTGCTACTTGGAGACCGTCTGCTGTGCAGTATGAGGTCGCGTGTTGTCGTGCAGGAGCAGCGGAGACGAGCGATTGACAATGCTGGTTGGAGATAGACAAAATATACAAAATATAAATAAAAAAAATCTACTTTTAGAAAAGGAATTCCATGTTTTTAAAATAAAATTAAATAGAAATTAGAATTCTTAGCCAAACAAACATAATTTTGACTTGAAATGGCCGGCACTGCGGAACGGCAATTTCATAGGTAAAGACGTATTATTTATAAAAAGTTAATCACTTGCTAAATTGTTATTACGCCACAGCTTATTATATTATTACATTAGCATATATTTACTTTGTTCAACCCGTTCATAGGGCAAAAGGCAATAAGTTTAACTATTATTATTGGTATATAAAAAAGAAAGTGTTTGTCTTATTGAACCGTGTGGTCACCTTAATGACAGACGAGGAAAATTTAATAAAGTCTTCCCTATGAAATGCACTTTAGAACATGCCCTACGAACGATTTAAATTAAGTGATTCACTTTGAACCATGCAGCGTATAAACTCTAATGGAAAATATATACGGCTGCAACAACGAGGACGTTTTTCCCGAACGTCAAGTCAGCTTATCGCGTACCGAGAGCTCGACACGGTCCTGGTCCAGATGTTCACTGGGCACAGGGGATTCTCAGAGTACCTTCACAGGTTTAAGCTCAAGGAGAGTCCCGCGTGCCCCTGTGACCCGGAGGTGGACCAGACCGTGGTGCACATCCTGCTTTCCTGTCCCTTATTCGGGGCAGAAAGGGCAAAATTAGAAATAGAATCAGGTAATAAGTTAGAAATGGCAGCTGTTGCCTCTCTGATGAGTGAGGACGAAAGTCGCCAGATATTTATAAATTACTCTAAAAAAGTAGTGGGTAATATTGTAACAAGGAACAAAATATAAAGTAGAAATAAGATCAAAATAAAAATAATGTAATGTGAAACTAATGTAATAAAGTAAGTCTTTTTTATTTTATATAAAAAAGAAAACTCAAAGAAAGGAAATGGAAGAAGAGCAAATGAATGGGTGCCTTTTATTTCAGCTCAAAATTGTTCCAGACATGACGAGGCGACGGCGTCTTCACTCTGCGAGAGGTAAGGAAGAAGGAATGGAATGGAGAATGAAAGAAAAGAGGAGGAGAAATAAAGGAAAGAAAGATAAGTTTTGAGCGGAAGTTGGAAGTATAAAAGGAGAGAGAGTAGGGAAATACTGTAATAGATAAGAATAAAATGGATAGTAAGTGAAATGTACTAAAGGCCGGGGAATGATGGTAAAAAAAAATAATAGAAAATATATTAAAAATATTCACATATAATTATTTAGGAGAACATATGGTATACAACTTGAAAGAATATTGAGTTACTGTTGTAAAAATATCGCCTTAATATGAGTGGTTTAAAAACCTTCAAATAGCGAGAAAACATTGGATAATTTCGAAATGGTATAACCGTTTAATTATAGCTAATTGCGCTTCTAATACTCAATCTTTAAGAACTAAATCAAAATCGATCGTGTTGATTATTATGATAACACGTGTCTGTGGTTTCATGTTAATGATAAAAACATTAATACACGAGACACAACATTCCTCTTCATGAACGAGGGATAATTTTAAAATACAAATGGCTTAATAACCTGTCGAGACAGTCAATTCACATAACAACCTCACCTTGGCCTTTGATTTGGCAAGGGTCGACCCGAACCTACCCCAAACGTTCACAAGTAGGTCGAGTTGAATCGATACGAAGGTACTTTGATTTGCGTACCCACGTGCACCTCTATGTTACTTTACACTACACAATAACAGTAATACACAACTGAATTAATCCAATATATAGTTTGGCAAATATCTCCCTTCCGCCTTTTTGTCTTTTGAATTTCGCGGCTATGTACAAAGCGCTACAGAGCTCGTATCTGGCAATACTATACATAATTTGAAAGGTCTTGACATAACCTACAAAACGACGCTATGCATAATTAGTTTGGATATTGCGTTCAACAGTTATAGACGTGTAAACATGGAGTTCACTAACGCCGAAATTCGCGCTATTTTAAAGTTTTCCTTCGTTAAAGGCAAATCCGCCAGAGAAACGTTCCGTGACATTAATGGTGTTTTGGGGGATGGTACTCTATCACTTCGAACCGCGGAGGAATGGTTTCGACGGTTCAGAGCCGGTGAAAACGACACCATGGATAAGCCAGCCGGCGGAAGACCTGTGACAACAAATACCGATCAAATCATGGACTACATCGAGTTAGACCGGCATGTGGCATCTCGTGACATCGCCCAGGAGATGGGAGTTAGTCACCAAACCATTTTAAACCATCTGCAGAAGGCTGGATACAAAAAAAAGCTTGATGTTTGGGTGCCGCATGATTTGACGCAAAAAAACCTTCTGGACCGAATCAACGCCTGCGATATGCTGCTGAAACGGAACGAACTCGACCCATTCTTGAAGCGGATGGTGACTGGCGACCAAAAATGGATCACATACGACAATATCAAGCGAAAACGGTCGTGGTCAAAGGCCGGTGAATCGTCCGAAACAGTGGCCAAGCCGGGATTGACGGCCAGGAAGGTTTTGCTGTGTGTTTGGTGGGATTGGAAGGGAATCATCCACTATGAGCTGCACCCATATGGCCAGACGCTTAATTCTACCATCTACTGCGAACAACTGGACCGCTTGAAGCAGGCGATCGACCAGAAGCGTCCAGAATTGGCCAACAGGAAGGGTGTAGTGTTCCACTAGGACAACGCCAGACCACACACTTCGTTGATGACTCGTCAGAAGCTACGGGAGCTCGGATGGGAGGTTTTATCGCATCCACCATATAGCCCGGACATAGCGCCAAGTGATTACCACCTGTTCCTGTCCATGGTGAACGCCCTTGGTGGTGTAAAGTTGAACTCAAAAGAGGCTTGTGAAAAGTGGCTGTCCGAGTTCTTCGCAAATAAGGAGGGGGGCTTCTACGAGGGAGGTATTATGAAGTTGCCGTCTAGATGGAAACAGATTATCGAACAAAACGGCGCATATTTGAACTAAATCCGATCACTGTAACACTTTTTATAAAGCATTGAATAAAGAGCAAAAAAGCGGAAGGGAGATATTTGCCAAACTTATATTAATAAAAAAAAAAAAACGTTTTTAAAACTCGTTAGTGTTTAACATTTTAATATATTTTCATTAAACTATATACATATATAAATTAAAACAGGAAATATTTATCGGCTCTCAAAGCATTAGAGGTTCTATAAAAATTCATTTTGCCATTTAAGAGTAAATATTAAAATTATGCTTTTGACGTCCTGATATATTGAGGGTGTTCAATTATGAATAGGCTTCTTTCAGATTAGTACACCTAACCATCAAATATTACATCCCTACTATCAAATGAAATGGGAATCAAATATTCATTAATATTAAACATAAATTATGAAGTTTTTTTTCCTTTTTTAATATATCTATCTACATTTATTTAATATATAATAATATACATTTAGTATAAACTATTATAACAACAGTAAAAATATATAATTAATAAATTACAATTACAATATAACATTCAAATAAAATAATTCGTATAGTGATAGGTTTTTTCGTTGACTAGCTACCACCTTCACATTGTTAATCAGCCGCCATATTGCTTTTTCTGGCTATCAATATATTGAAGCCGATGTATTATTTTTGTGTGACCCTCCATAACCTCTATATGACTTATTAAGATATAAAATAGAGATGAACTGTAAGTCCGTTGTAGAAGTGAAAAAGGTAGACGATGTGATGGCAGCATCTAATCGCGAATATTAAATTCGACACAAAGCGAAACGCACACAGGCGCGTATGCTCAGCCGCGAGGCGCGCCGCGCGGCAACGTCCGGGGCGAAGGGCTTTCCAATAACGGTTCCAGTCATGTTTGCAAATTAAATAACGTACAGTAATCTAAGTAGTGTTTATATATTTTATTTATACGACGCAGCTACGAGATGTAAAGGACGTTCTACGTCTGCCTATAACATTAATATACACAGCAATGAAGTCCCAGTTAGGATTTATACACAGTCGCCTTGGAACACAAGACTTGACGTATTTACCTATCAGTAGCCCTGCATATATGACTCGCTCTTACGCAGCGCGTATTTCTGACACCAATAATACTGCGCAAATATTACTGTGTTCCGGTTTGAAGGGCGCCGTAACTACTTAAATAACTGGGCTAACGATAATTAACATCTTATCAATATCACCTTACTTAACGCCACGTTTTTATGGGCAGGTGTACCAATCACCATTAGGTGAACGTCCCGTTCGTCTCGTCACTTAATTGAATAAAAAAAGGTTTTCATCACGAGGGTCCTAAGATCAATAAAGTAGCCTAGCATCAAGTAAAGCACTAATGTATACTGTAAAAGAAAATAATTATCTCTTCTATGAAGAAACAGTACAATGGACACGTCAAGGTGCCTTTCACCTCGAACAGACGATGACACGAGATTGTATTGTGTATATCCTATCGAATGAACCTGAAAAATGTGTTTATTATCTTTTGTTGTCTGTGTACATTATGAGCAACACATATAATAAATATAATATATATTTCAAATATCGTCTTACAAAAGAAAATTCTAGAAGCAACTAGTTATGAGAATTACGATGTAACCGAACGAGAAGCTTTCCTGGGATAATCTGCACAATCAAAATATATAGGAGCTTTTCGGAAATCGTGAGCTTTGGTTCCTCCACAAGGAGAGAGCTTATGGGGGCGAGGTGTTGGTGTTGCGCCACCCCATTCAGAATTTCATTTAGATAAATTCGGTTGGCTTTAAACGTGCCTATTGACATATAATATTAATATTATATGAGAACATCGACATTCAATGTTCATTTTTATTACCAATGATCAGCTGAGGATTTCATTGTTTGTGATGATGATGATGATGTTGATAAGGATTACGTTCAGGAAATTCAGATTTTAAATTTATGATAAACTACTTGTATACCGTAGTTACAGTACTATTTATAATAATACTATATTACTGAAATTTATTAAGTAATAGAACATGCAATTTATTTTGCCAGTTTGTATTGCTTTACGTTTGCCGATGTGCGAGTATGTCACGCGGTCCCCTATTCTCTGTTTCGGAACACGGCGAGTTTGAAACTTTTCAATCGTCTCTATGGGAACGGTTAGGATGCCGACACCTTCACAACTTTCCGTGCTCATCCAATTACCAACTATACACCAAATTATCAGCTGCACGAAATATTATTTCAAACATAAATTACGTAAGATTTTCTTTATTGCATGCTTTTGAATATTACTCATAGGAGCTTCGCATTTTTATGTTTTTAGACTTGAAGTGTGAACATCTTACTCATAAATATGATGAGATACTAGTTAACGAGCCAGTGAATCGGAAAAGCGTTAACCTTAGTTAGTTTGGTGCAGTCAATCGGAATATTTAAGTAAACAGTTCGCTAACGAGATTTTATTATACAAAATGTATAATACTGACGTCTTTCACGATAGGAATTAAAGCGATTTACTTCATTTGCCACATTATATTATAACTTGAAAGACGTACTGTATGTAATATCCATATATGATATATGAAAGTCGAAAGAAGTATTTTTCATCACATAGGAATGGAGTATAAAATTGTAGTTTTTCTAATGTTATTCATCATACATAAAAATATAGTTTACATTAGTGTATATTAAATCTGTGACAAACAATCATGGATGAAAATTTTTGGTCGTTAGTACTAAAGATCACACTGAAAGTGGCATTATAGTCGCCATTTTGAAATAAATGGCGACTATAATGTTATGATGCGTGAACATTCCCACTAAAGACTCTGCTGTACTGTAAACGTATCAGTTATGATCACGTAAAACGCATTCATTTTATCATTTCGATGTACAATGTTTTTGTTATTCCAGGTTCATTTATTTTATTTCCTTTTTCCGCTTCAAAACCGGCATCCGATTTCATCTCCTTTCCAGTCTAGACGCCCCGACGAAGAGGATGTTTTTTTTTTCTGTTTTAAATATTTGATTAAACAGTTTGAGTGAAGAGTGTTTTGAATTTATTGCCCTGTCACTGCGAAATAAACTAAACAGGTGGTTCAGCATCCACGTCTTGTTTTAGTTTTAAACGTTAATACTTTTCATACAATATTTTTCAATGAATTTTCTATATTTGTCTCGTGAAACGCTGTGTATATTTATAAAACATCATACAATAATGTTTGTTCATTATTTATCATTATCAGTCGATAGACGTCCACTGCTGGACATGGGCCTCCCCAAAGATCTCCTTGTTAGAGTTTATCGAGAGGAATTGGGTCTTAGCCCACCACGTTAGCCCAATGCGGGTTGGTGTATGGTCACAGCCTTGTCTGTTATTCAGCAGTGTGCACCGCGTGCAGGTGAGGCGGGCTTGCACTCCTTACATTATTATGTAATATAAATAAAAAAACAATAGCGAACATATTTACTTATCGACCGAATAAAGTTTTTAGCAACTGCATTTCTGACACTTTTTCTATAGTAAAACATTTTAAAATTACTTTTACCAAACAATGCTATTAATATTAATAAATTCATACAGTTCGATGAAATCTAAACGAATCTTCGTTTAGATTCATTCACCCCGTCTAGGGACCCCTCAAAGGACTCCAGTGAAGCGAAGCATTGATCGATCAGACATCATCCACTTTGAGTTTATTTATTAAGCAATATCTCTTAAGTTTTTAGTACTAAAAATATTTTAGCTTATACTAGTTCTTCGTTTAAGATTGGTTTTCATCATGTTTAGTGTCAACAAACATTATCGTTAACTGTTGTCAACAACAAATATTATTATCAACTACAAATGTCACAGAGATCCACCAAATATGTGTAGAGAATAGCAAACTTATATATTTAGTCTCTTCATTGTGTATTTTTTTTTACGTTTATGTTACTGAAAGATAACTTACCATTATTTATTTCATTGTTAGACAATTAAACACAAAAAAAATAGCTAAATTCCTTTCAACACTCGACAAGAAAATTATAACTTTATGCCAGTTTAAAGAGTGCTGGAGATGAGACTTCTATGTCGAGACCTGACTCCAGTATGCGCAATATGGTACTGTGTAAACATACTGTTCAACACTTCATCGGTCACGGACGGGTTATGCCGTGATCACCCTATATGTTTGACTGTATTAAACTCTTTATAATTTCAAACTATATTTAAGCAAATTGAATAATAACATAATGCCAGTTAACAAAGAAACAGTGCGTAAATATCTACATATACAACGAATGTAAAACCGCAAATTAATTTTATA
Source organism: Troides aeacus (assembly GCA_033220335.2). NCBI lineage: Eukaryota > Metazoa > Arthropoda > Insecta > Lepidoptera > Papilionidae > Troides > Troides aeacus. The sequence goes on from CM067270.1 coordinate 1,079,467, forward strand.
TAAATTACTAACTAACCACTAAGTTGTTGCAAAACCACCTTTCGACCCCCTCGTGTCATTGAATAGACGTATGATAAAAACATTGAACGTATTATTTCGCTCTATTAACATACGTAAAGATGCAATTCTTTATTGAGCCGTATTTCCGTTCAAATTCAACGTGTACAGAGGTCAAGTTACAGTGTACTATTGTTAACATGTTTCGACAATGAATAAAGAGTGATTGAAAATCACATCAAGTTAACATGTGTTGGGAAATAAATGTACCATGCATAAATGGAGCTTGGGGGTTCTGTCGATGTATTAAACGTTTTAATTGAATTCTTTCAACGCACTAGAGGCTTTTTTGTTGCACGCATAATATTCAGTATTCCCTCACTCCATGCACTCTTAAAATACAACGTTATGTATCTATATATAACGTTATATTTTCAGTTACATACCTTACATGTGTGAGGTATATATTTGAAGAACAAAAGCTTTCTACCAGCTTACACTTGGGCAGCGTGGTGGAAGAACAGCCTTCGTTTATTTTGTGTGAGAAAAAAAACAGTTCATCTGTTTTTTTTTATTGTATGAAGCGATCAGACGAACTAAACGTTCGCAACTGTTTATAACAATAGGGTTGTTAGTTCAGATGATAAACACTACAACAAATTGTATATGAATAATTGTATACAAACAAACTAAAACACCACATTACCTAGTGGCATCGTCTCTATTTCCGGAGACCGCATAGGTAAACTCCACCACAGCTTCTATTTCTGCCGCCCAACAGTACTGTGTAAATATTACTGTGTTCCGGTTTGAGCGGGAGTTAAAGATAATAAAACTGTTAGGAGCATTGCTCCAAGTTTTGACATCTAATGTTTTAAGACGACGAATACAATGCAGTACTGTGTATGTCAATTTAACGAGCGCCATTTTATGTGCAGGTGTGTTACTTACCATTAAGTGAATGTCTTGTGTTGTCGCTTCGTAAAATGACATAAAAAAAATTGTGATGTCACCATTATGTAGGTTAATTTATGTAGAGAAGCCTTAATAGTGTATAGGTACAGCCTCAAACGTGTGTAGTGTATTGAAGCTGGGTTAGTTATAGCACTTGGATGCCCTCTATGCGCCAGTCGTCACCGGCTGAATGTAACCCCCTCGATTCCGGTACGATATTAATTGCATTCGGTTTGTCTTTGTGACGCAAACCGCTTTGAGCTCTCCTGTGTGAATGAATGTGTTTATATTGAAAATGAAATGAAACCATGTATCCATTTTCAACCGACAAAAAGAAGAAAGTTCTCGAAGGTACAATATATTATTAGAAGTATAATCTATACACTTCACGCTGAGTAGTCGAACGTTAATTTTGATGGAAAACTTTTGACTCATAGAGAAGGGAACATTAGAAATATATAATTTTTTTATGTTTATTTTTAACTCGTACAATAAAACGAAGAGTAAGAAAAATAAACATATAAAAACTGAAGCAAATTTTAAATAAGACGAGCGAAACGTTCACTTGATGATAAGTGATACGCCTGCCCATAACAATCGTGGCGCTAGTTAGGATGATATACACAGCACCGCATTGCTCTAGTCGCTCTTTTTTTTTTTTTTTTTTGATATCGGTGATGGAAATGCTGTTACCGCATACCCAGCGTCCTTTTCAGGGGGGGACGCCGGGTTATGTGGGGCTCGGGGTCACTGAGATGTTGTGCGTGACCCCCATACCCACTAAAACCACCACCGCTTGTCCCGCCATACGCATACTGGAGACGCCCGGGTTTCAGTCAAGCAACTCTCCGGGCGCCTCCGCGTATAAAACTCCTCCTGGTGGGTGCCCGCGGGGAGCAAAGGCACCCACCTGCCGTCCCGTACCGGCCCCTCGCGGGACCGGCACGTTGGGGCCCCCCGACCCCACAGACGACCGCGCGCGCCCAAGACGGAGCGCACGCCCGGCCGCCGCCCTCCCGTGAAGGAATTGGGCGGGGGCCTCCTCCCTCCAGACTCCCCCCCCACTTCGACGAGGGAGGGGGGACAAAAACCAAGACTCCCCCGGGGGACGCACCCCCAGGGGAAACATGACAAAAGGCCCAAAGGGCCACACCTAACGGCCCGAATGCCCCCTCACACCGTGCCCGGCTAGGGGCCCGTCGTTCACGGCGGGAGGAAGCGGACGGCGTGGTTCTGCCGCCGCGCTCTCCCGCCGGCCCGCCGCCGCCTGCAAGGTGCGGCAGCGGCGTTGGCCTCCCTCGTGCGCTCGGCGGCCTCCTTCTGACGCATCACTGCGCCGCAGAAGGAGGCCATCGCCTTCCAAGACCTTTCGCTGCTCAACATACGATCGATTACAGTCGGCAGCGAGAGGTCACTGCCGACTTGCACGACGAGGGAGTGGCGTTGCGGCCCCCATGCCGGGCACTCCGCCAGAGTGTGGTGCGCCGTGTCAATCGGCGCACCACACTCGACGCATTCTTGCGTCATCTCTCTACGAGCCACCTGGTGCAGGTACTTGCCGAAACATCCATGGCCTGTCAGCACCTGCATCAGGTGGAACGTCAAGGCCCCGTACCGCCGGCTCATCCACCGGGACAGGTGGGGCCTGATGGCCTCCACCGTGTCCCGGCCGGCGGCAGGGTTACCTAACTCCGTCTCCCACCGCCGGATCAGGGCGTCATGGGCAACGCGCCTGATCCGGCGGACCGTGGCCGGGTCCGGCCGACGCTCTTCGGCATCCCGCAGGAAGAGGTACACTTCCGCGAGCGACTGCGCCTGTAGATGCCAAGGCGCATCGCCCGCGAGAAGCGTACCCGCCGTCCAGGACACCGTACGGTACGCCCGACAAGCTCGGACCGCCAGGATACGTTGGGCCCTCTTCAACACGGGCCCGTTCCTGGCGGTCTCACACCTATCCACCCATACGGGCGCACCGTACAGTGCCATACTCCGCAGGATGCCAGAGTATAGGCGCCGACACAAATGACCCGGCCCCCCGACATTGGGCAGCTATCTGCCCAGCGCAGCGGCGGTGGCGGTGAGCTTCGGGAAAAGCCGTTCGAAGTGCTCCCCGAAGCTCCATCGCCCGTCCAGAGTGAGCCCTAAATACTTGAGGGCCCCCCGCACTGGGACCCTCTCGCCCCGGACGGGGATGATCGCGCCCCGGGGTGGACCCCTGTGGGGTCCGTGGAAGAGGAGGGCCTCCGTCTTCGTGACGGAGACCCTCAGACCCAGCTGCTCGATCCGGTCCACCACCAGCGACGTGCTAGTGGCGGCCAGACGAGCAGCCTCGTCGTAACTCCTCCCCCGGGCCGAGACGAGGGTGTCGTCCGCGTAGCATAGTACTCTCGTCCCGGGGAGGACCGGCTGCCGCAGCAGCCAGTCGTTCGCGAGGTTCCACAGCAAGGGCCCAAGACCGACCCCTGTGGAACCCCGCTCTCCACGCGCCGCCGATGTAATTCGCCGCTGTCATCAACCCAGACGATTGTCCTGTCCCGGAGGTACGCCCCCAACAGCCCGACCATGTAGGGGGGGAGCCGGAAAAACTCCAGCGCCCCCCTGATCGTCGCGAATGGCAGGCTGTTGAAGGCCTTCTCGATATCTAAGGACACCCCCAGGACCACCTCGCCGTCACCGAAGGCCTCCAGACAGAGGCCCTTCAGGTCGAGCAGGGCGTCCAACGTGGATCGCCCTGCCCGAAATCATGGAGGCCCGGTCCCACCTCGGCGAGGTGCCGAACGAGACGGCCGGCCAAGATCTTCTCGAAGACCTTACCCGCCTCGTCCAGAAGGACAATTGCTCTAGTCGCTCTGAGCCATAATATATTAGGTCTCGTTAACACACTAATTTCACTAGCTACAACGCCCTTCGAACCTGAACACGGTAATCTTTGCTCACTACTGTTTGTCAGCTGCAATAGAAGCTGGGGAGGTATCTACCTAGACGGTATCCGGTAACAAGGACTTACCACCAGTGTATTCATGTATTACTTGTATACTGTAATGTAACATTCATTTGTGTATGTGGGATAAAAGAAGGTGTAAGAGGTTCCGCCCAACATCTTACGGAACCCAAATAACCTCACCTGCACGCGGTGCACACTGTTAAACCACATACGTGGCTCTGGTCACTCACACACCGCACTGGATTAGCGTGGTGGGTCTAAGGCCCAATTTTCTCTCGATGATGGGGAGGCCTATGCCCAGCAGTAGACGTTATTCGGCTGATAAAAGAAGAAGAGTGGGATAAATAAATACTGCCGTGCCCTGTCATCTTTAAATTGCTGAAGTTTTGTGATTGAAACTCCATTGTCCTCCATTCACTCCCAATCTCAGCTGTAATCGGAAAATACAGATTATTGAAAAAAGTTTTCAACTAAGTATTTGTTCAGTCTATAACTTAGACCTATTTCAATACAGGTCTAGCTTCTATCTAATAGTCTGGAAATATCTTAAAGGATTATTAAATTAAATTAAAACTTCACGCCTGAAGAATAGACACAATGATAACTCAAACGCAGTAAGAAAAATCTTTTATGTATGGCACATTTAATTGTATACGATATTAATAGTAACAACACTATACAAAACAAACATAATTAATGTAGCTAATTAATTGTTTCTTTATGCTTTTCTTTTCGTTTGTCTATGCCGAACATCAAAATGTCCGATCTACAATGAATGTAATGAACTTACTAGTTAATGCTATGTAATATATATAGAAAAAAGCTATGAAAATAGATTTCTTTTAAAAAAAAATTACGAAGTTATATATATATATATATATAAATTCGTAATTTTTTATACATTATTTACATTATATATATATATATATATATATACATATATACATATATACAATGAAATGATATCCTTTGTTCGCCAATCACGTGAAAACCAGTAAACAATTTGTAGATGGATGCGAGCTATTTATTTTTTGAATGTCATAAATCGTTAATTATGTCATTTCTAATTAACTTTCATAAACAATTTCATTTTGTATTATTGCTATGGTAACGGTTGTTATACAAAGAAATTTTTTATTGCGGCCAGCAAAGCGGGCGCGGAGCAGCTTGTAGGGTATAAAAAACCCCTATAGTATATATATATATATATATATATATATATTATATTAAATAACATAGTGTGCAACCAAGTTATGAGCTTTATGTACGATCACTTAACTTAATAATATACGAACATTTTACTCATGTCTCTATAGATGCAAGCAATGTGGTTTCAAGTTAACGCAGCCAAACGATGGAAGCGCCATAGAGATGTACAAGAAAACTGAACATTTTAAAATGTGTAACAAACTGATGATGATATTAACATCTAACATTTTTAGTCATCAGGTCTTTCTCGCGAGGGAAAAGCTTACGCGTACCCGTCCCAGTGGAAACTGAAACGGACTATGTCGGACTCGCACCGACAAAAACCCTCATGAAGAATGACTTACAAGAGAACAGCGTCGTATGAGCCTTCAATAAACACTGGATACTTCCAACCCTCTAAAACACTAAAAAGAGTACAAGTGGTCTTTCGCTACACCGCTTACCATAATTTTAATCCAACTCATCATCGACCAACCCTGAGCCCTTTAATAATAACTTAACCCTACAAAATGTATACAGCTTATAACCTTAAATATTTCTATCCAATCAGCCGGAAGACGTCCACTGCTGGACAAAGGCCTTAAATATTTAAATGCACTTTATACAACCATATTATATATATACAACCTTATTATATAGATGAAATCTTATTATATATTATTATTATGTGTTTCAAAAAGATTCAAATGAATAAAGATTAGACAAATACGTTGAAAGTCAAGCGTCACCATCAAATGATCATTAGCCGATAGCAGCCCACTGCTGGACATGCATAGAGTAATGCGTATAAGGTTATATTGTGAAATATCTATCAATTTTGACGTCATCAAATGAAATGTTTCTTTTTTTTATTTAACTAAGCGACGAGACGAGCGCACAGTTCACCTGAAGGTAAGTGACGTACGCCAGCCTATTATAACGTGGCGCTAGTTAATATGATATATACTGCAGCATATGCGTTCTTCCCCTGAGACATGAGTCCCGTTACCCCAGTAATTATAGTAGATAGCTACAGGGCCCTTCAAACTGGAATACAGTAATGTTTGCTCAGTACTGTGTGGAGAAAGGATATATAAAGAATCGCTCGGAGGCACTAGATTGAAACAGCGCAAGACCGTGCTTTGTGGAACTAATTACAAGAGACCTATGTCCAGCTGTGGACACTCATCGCTTGAAATGATAATGATGATGAGTACTGTTTAGTGGTAGCTACCTAGACGGTCTCCCCCAGACACTTACCACCAGTAACCAATAAGTACCGGAAGTACGGTAGTAGTACTGGTAGCACCGATAACCGGAAGTACTAGTGTCTAACCCAACCCCCAATGAGGCAAAGACTTCGATATGTTATATATAAAAGCACAGAATACATATATATACATATAAACATGTTAATAAATAAATAAATAGCTGAATATACTGCACAGAGTCCCGGACGGATGCTTAAGAATCTATTGAACTTAACTAGCTATAGTCATATAATATTTATTTCACACTATCTTTCACATTAATACTGCAATAGTTATTTGTTCATGGCCCTTATGTACATTTTACAAAATCTTAAGTACATTAACCATATGTTAAAATTTACAACTTATGCTTATTACTTACTTGTAAATAAATAAATCGATTTTATTAAAGCTTTGTATGCAAGCAGAAATATAGACATTCAGCATGAAGCAGAATATAAGGAGTCCCACACAAGCATTCGTAGGCCCCAAGCTAACCCCACCTGTTCGTGGCGCAACAGTCGAGGAACGAAGCTGTGGGCCCCACAAACCAGCATTGGGCGTCTATCGGCTGATGATGTTGAAGAATATCAATGGGATTTTACAAATAATTTTATCCTAAAAAACTAAGCTATTCACACTCGTTACTGGTAACAAGTACAAGTTCAGCCTATTCCAAACTGTAACGCAGTAATATTTACCTTACTGTTTGCGGGGAGAGAGAAATCGCGATATCTTGAGAAAACTTACTAAGCACCAGCAAGTTGTAACCGTTTGACGACAGAAAAAGACGACATAACGGTTGTGATGACCTTCAAAGGAATCTATCACGAATATGACGCGATAGAGAAACAAATATGTAAACAAATAAAGTTTTTAAATTAATAAAGTTAATAAGTTAAACTCTTAGTTTATCAGCAGCAAAACAATGTGATGCCATGATTAGTTTCTTGTGAGTATCTAAGGTCGATTGTTTTTATTTACATCTAAATCTTATCTAACATTAAAATAACAATTAATTCTTATGATTTTTTCTTGTAACATAAAGCTATAATAACCATTTCACTAAAATAAAGCTTTTTGAACTTTTGAGAGTAAAAAGTTAATATGCCAAGTAATTCAAAGAAAAGCTGAGTTATTAAACTATTCAATCTCCGTAAACTTCTTTTGTATTTTTTTCACCAAATAATTATTAAATGTATTCAATTTTATCTTTTTTTTAGTTTTTGGTAATTTTTAAATATGATAATAAAAGATTTGTTTGCAGAAAACCTAAAAATATTATTAAACTTTCGATACACGAACTTACACTTAAACAAAAATTTAAAAATGTCCAGTTTTTAAACAATATTCAAAATTTGTATTTATAAGAAACTTAGGTAATATACATTACAATACTACATTTATACTACTGTACGTTAGTAAGGAAATTTTTAATTTTATTTTTACAGTTCACTTATATATCACTCTGCTGCTTTTGATTTACATAAAGGGTGTATGGCGGCAGATTTATATTTTAAAAACGAATATCTCAATAAGTTATAAACAGTGCGGGGGAAAGGTGGTATCATTAGAATCACCGATCGTGCGGATTTCTTAGTCACGATGTCGCAGTGGTCGGGTGAGCATCGCGCGTTCGCTATTGAAGCATTTTTCAAGAGTAACGATTCTTACGTACTCGCTCGGCGACAGTTTTGTTCACATTTCAATATTCGACGCATAGGCGATGGGCCGAGTGTGAATTTAATTCGTTCGTGGATGGAGAGGTTCCGCGCAACTGCTTCGGCTATGAACACACCACGGCCAGGACCTAGTCGATCGTCAAGGACCCCCGAAAACATTGAACTGGTTGAACGCAGTTTACGTGAAAATGCACGACTTTCGTTACGGAAAAGGGCAGCTTCACTGGGACTTCCAAGAGCAATTGTGCATGAAATTTTGAAAAAAGATATGAAGTTTCATCCTTTTAAAATTCAAATAATTCAAGAATTGAAAAAAAATTACTTTGCGTCACGCAAATTTTTTTGTAAAACCATGTTGGAGCGTTTTCGCACTGTGAATTCCATTTTTTAGAGCGACGAGGCTCATTTTCATTTAAACGGACACGTAAACAAGCAAAATTGCCGTTACTGGGCTCTAAGAACTCGCAATCCTCGACTGAAGCACCAAAAACCATTACATTGCCCAAGGGTAACTGTTTGGTGCGCTTTATCGACGAATGGGATAATCGGACCATTTTTTTTTGAAAATGCACGGGGCCAAGCGACGAATGTCAATGGTGAGAATTATCGGCTCATGATTTCGAATTTCTTTTTGCCGAACCTGCGAGCTCATTCATCATTCTCATCACACACGTGGTTTCAACAGGATGCGGTACAGGTGCGACCGCACACACGGCCAGAGCTTCGATGGATTTGTTGCGAGAAAATCTCCCTCAAAAACTAATTAGTCGCTTTGGGGACATCCCGTGGCCACCGAGGTCACCCGACCTAACTCCAATGGATTTTTTTTTGTGGGGATACCTCAAAGAGAGTTTACGCCAACAATCCGCGAACTGTTGTGGACTTAAAAGAAAATATTCGGCGAGAAATCAGCGCAATTGAACCAAGTTTACTGCAGCGTGTGGCACAGAATACGAGGCTCCGTTTCGAACAGTGTGTGCAACAGGATGGAAGACATTTGGATGACATTATCTTTAAAAAATGAAATCCGCATTTGTACTCTATCTTTTAATACTTTTAGTAAAATTATATGTCAAAGATATTATTTTTTATTTAAATTTGAAAACTTAAATCTGCCACCAGACACCCTGTACAAAGAGAACCTTCTAATGCTTTAAATCAATTTCAGTAAACTATCAGATTTTTTTGTTCGCTGATTTTGTTTATGTAGAAATAGTCATATTATGTACATGCAGAGGGTTAAGTTATAAAGTAATAATACAATAAAATATACAACCCCGTACAAAGAGTTTATTAGAGCATAATTAAGTAATTATAAATTCTGTACAGTTGAAGTTGTAATACTTTTAGTAAAATTATATGTGAAACATATTATTTTTTATTTAAATTTGAAAACATAAATCTGCCACCAGACACCCTGTATTATTATACTAATTGCGTTAATACTACATTATTTTTAAATGCGAAAAAGCAACTATTAAAAAAAGTTTAAATGATACAACTGTTTGTAATAATGAGGGGGTAGTTAGGGTGTTTATACAACAATGTACTTCACTTTGAGAGACGGGATCTGAAGATTTCCTTCCGTTTCCTCATTTAAGGGCACCGCAATACTTTCACACTAGTACTCGACTGCAAAAATAGATGCTGTGAAGGTTTCTGTGTGGACAGTGTTCGGTACTTTATTGACTATATATGGAGGTGATCTGATAATTTATTTTATTATGTCTATATCCGCAGAGATTTGTTACTTAAGAAGCTTTAGACAAATTCGCAATCAAATTCATATATAATATTTCCTCTACTCGTCGATGGTATTGATTAGCGACGCCAACAATTCTAATTCTACAAATCTAGTTTTTAGTATTTACATATATTTACACTACATGTACCGTGACTGTGTCCATTTGAAATATATGTACATATTAAGGAGTATACATCAATGTTCTCTTCATAACACAATCAGCTTCATAATATAATTGACAAGGAATTGTAAAGTTAATATATTAAACTATTATCACTATCCGTAAGTTTTACTTACGTATATTTATATATATATATATATATATATATATACTTAAAGTTGTAACTTTGTTACGCTAATTCAATATTTACTATAGTTAGTTAGTTATAATGATATTTTACAAAATTACATTTACGCTAACAGTTCGCATACGCCATTAGTTTTATGTATAATTTAATTGTAATTTATTTATTCTACATGTATGTACATCCGTTTGAATTAAATACAATACGTAATACAAATGAAATAGAGACATCACAAAAGTAATAGATAATTTAGAGCTTATTTACGGAGCTTTTCATTTAAATAAATATTACAATGTTATAAAAAAAACTTTAAATATATGGTTGTAATATCAATACTTCTTATTTTCCCAATCAGAGTTATACTTTTTAAGACCTGTCTCTAAATTAAACTTATGGTTATTTAATCCTCCAGGATGAACTGATAACATCACTGTTTACAACATTATCATCATCAGCTTCCAATCCACCGCTAGACACAGGCCTAAGCTAACTTACCCACAGTTTACATGACGTTCTTAAATAGCATCGAGTCTAAATTTAATCCCTAGCTTCACTTCCACCTCATTAGACGGTGCTTTCCTATACGAGTTGTTAACTAAGAAAAAAAACTATTTTTCAACATACATTAAAAAAATACGGAATGTCAAATCATATATGAACTAATATCCAAAATATTAAAAAGTAAAAATTTTTAAATGAATAATAATTAACAAGACCTCAAGATAAACTATTAACGCTAAGTATTTACAAGGGTTAAATATTTAAGACCCCTATAGTAGGGTAAGGGACGGGAAGAAGTATATCATTGATCGATGTTAGATCTGAGGTCCGTTAATCTATCGAAGACCCAACTCAAGGTAGCCCCGCAAATATCCGGAGCAAGATAGAAGGTTCCTTAGTTACTATACAATCTTAATTTATTATGAGAACCTATATACATTGTGTGTGGACGAATAATCAGTTGACAGTTGACGACTGGTGCGTAAACACGTAACATTAATCCGTGCGCGTAATTTTATTGTAATGACTAACTATACTAGTCTAAAGTAACGCTATAGTGATGTGTGTGGTTTGGTGAAGGCGCGTGTTGGAAGTGTACATTAAATAAAAGTTTCGTTAAGTTTTTGATGGTCTTTTATATTAAGTTTATGAGACTGAATAATTATCGAAGTACCCGAAAAACACATGAAATATTTTGAACTTGATACTGTATGTGTAATAAGCACTTATATTATCTTTGGGTTGTCACAATGTAGAAGATACCATTTAAACTCTTAATAATTACCCATTATTTACATATTCAAGTCTTGGAATAATTTTAAAGTGGGCGCCTGAGATTGTATTATGAGCAATTACTACTGATACAACTATAGCTATGTGCCAGCGTCTCGTATTCAATTCAATTTATAAAGAAGCTTGTTTATCATAATGTATACCAAGGTACAAAGCACTAATAAATGCGCCGGATGTGCGCGAGGTATGTCAACACCAGAACAACTCAAATGTAATACCTGTTCCTTAAAATACCATTATGAGTGTGTTAGTACCACATCCAGAACATACAAAAGTGTTTCGTCAGAACATAAAAACTCCTGGGTTTGCCCAGCGTGTCGCCCAAAGCCGCCAAAAGCCGACAGTTTTATTTCCCTGATTAAAACTATCGACGTCAATATCGATCAGGATAGTACCACATCAAATGTCACCCTTAGACGTAATAAAAACGCCGAAATACCCACAAAGACTATGGGTAGCCTAACGTTAGAGGATTTAAAGGCGATGATGCAAGAAACGATGGATGGTCTTGTGAGTAATATGGAGTTAACAATGACAAAAATAATTGAAGAAAAGTATAAAGTAATATTCAAGGATTTCATTGAAATGAAAGAATCAATTACGTACATAAAAACTGAATACGAAAACATGAAAAGGGAGAACGAAAAGCTGAAAACCACAGTTAAAGATTTAGGCAATCGCTTAAGTATTTTTGAACAGTTCTCCCGTAAAAGCAACTTAGAAATTCAATGTATACCGGAACACAAAACAGAAAACTTGATGAACGTCGTGTCTCAAATCGCCAAAATGGTTGGCAACAATCTGGTCGATAGAGATATACACAAATGTACAAGGATTGCCAAAATAAACCCAGACAGCAAACGCCCACGCTCTGTGGTGGTAACTTTTGCGAGTCCCCGGAATCGAGATGAGCTCCTTGCAAGTGTGATGCAATACAACAAAAAACATCGCAACGACAAATTGACCACCAGCCATATCGGTTACGGAGGTGACAAAAATCCTATTTATGTGCTTGAGCACCTCGCCCCAGAAATTAAAAAATTACACGCCCAGACCAGACAAGCTGCTAAAAACTAAACTACAAATTCGTGTGGGTTAAAAATAGTCGTATATTCTTGAGGAAAACGGAGACATCGGGGCACATAATTATCCGCGAAGCTGATCAGTTAAAGTCACTGACATAATGATATAGAGTTCTGTAACTATTTAGGTTGCTTTAGTTTTTTTTTTTTTTTATATATATCACAGTTTCTACTCTGTTTTGTAAGCATTATGGACTGTTTAGATATCTACTATCAGAATGTTAGAGGTCTGCGCAGTAAAAGCCAAGAAGTCAAGCTCAATATATCGAACAATAATTATGATATTTATATACTAACTGAAAGTTGGCTGAACGATAGCATTTACGATGGAGAAATTTTTGACAACCGATACTTTGTGTACAGGAGGGATAGGGAAGTGAAAAATGGAGGTGGAGTCTTAATAGCAGTTAGTAATGATATAGTATCGCATCGTATAACGGTGTGGGAAAGTAGTTGCGAAGATCTATGGGTGACAATTGATGCAATAATTTCAGGCAAAGCCACTCGTATTGCAATCTGTGCTATATATCTGCCACCTCCAGTTTCTAAGGATAAATTAGAAGATTTTATTTCCCATGCGAATTTCGTAATTAATGAGAATGAACATGTATTATTGGCAGGTGACTTTAATCTTAGTAACCTTGATTGGTCACCAATACTGGGCGTATCGTATTTACGTGCCACTGGCAATCTCAGTAGTACTCTCAACGCAACGTTTTTTTTTTTTTTTTTTTATTTACGTGTGTAACAAAATGCTAACGGAAATGCACACCCCGTCGCCAAATTGGGCCGGCGACGGTGGTAGTGTCGGACTCCAACCGACTAAAAAGCTTCACACGGTATTCCACTCTCATCCACGTGTTCGTGGGGTCGCGGGATAAAGTATTGCAGTTCATCCACGACCCCCCGAACGGCGCCCGAATGACCGGGCCCACCTCGAGGAGGGGTGTGAAGCACCCCTCCTGTTAAAAAATCCCTACGTGGCGACGCGTCGGAATACGAGACGCATCACCATATCCACCCCAGGAACCCTCTCCAAGGGGGGCACCGGCCCGACGGCCCTTGTCGGTCGCGGCGCCAGGTTCCTGCCGAGAAGCCATTCGGCGGTCGTGCGCTCGGTCCCGCCTTGCGGCGGTGAGCTGTCATCGCGCTCCGACCGCGTCCTGTCCCCTCGGCGCCCGCTCTCGGATACGTTCGGTCTCCCGCTTCTGCGTCATAACAGAGTCGCAGAATCGGGATACCGCATTCCATGACGCCTCGCCACTGACCATGGTCCGGACCACGGACGGTAGCGAGAGGTCACTCCCTATCGCCGCTACGAGCGCGGCCCTGTCCCCCCCCCCCCATCGCGGGCAATCGGCCAAGGTGTGGGACGATGTGTCCACCGGGTGGCCACACTCGTCGCACGCCTCGTCCGTCCTACTCGTGCAGTTCCGCCGGTGCAGATAGCTCCCGAAGCAACCGTGCCCCGTGAGTAACTGCACCAGGCAGAAACTGAGGACTCCGAAGTCCCGGCCCAGCCAGTCACCGATGACCGGCCGGACGGCCTCAACGGTGAGGCGACCGTACGACGGTTCGAGGAGTCGCCGCTCCCATCCCCGAAGCACCTCTCGACGCGCCTTTCGGCGCCACCTCTCCACCTCGTCGGGCGACGGAAACGAGCCCTCCCGCTCGAGGGCCCTCTTCCGCCGCCAGTAGAGGCGCGCCAGCGACTCCGCTTCGAGTTCCCACGGCGGTGTCCCGGCGAGGACGCACGCCGCCTCGAAAGAGATGGTACGGTAACCTCGTCCGATCCGTATGGCCATGACGCGCTGCGGCGAGCGCAGCAGCGTCACGCCACGGGTCGACAGGTGTTGGGCCCATATGGGCGCACCGTATAGCGCCATAGAGCGCACCACCCCCGTGTAGAGTCGCCGGCATCCGACGCTCGGCCCGCCCAGATTGGGCAGGAGGCGGCTCAGGGACCCGGCCGCTCGAATGAGCTTCGGGCCCAGCTGCCGAAAGTGCTCGTCGAACCTCCATCGGCCGTCGAGGACGAGTCCCAAGTACTTCATCGAAGTACCGACGGCGATGGAAGTCCCACCGACTATCAGCTCCGCTCCCGGCGGAGGCGCATTCCGGGCGCCGTGGAAGCACAAGGCCTCGCACTTGCCCAGCGCAACCTCCAGCCCCAAGCGCCGAATGCGCGAGACGACGTGGGCTACGCCCGCAGTCGCCAACACGCGCGCCTCCCTAAAAGTGCGCGCGCGAGCCGTCACCAGGGTGTCGTCGGCGTAACAAGTCACGTCGACTCCACCGAGGTTGGCTCCGCGCAACACCGAGTCGTAGCCGATGTTCCACAGGAGCGGTCCAAGGACCGACCCCTGCGGAACACCGCACGACACACCTTGCCGACACCACTCGTCGCGCGTCGGGTACCTCACGGACCTGTCCGAGAGGTACGCCCCGATCGTACGCCTCAGATAGACCGGGACCCCGAAGTGGACCAGCGCCGCGGTGATCGTGGTCCACGGAAGGGTGTTGAACGCGTTGGCAATGTCGAGTGACACCGCCAACACCACCTCTCCGCGAGCCACCGCCGCGTCCGCCAGGGCTCGCACCCGCGCTATCGCGTCTACGGTGGACCTGCCCGGCGGAATCCGAACTGGTGTTCGCTCAGATCCGGTCCGACCTCCTCCATGTGTCGAACGAGGCGAGCTGCGATGACGCGCTCGAAGAGCTTACTCACCTCGTCCAACAACACGATCGGCCGATACGACGACGGTGAGTCGGCCGGTTTCCCCGCTTTCCGAAGCAGGACCAATTTCCCCGCCTTCCATATGCGTGGAAACCGACCCTGCCTCAGCAACGCCGTGAACAGCGTCCGCGTCCAGGACTCTAGGGGACCCATAACTAGAGCCCACACGCGGCCGGGTATACCGTCGGGCCCAGGAGCGGTGTCCTTGACACGCATCCTTTGAACGGCAGCCGACAGTTCCCCTACGCTGACGCCCGGGACGTCGTCCGGGTCGAAGGAGTCTTCCCCCTCCCCCCCCCCTCCCCAGCGCCGCGGGACAGAGTCGCTGTCGGTGGCGACCCTCGGTCGTCCCGCCGCGGGAATAGTGTGCGAACCGTCCGATCGAGAAGCTCCGGTGAGAGGCTACGAGTCAATGGGGGTCGCCAAGGGCGCAGCTTTTGCCGCACCCTCTTATACGGCTTCCCGAAAGGGTCGCCGTCCAACGACTCGAGCATCTCACGTTCGGACGCCTTCAACGCAACGTTTGTCGACTTTATTGAGGAAAACGCCCTCAAACAGTTCAACCGCGTTGTCAATAAAAACCAACGGATGTTAGATCTAATTTTATGCAACACAACTGTACCTACAATTGTAGAGAGTAATTACCCGATTTGTGCCGTTGATAGTCATCACCCACCTTTAATTATTATAGTAATCTCAAAAAAAATCAATTAGTCAAAGAAAATTTTAATGAGAGGTATAATTACTATAAAGCGAACTACGACAATATAATCTCGGACCTAAATAATATATCATGGGTTGATGTCCTTTCGAAGTGCAGTGACGTAAATACAATGCTAACGATCTTTTACTATGAATTAGAAAAAGTGATTAAAAAACGTACCCAAATCTAAACCTAGCAACAGTAAATATCCACTGTGGTATACTAAAAATCTTATAAATTTATTAAAACTAAAACTCAAAGTTAGACTGAAATACAAAAAGTACAAGAATCCTCTCGACAGTGTTGAATGTGCTGATCTACGTGCACGATGTAACAAATTACTTAAAAAAGAATATAAACGCTACATTGAAAGGATTGAATCAAATATATCAAAAACCCAAAATATTTTTGGAGTCATCTAAAAAATTTAAAAAAATCTGCGAACACGTACCCGTCTAGAATGGTCCTAGAAGACCAAATAGCATCAAATGGAGTAGGCATTTGCAACTTATTTGCAAACCATTTTTCGTCAGTTTACGATGTCAACTACTCAAGAAGCGGAGGCGCAGTAAACAAAGGTTCTAGCATTTCTCTATGTTATATCCAATTTACTCAATTTGAAGTCTTCAAGAAACTAAAAAGACTTGACTTTACCAAAGGTACCGGTCCTGATAATTTACCTCCTATATTTTTGGTGAGGTGTGCGGAGCCCCTTTCACTGCCTGTTAGTATAATTTACAACACGTCTCTAAAAACGGGAACCTATCCGGACCTTTGGAAACAGGCCAGAATAGTGCCGATATATAAAAGGGGGAACCGTAGTAATATAACTAATTATCGGCCTATTTCATTAATTTCGGTTTACCAAAAATGTTAGAGGCTATGTTGCGTCCGATCTTCGTATGTCATGTTGAGTGATTAATATCTAACTCACAGCACGGGTTCACTACGGCTAGATCCACTGCTACCAACTTGAGCAATTTTATAACATTTCTTTCAGAATCAATGGACTCGCACGTTCAGGTAGACACAGTATACATAGATTTCTCCAAGGCGTTCGACAAAGTTAATCACTCACTACTTGTAGAAAAACTGACTAATTTTGGTTTTGGAACGACAGTACTGTCATGGCTTTCATCGTATCGTATATTGAGGATAGATTATCATTTGTCGTGGTTAAAGGGCATCCTTCGCAGCCTTACCGATCTACATCAGATGTACCTCAGGGTTCTGTACTGGGGCCAATTTTATTTAATATATATATTAATGATGTCCTAGAATGTATCCATGAGTCAAATTGTTATATCTTTGCTGACGACCTAAAGATTGCGAAAGAAATAAGATCGGCTAGTGATAGTAAGGCTCTTCAAGAGAACCTGGATAGGTTAGCTGATTGGTCTCGTCGAAATTATATGGCTCTGAATCCTCAGAAGTGCTCTTTTATAAGATTTACACGTAATCGCAAATCTTTCCAATCAGCATACGACATCAATGGCGAAGCGCTAATTGAACAAGAAGTAGTTCGTGATCTGGGTGTTACATTTGATACTAAATTGATTTTTAATCAACATTTTGATAACAAATGTAAATCTGCAAGGCGAATGTTGGGTTTTGTGTTTAGAAATTACAAGGATTTCAAAAACTTCAGAACTAAAAAACTTTTGTTCATTACACTTGTGAGAAGCAAGCTCGAATATTGCTCAATAGTGTGGAACCCAAACTATTTGGTTCATAAAGACCGTATCAAGTCTATACAAAGACGATTCACTTATTTCTATTTTGATAGACCAAATAAAAGAATTCCGTATACTAAACGACTCAGTGATATGAACCTTATGAAGTTATCCGATAGGCGCACGTTACAAGACATGTTATTTTTATACAAACTATTAAACAATCTATCGGATAATTCTGATCTGCTTAGTCGTTTTTCCTTTGATGTTCCAACTCGCTCGCCACGCCACTCAAGATCCATCCTCACTCACAGAACGTACAAATCAAATTTGGGCAATCATTCCTTGGTTCCGAGGTTGTGCAGATTGCTGCAGTATTTTAGAAACAAAGATAGCTCCATCGATATATTTCATGATAAATTACCAATGTTCAAATTCAAAATTGTAGGGGTATTGAATCGCGGTACAGTCGCAGACGTCTAATATTTTTGCTTTGCCATGTCATAGTCATAATCATACAAACATTATTTGTGAACTTTCTTAAAATTGTAAATTTATAGTCTTTACATAACTACTTTAATTTAGAGGTTAAGTTAATAATTTTTTTAGTATATAATTATTGTGTAGTTTTATAATTTTTTGTTTTACTGTTAGTGTTTATGCACAGTTACTTAACGCAAGATGTGTTTATCTTTAAGTGTAGTTACATGTTGCTATTTTTAACTTGATTTTTAATATTAAGTCATGAAACCAATTATGTAACTATGTTGATAAGCCTTATCAAATAAATAAATAAACTAAATATAAGAGTTAATTCTAGGAAATTTACATAATAATTTTAAACTTAAAATTCTAAAATATTAATTACTATTATAACTATTTTACTATTATTTAAGATAAGTATTCTTAAAGGGTTCCAATGGTGGCAGAGGAAGAACCAATTTTCTTTGCTGACGATACCAGTGCACTGCTAATATATAATATAATAATATGGTCTTATGAAGTACATAACCTAATCGAGTTAGTCCACTGACTCAGTAGTTACCTTATGTACACATAAACATTTATTGGCTATGTACATATATATATATTAAGAAAACATACATAAATATATAATTATATAAAATACATACAAAAAAAGAGTATAAAAGAGTTTTTTTTTTTTTTTTGTAACATATAAGTGGCAAACGAGCAAGACGGGTCACCTGATGGTAAGTGATTCACCGCCGCCCACGGTCACCAGCGATGCCAGTTCGTTGCCTACCCTTCATGTAAGAATATGCTCCAAATAATACAAAGCCTTTAATTGTGCTTTTCCGAGTTATTAAATTTATGTTAGCAAAATCCCAATCGTCATAATAAGCTGATAGATGTCCACTGTTGGACATCAGCAAATAGTCAAAATTAGAAAAACACGTCAATTTTTTTTTCAATATTCTTATCGAAGAAAACATAATAATATGTAACTGTGTATCTAACCTAACATTTCGTATACAATTGAAATGTAATCGTAGATCGCGGTGAGAGGAGCCGATCTTGTTATTTATACAAAGAAACTGGTACTCCTCTCTATTGAATCATCAACTAGCCTTAATTAGTTAACTCTCTTCCAAATTGTATGGTTTTTATACGAAATTGTTACAGTCGAAGTGTTCGTGTTGACAAATTTAGAAACGTAAAACCTTAAAAACATGATAAAGGTTATATTTCTGTTAAATATTATCCCAAAAAACATATTTACGGACTTAATTAAAAAATATATTTATTAAATCAACATCTTCGTCAGATTATTCTGTCGGAGCGAAGGAACGAGCTAGACATTCACTTGATGCTAAGTGATACGCCGCTAGTTACGAAGGCATACGGAGCACCACTTTTTGCTCGGCGCGTTGAGACATAACATGTTAAACCTCGTTACTCCAGTAATTACACTAGCTACAGCATTTCGAATCGGAACACACTAATCTATACTGTTTGGCGGCGGAAATAAGAGCTGCGGTGGTGCATACCTAGACGGTCTCCGGTAACAGAGACCCGCCGGCAGTTAAGCCTGTCACTAAGTTAAATTTTATAAGAAAGACACTTGTAAAAAGAGAAATATAACATTAAGAGGCTTTTCTATGTCCATGTTTATTTCACTATAAAGTCACTAACTAGATTACATAGCGGTAGCTTTAACTATTAATTAACCAGATATTGTTTGTGCTTAGCAACACAGCCATGGTAAGGAAAGGTCTACTAAATTAACTTATGTCCTGACGTCATAGTTATATAGGAATACCTTCATAATTTCCATCCGATACGATAGTTTTATAAAACTTGTAATATAACTACAAAAAAAAATAACAACATCAAGCACATGTAATATTTTTTTTTAAATTGTTAATCTGTATTGAATCAAGCTATCAATATAATAGGTTGGCAAATATCTCCCTTCCGCCTTTTTGTCTTTTGAATTTCGCGGCTATGTACAAAGCGCTACAGAGCTCGTATCTGGCAATACTATACATAATTTGAAAGGTCTTGACATAACCTACAAAACGACGCTATGCATAATTAGTTTGGATATTGCGTTCAACAGTTATAGACGTGTAAACATGCGAGTTCACTAACGCCGAATTTGCGCTATTTTAAAGTTTTCCTTCGTTAAAGGCAAATCCGCTAGAGAAACGTTCCGTGAGATTAATGGTGTTTTGGGGGATGGTACTCTATCACTTCGAACCGCGGAGGAATGGTTTCGACGATTCAGAGCCGGTGAAAACGACACCATGGATAAGCCAGCCGGCGGAAGACCTGTGACGACAAATACCGATCAAATCATGGACTACATCGAGTTAGACCGGCATGTGGCATCTCGTGACATCGCCCAGGAGATGGGAGTTAGTCACCAAACCATTTTAAACCATCCGCAGAAGGCTGGATACAAAAAAAAGCTTGATGTTTGGGTGCCGCATGATTTAACGCAAAAAAACCTTCTGGACCGAATCAACGCCTGCGATATGCTGCTGAAACGGAACGAACTCGACCCATTCTTGAAGCGGATGGTGACTGGCGACCAAAAATGGATCACATACGACAATATCAAGCGAAAACGGTCGTGGTCGAAGGCCGGTGAATCGTCCGAAACAGTGGCCAAGCCGGGATTGACGGCCAGGAAGGTTTTGCTGTGTGTTTGGTGGGATTGGAAGGGAATCATCCACTATGAGCTGCTCCCATATGGCCAGACGCTTAATTCTACCATCTACTGCGAACAACTGGACCGCTTGAAGCAGGCGATCGACCAGAAGCGTCCAGAATTGGCCAACAGGAAGGGTGTAGTGTTCCACCAGGACAACGCCAGACCACACACTTCGTTGATGACTCGTCAGAAGCTACGGGAGCTCGGATGGGAGGTTTTATCGCATCCACCATATAGCCCGGACATAGCGCCAAGTGATTACCACCTGTTCCTATCCATGGTGAACGCCCTTGGTGGTGTAAAGTTGAACTCAAAAGAGGCTTGTGAAAAGTTGCTGTCCGAGTTCTTCGCAAATAAGGAGGGGGGCTTCTACGAGGGAGGTATTATGAAGTTGCCGTCTAGATGGAAACAGATTATCGAACAAAACGGCGCAAATTTGAACTAAATCCGATCACTGTAACACTTTTTATAAAGCATTGAATAAAGAGCAAAAAAGCGGAAGGGAGATATTTGGCAACCTTATATTATCAATACTCTATACATTCACAAGCGTTATCGCCTTTCCTATTTTACAACTTCAACTGTACAGAATTTATAATTACTTAATTATGCTCTAATAAACTCTTTGTACGGGGTTGTATATTTTATTGTATTATTACTTTATAACTTAACCCTCTGCATGTACATATTATAATATGACTATTTCTACATAAACAAAATCAGCGAACAAAAAAATCTGATAGTTTACTGAAATTGATTTAAAGCATTAGAAGGTTCTCTTTGTACAGGGTGTCTGGTGGCAGATTTAAGTTTTCAAATTTAAATAAAAAATAATATCTTTGACATATAATTTTACTAAAAGTATTAAAAGATAGAGTACAAATGCGGATTTCATTTTTTAAAGATAATGTCATCCAAATGTCTTCCATACTGTTGCACACACACACACACTGTTCGAAACGGAGCCTCGTATTCCGTGCCACACGCTGCAGTAAACTTGGTTCAATTGCGCTGATTTCTCGCCGAATATTTTCTTTTAAGTCCACAACAGTTCGCGGATTGTTGGCGTAAACTCTCTCTTTGAGGTAGCCCCACATAAAAAATCCATTGGAGTTAGGTCGGGTGACCTCGGTGGCCACAGGATGTCCCCAAAGCGACTAATCAGTTTTTGAGGGAGATTTTCTCGCAACAAATCCATCGAAGCTCTGGCCGTGTGTGCGGTCGCACCATGCTGTTGAAACCACGTGTGTGATGAGAATGATGAATGAGCTCGCTGGTTCGGCAAAAAGAAATTCGAAATCATGAGCCGATAATTCTCACCATTGACATTCGTCGCTTGGCCCCGTGCATTTTCAAAACAAAATGGTCCGATTATCCCATTCGTGGATAAAGCGCACCAAACAGTTACCCTTGGGCAATGTAATGGTTTTTGGTGCTTCAGTCGACGATTGCGAGTTCTTAGAGCCCAGTAACGGCAATTTTGCTTGTTTACGTGTCCGTTTAAATGAAGATGAGCCTCGTCGCTCCAAAAAATGGAATTCACAGTGCGAAAACGCTCCAACATGGTTTCACAAAAAAATTTGCGTGACGCAAAGTCATTTTTTTTCAATTCTTGAATTATTTGAATTTTAAAAGGATGAAACTTCGTATCTTTTTTCAAAATTTCATGCACAATTGCTCTTGAAAGTCCCAGTGAAGCTGCCCTTTTCCGTATCGAAAGTCGTCCATTTTCACGTAAACTGCGTTCAACCAGTTCAATGTTTTCGGGGGTCCTTGACGATCGACTAGGTCCTGGGCGTGGTGTGTTCATAGCCGAAGCAGTTGCGCAGAACCTCTCCACCCACGAACGAATTAAATTCACACTCGGCCCATCGCCTATCCGTCGAATATTGAAATGTGAACAAAACTGTCGCCGAGCGAGTACGTAAGAATCGTTACTCTTGAAAAATGCTTCAATAGCGAACGCGCGATGCTCACCCGACCACTGCGACATCGTGACTAAGAAATCCGCACGATCGGTGATTCTAATGACACCACCTTCCCCCCGCACTGTTTATAATTTATTGAGATATTCGTTTTTTTTAATATAAATCTGCCGCCAGACACCCTTTATTATCTAACGAAGCGACGAGACAAGCGGGATGTTCACCTGATGGTAAGTGCCTGCCTATAACAACGTAGCACTGCCTAGGATATACGTCCATCGCCTTGACACATGGGATGTTAAGTCTCTTTACCCCAGTAATTTCTCTAGCTACAACTTCGAGGTTTGAATGGTAGTGGAGATATTCGAATCCGTCCCCCACACGAGGTCTTTTGCAATTATTGAATGAAATGTAACCCGTTTTTGATGAATTGAATGAAAGAAACATATATACAGAAAGCATACAGAGTATTGAAAGTATATGCCAGAGCAGTAGATGAAACAAAGAAAAGGTTCTGAAGTATATAACGAAAGAAAAAATCCAGTGAAGAAAGATGTACTAAATAAAGGAGCTAGAAGAAAAAGCGTTTCTTAGAAAATTACGAAATCCTATAGATAATTTGGTTTTTGGTATTTTGATATTATAGCTTTGAACTGTACACAAACAATTAGTATGCTGCTAAGTTTACGTGAAATCATTCATACACACTTATATTTATAATCAATATTATCCTTATCAAAATATTCGCGATAGCCGCAACAGATTCAAAAATGTTTTATGCAAAGAACTATAAAGAGACTTCAATATATTTTCTACATGTGTATATATACATGAAGAAAAAATTATCGAAGAAATTTATAGAAGAAAAATCTTACATATGCTATATATAACCTTATAAATATTTATGTTTGGAAGTCATCGTAATTTTTTGCTTTGTTCCTAAATTTTATTATAATTACTATAATTAATAATTACAGATTCTAAATCAAGTTAGACTGATATTAAGATTCAATCTTACATCATTAATCTATTGAAGCTTTGAGCTTCTTAACATAGCTATTATATACATGAATAGCGATATTTTATATATATAAAATATCTCACGCTGTATACAGCGTTATACAAAGCAATTATTAAACTATTTAACTTTAATGAATATTATTATTTAAACAGTAAATATATTTATGTACAATATTGTTATATACAATGGCTTTACTAAAAAGCAAAATTGCACACCCTTCTCTTTTCCCGATCACACGCTGCTTTGTATATTCGAGAATTTTATTAGTCTTTACTGTTTCTTGTTGTATATGTGGCCTTTGGTAATTACTAATTATAGTAATAAGATGTGCGTTGTAATGTTTCTGTTACTAAATGTATGTTCGCCTGCGTTGAAAACACGCTTTGATTTACCACGATGACACTGATCATTCCGCAATGATCATGAGAAACGCCTTCCATGCGCGTGCGCAAGCTGCAGGTGATCTCTTCTGAACACCTGAAGTCCACTTCTAGAAAAACATATCGATTTTAATATCCCGACATTATCCAAGTTAAAAACATTTATAAATTGTTGTAAAAATTCCGTAAATATTATTCTTAGTTGTTTGTAGTAATTTATTTCCATATACAACATATTTTGAAAATTTCCAAGTAATATTGACCTCAACTTCATATCTAATTCGCCCAAAATATATTCCTTAAGGATGAAGGCTTTAAAAAGTAAGAACATAAAAATAAACAAAGATATTTATTCTTTGAATAATGAAACAGAACTTCTCTTCTGATCACCAACTCATGTCAGTGTACGAGAAATCTTGATGAGGAATTTTGAACTCATCGATCTCCATGATCTATGGCTACGATATATTTAGACCTAATAACCGAAACTTAAAATGCTTAGACAAAATATAGAAGTATAGCAATAATAAAAAAACCGTACATATTTCATTGAGAAAAACGACTAAATAAAAATAAAATTAAAAAATGTTATTTTTAATAACTGTTTAAATTTACACTCGCATTTTAACAAAAGATTTTCTAAATAATTTTTTTCACAATAATATCAGATTCCGACGTATATTTATATGAAATATAGTGCCGACAAAATGCCGTCGGCATTCTGTCTGTATTAAAAACACATAAAATTTCAAATACGTTTTAACTGATTAGATTGACAATATTTTATTAATAATAATTCTTTAATAAAAACAATTAATTATTAAAACGTAATAATTAAAAAATAATCATTTTTCTACCCATGCCGACGCATAGAAAAGCAACCAAAAACATTAATTATAATCATAAGTAAAAATAAAATCTGTTAAAATAATAAATAATAAAAAAAATAATATAGAAATTATTTATTGCAATAGTTAATCAAAATTTTTACATTTGTTTATATCCATATTTATGTTTCCTTTATTTCATCAATAAGATGTAATAAAAATTTTAAGAGCAACAAAAGGAATTGCGTCGGTTCGCTTTACAAATTTTTTAACTTAAATGGTAAATTATACATAAAAATAAAATAAATTAAAAAAAATGCTCAAATTATTTACTTACATTTCAAACAGGAATCAAGGATTTAGCTTGGTTTTTTGTATTTTCTTCCGCTGATATAATATCTTCACCCGGAGTTATAGCAGCTCAATCTACAAATTCCGCTTTGCAAACAGTCTTTAATATCAATTTCACTTTATAACCTTTTAAATTCTTTTATTAAATGGCTCCATTTATCAATTGCGGCTTCATTATTCATTGTGCAATAATCACAATGAATAATGAAGCCGCAATTAATATCCTATGACGTGAGTTATATCGGCATAATGTGGACACCGATATAAAACACCAGGGTCGTTTAGATAACAGTGACCCATTACACGATTATCATGGAAGACATTAGAGACTAAGTACCCATTATATACTGTATTAAATACTATCCTTATTATATCAATTAAGATAAGAAACCATGTAATCCTAGAGTATAAAATGTAATCTTAAAACTAAATAAATCAGTCTACAGTAGCTTCTCAAACCGAGAACACCTCGTGTTCCTTTTTAAAAACCCTGCTACCGTCACCCGCAACCTAACTGGCGCAGTCGGTATCTCGTGAAGAAGTCTGATTGAATATATTCGGTAGTCATCTCCGAGCTTCGATCAACGACACGAGCAAAGAACCTCAGCGGGCCTGACACCACCAGCAGCGGCAAGAGTAAGCAAGACTCAAAATTCTTTCAAGCCTAAACTTCGGCAATGCTCGTGGGGTAAGCATACACTTTGTTGATTCCCGAGTTTCCTCTCTTTTTCCTTATATTTTTTCACAAATTGTATTTTTTGTGTACTGTTTAGCGTATTCATTGGAGAATTTTTCCGTTTAGTTAGATAAAATGGCTACTGATAAGAAAATTTCCCTAGAATCACCTAAACCAGTTGTAATTGACTTCAGTACGTTGTCATTATTATTACCTAGTTACGACGGGAACAAAAGGACACTCGCATTTTATATTGAGGGTATCGAAAATATCTTAGATTCTATTACGTGCAGTGATGAAACAAGCATCGCTAGCCTAATTAGAAACAAATTGAAAGGAAAAGCGGTTGAAGCGCTTTCAGAAAGTAGTGGAACAAAAACATGGCCCGAAATAAAGGCCATCCTCCAAAACAGATTTGGTGAGTTTAGGAACGAAATACAGCTAGTGCAAGAATTGATACTCTGCGAAAGAGACAATTCCTCGGTAGAGTTCTTTGGAGAAAAGATACGACATCTCTGTTGTGCTTTGATTCAGATCGACTTATCTAAAAAAGAATACTATGAGCAAATGGCACTAAATACATTCCTAGACAAGTTAAACCCGATTACATCAATTATAATTAAACTTAAAAATATCACAAATCTAGATCAAGCAATAACTCTTGCGAAACAAGAGGAAAATAAACTAAAAATTAAAAGAATACGTGATAAAAACACAAATGCGATCAATAGATCAAACATCTCAGGTCAAAAACCCAATTCTAACTTTACAAATCAAAACACAAAGTTTCAAAGTAGAAAACCAGTAAATAATTCGGAAAATACAAAAAAGAAAGCTATTCATTATCAGGATGATATCATCCATGAGGAAATAGATCAATCTCAAACGGATTCAAACGATGAAACTCCGTTGGAGGAAGATATAGAGGAAAATTTTCTCACGGATAAAGAAATACAAATAAAAAATAGTAATAATTTAAAATTACACAAAATTGGAAGTTCTAAAGAAAAAAATTCAACACTAACTGTATCATTAAATTCAATAAAAAGTAATGCAAAATTAGACAGAATACTTAAAGACAACTTATTATATTAAAATTAAGAACAGAACATTTAAATAACGAATAAAAGCGCGAAATAGATAAACTATGTTACAACTACCGTGACATATTTCATAGTGATGAAATCCCACTCACCTTTACTCATAAAATAAAACATAAACTCAGAATAACGGACGACAAACCCATCTTTGTAAGAAACTATAGACAAGCACCAAAACAAACGGAGGACATTAAAAAACAAATAAATCAATTACTCGAACAAAACATCATCCAAGAGAGTAATTCTCCTTGGTCCTGTCCAGTACACATAGTACCAAAAAAGTTAGATGCATCCGGTGAAAAGAAATGGCGGCTAGTCATTGACTATAGGAAACTGAACGAAAAAACAATAGAAGATAAATACCCATTACCCAATATTGACGATATTCTAGACAAATTAGGTAGAGCTCAGTATTTCACCACGTTAGATTTAGCCTCAGGATACCATCAGGTAGAGATGGATGCAAAAGATATAGAAAAAACAGCCTTCAGCGTAGATAGAGGACACTATGAGTTCTTAAGGATGCCTTTCGTCTGAAAAACGCACCTAGCACCTTTCAGAGATTAATGGACGTAGTATTACGCGGCATCACGTATTGACGTATTTAGATGACGTCATAATATATTCAACTTCCCTTCAGGAACACATAGAAAAATGTAAATTAGTTTTTGACAGGTTTAGAACACACAACTTAAAAATACAATTAAATAAATCAGAATTCTTAATGAAACAAGTAAAATTTTTAGGACACACTCTAACAGATAAAGGCCTTAAGCCAAATGAAGACAAACTTCTAGCAGTAAAAAAATTTACAATTCCTAAAACGCAAAAAGAAATAAAATCCTTTTTAGGATTAGTAGGATATTATAGAAAATTTATACAAGATTTCGCGAAACTTACTAAACCATTAACAAAATGCTTAAAGAAAGGAAGTAAAGTGAATTTTGAATCACCCGACTTCATCGAATCATTCAATAAGTGTAAAGAAATACTAACGAATGCCCCCATATTACAATACCCAGATTTCGACAAATCATTTATCCTCACTACAGACGCTTCAGACTTTGCAATAGGCGCAGTGCTATCACAGGGAAAAATAGGATCGGATAAACCAGTAGCATACGCCTCACGCACACTTTCAGACACTGAACAAAAATACTCAACAGTAGAAAAGGAACTGTTAAGTATCATGTGGGCAACAAAATACTTTAGACCGTATTTATATGGAAAAAAGTTCACTATTTATACAGATCATAGACCATTAACTTACATCATGTCTATGAAAGATCCATCATCAAAACTTACACGTTGGCGCTTAAAGCTAGCCGAATATGATTTCGATGTTCAATATAAAAAAGGTAAAGCAAATACAAACGCAGACGCATTATCTAGAATACAGATATTATATCACAATAGCTTAGATCCACAAATACAACCTAGTACTTCTCATGACAATATTGATATCAGCAATATTGACATCCGGACATTATTAGATATACCATTAACACCTGAAAACATAAGCCAACAAGTAAATATTGAACAACCCCTAACACTCAATGAAACAAATAAAATACCTGAAATAGACGATGCAATAGATCGTCAATTAAAACAATTCCATATCAGAAAAACCCCTGGTGAAACTTAAAGAGTGGAAGATAGGTCAAAAGGAAAAATTACAATAAAAGACGTTTGGATACCCATAAATAAAACAAGAGAACAAATAATACAATTCCTAAAAATGCACACTATTCCCGATAGAACATTTTATTGTTATTTTCATTACGAAGATTTTTATACCATATTTTCAGAAGTATACAAAAACATATTTAGCAATCGCGGTCCAAAATTAATTAGATGCAAAAATAGAGTAACTTTAATTGAAAACATTACAGATCAATAATAATCAAAGACAGATATCTCTATCTGTCTTTGAAGACATCTCTGTCTATAAACCAAATTACAGCACAATTATCGGTACAAAATTCATCAAATCTGTTAAATGAAATCGGACGATCGCTTCAACAACTTTACGATAAATTAGCATCACTAGAAACAGCTATTACATTCGCTCATCTAGGTAAAATGCACCCCAGT
Source organism: Troides aeacus (assembly GCA_033220335.2). Lineage (NCBI taxonomy): Eukaryota > Metazoa > Arthropoda > Insecta > Lepidoptera > Papilionidae > Troides > Troides aeacus. The sequence goes on from CM067270.1 coordinate 1,108,571, forward strand.
ATATTAGATCCCAGTTATTTAATTGAAGAGCTCAAATTTTTTGAAAAAGAAATCACAGGAAATTTTCCATTTGAACTTAACTTAAAAAATATCCATCTGTGGGAAAAAGCTATAACTGTTAAAGCTTACGGAACTAATGAATCGCTAAATTTTATACTCGAAATACCTTTAGTTTCCTTACATTCCTATAAATTATTACACCTGTATTCCATTCCTAACGAAAATAATGTAATGCTGATATCCAAAAATCCATACCTAATACTCGGCAACAAGGAGTTTGCATATCCTCAGGAGCCCTGCATCAAAATCACAGAAGACGAAGTCATATGTAATCATTTAAGTTGGGAGCAATTACAGAATTCAAATGATTGTATTGCACAGCTCATACAGCATCAAGATCCACACAATTGCACATACATAACAGCATCTTACGAAAATACAATAATACAACAAATCAAGGAAAACAACTGGATAATCTTTACAAAACAGGAACAAATATTTAAAACTAGTTGCGGCGATGAAGTCCAATACAAGAGAAACAAACGAGTTGCCCTCATAACTTTAGATAACAATTGTATTATACAAATAGGAGATAAAATGTTAAAAACACATAAAAAATTTATTTACATGAAAGAAACTATCCCCTTACCCCGAGTACATGAAACACCTAGTTCATTACCAATAAAAATAAAATTGGAAAACACCAATTTGGATAAAATCAAGGATATGATAGAAAAAACAACAAATATGGAGCAACAACCACAAGAGAGGTATAAGTTAATATCAACAACACCGAGCTGGTCATCAGTGCTATTATATTGTATAATTATAGCAGTAGCATCCGGAACCGCCTTATACAAACTCTGGTGGAAAAGAAGAACAGCGACACACGCAGCCTTACAGCAGCCTGCTGATGAAACTCATCATCAACTACAGCAGTCTTCGGTGCGCCTTTCTCTTAGGGGGGGAGGAGTTATATCGGCATAATGTGGACACCGATATAAAACACCAGGGTCATTTAGATAACAGTGACCCATTACACGATTATCATGGAAGACATTAGAGACTAAGTACCCATTATATACAGTATTAAATACTATCCTTATTATATCAATTAAGATAAGAAACCATGTAATCCTAGAGTATAAAATGTAATCTTAAAACTAAATAAATCAGTCTACAGTAGCTTCTCAAGCCGAGAACACCTCGTGTTCCTTTTTAAAAACCCTGCTACCGTCACCCGCAACCTGACTCGTGGAAGAACGAAGTTTGTTTCCCCGTCGGGTGTGCGAGTGCGACTGCCGACCTTCGCACGGGCGGTGTAACAGCTGCGCACGCCCAACTAGTGGGCGCTACACAATCGGTTCGGCCCACCTCGTAAATCAAAAACGTTTAAGTGCTTCTATAACACATTTATCTATTAAATATAAAATAGTGATGCCATATTTTATTTTTTAAATGGAATCTGTATTGCTGCTTTATCTTCTATTGAGAATAACAATGTTATTTTTTTTAATTAAAAAATCTAGTGCTTGACAAAAGTCCCACCTAGTGTTAAATAGTGATGTGGTATGTGGTAGTAAAGTGGCTAACCTTGTAATTCCCTATGTTTATCTTTTTTTTATTCTTCATTTATTCGTTTGTTTTTGTGATAAGCACTGTTATTGGTAGGCTATTATTAGATAGTAATTTGTTTAACCCGAGCCAAGTCTCATTATCGCTATAACGGGAATATCGTAGGCAACACACATTTTGTACATCATTTTTACTTAATATAATTTTAAATTATATTTAATGTCGAAAAAATAGAGTAAAAAAGGTGTATACAATATTATTCTACTTAGTAGAATAATATTGTATACACCTTTTTTACTCTATTTTACACCTTAGATAGAAAAGCCAGAGAAATTACTCCAGTAACACTCATCAAATTTACATTATTTGTAGAAATGTTGTCTTAACTCGACCAACTCGTATTTCAGGCTAGACTACTCTGGAACTACTTACTTTTAGATAATCAAATTATATCTTTGTCAGCTTTGTAAAACATTAACCTAACATATTGCTTCTTTGTGCTCTTCTAGCAGAGCGATCGTTGTAACAACGATGACATTCTTTTGTGACTATCATGTGAACAAAGACGCTGAGCTTTCTCGCTGCGTTCTGCGTCAGATCATTGAGGGTTTATTTGAGAAACCAATTTCATTCTAACTTTTTTTAAATATATATATATACTTCGGCGGGTAGTCGATGCGTTAACACGTAAATTCGGTGCGCGCTGTGTTATATCGTTTTAATTTTGGTTTTATTGCACATTTTGATAAACAAATGAAATAAGTGTTCGTCAAACTCACCAGTGCACATTGTTCACTATTACTCCTTTACCAATATCTATTATAAAGAAGAATTTCGCTCGCATTAATTATGGATGACCAGCTGACCAACAATCTGAATGAACTTGAAAGGATGTTTGGGTCCCGTATGCATGAATACGAAGAAAAACTCTCAAAATTAAATACTGAAAGCAACACTCACCCTGATATCGCTTCTCTGTCCCGTGAGTTCTCTGATTTTAAGTTATTTGTCTGGCAGTCATTTTCCACCATTAAAGCTCAAATTGACATGTTACGTACTGGATTGGATAGGCACGAGACTGCCATGAGACGAAAAGTACTTTTATTCCATGGCATTGCGGAAGGACGTGATGAAAATATACATAACATAATCCAAAAAGTTATATCCGACCAATTGAAGTTGACTGATTTGGATAAAGATTATATTAAGGTTTGCCATCGACTTGGTTCCCCTTCAAGCAAAACTCGGCCTGTTCTAGTTCGATTCGTCAATATGGAACATAGACGGTTGGTCTGGGATAGCAAGACTAACCTTAAGGGATCTGGAGTAACAATATCCGAATTTTCAACCAAGACTCGGCATCAAATATTCACTGCTGCACGCAAACATTTTGATATTAAACAGTGTTGGTCATCCGAAGGCAAAATAACACTGATTCTACCAGATAAGACTCGACGTAAAGTTGAAACAATGACAGAACTGCAAGTCCTTTTGAACAAATATCCTCCAACTTCTACTGATACAAACATATCACAAAACAACACTGCTGGACCACAAAAACGCACAACTGTTGAAACTGTCCAAAGGAAAACGCGTCGCCGCGTCAACAACTAATCACTACGTCACGGGGCACAAACGGTCTCTTAAAGTCCGACGCATTATAACGCATGCGTAAACACTGTTCGACCGAAATGTTGTCGGCTGACAGTTTGTGCTTAGCGCTATGTGGGTATTATGAAATTTATATACAAACAATGTACTTCGGCTTGAGAAATACATAGGTCCCGATTGAGTACACTTTTGCGTATATTTTTTTTTTTTTTTTTTCTTTTTTTTTTTTTTCTGCTTCTTAAAGTAGTAACTACCCTATAGTCATTGTCGTGCAGTATAGTTTTTAACCGAAGCGATGATCTCTCACTACCCCATGATGTACCGGCTGATCTTTTCTTGTGCTCTATGTGTTAATGCCCACCTTATTAATAATTGCGTATTTATTTTCTTTTTTTTTTTTTTGTCTATTGTGTAATATTTCACTTTAACAGCAAATTTCTTCTATTGTGCTTGTGACACGGTTGAGTTGATCTGTGTTATTGTAGAACCAAACAAAATATTAAAAGACAATATATTTTAACACATAAATTTAGGTAACATTTTAGACGTGTAATTTTTTTTTTTTTTTTTTCTAGTAACTTTTTGTAACTGTAAGTATAAGCAAATTTTTAAGTAATCGATGGACATAATTCCCGATCTCAATAATAGCTTTTTCTCATGCTCATCGTCACTAAACAGTTTCGTCAGTGCCGAAAGTGATAGCTCCGAGTCTCTCGAGCTGCGCGAATGTATCTCCAGGGTCTTTTCTCCTTTTCCTAATTACTTCAACGTTGTCCATATCAATGTCCAAAGTGTTCCTAGCCATTACTCCGATCTTCTTGCATCCATAAGCAGTAGTCACATTGACGCCCTTCTGGTATCTGAAACATTCCTGAAGCCGTCGCTTCTCTCGGCTCAATATTCATTGCCTGGCTACGTATTAATACGAAACGATAGAGTGGGTAAAGGTGGTGGTGGAGTTGCGATTTACTTGCGAGCTGATATTCCGTTTAAAATTGTTAGCGCTTCACCATCCCCTTACACGGAATCAGCAGAGCACCTCTTTCTCGAAGTTTCCCTCCAGCATACTAACGTATTACTAGGGGTATTATACAGTCCCAATCTTCACATTAACTATTTTAATAACCTTGACAGCATTTTTCACCAATATTGCCCTATTTATAGTCATGTGATATTGATGGGTGATTTTAACACATGTTTACTCAAAAACGATTATCGCTCGCATAAACTGCAAACTCTGGTCACCGCATACAATCTTCAAATTCTACCTCTCTCTTCAACCCACCACTTCCCCAATTGTTCACCATCACTTCTGGATTTAATCATAGTTTCAGCTTCAGATAATGTTGTAACTCACGGCCAATTAGAAGCATCATTCTCTTACCACGACCTTATTTACCTATCTTTTCGTATTCGACCGCCTAAGCCTAAAATACAATTTCGCTATGTCCGCAGTTACAAAAATATTAATATTAAGGTATTAAGGCAGGAAGCGGCAGCAATTGATTGGTCAAGTGTAAGCAGCTGCTCGAACGTGGATGACATGTTGCAGAACTTCAACTCGATTCTCTTAAATCTTTTTAATGGTCATGCTCCATTGAAACGCACAAAAATTAGGCATAACCCAGCACCATGGATTACTGCTGACATAAAAGAATCAATGGCACGAAGGGACAAAGCAAAGAGAAGATTAAAGCGATTTCCTTCGGACCACAACTTATGCCGCTTCAGGCTTCTGCGAAATAACTGCAATCGGCTATGTAGAAACGCTAAAAGACGTTATTTTCATGATTCTCTTCGTAACAGTGATTCCGCAAAAGCCTGGAGTTTCCTCAAAACTAATGGTATAGGCAAATGCTCCAAGGTGGCAACCGATATAACAGATTTAGATTCTTTGAACCAACATTATTCTTCTTCTCCAGTATTGTTATCTTCCTTTTTAAAAAATAGGACACTCTTGGAACTGTCGCTCTGTCCTATCGCTCAACATAATCAATTTAACTTTAATACTTTAACGCAGGCTGATGTCAAAAAGTCAGTTCTCTCAATTACTTCTTGTGCAATTGGAAACGATAAAATTTGTTCTAGAATGATAAAGTTGATTCTACCTTTTCTTTTGCCAGCTCTCACAAATATCTTCAATTCTTCTTTATCTTCTTGTTACTTTCCCTTAAGCTGGAAGCTTGCCCATATTCTAGCTCTCCCCAAAACCACAAATCCATCTTCTACGTCGCATTTTCGACCCATATCAATCCTGCCATTTCTTTCAAAAGTTCTAGAACATCTCGTTCACACCCAACTCTCATTATTTCTCAATAAAAATGACATCCTAAATTCCTATCAATCCGGATTCCGCAAGGGACACAGTACGACATCTGCTCTTCTTAAGATAACAGAAGACATACGTTATGGCGTAGATCAAAAACATTTAACTGTTCTGGTTTTACTCGATTTTAGTAGCGCCTTCAATTCTGTTGACTTTGAAATTCTTATTAAAACTCTTCGTTCAATTAATATATCGCCTTCTGCAATTTTATGGTTTGACTCTTATATTCGAGGCCGTTCACAATGTGTCCGCGGGGATGATTCCTTCTCTGAATGGATGGATCTGACTGCAGGAGTGCCTCAAGGTGGAGTCCTTTCTCCGTTGCTCTTCTCGGTCTTCATCAATTCTATTACTAATGTAATCTCGTCTAATTACCACCTATATGCGGATGACCTGCAGCTATATCGCCGTTTTCCTGTTTCTGAAGCTAATATCGCAATTAATACGCTAAATGAGGATTTATGCAGGATAAGTAGATGGTCTCGAAACCACGGATTGGAACTTAACACAAAAAAATCGCAGGCTATAATAATTGGCAGTTATCAACTTCGCAGCTCACTTGATTTCTCCTCTCTTCCAGCATTGCTCATCGACAACACTATCCTCCCTTATTCGGATACTGCTAAAAACTTAGGCATAGTCATGGATTCGAATTTGTCATGGACAACACATATTACCAATTTAAGCAAAAAAATCCATTATAGCATGCATTCACTAAAATGTCTGCAGAGTTTCTTACCAATGCATACAAAAATTCTACTTGTACAGTCTCTTATCATGCCCATCCTAGACTATGCTGACATTTGCTTTTTGGATGCAACTGAGGAGCAACTAAATAAACTTGAGCGCTTGCAAAACTTGTGTATTCGCTACGTTTTCGGACTCAAAAAGTTTGACCATATTTCTATGTATCGGAAGCAGCTCAAGTGGCTCCCAATCCGCTTTCGCAGGAACACGCGCGCTCTTTGTTTCCTTCATAACATCCTTCATAATCCTTCATATCCATTGTATTTACGAATAGGTTTCTCCTTCGCTCATTCATCCAATGAGAAATGTAGATCTCACCTCAAAACCATTCTAAAATTTCCACCCCATCGTTCCCAATCCTATTCTCATTCTTTCGCCGTACATGCAGTCAGACTCTGGAATGCACTGCCTCCCGCAATTCGTGAGATTAGGACAGTGGCACTTTTTAAAAAGCGCGTCAAAGATCATTATTTTGAGTTATCTTAATGTCCATAATTTTTTTTTTTTTTGTTTTATTACTATAATTATTTTACTATTTTTGATTTTATATATATATATATTTCATTTTTCTGTTTCGCTCTGCAATTTATAGGCAATAATAGTCTAAATTTAGTATATTACATAAGCTTTAGTTTTGTCTGAGTGCACCGAACTTACTGTAACTTGGAAAATTTTCATACCGCAGGTCTACTGGAAGAAATTCCATATTGGAATAAGTAGCGCCTTTACACTTATTTTTCTGCTTTTTTTTTTGTAACTGTATCGTAATTTCTGTGTGTATAAATAAATAAATAAATAAATAAAATAAATAAATAAATATATGTATGTCGGAGATTGGAAGACGCAACGTCACATTTTAATCGACTGCGGGTATTCGGATATAATAATGGGCAACACTAAGGTTGAATCTTAATCGATTTGTGGGTATATATAGATATAGTAGCAGGCAACACTGAAGATAATTTGTTAAATATAAATGTCATTTCGAGGAAGTATAAAATGAGGAACGCGGTGCGGGAGCGAACACTTTCTCGGAGGACAGATTACGGTGAACACCAGTATGGCTGACCATTCAACTTTTGTCGTTGTCGCTTAGTAATCTGTTGTTGTATATTATTACAAACCTATCGAGTATAATTAATCGACAATGAATGGAGACGGAGGGAAGAAGAACGCCCGCATCCTATCAACTTCTCTTCGTTATCAGAAGTGGGATGCAACCGTGAAGAAAATAAAATTGAGTGTTATAAAATATATGGATTTGAAATTGTGTAAAATGGTGCATGACAAAATTAACATATAACATCATGTTGGTGGAGGAGGTGAGATACCAGCCGGGTGTAGTTGGTGGTTATTTGAGTAACTACTTGATTATACTCCGGTTCGGGAAGAGTGTTAGATAGCACTTCGGTGATATCGAAATTCTCAGAACCATGTCTTAGAGCTTCGGCTCTATGATACGTGGGTATTCGGCGTCTTAGTGGCTTGCCACTATGATACGTCGTGTTTAATAATATTAGGTTGGGGAAAAAGAAATCCATTATTTTTTCGGTAGATGGCAGTAGTGATAAATTTCTCGTAAAGTATCGATCAAACAGTTTCAGATTTATGCTCGTTGGAAAGGTGACATTTCGCATTAAAAAAATTCTTTTGCTGTTTTTTGTTTGGTGCATTCAATTGTGAGTTACAGGGTGTTAAAAATGGAAGTGAACAAAGAGAAAATTCGGTACATTTTACAGTTTTTCTTTGGCAAAGGCGAAAATGCAAGCCAGGCGGTTAAAATTGTGAATGGTGTTTATGGACCCGATACTGTAACAGCCAATTATGTGCAATTTTGGTTTCGTAGATTCCGTTCAGGAATTTTTGATGTTAAAGATGCACCTCGCACAGGTAGGCCGGTCGCCGAAAATGTCGATAAAATCGGAGAAATGATCGAAGTTGACCGGCATGTTAGCAGTCGTAACATGGCCCAGGAGCTAAAAATGGACCACAAAACAGTTTTAAACCATTTACACAAAGCTGGATTCAAAAAGAAGCTCGATGTTTGGGTGCCACACCAATTAAAAGAAAAAAACATGATGGATCGAATTTCCATCTGCGAAGCCTTGGCCAAACGGAATGAGATAGACCCATTTCTTAAACGGATGGTGACTGGAGATGAGAAATGGATCACATACGATAACCCTGTGCGAAAACGATCATGGTCAAAGAGCGGTGAAGCACCTCAAACGGTGGCCAAACCAGGACTAACGGCCAGGAAGGTTCTGCTGTGCATTTGGTGGGACTGGAAGGGGATTATTTATTATGAGTTGTTTCCATATGGCCAAGCACTAAATTCTGATCTCTACTGTCAACAACTGGACCGTTTGAAGATAGCAATTGACCAGAAAATGCCAGAATTGGCCAACAGGAGAGGTGTCGTGTTCCACCAGGACAACGCTAGGCCACACACGTCTACAGTGACTCGCCAGAAACTTCGGGAGCTTGGTTGGGAAGTTTTAATGCATCCGCCATACAGTCCGGACTTGGCACCAAGCGATTACCATCTTTTTCTTGCATTACAAAATGTCTTTAGTGATAAAAAATTGGCATCTAGGGAAGATTGTGAAAATCGGCTACTAGAGTTTTTTGCAAATAGAGACCAGGACTTCTACGAGAGAGGCATTATGAAGTTATCTTTAAAATGGCAACAAATCATAGAACAAAACGGTGCATATTTGATCCAAATCGGACAATCCGAAGCATGTTAAATAAAGTCCTGAAGTTCATATAAAAATAATGGATTTCTTTTTCCCCTACCTATTATTTGTTTATTCCAAAGTCAACTCGAACTGTGTCGATCCATTATGAGGTAGCGGAAGCGGACGTGAGCTACTGCCTCGATGCTTATCAAACATTGATATTGCGTCTTGTCGTGGCGTAACGTTTGCACTGTTACTGAACTGATGCGTCTTACAGATCTGGTAGGCTGAGGACTTTTGCAAGATATTGATGTCTGCTGTGATGTCTTGTGCATCTTTCATGATGATGTGCGCTGATGATAGTTGACTGCATGTCTGTCGCAGTTCGGTGATACGACGTCTTCGACGATCTCTGGGTTAAATGTCACTTTTGAAGTTTGCGCCTTGCGTTATGGTTTGACACTTTATCTTATTAGATTTTTCCAAGTCGGGTCCCTTGATGACGGGGCTGCAGAATATCTGCCCTCCCTATTTTATGGAAATTGCAAATAAAGGCCTCAATAGCTCCCCATCTTTTAAAATTTGTGGCGAGTTGTCGGTGGGCGAGACAAACTTGATCAAAACAGCATTTTATTCAACGACAAAGACTCTATGCCTGATGGCTCATAATAAAAATAATATTTATTGGCTGTATCCACTACAGTAGTTAGTGGAGTTATGCATTTACTTCATGAACGGTGATAGCTGGTGGGAGTACAATCTCTTAAGGCTGCGATATAATCGCTATGCTATTCTATGAGGTGAGCAATGAGCTCTCGAATGCACTCCGCGGATTGCGATCCGTGCTGCCTACGTAGTTGGTGGTGAAATCAATTCCAACACTTTACAATGTGTCTGCAAGTGCACCTGGCTAGTGAAGGTGGTGGCTCGTACACAGGACTAATCTTTGGGTCAGAGTACCCTTTATATCTATTATGTGTCCTGGAATGTGCGCTGACCATACACTGTATATCTGGTTACGGTTGTATCTTGTGAGATGCCTACTCACATTGCCATGCGCAATTTGATCACAGTTTGTGCTTACGCACTAACAATGAGCCGAGTGCTCTTCTACTGATTCGCCAGTAAACCTTGCTGTGGACTGCGGTCCAAGGCCAATTAAACTCTCCCTGTTTCGGGGGGAAGGGGGGGGGGGCGCACTATTTGGTTGGCGCTCACCGCATACGGCGGGATCTGTTTACTGTCCAACTGAATTGGAGGTTTCTCAGTTTCAGCGATCATCTTTTTGTTAATATTTCTAGCATCCAACAACACTCGTATAGATCCATCCTTTTTTAAAGTAAATGTTAACGGGCTACTATAAGGAGTTGAAGAACTTGCTATTATACCAGCTTGTTTCATCTCATTTAATTTCTCTTTCATCTTCGATCTATAGGCATAGAGTATCGGATAAGAATATGACACTATTGGCGTCTCATCTATCATCTCTATTTTATGTTCATAACAATTCGCCCTACCTAATTTATCAGTAAACATATTATTATACTTCTCTAATACTTTTGATAATTTTAATCTTTCTTGATTTGGTAAAGTGCTCCCAATTTTTATAACATCAATAAAATTTTCTTTCTCTATACAATTATTATGCAAACTATGTTCTACTTCATTTATGAATGGAATAAAATAACTTTTATTTTTAATACTAAACTCTATACCAACTTTTTCTTGTCTTAAATTTATTAAAATTTTTCTTAATCCAATCAAACCCTAATATTAATGGTCTTAATAAATTACCAATTATTAATGTTTGAGTCTCAAAAACTACCTCGCCAACCTTTATTGGTAAAATGACCATTTGTTGAATCATTGTGCTTCTCTGCTCTATAGCACCTTTAATTTGTAACGCCTTTACTGGCGAGATAGACATTTTATAATTTTTACTTTTAAGTTCTAAAAATAGACTTTCAGAAATACAAGTTACATCGCTCCCTGTATCCAGGAGAGCTTTGACGCTTTTATCAAATATTTTTAAACTAATTTCAGATCGCAAATATTTTATAATTTACTTTTGACAATCATCATTGTCTTCCTCAAACACTGTTTGTATAATATAAATAACTCAGTTATTGGTAAATTCGACTTGACTTTGAGAGTTTCGATTAAATCATTTATGTGATATTTATAACCGAAGCCTACTTTATCAAATTGACCAATCGTTTCGATAGACCTTTTTATACCATTTTGATTTTTACCAAGAGTTTGACCAGGATCTGATCTGATCTGATTTTGATGATGATCTGATCTCATTAAAATATCTAATGCAATGTTCCCTTTTACATTAGTGATTGAACCGGGAACTAGTTCAGTCACTAGTTTACTAAATTTGAATTAGTTGCTTCCTCAGCATTAACTTCGCTAACGACCTTTACTTCATTTACTTGATTTTCATTTTTTCCTTCTTCTGGCTTTCGCCATTTCTTATATGATTGATGTACTTCCTTTTGCTTTCTATTGAAAACTGTATCAAATTTTCTTTTTCTTTCATCGTTGTGAGTCACACGACCTTCTATCTTTTTCTGGATATTATCTAAATCTTTAAAGAAACTTATAGCATCTTTAACGTCTTCAAGTTTGGAAATTTTCCATAGTTGTTGGACGTCTTTTGGATAATGACCAATAATATCAGATAGTAATTGTTTCTCTGGCATAGGATAAGTCAACCTTTGACCTTGCTCTATCAAGTTTAAGAAATATCCTAACATGGTGGGATATGTGGATTTGTCCCACATATTATGAACCAAAAGTCTTCGTACTTTGTTTTGCTCTTCTTCGCCCCAAAACACACTTAGAAAGTCTGTTTTGAAGTCTTCAAAACTAGACCAACTATTCTTATTTAATCGAGCCCAATGTTTGGCTTCGCCCTTTAGACATTCCATTGCAGTTTCTATCTCTACTCCCTTAGCCTGAACCTTTTTTAGATAATTGGTCAGATCCTCTAGAAACGTTACTGGGTGGATATTCTCTACCACCATAAATTGGTTTTTCAATATTAATGTTGTTTATATTATATACTATTTGTCTCTGCTCAAGTGCACTACTATCAGAAGTGCTTACAACACTAGAGTTATCATATATTGTGGTTTCATTGCTTCGTGTAACGTTGATCTCATTTCTTAATTCTAACATCCGTTTTTCAAACGATTTTAAGGTTAACTTCAACATCCTCTTAAAATCTTTCATATTATTACTTTTCTTAGATTTAGCACTTGACATTTTCGCTTTCTTGTTTGCCATTTTTATCACTTATTATTGTTCTAAATTAATTATAATGCTGATTATTTTAAAACACTATACAGTATATGACACTTTCACTTTACTACTAGAGTCACTTCACTATATATATTTCCCTTTTTCGAGTGAAAAGAGTGAGTACTCTTGCCAATTATTTCCTTACTTGTGCCAGGAATCTAAAAGAATACTTTTATGAGTATTTTTATACCACCCCCAGACTTCATCCTATCTCGGCAAATTCCATCCTTCAAAACCTTTCCATTTCACAAGCAGCAAATTGTAGGCTAAGCCTACATTATTTTATTCAGTTATTAATGTGATCCTGGTCACGGCACCAAATTGTTACCTTTATCCCTTACTCTTAAATATAAGGTTGTCAAATATCTCCCTTCCGCTTTTTTGCTTTTATTCAATGCTTTATAAAAAGTGTTACAGTGATCGGATTTAGTTCAAATATGCGCCGTTTTGTTCGATAATCTGTTTTCATCTAGACGGCAACTTCATAATACCTTCCTCGTAGAAGCCCCCCTCCTTATTTGCGAAGAACTCGGACAGCCACTTTTCACAAGCCTCTTTTGAGTTCAACTTTACACCACCAAGGGCGTTCACCATGGACAGGAACAGGTGGTAATCACTTGGCGCTATGTCCGGGCTATATAGTGGATGCGATAAAACCTCCCATCCGAGCTCCCGTAGCTTCTGACGAGTCATCAACGAAGTGTGTGGTCTGGCGTTGTCCTGGTGGAACACTACACCCTTCCTGTTGGCCAATTCTGGACGCTTCTGGTCGATCGCCTGCTTCAAGCGGTCCAGTTGTTTGCAGTAGATGGTAGAATTAAGCGTCTGGCCATATGGGAGCAGCTCATAGTGGATGATTCCCTTCCAATCCCACCAAACACACAGCAAAACCTTCCTGGCCGTCAATCCCGGCTTGGCCACTGTTTCGGACGATTCACCGGCCTTCGACCACGACCGTTTTCGCTTGATATTGTCGTATGTGATCCATTTTTGGTCGCCAGTCACCATCCGCTTCAAGAATGGGTCGAGTTCGTTCCGTTTCAGCAGCATATCGCAGGCGTTGATTCGGTCCAGAAGGTTTTTTTGCGTCAAATCATGCGGCACCCAAACATCAAGCTTTTTTTTGTATCCAGCCTTCTGCGGATGGTTTAAAATGGTTTGGTGACTAACTCCCATCTCCTGGGCGATGTCACGAGATGCCACATGCTGGTCTAACTCGATGTAGTCCATGATTTGATCGGTATTTGTCGTCACAGGTCTTCCGCCGGCTGGCTTATCCATGGTGTCGTTTTCACCGGCTCTGAATCGTCGAAACCATTCCTCCGCGGTTCGAAGTGATAGAGTACCATCCCCCAAAACACCATTAATCTCACGGAACGTTTCTCTAGCGGATTTGCCTTTAACGAAGGAAAACTTTAAAATAGCGCGAATTTCGGCGTTAGTGAACTCCGTGTTTACACGTCTATAACTGTTGAACGCAATATCCAAACTAATTATGCATAGCGTCGTTTTGTAGGTTATGTCAAGACCTTTCAAATTATGTATAGTATTGCCAGATACGAGCTCTGTAGCGCTTTGTACATAGCCGCGAAATTCAAAAGACAAAAAGGCGGAAGGGAGATATTTGACAACCCTAATAATAAGTTTTAAATATTTTGAAACAATGTTTAGTACTCAGATAATCATATTTTACGTGACCAGGATGATATATACTATTCTTTGTAGTATGATTAATGTTTATGTTTTTGCCATTAATTATTTATATTAATTTGTGATCGTTTCGATTAGGACCTTGTTCTACGTTGTGTTTATAGTAATATTTAGTTCTTTTAGGTTTATATAGAAGGATGAATATTTGTTAACATAGTCTGATGCCGTTTGTGTGGTTTATTTCCTTATTTACAATCCCTTCACGCTTGTAAAGGGCTTTACATCTTGTTACGGGTTTACAATATTTATTAATTCTTAAGACCCCGACACAAGTGTATAAGATCGCATCCTCACATTTTAAAATAAAAAAAATATGGGGATGGCATACGGCTCCAGTAAACAGACCTCGCCGTATGCGGTGAGCGCCTACCAAATAGTGCGCCCCCCCTCCCCCTGAAACAGGGAGAGTTTAATTGGCCTCGGACCGCAGTCCACAGCAAGGTTTACTGGCGAACCAGTAGAACAGCACTCGACTCATTGTTAGTGCGTAAGCACAAACTGTGATCAAATTGTGCATGGCAATGTGAGTAGGCATCTCACAAGATACAACCGTAACCAGATATACCGTGTATGGTCAGCGCACATTCCAGGACACATAATAGATATAAAGGGTACTCTGACCCAAAGATTAGTCCTTTGTACGAGTCACCACCTTCACTAGCCAGGTGCACTTGCAGACACATTGTAAAGTGTTGGAATTGACTTCACCATCAACTACGTAGTCAGCAGGGATCGCAATCCGCGGAGTGCATTCGAGAGCTCATTGCTCACCTCATAGAATAGCAAAGCGATTATATCGCAGCCTTGAGAGATTGTACTCCCACCAGCTATCACCGTTCATGAAGTAAATGCATAACTCCACCAACCACTGTAGTGGATACAGCCAATAAATATTATTTTTATTATGAGTCATCAGGCATGATTGTGTCGTTGAGTAAAATGCTGTTTTCATCAAGTTTGTCTCGCCCACCAACAACTCGCCACATATTTTAAAAGATGGGGAGCTATTGAGGCCTTTATTTGCAATTTCCATAAAATAGGGAGGGCAGATAGTCTGCAGCCCCGTCATCAAGGGACCCGACTTGGAAAAATCTAATAAGATAAAGTGTCACACCATAACGCAAGGCGCAACCTTCAAAAGTGACATTTAACCCAGAGATCGTCGAAGACGTCGTATCACCGAACTGCGACAGACATGCAATCAACTATCATCGGCGCACATCATCATGAAAGGCGCACAAGACATCACACCCGGCTGGTATCTCACCTCCTCAACCAACATGATGTTATATGTTAATTTTGTCATCCACCATTTTACACGATTTCAAATCCATATACTTTATAAATATTATTT
This sequence comes from Troides aeacus, assembly GCA_033220335.2. NCBI lineage: Eukaryota > Metazoa > Arthropoda > Insecta > Lepidoptera > Papilionidae > Troides > Troides aeacus. The sequence goes on from CM067270.1 coordinate 1,123,884, forward strand.
GAGCTATTTAATACTTGATATATTTGTTTAGAATCATTAATTTTATTTTTATAAATTAATGTATCTTGTTACAGTACGATCTTGGAATCTTTACGAGAATGGATAATAGGCTACTCGTAGACTAATGAGCTTTACCATTAAAGACTTCATCGCCGTATACAATCAGGTGGAACCATAGACAAACTCTGTTCATAGAACAAGTTCATATGAACTTAAGAAAAAAAACATATCAGAGATAGTGTATCATGTAGAAGTGTGTTAATATGGAACAGTGTATTCGAACGAAATCGTAATAGTTTGTAATTCGGAGTAAGCGCTAAATATCGTGGCCCGAGTTCGATTCCATCTAAGCTTGAGCTTCCAGTGAAAGAGAACATCTTGATAAAACCATCCAACAACAACAACCGTAAAACAATTTTCATGGACATGTGAAATCCATCCGTATATAACTCGCGCCATGGAAGCGTTGACGATCTTTTGGTCCATGGCCGAATGCGGTATCCTAATAGTGAGAACATTACAGTCTACTGAAATACTATAACGCTGTGTTTCAAAACAAAGCAACAACTTCAATATATTTTTTTTTTGCTACAGTAATATTGGCAAAATAAATTTATATGTAACAGCTCACAATAGTTATTCCACTTTATTATCTCATTTCTCATCATCAGTTAAGCGTCGTCGTGAAACGTTATTAAGCTGGCCTTTAATAGAACGATCCCTAATACGATTTCGGGTGAAGCTCTACAATGTATGTGGTACCGGAATCGGGTTTTTTTTTAAAACAGCCTTCTTACCAGTCACTCTCATATTACTAAGTAACCACCACAAAATTAATGGCGGTTTATTTCTTGGAAGCCAGAGTTTTAGGGCCATGACATTATGTATCTTCTGCCTCATTGACGCTTAACATCATGCGATATTGAAGTCAAGATATCTTGCTCACTCTCAATTGACGACGTAGACGTGGAGACTAAAATCCGTAGCATGAGACTAAGTACCATAGCAGTATGCAGACATTAATTAATGTTTAAACTAGTAAAATTATAGGGGTATTGTTTCTTAGCACCATGTTTCAAAACGAAGAGGATGATACAGTATTTAACATCCTATTGGACGCTATAATATATTACTATCAGGTGGTAAGTCTTTGTTGCCAATGCAGCTCCTATTTCTACCGCCAAACAGTAGTCTGCAAATATTACTGTTTCAGTTTAATGGTGGTTGTAGCTAGTGAAATTACTAGGCTTACTTACATTTACAAGCGACGAACGTAATGTGTGGTGCGGTATACATAATACTAACTAGCACCACGTTGTTATCGGCAGGTGTACCATCATGAGAACGTCTTGCTTCTGCATATCTCATCGTTTCCTCTAATAAAGGTAAACTGCTCGCAGATATTTTCTTATGTCATATAAGTATGTAAATATAAAAAACAACCGCTTATCGCGGTCAATCCGTAGTTGGCCAACGGACGGACAGTTATCGTCCCCGGCTGCGATAACGTTTGTATCTTAGGTTGTCTTTTCAGAGACGGTAGCGGTGTGTTCCGACACAAATCAACACATTTAATACATTGGAGTATTTTAATCGGCTTTATTTTTGTGGAGAGGACACGAGCCTTCGCACGAATTCCGCGGGGGGTCGACAGTTGTGGAACAAGACTAAATAATTAATCCGCTTAACATTCCTACAGCTGGTATTCGCGAGCATTCTAACAAGGGAAGAGGGTTGAGACGATTTATTCTTACGATGGTTGGCTGGGCGATAGCTGTATGCAAATACTTTCATCATTATAATAACTCGTATACAAACCGACAGGTTTATAAAGCCTTTACTCATATAATTCATCCTGAGCCATTTTTTGCATAACTCATCACGCCTATAGTTCAGATCTTCCGATGTATTAAACCAACTTTCGTGGACATTGGACATCTATCAACTTGCACTTGGCCGGCATAGTGAATAAATCCACTTGACTCTCTCTTCGTACGAGATGCCTCGAGACATAATATGGAGAATATTAAGGCGTTTTAGATAGAACTTCTAGAAGGCGATCTAAAGCTGGTTTAATGCTAGATTTTCTATTTGGCGTTATCAAAAACATTGACTATAACAAAAAAATTGGTACGGAATAGCCCGGAAAAAATCTTACCGCCAAACAATAGTTTCAATAGTTACGGTAATTTGGTTTGAAGAATTTTTGTTCTGTTACCAAATTACTTAGGTGAAAAGAATATCATACAATAATCTTAACAAAGTTGTATAAATATTCTATCTAGTGACTTATTATCATAGTTTCAGGAACTATTTGTTGTGATATAATCTGTATGAGATTCCATTATGCCAATTTAACTAAATTGTTTTGTGGAAACAGGATCTTAGAATCAGAAATCCGTCTTATCTGCAGCACGTAATACTTACCCACAAAAACATCTAACGGTCAGTAAATTATCAGTTCTTTTAATTAATGCTATCATCATCGCAGTCGATAGAGGTTCACTAACAGAGTTCCGCCGTGCCTATAGCCAGTTCATCTTCTTCGTGTGCCCCTTCATCTATTGAAGATGGGGCGTCAGTTCTGCGAATCCCATTCTATTGTGCGCTAGGTCGAGTAGCTGCTGCATAGTCAGTTAAGCCTAGTAATTGTCTGGGTGTATCTTTGTTTCTGTAGCGCAGTATTATTAAATATTTTAAATAACTGTTAATTATAAAGAAGCTGTTTACTGGTGGTAGGTCTCTATTGCCGGACACCGTCTAGGTATCACCGCAGTTCCTATTGTAGCCTTGAAACAGTAGTGTGTAAACATTACAATGTTCCGGATCGAAGGGAGTAATTAGTGGAATAAAGAGACTTAACATCCAATTTCTGAAGGCGACGAGCGCAATGTGGTGCAATGTTTGTTATGGACGGACGTATCTCTTACCATCAGGTGAACGTGCTCGTCCTGTTGTATAAAAAAGCCGATTCCATAGTTGTAGGTATACAGAACGCAGGCGCGCGTCGCGTGGCGACCGAGTGGGAAAGCGGCGCGGCGCGTGCCGCGGGACGTTACACCGAACAAACTCCACACAGTATTGAAGTAGAAAAAAAAAAACATTTTTAATCTGACTTAAGATTTGACAACTCCGGTCGTTATCACTATATACCACCGGTACGGGTGGTATTTGCCATTACAATACTGATATGGATAACTTATAAATAGACTTACGATATCGCGACATTTCAGTGCGTATGCTGGTCGTATTCGGTTTACGTCCTGAAGAGGCGAGAATTTATTCCCTAACAGAGGAAACTGATATGAGATAAAATGTCATGTATAATGACATGACCTCTACTCACCTACCCGTAGTTTGTAGGGCGTGGCGCCTCGTCACCTACCACTGCATTTTTCCACTTCGTGGCTTGACTGGTAGAGGATTCCGGTAGGCATTAAGGTCATCTACTGCAACCTATTTTTAGATTTTCAATAAAGTTTTTAAATAAATAAATGGTCCTGGCTACGTCTTTGCCAAAAAAGGCTCTGATTCTCAGTAAAGGGGACAGTAAATGGGCTATATATATTAGGTGGACCGGAAAGTAATGTCGTTTCTGCGCATGCCAATACTTGATTGTCATTTGTCAGCTCATTGTTTTGTTCAGAGGCGTACCAAAGACATTGTGAGGTTATAGTGATTTCTTTACTTATAGACAATTGAATTACAATTTTTTTTTGTAATTTTGGGTAAAATGGCCAGCCAAATACCAGAAGAGGTACACATCCGGCATTGCATGCTCTTTGAGTTTCGCAAGGGAAATAACGCAACAGTTGCTACCAAAAACATTTGCGATGTTTATCCAAATGCACTGGACATTCGTAAATGCCAAAGGTGGTTTTCCAAGTTCAAATCGGGTAATTTTGATCTTTCCGACTCGTATCGATCAGGAAGACCATCAGCGTTAGACAACGACGTGTTAAGGGCGGAAGTGGAAGCAAATCCGTGTCAGACGATCGAGGAATTGTCAAACAGTCTCAACAAACCTTGGTCGACCATCCAAGAACATTTGAAGCAGATTGGAAAAGTAAGCAGAGCAGGTGTTTGGGTCCCGCATAATCTGTCCGAACAGAATAAGGCTAACCGATCAATCACATGCAACTTATTGCTTCAACGACACAACACAGAAGCGTTTTTTGATCGCTTGATCACAGGAGATGAGAAATGGGTCCTGTATGATAACCCAAAACGCAAAAGGCAGTGGCTCTCTCCAAATGAAATCCCTCGGAGTACTGCTAAGCCAGGTTTACACCCCAAAAAAGCGCTTTTGTGTGTTTGGTGGAGTATTCGCGGCATTGTTCATTTTGAATTACTGAAACCTGGAGAAACTGTTACTGCAGACCTCTACAGCGAACAATTGCAGCGAGTCAATCAATCTTTAATTGAAAAGTGGCCAGCGATTGTCAACCGAAAAGGCGTCATTCTCCAACATGACAATGCAAGACCGCACTGCGCAAGGCGAACTCTAGAAAAAATTAATGAATTGGGGTGGGAGGTGCTGCCTCATCCACCATATTCGCCCGATGTTGCACCATCGGATTTCCACTTATTCCGAGCGCTGCAACACTTTTTAAGTGGCAAAACATTTGCAAATTTGGATGATATCCAAAATGCCATCTCTAGATATTTTGCCGAAAAACCAATTAATTTTTATCGATCAGGGATTGAAAATTTACTCACTAGATGGCAAAAGGTTATTGACAATGATGGGGAATACATCATTGATTAAAAATAAAGACTCGTTAAAAATGTATGTGTTTGTATTTAGCGTAAGAAAACGACATTACTTTCCGGTCCCCCTAATATTTATATATATAGATATATTATTTACAAATGTTTGTATTATAGTAAGCGATGTATATTGGATCAAGTCATGGTGATTGATACTGTGCGTTTCTTTCACCTACCTGTAAATGAACTTTACGGCACTAAAGTCGCAGATTTGCTATTAATATTTTGGCAGGCGCTTTTTATTTTAAGTGCGTTTATAAATATTATATAAATGAGCATTGTCGATTCATTATCTTACCTCTTGCGTATTGAACAGTCACTGTGGTAGTGATACTAAGATTGATACACGTGATTCATTAATGGACCAATCTGCAGAAAGAAAATAAAACTACAAAGCCTTCACAAATAAATTTTATTAGTGTCCATTTTCATTTCTCATACGAAGCCCGTTAAATCATCTAATTACATCGAATCACTAACGTTTATTTATACGTAATATTCTCTCATACAGTAAACGCCATAACACCGAACAGTCGGAACGATGCGAACAAAAATTTTCACCATGAACGATAATAAATTTTATCTAGCGCTACTGATGTTATTATAGTATCTTTACACTGCACTTCCGGTGATTAGTGGTGTATTATCAAAGCTTCAACTTCATTTGAAGCTCCCTCAGCATACATAAAATCCTCTATATAATTATTTTTTACCCAACTCGTAAATGTCTTGTTACTTTATCGGCAGCAATTTTTTTTTACATGACCGTCTAGTTAAACCAAAGCAGCTTCTATCACTGCTGCTAAACAATACTGTGGAAATATTACCTTCCGGTTTGAAGAGCGTTTTGACTAGTGAGACTATTTTTAACGAGATTTAAAATCTTTTCTCAAGGAGATATGATGCTTCATCATGACTAGCGCCATGTTATTATGTGCAACACTTGTTATCAAGTAAATTGCTGCCCCATTATTTTTGTCGAACAACGAAAAAAAATAGAATTTTATAATCTATGCAATATGTTTTCAGATTATTGTTGCAATAACGATTAACAAAGATCTTGAAGGGTTGGAAAATATATATAGCTCTGGTAATTTTTTATCACTTTTTCGTGATTTCTTTAATATGTATTTTGGTTATTTTTAAACACATTGTTTATTATTTCTATACATTTTATTTGCTTTATCTGTATCAACACAACTGTATCTAGATGTATCAGCGATCCCTACAAGTCTGATTATATTGTAATATTTCATACATTTGAACGTCATTAAACATTAGTTAATCACATTAATAATGATCATAATCATCACGAAATAAAACCATACAATTTTTATTTTCGATTGTTATTTTATATATGAAATGAATGAAACTTTATTTTGATTAATTGATTTTTTAAATCAGACAGTAAACGGGAACTTATTTACTGACCTTTTGGTGGGAACTAACGCCGATATATAATACAATATCTTCGCTCGTCGTTTAGCTACGAACTATTTAATTTCTTTTTAATTCTAGAACTGTAACATTATTATCTGGTATATGCCCACAGCTGATCATAGTATCTCCGCATCATATTGGGATAGGTCAATCACCTAAGTTCAACTTAGGTTATCCTGATTTCCAATTTGATCACGCAACGACCATAGCATAGCTTTCCCAATAGCTCCCTAGGAATAAAATATGTTTTACACATGCTGAAATGAACAAAGACATTTATGAAATATTAACCCATCCCCACCCCCTTTGTTGGCCGTAACACCCTAGTAACTCCCTTTGGGGAAGAAATTTTGTAAAATCTATTCTCAGCTGACCATTAAATGGCTGAAGCAATATCTCTGCCAAATTTTGAGTGTTTTACGTGTAATAATTTTGAATATCTATATATATGGATAAAAGAAAATAAATTTAATACTATTGTCCATCCCTTCATTTGTTTATATAATAATAGATCTACTAGCTATATGATGTCTTGGCATTCCTCTGAGTGACAGATTATAAACTAAATAAATAGTTTTATTCATATCATTGGCATCTGGCAACACTCCAATGGTGTATTTAGAATTACAATGAGAGATTTGACGGAGTAAATCACATTAACTCAGTGGAAATAAACACTGCAAGAATACGTGATAACTACTACATAATTTATATATGTATAATATATAACTTGTAATAAAATAATATACTAAAGCATTGTATTTAACTAGCTTAAAATAATTTACCTTTATTAATTAAGGTAAACTTTAATTATTAAACAATTTTTACGACATTAATTTTCTTTCTTACATTAAAAAAATAATTAAAATGACTTTGTTATTACAATTTTCTTAGATCGTATTATATAGTTAGCGACAGGTGGAGATGGCAATCAGGGTATGATTTGAGGCGCAGGTGGGGGAGACACCCCAGCATACCCTTTGTTATTGCAAACACTAGTGTGTCCCGATTTGAAGCATGCTGCTAGATAAATTACTGGGGTAACGAAACTTATCATCTTGTGACAAGGCGACGAGTGCAATGTGCTGCTATACCATCTTAACTAGCGTCACGTTGTTATGGGCAGGCGTTTCAAGTATAGTCCCGCTCATCTTATTTCGTAGAAAAAAAATGTAAATCGCCCACAAAATGGAAAACGAAACGACAAAAATTTTGTACAGATTATTTCGATCGCATATACAAAAGAAAATCGTTTCTACACTGACGGTCCTTCCAAAAAATTATCGACAATAACTACTTGATACTTGATGAACTACATCACAACTTGTGATTCACAAGAAACTTGCCATTTCGACCTGTCGTTTTATACGGTTTTCATTGTGTTGCTATAACTTAAAATAAAATGAATTACTAAAAACAAATATTATGAAATATTATAATATTTTTTTTAACATATAGCTATATTTAGTTTTTAACGAATCAATATCCGATGATTGCATATATTAATATGTTTTCATATTACACATATGTATGGTAAAATATTTGAACGTATTACAGCTATGATAGATTTTTCTTAGTAATTTATATCACATCACAATTTTTAAAGTAATTTCTTAATCAGGTTCTCTACTCTTTATTAAATTAAATATACACTTTTATATACATACTATTAAAGTTTAAAAAAATATTGAAGATAATAAAATTTTTTTTGTTTAGTTTAAGAAATGTAATAATAATTAATTTCTTTTATAAATTTTTAACAGAAAGCTTCGTAGCGGCAGAGTAGCAACGTTGGTGTCAAAAATGGCGACTATAAGATAAAACCCTTATGATGGTTAATGTATCACTTAATGAGTGAGATGTTGCATACTTGACCGATGGTGGATGTAACAGCAGCACCACCCCCTAAGGATTCACGTCAAGCAGGCTACCGATAAGATATTGGAATAACTAGCGAGAAAGGACAAAATATTAATTAAGAACAGCACAGGGACATGATGACATATAACTACATCACGATCCAAATCAAATCAGAAATGTCCTAAGTCCTAAGTCAAAATGCTGATATTCCAGAGTCCACACAGTTGGCACTTTATAATGCTCCGTTTTTATGTCCCCTCATATAAAAACTAAAGTATCAAGACTATTTGAAAACAATATACAACATGCAAATTGTGATAATAAACATTATATCATTAAGCTGCTAATCACCGCTGGCTCGTGGTGAGCGAAAAGCATCGAAAGCCTGATAATTACATTTAAAGATAAAAAGCCTGGCAGTTATTTTATAAGCAGAAGAATTAAGGCTTTATAATCCTTGAACTGTACCGAACCGTCTTGGTGTTATTTCGACAAATTTTTTTTTGAGAGGATTTTATCCATTAGAGACATATAGGCCAATATTTTTACAACAAATATTATATAAATAAATTGAACAACAAGTCAATTCAGTTATATTTATATATGTTCATTAGAATATACGTACGTAAAATAAAATTATATTTATTTTTATTAATTTAATATAATTCTTATACAATCTTTAGTAAATATTTATTCGAATAAATTATAATATTAGTTTAATTTTTATATTGTATATAGAAAATATTTATTGAAGATAAATTATACATTTTCATTTGATCGCTTATTGCTCCTGATATGCGTACGTTTATTTGTAACTCACAAAACTTCCATAAATATGTAACGTATCCGATTAATGTAGAATTGACGTAAACATTACATATTTTTATTTATTTTATTGTCTTCTTATTTTGAACATGAACTAAATTCATTAATTCTTTAAAGGTAGCAAAAAAAATATTTATTTTAACCTTCATAATCTGTGGCGAATTAATTATGTAAGCATTAAATTCTAACGTCTAATATAACTTTTTGCCGAACTGTTATTAAATCGATGGGAAACCCACAATTTTATTAAACATAAACATTACAAATTGTTATGAAACGAAGTAATTTTTTTTATGATATTCTATGCTTATAACTTTGTAACAAGCAATTATGAAATGAAACAACTTGTCGCAGACACCGCAGTGTCTGAAGACAAGTCTTCAACTCGTGCGTGTTGCCAGTGTTGACATACGGAACCGAGACGTGGCCCCGTACTGTCGGCTTTATAAAAAGGCTCAAAGTCACTCAAAGTGCCATAGAGACCTATGCTCGGAGTTTCTCTGTGCGATCTAATTAGAACTGTGGAGATCCGCATAAGAACTAAGGTCGCTGACATAGCTTACTGGTCTATGCATAGTTTGCTGGTCATAAGTAGCAGCGGGCAGGGTACAAGGCTCAAAGGACTGATGGCCAATGGGGCATAAAGGTTTTCAAGTGACGTCTGCGAACCGGTAGACGAGGTATTGGGAGGCCCTCACAAAGAAGACCGACGATGTGATGAAGGTCGCGGGCGGCCCCTGGATGCGGGCAGCGTTGGACCGACTTGTTTGTTTACAGCTTAAGTTCCAACGGAGGCCAGCTTTTATTATTTCACCTTGTTTAAATATGAATTTATAAAAGTAATCCCTTATGAACCCCTGAAAACGACGACTCCCAATGCCCGGCTGTACCAGAGTAGGTACCAGGCTGTACCAGAGTAGATACCAGGTAGCGGGAAGTTGTTGGATGCGTGCAGCGCAGGACCAATCGATGTGGAGATATTTCGCCAATCGACTGATGATGAAATAAAGCAACAGATAAATTACTTAGTGAACCAAATGAATACGTTCCGACATACGCAAACCTACTACGTTATCATCTGTTTATTTATTTCTGAAATCATATTAGTATCAGGGTATGATATATATTATATCATATATATATATATATATATGTTCGTAACATTATTGAACTTGTTACATTTGGCTTAATATTAATTCCGTTCAACCTCCGCTATATGGAAGACTAACGAAAATGCAACATCGACTTAAGCACACATCGACATCTAACACTACACACACACACGCACAGGCTATACGCTAACATATATACAGTCGCTAACGCACACATGCAAGGAACGTCGACACAACCGAATTAATGTCATAGAGATATTTACATGTGGTTTATTGGTGGTATATTTTGTCGAACACATTCTACCTACCACCGCAGCGAATATATCTTATGCTAAACAGCAATTCGCTAATGTTACTGTGCTCCAGACTGAAGGGCATTGTAGCAATTGAAATTACTGGAGTTTTACATCATATCTCAAAGCGACGAGCAAGATGTGGTTCAGTATATCATCTTAACTGAGACGAACAAAACGTTAACATGATGGTAAGTGACACGCTTGCCCACAACATCGTGGCGCTAGTTATGATTGTATACACTGCACGACATTATGCTAGTAGACTCAAGACATACTATATTAAATGTCGTTACCGTAGTAATTTCATTAACTACAACTGCACTACTGTACGGCGGCAGAATTAAGATCTTTGGTGACATCTAGACGGTCTCCGGCAACACAGACCTGTTCACCACCAGTAAACTAGCGCCACGCTGTTTATGTTACTCGTCCTTTCTTCTGATTGTAGAGATAAACAATTCCATGTGAATATTTTGTCATTTATAATTATATTAAGCAATAAGAATAATGTCCATTTATAATTTTGATTCGTTGGATAATTTCTTAGAGCATTAATTTCTAATTGTCCACAAATGTAATACATAATCTACACGTATATAATACATTATAATGCTTTAGAGGAGATAATTACTAAATATTTTTATTTTCAAACGCTGTTTCGTTTCATAATTTTGTTTAACACATATTTAGGTGCATTTTGTGTCTAAAGGAACCGTTTGAAAATTTTACATAATCTTTGACTGTCTTCGTATCGCTTTTGGTGCCCACATGTGGAGTTTAGTTGGTGATAGGATTGTTTTGACTGCTGACTAGCTAGCATCTTATTCTACGGACATCGCGGTACTTTTTCGTTCTCAACAACAAATGAGAGCTGGAGCATTCTGACCGAGCGCACTTCTCCATCCAAGGACAAAAATTACCAGCATGTAAATAGTCAATTGTTATTAGTTTATCACAGATAAAAAGAAAATCTAGAATTTTTTGTATAAGTTCTGTTTGTCTTTATTTCAAGGCTCGCAGGAATAACATAGTGATGTTCAATATTGAACGATTAAAAATGATACAAGTGTGCGAACAGCTGAGTGTGGTAACAGAGATTCTACTAAGTCAATGGTATTCAAGCTTTTTTTATCGTGTCACAGGGCGCAAAAATATAATAAATATTAATCAATGATTTCTTTCTTGGGAAGAATTACATAATGATTTATACCATGTATAACATTTTTACATTTCTAATGAGTTCTATTTTTGTTCATCTTCCTCCTGCCCCCTTTCCACAGCTATGGGGTTGGCATATTATGTACTTCTTTTTCATATCCCTCTATCAACCCTATATCTATTTTTCTAATGCTATAAAATTTTAAGTAGTTTAAAATGAAATAAAACCAGATTAGCCAATCCCAAAAGCCGAGCGGACCAAGTAATTAAAAAAAAACAAACGGTTCCCTTAAACGTTATTTTGTTAAAAATCTATCATATTTCACCTTTGAACACCACACATAACCTTATCATAACGCGTAAAATTATTTTAAATAGCATTAAGCTAATAACATTGATTCTACTACCAGTCATTATAATTATATTTACTGTGATTATTTAATATGTGAATAGGCGCCATATAAAATTTAAAAACTTTTTTTTTTAATAATGAGACTGGAAAATATGACATAGATCCTATTTTAACAGACATAATTAAAAGCGAATATAGTTAAATTTGAAGAATATGAAGTAATGTGCAGATTACCCTGCCTTCCTCGAGATATAAAATGTTTATGTATTTTTTATATACACGTGTGTAATCACGTCGATAAATGAGAACGCAGAAGAATAAAATGATTACCTGCTAATAAAATACAAATTATTTATATAGTGATACGCAATGGGTGTAAGGTTTTCCGCACAACAACTCACGGGAGAAGCTGAGCCAACCTCACCTGCTCGTGGTGCACCCTGCTAATCGACAAATGAGGCTCTGGCTCCCGCTAACCAGCTTTGGGCCAGCATAGTGGGTTATAGCTCACATCCTACAAACAATACAAACACGTACAAACCACTGAAGGTCGCGAGAAGCCGCTGCGGACAACGCAGGACCGGTCGATGTGGGGATCTTATGGGGGAGGCCGATGTCCAATAGAGGACGTCTATCGGCTGATGATGATATAAAACTATTACACACTTTACAAAGCGGATATTTGTAAACATACATAGATGTATTTTTTTTAATGTATTGCCGTAAAACGTTTTCACACAATCTAAACAGCACACTGCCACAAAGCGCATCCTATAAAACCATGTCTCTGGTACGCGTTAAAACGCGTCCATTTGCGCTTGCACTTCGTCAACGTGGATTTACACTTTATATATAAACTATGAACTATTTTGTCGCGCACGTTTCCGTTAACACTGTACTTTAGATGCCGTATACAACTATATAAGAGTTTCTTTCCCTCCGAACTTGAATATGTCCTCATAGGGACAGCGGCGCGGCGGGGGTCGATCTCTTCTCGGCATTTGCTCTGCATACTAGTTTTTCGATGTCAATATTGTTACGAACTCTGAAAGAATAAAAAAAAATAGAATAATTTCATTAAAAAAAAATAAGTAAATATAACCTATAGATATTGTGAAAAAATAACGTCACTCTCTTATTATGTCCATTATTTTTATAATGACTCCAATTTACTCAAACCTCAAATGGAATATTGCTTGTTGACCCTCGGATACTGGAGCCAACGCCTCAACTATACCTGGGTCACTTCGCTCATATCTTGAAAGCTAGAGGACTCCAAAGTTATCATGATGACTTGTTTACAATGTAAATAAAATATTCAAATATATTACCTAGCTAGGTCGCTTAGAAAAACTTACGACAAAGAAATTCTAAATGTTAGCATTGATGAGGTATTACTTGAAAGGAAAAGAACGGGGATGAAGGTGTGTTATAGAGAAGAGGATAAATAAATAATATAATATATTAGGGGGACCGTAAAGTAATGTCGTTTCTGCGCATGCCAATACTTGATTGTCATTTGTCAGCTCATTGTTTTGTTCAGAGGCGTACCAAAGACATTGTGAGGTTATAGTGATTTCTTTACTTATAGACAATTGAATTACAATTTTTTTTTGTAATTTTGGGTAAAATGGCCAGCCAAATACCAGAAGAGGTACACATCCGGCATTGCATGCTCTTTGAGTTTCGCAAGGGAAATAACGCAACAGTTGCTACCAAAAACATTTGCGATGTTTATCCAAATGCACTGGACATTCGTAAATGCCAAAGGTGGTTTTCCAAGTTCAAATCGGGTAATTTTGATCTTTCCGACTCGTATCGATCAGGAAGACCATCAGCGTTAGACAACGACGTGTTAAGGGCGGAAGTGGAAGCAAATCCGTGTCAGACGATCGAGGAATTGACAAACAGTCTCAACAAACCTTGGTCGACCATCCAAGAACATTTGAAGCAGATTGGAAAAGTAAGCAGAGCAGGTGTTTGGGTCCCGCATAATCTGTCCGAACAGAATAAGGCTAACCGATCAATCACATGCAACTTATTGCTTCAACGACACAACACAGAAGTGTTTTTTGATCGCTTGATCACAGGAGATGAGAAATGGGTCCTGTATGATAACCCAAAACGCAAAAGGCAGTGGCTCTCTCCAAATGAAATCCCTCGGAGTACTGCTAAGCCAGGTTTACACCCCAAAAAAGCGCTTTTGTGTGTTTGGTGGAGTATTCGCGGCATTGTTCATTTTGAATTACTGAAACCTGGAGAAACTGTTACTGCAGTCCTCTACAGCGAACAATTGCAGCGAGTCAATCAATCTTTAATTGAAAAGTGGCCAGCGATTGTCAACCGAAAAGGCGTCATTCTCCAACATGACAATGCAAGACCGCACTGCGCAAGGCGAACTCTAGAAAAAATTAATGAATTGGGGTGGGAGGTGCTGCCTCATCCACCATATTCGCCCGATGTTGCACCATCGGATTTCCACTTATTCCGAGCGCTGCAACACTTTTTAAGTGGCAAAACATTTGCAAATTTGGATGATATCCAAAATGCCATCTCTAGATATTTTGCCGAAAAACCAATTAATTTTTATCGATCAGGGATTGAAAATTTACTCACTAGATGGCAAAAGGTTATTGACAATGATGGGGAATACATCATTGATTAAAAATAAAGACTCGTTAAAAATGTATGTGTTTGTATTTAGCGTAAGAAAACGACATTACTTTCCGGTCCCCCTATTAAATACTCTTTTTAGGTTAAACAATTTTCTCTTATGAATGGAAGAGAATTTTTTTTAAAAAAATTTATTTGGAAACAGATGAGAAAGAGGATTCGTGAAAAAATGGAGAAGTCTCGCATTAAGAAAAAGAGGAAGAAGAATCCTCAGCAGTTCCAAAGACATGTTTTATGTTGATTTACTTATAACTTCGGCACATTTCGTTGTTGAACTTAGGTACCGTGTGTGCCCAGTCTCGATGTCTTCTACAGGATACATTTTGGAGAATGTGTGATGATATAATATCCCCCCATTTCAACACCAGACGTCCAATTGCAAGACGAGTCGTCATTCTAATGTTATGGACATCCCTAGTTTGCGAACTTCTTCTTCTTAAGGTGCCTCTCCGACTAGCGAAAGTTTGCGAACAAAGAGGTTCAACTCCTCGTTCTTTATTAGAACAGCAGAATGGAACAACTTGCAGGCGTCGGTGTTCACGTCAATATACGAAGTGTCTTCAAGAAAATAATGAATAGGCCTACTACCTATAAGCGCTTCACCACCACGTGATCGAATCACTACTTAAGATCAGGAGGGATCGTGGTCAACCGTTGACCTTAGCGATACAAAAAAAAATCATCAGACGATAGACACGAGCCGATAACATCTTGGCTGTGTTCCAGCTGTCAACATATGGTAGCCGGAGTATTCTGGACGAGCAGCTTCACAATTAACAGCCTTCAGTTGTCTACAGCCATATTGTCACTTAATACAACATGTAACAAGTCTGCTGTAAGATAAAAATATCATGTTCTGTAGAAACCTCTCTATGTATTGTATTATCTGTGTTGTTGAAAGCTAAGTGTAAATATTCGTTAGAGGTGATGTTATACCGTTCATACCATCGTAGTTGACCATGCCGTCGCCGTCGAGGTCGGCCTCGCGGATCATGTCGTCCACCTCCTCCTCGCTGAGCCGCTCGCCGAGGTTGGTCATCACGTGACGCAGTTCCACAGATGAGATTAAGCCGTCGTTATTCTTATCGAACACCCTGGAATTTTAGTTCACAGGATGGGTTACTTACTGGGGATAATTTACCTACTTTCCTATCTACTTGGGGAAAACTAATTTATTTTTCTAAATATTCTTTGAAACCATAGCATAGCATATATGCAGCAACAGTGTTGCCATTTTACAAAATATTTAATTGTAATTAGTGATACAACTGATTAAGAAGGCAAATTTTTATGTATTTAAAGACTTTATTGAAATGCCTAATATGCTCTCATATTTGAGAGTAGGCCTGTGCTCCAACAGTGGGGACGTAAATTGGGTGTTATGAAGGTGGACTCAATGCCTGACTACATTCTCTGACAGTCAATCTGGGAAGCGAGGAGGCGCTGTGGTACGTTATATTGTAACATGGGGCAGATTTGTACTGTCCTTTGCAGCCGAAGTGGACTTACGAGGGAAGGTGTGTCGGGATTGCTATTCGACGCTCTCCCTTTCCTCCGTGTCCCCCCCCCCATGTGAAGCTGCATGGAGCAACCGGCGCTGGTGAGGTCGCGGAGGTGTGCGAAAGGTTTCCGTTTTTTTTTAAAAAAAAAGGGACGAAACAGTTTACCTGATACGCTTACACTTAAGAAGATGGCGCTGTTTAGGATGGTATACACTGCACCACATTACGCGCGTCACCTTGAGACGTAAGATAATGAATCTCGTTACCCTAGTAAATACACTAGCTACTGCGCCCTTCAAACAGGAACACGGTAATATTTGGCAATAGAATAAGCAATGCGGTGGTCTACCAAGACGGTCTCCGGTAACAGAGACCTACCACCATTAAATGATCTTACAAAAAAAAGATCTAGGTTTACGTTGGGTCTAATAATGATCTGATAATCATCATTACGTACGATAATTAATATAAAAAATTTTGAGCCTGCTTTTAGTAATATAAACATCATAACATATTCTATGATCACCTGAATGCTTCTCTGAGCTCGTCCTCTCCATCAGCCCCACGCATCTTCTTCGACATCATTTGGAGGAACTCGTTGAACTCGATAGTGCCGTTGCCATCTTGATCAACCTCTTTCACCATATCCCTCAGCTCTGTCTCTGTAATCGAAAATAGAGAAAAAAAACTAAATAAAAAAAATCATGGACCTAAAACTAGGGAACATTTCATCAATTCGTTAAAATCTGGTGGTAGATATATCTATAGTGTGCAAACATTACTGTATTCCGGTTTGAAAGGTGCTGTAGCTAGTGAAAATTATAGGGGTAGATAGACGACGTATTTTGTCTCAAAGCGACGAGCACAATGTGGTGCAGGGCATTCTAACTAGAAGTACATTTTAATAAGGCAGGCATATCACTTACAATTAGGTGAACGTGTCACTCGTTTAGTCGGAGACTAAAAAGATATCTAGAGCCCGCGACTTTAAGTTTTGGCTGGTGATAAAGCTTTAGGTCTTCATATATGGACTAGTGTTTAACTACGATCCCACTTCATGAGAAGTGGATATGTATTTTTTTTATTTTATTAAGCGACGAGAATATCAAGCAGCACGTTCACCGGATGGTAAGTGACACGCCAGTCTATAAGAACGTGGCGCTAGTTTAGATGATATTTACATCACCACATTGCGCTCGTTGCCTTGAGACATAACATCCTAAGCCTTGTTACCGCAGTAATTAAACTAGCTACAGCACCCTTCAAACCAGAACACAGTAATATTTGCACAGTACTGTTTTGCGGCAGAAATAAGAGCTGCGGTGGTACCTAGGCGATCACACCACCAGTAAAAAATCTCGAGGTGGTAAGAACGACTAGTCTAGAAGAAGCCTATTCATATTACTCCATATTACTATATATATATATGTGTGTATATGTATATATATATATATATATATATATATATATATATATATATATATATATATATATATATATATATATATATATATTACTCTTCTCTTAAGAACACACTTCATACACAGAGCTTGTTAAACTCATGTACACCTTTTTAAGATGACGATTAAATGTAAAGCTTGCAAGCGCCTTCAAACCGCAAACAATCGCATTTAACTCATATAGAAATATAGATTACCCGTCAAATGGATATGACAAATAGTTGCTCCATCATCAGTTATCACTATCGCAACGACAAAAGGACAATGGCCTGGTGAAGGATGAGTGACCTCAAAAAATCACAAGGATAATTATGGTCGGCGCGCGGCTAAAAAATTCACCCACGTCACATTTAGGATTAATAAGCTCCGAGAAACGATTCTATAAATAGATATGTCTGCTATATAATATAAAAAAAATACAATGTTATACCTGTCTATCGTAAGTTATATATAACATAATACATTATATGTACATGCTTTATATTTGTCATATATTAAATCATTTATTCCGTATATCTATACAACAAAACTCGTCGTCGTCGGCAAACTGTATGCAAAGATACTGATTAAAAGAGTGATGAATGAAACTGAAGAGAAAATTTGGGATGTACAAGCAGGATTTAGAAGTGGAATGGGATGCATGGACCAGGTCTTTTCCTTACGTAGCAAAACCGAAAAATGTTTGGCACATAGCCAAAAGGTCTATTGCGCTTTCGTAGATTTGGAAAAAGCCTATGACAGAGTGGTGAGGAATGAATTGTGGTCCATATTGTCTGCTTATGGGGTAAACAGCACGCTGATGCGAGCATTGAAATCACTTTATGAGCTTACTCAGACTGGTTTAGCATCCAGAAGGGTGTTAGACAGGGATGTGTGGCCTCGCCGTGGCTGTTTAACCTATTTTTAGACAATTGCTTGAAAGATTTGAAAGATAGTGCTTATGGACTAAGAATAAATGAGTTGACCGTCAAGTGCCTCCTATACGCTGATGATCAAGTTTTATTATCATCATCGGAGAGGGAGTTGCAAGCGATGTTCGACATGGTGCATGGAGCTTTAACAAGCAAAGGAATGAAAGTGAATGTAAGCAAGACGAAAGTAATGGTTTTTGAAAGAGAAGAATGTATGACAAACTGTGACATTATGATTGAGGGACTAAAAGTTGAACAAGTGAAAGAATTTGTATATCTGGGTTCACAGTTTACAAGAGATGGCAAGTGTGATGATGATATTGAAAGAAGAGTTCTAAAAGGGAATCAAGTCAATGGGGCACTTCATAACTTTATGAATAGCCGGAACGTCTTACAAAGAGCACGACTGACTGTGCATAGAGGCGTGTTGGTCCCCATACTGATGTATGGTAGTGAATGTTGGGTATGGCAGAAGAAACATGAAAGTAAGATTAATGCTGTGGAGATGAGAAGCCTGAGAAGTATAACTGGAGTGAAACGGATGGACAAAGTGAGGAACAGTGTGATAAGGAAGCGGTGCGGCGTGGTTGAAGATGTAGTGACAAGGATAGAGAAAGGGATGCTTAGATGGTTCGACTATGTCGAAAGAATGGATGAAAGAAGATTAACGAAAGAAATATACAAGGTAAGAATGATTGGAAAAAGGTCGACCTAGGCGGACATACTCCGATCAAATCGGAGATGTCCTAAAGAAAGGCCGGATCAAAAGCACACGCAACAGACGAGCGTGCATGAAGACGCTTATGAAAGTGGAGGAAGCGAGAGGTGTGCCAGGATCGTAGCAGGTGGAGAGAGGTGGTCTCTGCCTACCCCACTGGGAACGAGGCGTGATATATATGTATGTATGTATACAACAACGCAGGATCGATCGACGTGGAGATCTATGGGGGAGGCCTATGTCCAGCGGTGGACGTCTGTCGGCTGATGATGATATATATACGTACATATAATTAGGGTAGATATAAATATACAAGCACACCCTGAATATATTAATTTAGTTTTACGGATTTTTTCTATGATATATTTATATATTTTTTATTCTACGAAAGGACGTGACCAGCGGGATGTTCACCCGAAGTTAAGTCAAACCGCCCGTCCATAACAACGCGGCGGTTTGTTAGCATGGTGGTATACACTGCATCAAATAGTGTTCGTCCCTTTGACAAGATGTTAGGTCTCGTTACCATAGTAATTATACTAGCTATGCCTTTCAAACCGGTACACGGTAACGTTTGCACAGTGCTGTTAATAAGTTGCAATAGTACCTACCTAGATGGTATCCGGCCTTAGAGACCTACGAATTATTATATATATATTGTAATTTGTACTGTAAATAATTTTTAATAATAATTCAATATATCGCTTTTATGATAACTTTTTTTTTTTTTTTTTTTTATATCGGTGGTGGAAATGCTGTTACCGCATACCCTTTTCAAGGGGGGGGACGCCGGGTTATGTGGGACTCGGGGCCACTGAGATGTGCGTGACCCCCATACCCACTAAAACCACCACCGCTTGTCCCGCCATACGCATACTGGAGACGCCCGGGTTTCAGTCAAGCAACTCTCCGGGCGCCTCAGCGTATGAAACTCCTCCTGGTGGGTGCCCGCGGGGAGCAAAGGCACCCACCTGCCGTCCCGTACCGGCCCCTCGCGGGACCGGCACGTTGGGGCCCCCCGACCCCACAGACGACCGCGCGCGCCCACGACGGAGCGCATGCCCGGCTGCCGCCCTCCCGTGAAGGAATTGGGCGGCGGCCTCCTCCCTCCAGACTCCCCCCCACTTCGACGAGGGAGGGGGGACAAAAACCAAGACTCCCCCGGGGGACGCACCCCCAGGGGAAACACGACAAAAGGCCCAAAGGGCCACGCCTAACGGCCCGAAGGCCCCCTCACACCGTGCCCCGCTAGGGGCCCGTCGCTCACGGCGGGAGGAAGCGGACGGCGTGGTTCTGCCGCCGCGCTCTCCCGCCGGTCCGCCGCCGCCTGAAGGTGCGGCAGCGGCGTCAGCCTCCCTCGTGCGCTCGGCGGCCTCCTTCTGACGCATCACTGCGCCGCAGAAGGAGGCCACCGCCTTCCAAGACCTCTCGCTGCTCAACATACGATCGATTACAGTCGGCAGCGAGAGGTCACTGCCGACTTGCACGACGAGGGAGTGGCGTTGCGGCCCCCATGCCGGGCACTCCGCCAGAGTGTGGTGCGCCGTGTCAATCGGCGCACCACACTCGACGCATTCTTGCGTCATCTCTCTACGAGCCACCTGGTGCAGGTACTTGCCGAAACATCCATGGCCTGTCAACACCTGCACCAGGTGGAACGTCAAGGCCCCGTACCGCCGGCTCATCCACCGGGACAGGTGGGGCCTGATGGCCTCCACCGTGTCCCGGCCGGCGGCAGGGTTTTATGATAACTTAGTGTAATCTTGTTTCACCCGCTATCACAACGGCGCCGTGGCTTAGTTGGTTAAAGCGCCTGTCTAGTAAACAGGAGATCGCGAGTTCGAATCTCGCCGGGGCCTAGATGGGGAAAACTGTTTTTTTACTCCATCATATTTTAATTTGTTTTAAAATATTATTTTTAATTTTTTTTTTATGTTTCGTCACATTTAACTTTCAAGTCATTATAAGTGATAATTTATTTAATAATCTATTCTCATGTACGACATCGAAGATATTTATGAGAGTAAAAAAATTTCTTTGAGGAACATTTTTAATGACTACTCAACTTTGAGTTTTTATATACTTATATACTTTTGCGAATGTCATTTCCCCTTCACATAGTTTTATTCTCAATAAAAAGTATGGTCCATCTTCAATGTACCCATTTCTGTCAAAATTCATCAAAATTTTTCCATGCTTTTAGTTGAAAACGCAAAAAGACTTAATAGAACATAAGTAACAAAGGTATGTATACAATAGATTTACACCTATGTAGAGACTCGTCACGATATCTCTGGAACCAGAAGGCGTGGAGATGTTTGAATTGAAGAAATTTGATAGGAATATTACTTTTACCAAGTATAGGCCATCTAAAAACGGATTTTACGAAATTTCTTCCCCAAAGCGTGTTGCGAGGGTGTTCGGCCAGCAAAGCGGAAGAACATAGTCGCATATATAATACTAGTAGATCCTCGGCCGCCTCGCTGGCCGTAACATAGGGTTAGAGTTGAAATTTGTCTTTAATATTTTCATTCGGCGGTAACCCATCGTCTGCCGGGCTTCTCGTTATTATCACCCCTTCAACCCTTTTTAGGGGTAACATTTCGTAAAATCCGTTCTTAGCTGACCTATACTCACCAAAATTTAAGCTTGCAAGCCTTATGGCTCCAGAGATATCGTGATGAGTCTCTATATATGTGGAAATAATAGGTTGGCAAATATCGCCCTTCCGCCTTTTTGTCTTTTGAATTTCGCGGCTATGTACAAAGCGCTACAGAGCTCGTATCTGGCAATACTATACATAATTTGAAAGGTCTTGACATAACCTACAAAACGACGCTATGCATAATTAGTTTGGATATTGCGTTCAACAGTTATAGACATGTAAACATATTGTTCACTAACGCCGAAATTCGCGCTATTTTAAAGTTTTCCTTCGTTAAAGGCAAATCCGCTAGAGAAACGTTCCGTGAGATTAATGGTGTTTTGGGGGATGGTACTCTATCACTTCGAACCGCGGAGGAATGGTTTCGACGATTCAGAGCCGGTGAAAACGACACCATGGATAAGCCAGCCGGCGGAAGACCTGTGACGACAAATACCGATCAAATCATGGACTACATCGAGTTAGACCGGAATGTGGCATCTCGTGACATCGCCCAGGAGATGGGAGTTAGTCACCAAACCATTTTAAACCATCTGCAGAAGGCTGGATACAAAAAAAGCTTGATGTTTGGGTCCCGCATGATTTGACGCAAAAAAACCTTCTGGACCGAATCAACGCCTGCGATATGCTGCTGAAACGGAACGAACTCGACCCATTCTTGAAGCGGATGGTGACTGGCGACGAAAAATGGATCACATACGAGAATATCAAGCGAAAACGGTCGTGGTCGAAGGCCGGTGAATCGTCCCAAACAGTGACCAAGCCGGGATTGACGGCCAGGAAGGTTTTGCTGTGTGTTTGATGGGATTGGAAGGGAATCATCCACTATGAGCTGCTCCCATGTGGCCAGACGCTTAATTCTACCATCTACTGCGAACAACTGGACCGCTTGAAGCAGGCGATCGACCAGAAGCGTCCAGAATTGGCCAACAGGAAGGGTGTAGTGTTCCACCAGGACAACGCCAGACCACACACTTCGTTGATGACTCGTTAGAAGCTACGGGAGCTCGGATGGGAGGTTTTATCGCATCCACCATATAGCCCGGACATAGCGCCAAGTGATTACCACCTGTTCCTGTCCATGGTGAACGCCCTTGGTGGTGTAAAGTTGAACTCAAAAGAGGCTTGTGAAAAGTGGCTGTCCGAGTTCTTCGCAAATAAGGAGGGGGGCTTCTACGAGGGAGGTATTATGAAGTTGCCGTCTAGATGGAAACAGATTATCGAACAAAACGGCGCATATTTGAACTAAATCCGATCACTGTAACACTTTTTATAAAGCATTCAATAAAGAGCAAAAAAGCGGAAGGGAGATATATGCCAACCTATATATAGATAATGCGGTCAAGGCAATGTTTTTTTTCTCCCTTTTACGATCCGTTTTTTTTTTTTGTAGCATATAAATTCTAGAAGCACTTATGTTACTTTACCCCATACTTTTCTCATGTATTATATAAGGTTGGAAAATATCTCCCTTCCGCTTTTTTGCTCTTTATTGAATGCTTTATAAAAAGTGTTAGTGATCGGATTTAGTTCAAATATGCGCCGTTTTGTTCGATAATCTGTTTCCATCTAGACGGCAACTTCATAATACCTCCCTCGTAGAAGCCCCCCTCCTTATTTGCGAAGAACTCGGACAGCCACTTTTCACAAGCCTCTTTTGAGTTCAACTTTACACCACCACGGGCGTTCACCATGGACAGGAACAGGTGGTAATCACTTGGCGCTATGTCCGGGCTATATGGTGGATGCGATAAAACTTCCCATCCAAGCTCCCGTAGCTTCTGACGAGTCATCAACGAAGTGTGTGGTCTGGCGTTGTCCTGGTGGAACACTACACCCTTCCTGTTGGCCAATTCTGGACGCTTCTGGTCGATCGCCTGCTTCAAGCGGTCCAGTTGTTCGCAGTTGATGGTAGAATTAAGCGTCTGGCCATATGGGAGTAGCTCATAGTGGATGATTCCCTTCCAATCCCACCAAACACACAGCAAAACCTTCCTGGCCGTCAATCCCGGCTTGGCCACTGTTTGGGACGATTCACCGGCCTTCGACCACGACCTTTGTCGCTTGATATTGTCGTATGTGATCCATTTTTGGTCGCCGGTCACCATCCGCTTCAAGAATGGGTCGAGTTCGTTCCGTTTCAGCAGCATATCGCAGGCGTTGATTCGGTCCAGAAGGTTTTTTTGCGTTAAATCATGCGGCACCCAAACATCAAGCTTTTTTTTGTATCCAGCCTTCTGCAGATGGTTTAAAATGGTTTGGTGACTAACTACCATCTCCTGGGCGATGTCACGAGATGCCACATGCCGGTCTAACTCGATGTAGTCCATGATTTGATCGGTATTTGTCGTCACAGGTCTTCCGCCGGCTGGCTTATCCATGGTGTCGTTTTCACCGGCTCTGAATCGTCGAAACCATTCCTCCGCGGTTCGAAGTGATAGAGTACCATCCCCCAAAACACCATTAATCTCACGGAACGTTTCTCTAGCGGATTTGCCTTTAACGAAGGAAAACTTTAAAATAGCACGAATTTCGGCGTTAGTGAACTATATGTTTACACGTCTATAACTGTTAAACGCAATATCCAAACTAATTATGCATTGCGTCGTTTTGTAGGTTATGTCAAGACCTTTCAAATTATGTATAGTATTGCCAGATACGAGCTCTGTAGCGCTTTGTACATAGCCGCGAAATTCAAAAGACAAAAAGGCGGAAGGGAGATATTTTCCAACCTATTATAAGTGAACGCGATTAATAATCATGCAACCTTTTGCTACGTAACTCCGTTCTGGAATTTGAAGGACATGTAACTGGCCAAAATCTGTCATAATAAAAAGAAAGGTATGGCGGCGTCGCAGCTCGTTTCGTTTACAGCTTAAGGTCCAACGGAGGCCAGCTTTTAATATTTCACCTTGTATCTGCCTGTACGTTTGATAATTATTTTTTTTATGATAAAATTTGCGCTGTTAGTTATATTGACAACTGTTAGATCTTCATCGGACTCAGGGCCTATAATAAAATATAAAATTAAAGTAAAACGTTAAACAAACGCAACAGCACAAAATCCAAAACAGGAAGGAGAAAGGCGAGATAATATTGCATGCGGAAGGGTTGAAGAGGTGGATAGTGCTATAGGGGAAGAGATAAGAGGGGTGTAAAATAATATATACATAGATAAATAACGTTTGATCAAAACAGACATTTATTTTTAAATATGATTTATATAAAAATATTCCTACCATAAAGATATCTAAAAATGACGGCCTCTCGTGCCCGGCGGTACCGGAAGCCATGATATACGTCCATATACGATCGCATTTAAAAATTATATAATCTATAGTAAACATAATTTTTTTGTAGAAACACGCTACTGTAAAATAAATAGTTTCGATTTTGATGAACTTGAATATGTTGAAAATGATGTCATAATGGCTACGAGGAGCCGCGGGTTCGATCCCCAATAAACTTTAGTATCCGATAAACAAACTGACCTGTCTCCACCACAGATCTTGCAAACATGTCACAGCAATCGATCCCTATTAAGCAGGCGTGATGGGTAAGTGGCTATAACTCTCGAGCCTCAATAGTCGGAATATTTATAAGATGAACTATTTTTATGATTAGTGTAAATGACATTTTTTTTTTATTATAAGCTATCGATTTAAATTATTTTAGTTGGCCCGTTTATGCTTATTATTCCAACACACTACTAACATGCACATGCACACGTATAAGATACCAATACTTAATGAACCATAAACAGTATGTATATGAATTAGTTCAATAGAAATTATTATTAACTTTTTATATAATTATTAACTTAAGGAATTTTTTTTTATTCAGAGAAACAATGACTGTGAAAGTAATTATTGAATCAAATTAGGGTTCTTAAGAGGAAGGTAGGCGATAAAATATTTACATCTCTAGAGATTAGACATTTTCTTGGCACATGATGAGTGGGTCCTTCACCTGATGGTAAATAATACGCCTGTCCATTACAACGTAGCGCTAGTTAAGATGATATACACTGCACCACAATGTGGTCGTCGCATTCAGATATATGTTAAATCTTATTACCCCAGTACACTAGCTACTGCGCCCTTCAAACTGGCACACAGCAAGATAAGTTATACATACTACTTATATATTATGAATAAAGCGTTAGCACTTCACTTTGAGTAAAGGAGAATGATAGTTAATTTTACTTCTATACCTGCACTTCCCGTCTGTGGCAAAAATAAAACCGGAACAAAATAAGGTTGGAAACTATTTGCTCGGTGTATGTGTTTAAGGTAAACCATTAAGTGACTGTTATTTGCAACGAGCAAGGTTTCCACTTAAAGATGCAATGCGGCCACTTAAATTATGACCACAAAGGAAATCGCGTGGGCACACACAATGACTACGATATACAACTAACTGAATTATCTTAATTGGATATCTATAACAGGTCCTGAATGGAATAACGGTTTTATTTAGATAATTATTCGTTTTAATATAGTCTATAGTTAGCGACTGGCAACATCATCATGATCATTATCATCAGCCGATAGACGTCCACAGCTGGACATAGGGTCCGACAAAAATCTCCACATCGATCGGTCCCGCGTTGCTCGCATCCAGTGTGTTCCCGCGATTCTCACCAGATCGTCGGTCCACCTTGCGGGAGGTCTCCCAACACCATGTCTGTCGGTACGCGGGCGCCACTCGAGGACCTTTCTGCTCCATCGGCCGTCGGTACTTCTGTGCCCACTACCACTTAAGTCTAGCATGGCTCAAATTCGCCCAAAGGTCAATGGAGAAGGCTATGCTCCAAGTTTCTCTGCGCGATCGAATCAGAAAAAAGGACATCCGTAGAACTAAGGTCAATCAGTCAGTCATCCGAGTAATATGCTCTGCCCACTGGCATCACTACTCCATAATTTAATTATTTTAATGGATGTTACCTGTATAAAAGTATTTTTTTAGTAGAAGAGCGCTGTAGCTACTGAACAGAGCTACAATGTAGAGGAATATATTATCTGGTAGGTAATCATCAGCAGAAGGTCTAGCTTGTCGCTGAATCAGATGAAAAAAATACACTGGTGGTGTTTCTTTTGCCGGAGACAGTTCAAGTAGGTACCACCAAATAGCCCTTCAAACACACATATAATGTGAACTTGTTTGAAGGGCGCTGCAGCTACTGAAATTACTGTGTTAAGATGATATAACATCTTATGTCTTAAGACGATGAGTACAATGTCGTGCTGTATATACTATTATGACTAGTGCCAGATTTATGTGAGTAGGTTAATCACTCACCTTCAAGTGAATGGATCGCTCATCTCGTCGCTTTGTGGAATAAAAAAAATATTTAATGAAACATAGATACACGTAAGCTTGATTATAAGTACAGTAATCCGCCCCTATAATACGGTGGATTGGTTCTGCGTTATAGGTAAAGACGTAGGAATATTCCCGTATGACGCGTTACGTATATTTATTCATGTTTAACTTTTCTCGATAAAGAGAGTTTAAATCGAATATTTAAAAAAAATATTATGAACGAAATATGTACGTTTTATTAAAATCAAACTAAACTAAGAACATTTAAAATAAAAAACCTACGCATATGAACTAAAAAAACTGTTAATTTGAATTAACTACTAATTATTATAAATTTCACTGAACAGAATTATGTGGGAAATCCCCGCATTAATTCGGGAAATACCCGTGTTGTAGGGGGATTGAAATCGCGTTATATGAAAATGCGTTATAAGGATAACTACTGTATATACCTACCCATAAAGTGGCGCTAGTGAGGATAATATACACTGCAGCACATTATACTCCTTGAGACAAGATGTTAAGTTTCTCTACCGCAGTAATTTCACTAGCTACAGCGCCCTTCAACTATATATGATATATGTTTTTTTTTTCCATTCCTATCAGCCGGAAGACGTCCACTGCTGGACAAAGGCCTCCTCCTTTGATATATGTATGTACATGTATTTTCTCGCTATTACATAGAAGTCATTGAGAGTGAAAATTATGACGAAACTCGCTTTATAAATATCTCAGCGTTGTGCAAGTTATTTATAGTCATTCTTCGGCAATGCTGAAGGCATTTGGCGAGGGTTTTGGCACTTACGTCAAATTAATGACATTGTACGCCGCTCGCCGAGCCAAAATCAATCACTTCCTGAAATTGACAACTTTACGGTTTCCACCATCTTTTGGGCTATGTCGGTGAGCTTAGTTCTTCTGCGGATCTCCACATGTCTGATTCCATCGCGCAGAGAAACTTGGAGCATAGCCTTCTCCATCGCCCTTTGGGTGACTTTGAGCCTTGTTAGACTTAGGTGGCACACACAGACACAGAAGGACCGATGGCTGATGTGGCGCCCGCGTACCGGTAGAAGTATCGTTGGCAAGCCTCCCACCAGATGGACCGACGTTCTGGTGAGAATCGCGAGAACCCACTGGATGTGAGCAACGCGTGATCGATCGACGTGGAGATCTTTGGGGGAGGCCCATGTCCAGCAGTGGACGTCTATCAGCTGATGATGACGATGAATAGATAATGGGAAGACAGAAAATTAGTATATTAATAACGATATAAAAGGAAGCGATGGAATTTTTTTCTTGTAAATAAAGTGATAATTCATAAAGGGATTGGAAGGTGGTGATAGACGGTATATTAAAAAAATACCTATTACATACTTAATGGAAAATAAACTACAAACAATGTATATATACATACAGCGTGGTAGCAGCGATGTATATCATGATATGTACAGCGGCAGGAGTTACAGCGTACAGAGGCTGCGGTTTCACGAAATACGAGCATCTCCTAGCAACGCGACCGCTGCAACTTGTGAAGCCGACCTCAATTTATTATTAACTTGCAGTAATTTAAATACACTGTAATCATTTTAATTTCATATTGCAATAGTTTTTTTTTAATTACTTAGTTAATTTTAAAGTTGTTACATTCGTTACAAGTTTAATTGACTATGCAGCACCAAAGTATGGTATTACTTTAGCTCCTAGCTGCCAAATTAAGGTACACATAGTAGTGTATATATACACACACATATTTACATATTTTTCCTATATCCTTATATTAAAATATTCCTTGAGTAGCTTTATTATTAGTTTTTTTTTATATTCATAGAAGCGAAGAGACGAACGGGACGTTCATCTGATGATGTGATACGTCTACCCGTAACAAAATGGTGCTAGTTGCGATGGTATACACAGCATCACATTGTGTTCGTCGCCTTGAAACGTATGCTGTTAAGTCTTGTTACCCCAGTAATTTCACTAGCTACGGCGTCGTTCAATTCGGAACACGGTAATGTTTGTATACTACTGTTTGGCGGCAGAAATAGGCGCTGCGGTGGTAGCGGTGCGTTTGTAGTGGTGGTAGCTACCTAGACAGTCTCCAGCAACAAGACCTACCACCAGTAAAATTTCAGCATTTTTACTGCTGTAAGGAAACACACACGCGGGACCGGTCGACGTGGAGATTTTTGGGAGAGGCCCATATCCAGCGGTGGACGTCTATCGGCCGATGATGATAAAGGAAACAGATATGTATAGATATTTATATATCATAAGTATATTAAGTTTGTGACAATCCTTCTCGCGTCGGGATGTTATTAAAATAATGTTATTTGATTATTAATACATACCTGAAGGCCTCTGACCGAGGGATCGCATCACGACTCCAAGTTCTGCCATCGTGATCGTACCATCTTCATCTTTGTCGAACAGCATGAACGCTTCTTTGAATTCTGAAAATAAAGACTCGGTTATTGTCTTGAAAATTCAAAACTTCAAAATGGTAACAAAATTATCCGGAGAATATTGTGGAGACAGTACTTTTTCTTTACCAGTACAAACCATACAGTATATACAATAATTTGGCAAATGTCACGGTGTTTTTTAATTACTTAAAAGTTATTTCTATTCATTAAACTCTAACCATAAATAAATAAATGGGAATTAATTTTGTCTATTCTCTGATGAAATGTAGCGCTTGGTAATCATTTTGACTCCTACAGCTCATCTGATACTCGTGATCCCGGCTCCACGGTCTATTACCAACTCCACGACCTGGTACGTTAATAAGTTATCACTTATAAAGTTAATTTTAAAGTACATTATGTATAGGCTTTGATATTATTTATATAAGTTATATGTTTTAATGTCTCAGTATTTCCGCAATTTCCGATATAATTTCATAATCTCCCACTGGGACCTCGCGTACCAGTTTGAGAATCGCTGCTCTTCTTCGAATGTGGCCGACAACACTTATCAGGAAATATCTATAGCAATTTATTTATTTCAGTCAAGAACATGAGAGTGAACTTATCATGCAAAACTTATGCGAATAAACATAATAAGAATTCTCTACTTTGTAGTACAAGCTGTCCGATCTGATATTATTTCGACAAATAAAAGGATCGGTCCATTGTTTGCACGCCACAAAGGTCGGCTGAGACCTCGAATTCCGGAGCGCGTTGACGCCATACATGTGAACACGTAATTGGAGTAAAAAAAAGGCAGTTAAATAAATTGTTTAAAACTGGTAATCGTGTCCGAAAACCGAAAGCGTGCTCGAAAGGGTTTGTGTTCGTGAACATGATACATAAATACTTCATCCTTAACTTATTTAATATCACATTATATTATTCACCTTGTTTTTGTTTACAAGCCCATTTTTTTTATAACGAGACATAAAGGGTGTAATTGTTTTTTTACTGCTGGTAGGTCACCGTGACCGGAGACTGTATACCTACAAACCACCACAGCGCCTATTTCTGCGACGAAACAGTAGTGAGCAATCATTACCGTGTTTTGGTTTAAAAGGCCCTGTAGCTAATGTAATTACGGAGGTAAGGCGCTTTACATGTCTCCAGACGACAAGAGCAGTGATGCTGTTTATATAATACTATTCTAACTAGCCCCACGTTGCTATATGCAGACGTAGCACTTACAATCAGGTGAATGTCCCGCTCGTCCGGTCGCTTCGTAAAATAGGAGAAAAATTGATGTTTAGTAGAAAAGTACCAAGGATTTTAGAAACAAAAATCTGGGATGATCCTAGGGATTCGCCCTTTTGATATTTCTTATCATTTGAAGTTTATATCTTTATAAAATATAAATTTTACCACAGATTTTCTTTTACTTATCATTAGAGAAAGGTACGTTAGAGCTTTTACACTTGTTGTACTTTAAGTATTACACTTGTTGTTATCACTTTATTTTTTAAAAAAGAAATAGATAAGAGCGTCTATCTTACCTGCCACTTGTTCTTCTGTAAGACCGTACTCGGACTGAAACGAAAAAAATTGCAATCTAATTATATGTTGAATTATTGCAATACATAAATAAAAATATCACATTTTACAAAGTGACGAATAATATAATAATTTGCACATCTACCATTATTAAGAATATAATAAAATAAGTTAAAAAAAAATAAGGCTTGAATAAAACGTCGTTATAACCAGATCATTAATTACATCAAAAACCTATCTCATAAAAATCCTTTAGTTGTAAAT
Organism: Troides aeacus; assembly: GCA_033220335.2. Lineage (NCBI taxonomy): Eukaryota > Metazoa > Arthropoda > Insecta > Lepidoptera > Papilionidae > Troides > Troides aeacus. Next base: position 1,155,177 of record CM067270.1, read on the forward strand.
TGTGCGTATGTTACATAAAGTTATAACCTGTAATATGTAGTCGATATAGACCATCATCGTAATATATAAAACTTATGTTGTCTTCCGTTTTATTTAATTGCTTTATAATTTTAAAGTGCTATTACAATATATAATTCATTATTTGTTTGTAATGTTAAATTGTATAAAGAAATAGCACTTCATTAATTTTCTAATGAAACAAAAAAAGGTATAACTAGTCATAATTATGTAGGCTATACCATGTATAAATAATAATATAACAAAAATGTAAAACAAAATAAACACAAAGTAACCTACGGATATTTGTCGTATTGCCAAGTCTTTTGTTATTCTCCGTATTCTTCTATATTCTTTGTTATAAATCTCGTCCGTAGATTCCGTTTCCGCCATTAGATCGCACTGTTTAATTAAACAATATAAATATCAAAGCAATAATTGCATAAACTTATTTCCTGTTAGATACTATTAAGATTTTCATTATTATAAAATTATATTAATAAACACTTCACTGCAAAAAAAATACTTTCTGGCGGGCTGTCACTGTACGCCTTGTTTTTTTTTTAAATTTAAGCCGTGGTCGTGATACTGTTGCTACACTTAAAAACAATTTAAAAAACTGAATAATAAACTTTATAAACGTTCAGGTAAACAAAAATAAGTTGTTTATTTTCTTGACGAAATTGTTACAAATATAATAATAATACGATTTAAATTTGAATACAAATGGATAAAGATCACGGTGACACACGCGACGCGATATTGTCGGCTCCGTTATATGTAGACTATATTTAAATTGAATTTTTGCGTTACAACAACGCGTGGCGTTTGTTCCACAATGACAGCGCTTTTGCATAATTAACATTCGATATTCGTATTACATGCATTTTAAAATCGATTATTAAGACACTTTTACAATTCAACGACTATTATATGTACATTTTGCTGGTGGTAAGCCTAGATACCACCGCAGCTCCTACTTCTGTCATCAAACAGTAGTGTGCGAACATTACTGTGTTCCGGTTTGAAGAGTACTGGGGTATCGAGACATTTTATATCTCGAGGCGACAAGCGCTGTGTGTAACATCCTTAATAGTGACACATTATTATGTGTATCACTTACCATAGGGTAAAATATATAATTTATATATTACTTGGTTCAACATGTATGATATTTAAAATTATTTATAGTATAATAATATGGAAATTAACGTACATTAGTTTGATCCGTGAAAATGTTCAACATAATAAGAGTAAGAATAAACAGCTTCCTCCATGTTTCCACTCGGGAAACCTCTCTCGCGAGGACAGTGGCAAGGTTATTGATCCACCACACTAAGTGCAGGTTGCTGGAAAACACATGTTCGCAAAAGCTTTTGTTCTTGGAAAATATTGGTTTCTTCACAATGTTTTCATTCACCGAAATTTCGTACATGTCAATAAAGATTAGAACTTTTAAGAATGTATAGTAGTAATGTTGATAATAAATAAAAATTAAATTATGTTATAAGATATTGCTACATTACATGAAATAACCAAATAACTTTAGACATGCGAAGTACCCGACACCAGTGTTCCTGAAGTTTAAGGATAGTTTTACCAGCACGAACGCAGTTACATAACCATTATGTGTATTTAATTATATAAGAAACCTAATTTCGTTCTACGACGTACGTAAAAAAAAACTTATTGGAACATCATCAACATCAGTTTAAAGACGTCGACTGTTGAACATAGACCTCCATCAATGACTACATGGATCTTTCATGCGTATTAAAACAAATTTAGAATAATTAAAAAAGTACAATACTATGAACATATTAAACCTAGCTGTTACCCGTCCCCTATACTGGCCGAATAAAAATCGACTTTAAATTTGTTTGAAATATTCCTTGAGAGACGCCGCAACCGCAAATGACTTTCTCTACCAACCGTTACCATAGTAACCGCATAAATAATACCCAATGGAAACGTTTACAAAAATTAATAAGAAATAAAATGATGAAGAATCTATGAAATTTAGAAAATAAATAGCATTCCGCATCAAATGCTCATGTTCCTGTGTCGATGACACGATCACTAGTTATCACGTGATTGCTGAACGAAGAAAACCTATTTTCGCTGTTTATAAATGTTTTATATTTTAAGAAGGATAGCATCATTGTAGAACATATAAATGTTTGCTCAGTCTTGGCACGCACAAAATCATTAGGAACGTTTCAGTTTTCGCGCGAAAATATTCTACACATCCATATATTTATTCGACGAAGTGATGAGACAAACAAGACGTTCACCTGATAGCAAGTGATACACTGGCCCTTAACAACGCTGCACTAGTTACATATACACTTCATCTCATTACGCACATTAGTAACAGCGCTATTTAAATCGGAACACGGTAATATTTGCACACTATTGTTTGTCGGCAGAATTTGTAGCTACGGTGTTACTCTCAGAAAAATATAATAGGTTGGGGAAAAAGAAATACATTATTTTTATATGAACTTCAGGACTTTATTTAACATGCTTCGGATTGTCCGATTTGGGTAATATATGCACCGTTTTGTTCTATGATTTGTTGCCATTTTAAAGGTAACTACATAATGCCTCTCTCGTAGAAGTCCTGGTCTCTATTTGCAAAAAACTCTAGTAGCTGATTTTCACAATCTTCCCTAGATGCCAATTTTTTTATCACTAAAGAAATTTTGTAATGCAAGAAAAAGATGGTAATCGCTTGGTGCCAAGTCCGGACTGTATGGAGGATGCATTAAAACTTCCCAACCAAGCTCCCGAAGTTTCTGGCGAGTCACTGTAGATGTGTGTGGCCTAGCGTTGTCCTGGTGGAACACGACACCTCTCCTGTTGGCCAATTCTGGCCGTTTCTGGTCAATTGCTATCTTCAAACGGTCCAGTTGTTGACAGTGGAGATCAGAATTTAGTGCTTGGCCATATGGAAACAACTCATAATAAATAATCCCCTTCCAGTCCCACCAAATGCACAGCAGAACCTTCCTGGCCGTTAGTCCTGGTTTGGCCACCGTTTGAGGTGCTTCACCGCTCTTTGACCATGATCGTTTTCGCACAGGGTTATCGTATGTGATCCATTTCTCATCTCTAGTCACCATCCGTTTAAGAAATGGGTCTATCTCATTCCGTTTGGCCAAGGCTTCGCAGATGGAAATTCGATCCATCATGTTTTTTTCTGTTAATTGGTGTGGCACCCAAACATCGAGCTTCTTTTTGAATCCAGCTTTGTGTAAATGGTTTAAAACTGTTTTGTGGTCCATTTTTAGCTCCTTGGCGATGTTACGACTGCTAACATGCCGGTCGACTTCGATCATTTCTCCGATTTTATCGACATTTTCGGCGACCGGCCTTTACCTGTGCGAGGTGCATCTTTAACATCAAAAATTCCTGAACGGAATCTACGAAACCAAAATTGCACATATTGGCTGTTACAGTATCGGGTCCATAAACACCATTCACAATTTTAGCCGCCTGGCTTGCATTTTCGCCTTTGTCAAAGAAAAACTGTAAAATGTACCGAATTTTCTCTTTGTTCACTTCCATTTTTTCCTGTAACTCACAATTGAATGCACCAAACAAAAAACAGCAAAAGAATTTTTTTACTGCGAAATGTCACCTTTCCAACGAGCATAAATCTGAAACTGTTTGATCGATACCTTACGAGAAATTTATCACTACAGCCATCTACCGAAAAAATAATGAATTTCTTTTTCCCCAACCTAACATTATTTTAATTATTGGTATACAATCACACACCTTAATAATTCTTCCGGCAGCCTTACAGTTGGAATATTTTGTAATGAAAAATCTTAATTCGATGCACTGAGACCTGATAATATATTAAAACCTAACCTAGATATGAAATCTAAAATAAGATTTTTAATATGTAAATAGCATTATCATCATCAATAGCTTGCAGTCCACTGATCCGCCTCTCTCAAGGAACGACATTTAGCCAGATCTTCGGCTATACCCATACAGTGGCCAACCACCTTGCACAGATCATCGCTCTATCTGATCACTGGGCGTCCCTTCCTACGTTTGCCTAAACGCGCTCTCCACTCTAGGATACGTCTACTCCAACGGTGGTCACTTCCGCGATATACGTGACCAGGTCATTGCCACTTCAGTGTACACACTCGGAAGACTATTTCGGTAACCTTGAATCTCTAGCGGATTCATCATGAATCTTATCGACCAGAGAAACGCCGAGCTCATGGAGCAGTCGCTCCGTCATTGTCCACGTTTCAGCACCGTAAGGTCGAGTGAAATGATTTATTATAAATTTATAAAGTAACACAGATAAAGTATATTTAAATGTTTGTTAAACAATTTTCAATAGTGTGCAAATTTTATATTCGTTTCTAAGTAATCATCATCATCAGCCGATAGACGTTCAATGCGGACATAGGTTCTAGGTATTATATTAAATCTGTTTTTGTTGCCTCAGCCGCTAAAGCGTGTGATGAACGGACTAAGTCAACGTGTCTATGCAAATAAAAATTATTGTATTTTTAATTTAAATAGGTATCAGTAACTATTATCTTTGGGGTGTCAGGGGTCCAAGCCAGCCTCTCCTGCTCGTTGTGCACCAATTTGGCCAGCGTGGTGAACCCTTGCCAACGACGGTCCCTAGAGCCCTGCAGTACCGGAATCCATGCTGACTGTATTTGGAGATCTTTGGGAGACGCCTAGGTCCAGCAGTGGACGTTTATCAGCTAATGATTGACCCATTATATCGTCCATCACAATTTTATTGTTATTTAATAAAACAACGCGAAGAATAAGACTTTCACCTGATGATAAGCGACACGCCGACTCATAACAACGTCGGGCTAGTTAGGATTAGGATATACTGCAACATATTGCGCTCATTGCTCGAGACATAAAGAGTTCGAGTCTCATTACCCCAATGGCTACATTACCTACAGCGTCCTTCAAATCGAAACACAGTAATATTTGGACACTACTGTTTTGCGGCAGAAATAGGCGCTGTAGTGGTGTCTACCTAGACATCTCCGGTACCAAAGACCTACCACCACTGTTATGGCGCCGCGACCGACGTGTCGCGTCGGGCCGGTGCCCCCCTTGGAAAGGGTTCTTGGGGTGCAAATGGCGATGCGTCTCGTATTTCGACGCGTGGCCACGTAGAGATTTTTATCGGGAGAGGTGCCCTCCCCGAGGTGGGCCCGTTCATCCGGGCGACGATTGGGGGTCGGGGAGGAAGTTAAACATGTTATCCCGCGATCCTCGTGCATGTGGATGAGGTTGGAATACCGTGTGAAGCTTTTTAGTTGGTTGGCGTCCGACACTACCCCGTTACCGGACCATTGGTTCCGGGGTGTGCGTTCCGACAACATTTTGTTACACACATTAATGAAAACCACAACTGTTACAGGGAAAGCGTTCAGTCACTGAGACAGTTTAATGATTTCCCTTACATTCTACATTACACTTACAACACAATAGAAAATTTTCATTTAGAATCTATGTTCTGATGGACTTAGCATGTTTAAGTCCTTCCTTTAATGTTGATCGTCTTTATTATAGTTTAATTTTACTATTAATGATTACGCCATCTTTTGATTAAATGTAACATTAATAAATCGTTTTATTAACTAGTTAATAGATAGCGTTATTTACACAATCTTCTAGTTTTAATAAGAGAATAAATCAAAAAATATTTTAACTATTGTTACATTATCGTAATATAAGTAGAAACGATAAAGAATAATAGGGGTATCCTTTATATTCAAATAACGTTAAGATTAAAAAGGGTATGCGTTGTCTTCAGAAATCGTAATAAACATGTTCTTTAACCTAAAGTAGACAAGCTTTGTTCAACGATAGCATATTAAGTGAACCTAAGGGGTGTGAGAGATTCCGTCGTATCATTTACCATCAGGTAAACGTCTTGCCTGTCTCGTCGCTTAATAGAATAAAAAAAAAACGCAAGTCCCCATACAGGAGCGTCGTGTTTCCTGTATGAGGACTTCCGTTGATGCTCTTGTATGCCAGGAAAATGCCTTACTTCGTGAGGTCAGGCATTTGCCTGGCTAGGGTCTATTCTCTTTTTTAAAGCTGCTTTCATAACAGCATCTCTATGTCCCGGCTGTCAATATATGAAAGAGTATTCTAGTCAAGCTCTAGCTTCCTTGTCACTTAAAATCACGTAAAATTGAGATAAAATATAGGAAAAAATTCCGAGCATTTTAGTCGTATCACCTAATGTTAATTTGGATGGCTTTGACTGTCTTCCGTAATATAAAACTAGTTCACCTTTTCGTTTCAGCGTTAAAGGAGGTTAAGAGTAACTGGCTCCGATTCTTAGTGACTAATCGTCTTGTTCTTTCGATTGGAACTAAGGTCATTAATTTTGAGCACTATTAAGTTTAAGCTAACCAGTTTACTCTTCATTAATTAATTTAATCACATAAAATCTTTTACATACAAATGAACAAATGAAAAAGTAAGAATTAAATATCCATAATACATAAATCTTTAATCAAAATTTTTTCGCGGTTGGATGTCTTTTGATGGATTTCAATTTATAAATGAATTAAAATGTAAAAATTTTTTTTTAAACGACGAGACGAACGGAACGATTACCTAACTGAAAGTGATACGCTTGCCCATAACAACGTGGCGCTGGTTAAAATAAAATACAGCACCACATTGCGCTCATCGTCTGATACATAAGATCTTGAGTCTCGTTACCCCAGTAATTATACTAGTTACAGCGCCTTTTAATCTGGAATACAGTAATGTTTGCACAGTACTGTTTATCGGCGGCAATAGGAGTTGCGATGGTACAGGGTGTCTGGTGGCAGATTTATGTTTTCAAATTTAAATAAAAAATAATATATTTGACGTATAATTTTTCTAAAAGTATTAAAAGATAGAGTACAAATGCGGATTTCATTTTTTAAAGATAATGTCATCCAAATGTCTTCCATCCTGTTGCACACACACACACACACACTGTTCGAAACGGAGCCTCGTATTCCGTGCCACACGCTGCAGTAAACTTGGTTCAATTGCGCTGATTTCTCGCCGAATATTTTCTTTTAAGTCCACAACAGTTCGCGGATTGTTGGCGTAAACTCTCTCTTTGAGGTAGCTCCACAAAAAAAATCCATTGGAGTTAGGTCGGGTGACCTCGGTGGCCACGGGATGTCCCCAAAGCGACTAATCAGTTTTTGAGGGAGATTTTCTCGCAACAAATCCATCGAAGCTCTGGCCGTGTGTGCGGTCGCACCATCCTGTTGAAACCACGTGTGTGATGACAATGATGAATGAGCTCGCAGGTTCGGCAAAAAGAAATTCGAAATCATGAGCCGATAATTCTCACCATTGACATTCGTCGCTTGGCCCCGTGCATTTTCAAAAAAAAATGGTCCGATTATCCCATTCGTGGATAAAGCGCACCAAACAGTTACCCTTGGGCAATGTAATGGTTTTTGGTGCTTCAGTCGAGGATTGCGAGTTCTTAGAGCCCAGTAACGGCAATTTTGCTTGTTTACGTGTCCGTTTAAATGAAAATGAGTCTCGTCGCTCCAAAAAATAGAATTCACAGTGCGAAAACGCTCCAACGTGGTTTCACAAAAAAATTTGCGTGACGCAGTCATTTTTTTTCAATTCTTGAATTATTTGAATTTTAAAAGGATGAAACTTCATATCTTTTTTCAAAATTTCATGCACAATTGCTCTTGGAAGTCCCAGTGAAGCTGCACTTTTCCGTATCGAAAGTCGTGCATTTTCACGTAAACTGCGTTCAACTAGTTCAATGTTTTCGGGGGTCCTTGACGATCGACTAGGTCCTGGCCGTGGTGTGTTCATAGCCGAAGCAGTTGCGCGGAACCTCTCCACCCACGAACGAATTAAATTCACACTCGGCCCATCGCCTATCCGTCGAATATTGAAATGTGAACAAAACTGTCGGCGAGCGAGTACGTAAGAATCGTTACTCTTGAAAAATGCTTCAATAGCGAACGCGCGATGCTCACCCGACCACTGCGACATCATGACTAAGAAATCCGCACGATCGGTGATTCTAACGACACAATCTTCCCCCCGCACTGTTTATAATTTATTGAGATATTCGTTTTTTAAAATATAAATCAGCCGCCAGGCACCCTTTACTTATCTAGACAGTCTTCTGCAACAGAGACCTACCACCAGTAAATTCCTATAATATTCTTAAATAGTTTGTTGCTTAATTTTTAAAGAAATGTATGATTAATTAATTTTTAATTATTTATTACATTGACGTTTACAGGAAGCTTATTACACAACTCATTGGATCGGAACATCGTCATTCAAGATGGCGACACGTAGACAAGCCGTGTAAGAATTCGTTTGAGTTTGTTATTATTAGTGTGCACATCTGTTGCGGTTGAGTTTTAACGAGTTTTTTTTTTTTTCAACACATGATCGAAGACAAAGGACGTATGCGACATAAGTTTGACTACTTTTCTTTTTCTATCAAACCTATTCAATTTAATTAATAGTGTTTACAAATTCATTTTATTTTTTAAATTTTTTTTAGACTATTTATGCAAGTTTAAAATTTTAATAAATTCAAATGTGCCAAGCAGAGAAATAATATATACAGGAATACACTGTGCCCAGTGCCTACTTCTGCTGTCAAACAGTAGTGTACAAATATTACTGTGTTCCGATTTGAAGGGCGCCGTAGCTATTGTAATTACTGGGGTAATGAGACTCAACATCTTATGTCTCTGGCAACGAGCGCAATGTGGTACTGTATATAAATTATTAATAATCACGAAATTGTATGCAACGGGCGTATCGCTTTAAAAACAGTAATTTTTTTTAACGCTATTGTTTAGCATCAGAACTGGAAAAGTTATGGTAACTACTTAGATGTTATTGGGCACTGGTCACCATTCACCATTGCCCAATACCATCTAATGTACCAGTAAAAAATTTAATGCTAAATAACTTTGAAGAAGAATTTACTTAAGAATTTAATAAGTTTCTAAAACTCTACAAAGCAGTATGGTGGCGGGAGAAGTTCGTACATTTTATTTTTAATCTCGATGAGTTTGCGGGCGGAATTTAAATTCTTTTTAATAACCACAAAGTTGGTTCGCGCTAAAATAAATTAGAGTTTTCACGGATGATTTGTCATGTCTTATCCGATTTGAGTAAGCATTTGTTTACACGATCATAAGGTGTGAGTGATGTTGAAATTGTTTTAGAACGTAAAATTTTACCGCCCACCGATAAAACAGTAAGTTATCGATTCATAAAATCGATGTTTCGATGAAACACGGAATATAGATGTTGTCTGTACGCTTCAGTGAAGAATAATTTAATTTTTTGTGTTTCTTTTGTTCAGAGATTACCAGAAGCAGAAACTCTTATTGCTTTAATTAACTTGAGATAATTAGCCACAGTGTCAGAGCATCATCTTACTTTGCAGAATGAGTCGCTATGAATTTCCCTAAAATGACGTTACTCAAAAATGGGTAAATCGTCGGAAATGAGGTAAAAAGTTTCTAATACGTACAATATTTTAGGTGTATTATTTCTTTTTTGGTGTAAGGGTTCCTGCAAAACACCTCAGGGGATCCAAGTCAACCTCACTAGCTAATCAACAAATTGGTTCTTGCTCCCAACAATCCGCATTGGGCCAGAGTGGTAGAAAGTGAGTAGTGGATGGCTATAGGTGATGATGATTGTTATTTTACTCAAAATTAAGCAGTTTTTTCTCACCCCGGTAAAGGTTAGAATTTTCAAGGAAAATTTGTAGCAAAATCAAACAATTATAAAGTAAAATTTAAATTACATTCATTCAAGAATGCGTAATTCAATATTATGTTTCTACCTACTCCTAACAAAGTAAGTTCCTCATCGAAAAAAAAATCTCAAACGACCAGCAAAAGAATTAAAAAGCATTAAAACTTTTCCTCCCCCGCCGTAAACAGCAGATATAAGCGATAGTATGTCTTTGAAGTTTCTTCAAACAACCGTGAAGTGGAAAGAGATAGTCATATCTGTTATATTATTAGCAAGAGAGAGATGATCATATTCGTCTCCGGAGATTTTCTTTACGAGGCAATATCCTTGGGGAAAACTTTTGGATATTGGTACATATTTCAGTTGATTAAATGTCTTATCTATGGCCTCCCGATTCTGTTCGATGTATAATTTGTCAGTTATCGCGGGAAATAACCAAAGTAATTTCAATAGTTACCATATTGCTTGTTTTATATACTTGACGAATTTACAGTAGCTCATTAAAATAACTATAGAGAATGTAAATTAATGTAATCCTCATCAACATCAGCCGACAGACGTCCATTGCTGGACATAGGCTACCCCTGAAGATCTGCAGATGGATCTGTGCTGTTCTGCTCGCATCTAGCAGCTTCTCGCTACCTTCAACAGTCACCATATGCTCCGGTATCGACCGGCACTAGGGATCGTCATTTATAGGGGTTCATATAGGAGGATTTAGGCCATTTCCCACCACGCTGACCCGATTCAGGTTAGAGGAAACCAGAGCTTCGTTTGTTAATTGATATGGTGCGAGCAGGTGAGGTTGACTTGGGTCCCTTAAATAAGTGTGCAGAATCCATTACACCCCTGAAATCTCTAAAACTCGTCAAAGTTGAGAAAAGAACAAGAAAAAGTTAAAGTTTACCACAATCTCTTTGTTAAGAGGTCGATTAAACTGAAAATATTTTTGTTTATGGAAATATAACCATAATAAGATTTTCCGTTTTGCAAATGGCTTCATTAATCGTTCATTTATAAATTCAAACTTACCAAATTGATTGTGACTATCAATTCGTACTGCTGATGTTTGTGACCCTTCTTCTTCTTTCCTTGGGGTGTCTTTACTGCAGCGGCCGCTGCTTGCTTTGGTGGCGCTGTCTTTGCTGCGCCCTTCTGTGCGGATGGTTTCACAGGGGTTTTCGGACCCCCCTTTGTTGAAGTCCCTAGTACGGAATGAACATCGTTTTAATATAATATTAAGAAGGGTATCGAATTTAGAATTATATACATCTATGAATACAATTAAAAAAAATACAAATTCTTCCAAATGCGATTTGAATTTGAATGTGTTTAGACACATTTGCACGGTGTGACAGTGTGCTTGGCAACTGGGGTCACTTAGTAAGGTCAGCATGTCAGATCCCGCTTGATAGTAGGTCTAAACAACTACAACATTTTATAGTACATTCAAATTAAATACTTTAAAATAAGATTTTTTCTACTTTATACATCTAGATTATGATTTTTCGCATGTAACGAAACGACCACGACTGATTTTTTTCTAATCGATAAGTCTAGTGTTTGATCCCATCTGATGTAAAGTGGTGATGTGGTCTGCGGTGGTGAGGCGCACTAACCGTCTACAGCCTATTTACTTCTCTCTTAAAGGCACCCATATTTGTATAGGAACACCGACGCCGGCAAGCTGTTCCGCTCCTTTGTTGTTGTTATGAAGAACGAGGAGCTGAACCTCTGTTTATTATCTCTATTTTTACTTATGCAAACAGAAGTGTGCAAACAGTACTATATTTCGGTTGGAAGGGTGCTATCGCCACTAAAATTACTAGAGTATCGATACAACGTCTTATGTCTCAAGGTGACGAGCACAATGTGTTGCTCTGTATATCATCCTAAGGAGTTCCATAGTTTTAGAGGCAGGCGTATCACTTAACATCAGCTCAAAAAAAGCTAATTCAAATGTTCACTGCTCGTAACAATTTATGGCTTACCTTTTTGACATGGTGGAGTTGCTTTTTGACCGGTGACATTTTTCTGATTGACGTGGCCGCCGCCATCAGCTGGTTTGTTTCGTGCCTGAAAGTAAACGATTTCAATTAAATTTGGTCCGAATAGGTAAAGGGAGAAATATGTAACAATCATATACGAAACAGAAATGAAAAAAATTGTGATACATATTGAAAGGAAGAGACGAGCAAAATGTACACCTGATATTATGTGATACGTCAGCCCAAAACAATGTGGCGCTAGTTAAGATTTTATGCACTTGTGCACGAAGTCGCAAGACATAAAAAGGTAAGTGTCGTTACAACAGTAATTACACTAATTATAGCGCTCTTTAAACAGGAACACAGTAATGTTTAAATACTACTCCTTGGCGTCAGAAATAGGCGCTGTGGTAGTACTTACCTAGACGGTGTCTGACAAGAGAGATCTTCCACCAGTAAAGAAGAATGAATTGTTTGTAGAGACTTCACTGGATTATCTTTGTTTAAAAAATAACATAATTTTTTTTAGTATCGAGATAAAGTTAAAAAATATCGTAATCCTGTAGTGACTGTTACAGGTAATAAATCATCGACAAGAACTAAATAAAACGCCAGTCACATAACATGGATTTACGATCTATATACCTTTGCCTTTTTCATTACGGAAATAAAAATGCTTTTAACCGTCAAAGTCGTTAGTTATTCCGTGAATGTATTCTCACGCTTTACTTCTAAAGCCTACTTATGAATTTGGAGTGCAGCCAAAGGTTTAAGCGTTTAAAATCAACAAGATAAGTTTTGTTTGTCAAAGCGGAGAGTCGACACGGGCGTTTCACTCAACTTCTTCTCCTTTATCTCGGCAGAGAACAAAAGATTTTTTCTTAGAGCTAAATTTTTAAAAACTCTGCAGTTTTATTTTCATTGTTTTCCTAATGTCACGTAGATTACTAGTTAAACATATAGATATAGTGATTACGTTTATATATCATACAACGTCCTACACTGGCCTAGTCTGATCTCTGTTGCCGAAGACCGTGTAGGTAGGTACTACCGAACAGGTATTATAGGCAGGCCTTGTTGTGGTGGGGGGGTTTAGCAGCCGTGGCTTGGTCACTCACGGTGAAACTAAGGGCGGGTTCTGCCCGGCCGGCGCAAAGCGTCGGACCGGTTCGAGGTGGCCACTCCAGATGAGCTCCGTAAGCTCACCTTGGATATGTGCCGGTGGGTTTTGGGGGCAGGTTTGTACTGCCCTTTGCAGCCGAGGTGGAGGGAGAGTAGTGTCCGTATTGTGTTCCGCCGCTCTCACTATCCTCCGCGGCCGTATAACGGTTAGCATCGGGATCAGACGTTATTATTACGTAACGGGATCAGATCCGTTACCCAGGTGACTATAAGAGGCCGAGAGGAGGGCGCGAAGTATGTTCCGGCGTGCCCTTAGAGAAGTGGAAAGGGCCCTTCCGTCCCGAGGAGGGGCTCCGTGGTGAAGCCGGTGCTGGCAGGGTCGCAGAGGTGTGCGAAAGCGTTCTCGTGACTCTGCCATAAAGCGACGAAGGTGGAACATCGTGAGGATTTTAGTCGGTGCAAGTCTGACATAACCTATCCTTGCCCCTGCGAGAGCAGGTATTGGAAGGCTTTCCCCCTCGTAAAAAAATAAAATAATGAAAAGGAGGTACGTACCACCGCAGCTCCTTTTTCTGCCGCTAAAAAAGAGTGTGCAAGCTTTACTGTGTTCCGAATTGAAGCGAGTTGTAGCTAGAGAAATTACTGGGTTAACGAGACTTAACATCTTAGGTCTCAAGGCCACGAGCGCAATATGGTGCAGTGTGTACCATCGTAACTAGCGCCATGTTGTTATGGGCAAACGTATCATTTACCATGAGCTGATCATATATCTTACCAAGAAAATGCCTAATTCTAGCGATGTGAATAATTTTAAAGTCTATCTTCGTCTTAAGAACCTCAATTCGATTAATTAATTACTTTCACAGTCAAGGCAATATGTCACTTTTAAGAAAACAATCCTTACATCCTACTTGAAGATAGAAACCAGTAGTTAATTGTATTAATGTCCTAATTAGCTCCAAATTCTAGTTTGCAGATGTATCATTTAACACTGGTACTACTAACCCAAAGACGAAGACGAAATGCAAAGATGAGCGTGTTGTACACCTAATGATAAGTGATACGCCTGCTTAGAATAATGAGGCCTAGTAGAGATGATATACACTGCAGCACATTGTGCTCGTAATTTTGAGAGATAAGAGGTTAGAGTCTCGTTATTCCAGTAATTAGACAAGCTATAGTACTCATCAAACCGGTACACAGTAATGTATGCACAATATTTTTTGGCAGCAGAAATGAGAGCTCCGGAACCTATCTGACGTTCTCGTGCAACAGAATAATAGAAACCTACCACCATAAAAATACAGTATGTGAAATGGGTAGTTGAATTTAGCGTCCGTGAGTATATAATATAACATCACTATTTCGTAACAGGTTGCTCCGGTGCAGACTTTTTTAACCAATTGGAAAATAGAAGTGTGTTAGTGGGGATGTGATCTACAGCAAGCAACTATAATGTCTTACAAAAAACTACGGGTGTAAGGTTGGAAAAATGGTAAAGGTGTGTTTTCATTACGTGCTAACATTTTATCGAGAAAATCTCGTTGTAACGAAGTAAGGGTAACAGATGTAGTGTAGTTTTATTGTCTAGGAAAACATCTCGCAAACTATTTTGCATAGACTTGATGTTCCATATTATTTTAATAAATTAAAAAAAATATTAATTGATGATTAGTTTCTTTTGCCCGATTCTGCCTGTAGATAGTTAGGAGGCGCTCATTATTAAATACAGTAGTTAGCAAACGTTAGCCAGTTCCAGTTTAAGGCGCTGCATTTAATCACATTACGTGGGTGAAGAGACTCAAAGACTTGGATTAATTAATATATTATTTGGATACCTAAATGAATGAAGACTCGATTCATAAATATTTTATAATCCTATAAAAAGTTTACAAACTAGGTTTTTATACAAACATAAACTGGAGATTCCAAACACAATTTGTACGAACCCCTATGATTAGCGTACATACGTATATATACGATTTATTGTGTTCATGTATCGTTACCGAAACATTCCGGACTAAGTTTAAATTTCGAACGTGATTCAAACCTGCCAGTCAGTGAAGGTGCTTGGATCGCGCCGACATCTTTAAGCGCGCTCTTTTCATCTTGTCAAATTCATCGCCAATATAGACGAGAGTAAAAATGGTGTGTTATATTTTCACGCTTTTAAAATATTTCTATTTTCTTGTTATAAAAATAAAGTTATTTTCATTTTATTACAGAGTAATCAAATCGACGACGAACAAATTACAAGTAAGTGTATTTAAATATATATTTTAATTTACAATTACTAATATATTTCTTTAATTTTTGAACATATAAAAATGAACTGAAAGGGGTTATTTTATTTAAACAAAATAACTATGAAGTTTCATTTTTGCGATAAAAAAAAATAATTCTGTTATATTTTAGCTTTAAAAATCAACAAATAATTTTTTTAAAAATAAACAATGTTTATATTCTTAAAAAACTTTACTAATTATTTCATTATATTATTCCAAAACATTTGTAGGAAAAAAATAAAATAATTTAATTCCTTCATAAATATTTTTGTTTTTAATTCTTATGCTTAAAGTAAAAGGTATATGGCTGTATGGACTTTAAACTGTTGCTTTTTCTGTTAGGTAAGAGAATAAAAATATGCAGCTTGTCGCAAGCGTTATAATTTATTTAAAGAATCGTAACAATCCACGCGTTACGTTTTTATTATAGTTCTACATCTGTACATTTACATACAATCAATGTTAGTTTATTTTCAGTGCATTATGTTGCTTTTTTATTACGTAGACTCGTCGTTAATGTTCCTGTGTATTTTAAATTGCAATTTTTATTTTGCGAGCCGCCGAAATTTATTTGAAACGGTCAAATTGTAGTTACATCAATACATAAACTCAATTACTGTTTCGTCTAAACGTTACATAGTAAAATAACAATAAAATGAATCAATAAATTTCACTAATATAACATCGCTCTAAGTATATACTAAAAAAATACCAAAATCTATTAATTCTATTTAACTGTATTTTAAATGTTATGAACTAAACAGTACAGGAGCCACGAATATTGTATACTTAATGAAAAATTGTAGAGGACTGGATTGATGAGGAATGGACATGCTTGTAGTTTAATCTAAAAATGAAATACTTTCGACAACTTGAATTACACACAAAATAATTAATATTCAATTTAGAAAAAGTCATATATTGCACCATATTGCGCTCATTGCCTAATACATAAGATGTTGAGTCTCGTTAGCTTGGTAATTACACTAGCAACAGCGCATTTCATACCGGAAAATAGTAACGTTTGCACACCACTATTTGGCGGCAGAAATAGTATCTGCGGTGGTCCTTGCCTAGACGGTCTCCGGCAACAGAAACTTACCACTAGTAAACTTATATAAGGAAAATTGAATCTTCCAAAAACTTTAAAAGAACGTTGTTGTTAATTATTTTTAATACATCCATCAGTCGATAGACGTCCACTGCTGGACATAGTGCACTCCCAAAGATCACATCGATCAGTCGCATTGGTGCGCCGTATGTATGGGTTTGTTTTCCCACCACGATGACCCAATGCGGGTTGGTGAGAGCCAGAGCCTCGTTTGTTGATTAGCAGGGTGCACCACGAGCAGGTGAGGATGGCTAACACCCATTTTATGTATTTAATAAATAAAATTACTTTTAACTGATGAGTTTATTTTTGATAAGTATATGGTACCGAGCAATCCAGGACTGATCTACGTGGAGAGTTTTTGGAGGAGGCTTATTTCCAGGAGTGGAGGTCTACCGGCTGATGATGATGATGATCATTGTCATCAGCTGATATACGTCAACGATAGACGACACGTCATACATATACCGAGCAATTTAAAATTGAGTATAAATGTATTTACGTTTTTTTT
This sequence comes from Troides aeacus, assembly GCA_033220335.2. Taxonomy (NCBI): domain Eukaryota; kingdom Metazoa; phylum Arthropoda; class Insecta; order Lepidoptera; family Papilionidae; genus Troides; species Troides aeacus. Next base: position 1,171,983 of record CM067270.1, read on the forward strand.
TTAATTTAAATTCGTTTCATAAATTATTAGCGCTTGTATAATAGTTAAATGGACGGTTCCATTTTAGCGTTTGTAAATTAACAGTTTATACTACCCCACAAATTATTATAATACCCCCATTATTAAAACACGTAATTTGTTTGCAGACATTTTTATTTAGCGCGGCGGTAATTTATTTCATTAGGAACTATGACATGGTAACGTCTGAGTGTTTACTATTGATATATCTGATAGTTTTATTTCTGTCAGACAGTAGTGTGAAAATTTTATCGTGTTCCAATTTTAAAGGTAAAGTAGATAGTGAAATTACAGGGATGACGAGACAGTATCAAGTTTCAAGGTGATAGGCACAAAGTTGTGCTGTGTATATCATCTTAACTAACACCTCGTTGTTATAGGCAATCGTTTTATAATATATATCATCGGATAAAATAGATTTTTTTTTTTATAACTAGTACTTAATTGACCCACTAAAACTCATTGGGCCAGTGTGGTGGGAAATGGCTTAAATTCCCCAATATGAACTTCTACAAACGAGGGGTCCTCATGCCTGGCGATGCAGGCACTGCCGTACCGATCTATGGGGAAATCTTTGGGGGAGGCATACGTCCAGCAGTGGACGTCTGATGATGATGATGATGAATATGATATATATAAGTACTCATCACGATATCTCCGAAGGTGCTGCAGCCAACAAAGCGGGCGTGGAACAGCTAGTCCATTAGGCAGTGGATGCTGAAGTGAACATGTTCAATATATTCAGTCTCTCATATGTTGACAGCCGGATCACTGCGTGATGCTGTGATACACCGCGGATTACTCCGCAATATGTGTCTCTAAATTTGAACCAGGAACCTCACTGTTATCCACTGCCATGTAAAGGCATTTTAAAATTTTACAGCTGCTTCTTCTGTGACAGTTCAGAGTAAGATCAGTTATAGGTATATTAAGGTCGTGATCGATTTTAAGAGGCGATTTGATTTACATAAAATGATCTACATTTAACTATCTAGATAAAAGATAAGCATAAGCACCGTGCTTCTGTTTATCACCGACATGTACTTGCCATAAATTTTACGAGGACAATATGAAGTTTCAGGAGAACCTTTTTACGAAGGACCTTTTTACTGTCTACCGCTTTATGTTTAATGTTATCATTTTATGTTGGAATAAAATATGCCAGCTCCATGACATACTTATATGTACATAAAATAATAATTCAATAATAAATTAAAAAATATATTTTTTTTTATTGGTAAAACTATTAATTAGAAGACAATCTGACGATTGAATTCCTCACCCACCCGCATTGGGCTAGCGTGGTGGGAAATGGCACAAATCCTTCGATATGAACCCCAAAAACCGACAGTCTCTAATGCCCTGAGGACAATTCTGGACCGATCTGGGGGTCTATGTCCAACAGTGGACAGCTGATGATGATGATGAGAGTAGTGTGGAAAGTGTAGCCAGTGAAAGCATTAGAGCACTTGTTTTTATTCAATTAAGCAACGAGACGAGCGGGACGTTCAACTGATGGTAAGTGTTAGCTTGCCCAAAACAACGTGGGCTGGTTAGAATGATATACACAGCACAGATATTCAGTCTCGTATGTCGTGTGTCGGCTGATGACGATGATGATTGAGTTATGCATGCGAGTAATAATGATGAGTTAGAATATACTTATACTACGAAGCGTCATACTGCACATTTGATGGTAAATGTTAAAGAGATAAAACATTTTATCAAAATATATATACTGCTGTTAAAATTAAATACACAGTGCACTAAGAATACTACTGAAGTCATGACCACAACCACTCTGTCATGAGTGATATCTACTAAGAAGTTCTAAGCAAGGATAGGTCTATATTACCGGAGTTCGTCTAGGTAGACACCACCGCAGCTCCTATTCCTGCTGTCCAACAGTAGTGTGCAAACATTACTTAGTTCCGGTTTGAACATCGTTGTAGCTGTCGTAATGGCAATTAACATGGTGCAGTGTATATCATACTAACTAGCGGCACCTTGTGATAGCCAGATTTACCATCAGATGAATGCCTCTTATCACCCCATACTTTTTTTTTAAATCTTCGTACAATGAATTTTATATATAGTAGCTGTATCCAGGCGGCTTTGCCGAGGGTGATGTAAAATTAGACTTGAAATTTGGCTGAAATATTCCTTGGGAGTCACCGCAACCGGATTTGACTTTCTATAGCAACCTCTTTAATAATACCAAATGAAAATGCTCATAAAAGTTGATTAGGAATGAAATGATGAAGGATCTATAACATTTAAAACATAAATAGCCTATAGCTATGTACAAATCATTTCGGGTCGAAAACTCATGTTCCCGTGTCGATTCGTTCACTAGTTTCTACGTGATTGGCAAACAAACGGAGCCAATTCTCATTATATATAATAGTTTGGCATATATCTCCCTTCCGCCTTTTTGTCTTTTGAATTTCGCGGCTATGTACAAAGCGCTACAGAGCTCGTATCTGGCAATACTATATATAATTTGAAAGGTCTTGACATAACCTACAAAACGACGCTATGCATAATTAGTTTGGATATTGCGTTCAACAGTTATAGACGTGTAAAAATGGAGTTCACTAACGCCGAAATTCGCGCTATTTTAAAGTTTTCTTTCGTTAAAGGCAAATCCGCTAGAGAAACGTTCCGTGAGATTAATGATGTTTTGGGGGATGGTACTCTATCACTTCGAACCGCGGAGGAATGGTTTCGACGATTCAGAGCCGGTGAAAACGACACCATGGATAAGCCAGCCGGCGGAAGACCTGTGACGACAAATACCGATCAAATCATGGACTACATCGAGTTAGACCGGCATGTGGCATCTCGTGACATCGCCCAGGAGATGGGAGTTAGTCACCAAACCATTTTAAACCATCCGCAGAAGGCTGGATACAAAAAAAAGCTTGATGTTTGGGTGCCGCATGATTTGACGCAAAAAAACCTTCTGGACCGAATCAACGCCTGCGATATGCTGCTGAAACGGAACGAACTCGACCCATTCTTGAAGCGGATGGTGACTGGCGACCAAAAATGGATCACATACGACAATATCAAGCGAAAACGGTCGTGGTCGAAGGCCGGTGAATCGTCCCAAACAGTGGCCAAGCCGGGATTGACGGCCAGGAAGGTTTTGCTGTGTGTTTGGTGGGATTGGAAGGGAATCATCCACTATGAGCTGCTCCCATATGGCCAGACGCTTAATTCTACCATCTACTGCGAACAACTGGACCGCTTGAAGCAGGCGATCGACCAGAAGCGTCCAGAATTGGCCAACAGAAAGCGTGTAGTGTTCCACCAGGACAACGCCAGACCACACACTTCGTTGATGACTCGTCAGAAGCTACGGGAGCTCGGATGGGAGGTTTTATCGCATCCACCATATAGCCCGGACATAGCGCCAAGTGATTACCACCTGTTCCTGTCCATGGTGAACGCCCTTGGTGGTGTAAAGTTGAACTCAAAAGAGGATTGTGAAAAGTGGCTGACCGAGTTCTTCGCAAATAAGGAGGGGGGCTTCTACGAGGGAGGTATTATGAAGTTGCCGTCTAGATGGAAACAGATTATCGAACAAAACGGCGCATATTTGAACTAAATCCGATCACTGTAACACTTTTTATAAAGCATTGAATAAAGAGCAAAAAAGCGGAAGGGAGATATTTGCCAAACTAATATTTTTCTTTAATGAAATTTGCGCCACTAGTTCTATTGACAACCATCGCCAGCTTCATCGCACTAAGGGCTCCCGGATCTCTATATAATATATGAATAAAAATATTCAACAGTAGCTTGAATAAGATTCAAGTAGAGCGTGTCCCAACTTAAGTATACGTAACTTAGTAGAAAGAAATGTGTAAATACGTGAACCTTTCAGGAAATTTCAGTTCGAAACGAAACGACCTTTCATCGGATCAGGGAATTCCAACCATCGATTTAGTGAAACGTTAGGAGAACTATTGTGCGCGATTCTTTCATTGGAAAAGAAAACGAATTGCTGGGATCTGTATTTTATATTATTATTATTTATCTGTATCTGTTATTTCAAAATAAACCTAGGATTTAAGTTGTATCCTTGGAATATTGATACAGCACCTAGGCGATTTATTAAAAGAAAACTATCTAATTACAACTAATATTAGTGAGAAATTAAGGTAGAAGAACACGGCTAGAAACTCACGAGAAATCATTTATTAACACACTTGTTTTAATCGCCGAAGACCGTGGAAGTAGTTACACTGAAAGTCCTATTTGTCCCGATAGACAATAGCGTGTGAAAATTACTTAATTCCGCTTTGAAGGATGTTGTAGCTAGTGAACTCAATTGATTAACGAGACTTAAGATGTATGTGTCACGGCGGCATACACAATGTGTTACTGTATATACCACTTTAACTAGCGCTAGGTTGTCATGAGCGAGCGTATCACTCTGAATCAAGTGATAGTTTCTCATGTCGTTCGTTCATTTGATCATTATATTTAACAATAAATTTTAATACTTATTTAAATGTTAGTAATATATGTTTCTCGCGACTTTCATCTGATCGTCGGACCACCTAGTGTTAGGCCTGCCAACACTACGTCTTCCGATACTTGGTCGCCATTCCAGGACCTTAGTGCCCCATCGGTTGTCAGGAGATCTTAATGGGAAGACTATGTTCAGCAATGGATGCCTGTCGACTAATGATCATAATGATGAACAATACATGTTTTAATATAAGAGATTTTTGTGTCGCAGTGCTGAGGCGGGCGTTCAGCATGTTCGATTCGAACAAGCAGGGCCGCATAGAGAAGGAGAAGGTGCGGACGATACTGAACACAATGGTGCACAGCTACGACGACAACGAACTGGATCAGATACTCGATAATGAAGACGTCGATGGTGAGTTCACTCTATTATCTTTGACGCTGGTAATACAGCGGCTTCAAACCGGCGACCTTTGATTCTATTGCACCATAAGCAGTGAGTCTCTAGTACATATTAAACAATACGGCATTACGTTCAACGCCTTAATACACATGTAAAACAATACATTTCGTTGTCCTAAATGTTTCACTTGAGTTAAGTGTGGACCCAGCAGTGGGCGTCTCTATATTGACAATTGTGATGATAATGTTACAGCGCCCATTAATAGAAATATTCATGTTAATACACAACTTTGTAAAACTAGAACTGGCGAAATGATATCCACCGAGGCCAAAGACCACCAATACTTTTTTGTGCGCGATACACCTGCCAATCATATGTCGCCACATTGGTATATAATCTATGAATAAATGTCAATAATTGCTATCATCATCATGGACATCACTTGCTGGTATTCATAGAAAATCAAAAAGTTATGTGCCTCTATAGTGGAATCCCGTATAAACCCATTTATGTGTCATTTACCCCTTTTTTTTATTCTCTCATATGAACCCCTTATTGGTCGTTGTCTATCCTAAAAAACCTATATAGACAACTATATGTTATCGGAAACCTTAATAGTCTCTCAATGAGATCTATTACCAGTAATATAGTTGGACGATTAAACCGTCTAGGTAGGTTATCACCGCAGCTCCTACGTCCGTCGCCAAACAGGAGTGTTGAAATATTACTGTGTTCCAGTTTGAAGGATGCTGTAGCTAATAAAATTAAATGGTTAATAAGGCTCACATCTTATGTCTGAAGGAGACAAGCATAGTGTGATGCTGTGTATATCATCGTAACTGGTGTCGCGTTGTCACCTACAGGTGAAGGTCTCGTAATAAATATGAGTTAGATGATGTTTGCGAATAATCGATTTCTTTGAACACTGATAAGTTTATTCAGTATATAACATCTGTAAACACTCCGGCTGGATGTCGCTGACGGGTCGTTAAAAGCTGTAATACCCTGAAGCGGGCTGAAAGATAAAAATAACGCTTTCAGATATCAGAGCCGAACACATACCTAACGGTCTTTACGAGTGACGACTGCTGACTCCAACACATCTGCTCTTTGATCTGTTTACACCATTAAAGTTCACTAACATGGTATAATTTTATATTGCACAGCAAACAGACGAGAGAAGACATTGTCTCCTGATGGTAAGAGATATATCTATAACACTGTTCTAGTTAGAATTATATACACAGCACTTAATTGTTTAAGAGATAAGACGTTCTCTCATTTCCCTATCAATTTTACTAGCTACAACACACATCGAACCGGGACACAGAAATGTTGGCTGTATAAATAGGAGCTGCGGTGGTTAACGACTCAGATGTTATCTGTCAACAGAGACCTATCACCAGTATACTTAGGTGTACCGGTATGAAATGAGCGTTTTTTTGTGAAAATAAAACACTAATTATTAATGGGAAAGTAAAAAACATTTCATTCAAAGTATTGGCCATTGTTTTCTACACATTTCGACCACCTTTCTACACAATTTGTGGATACCACGCCAATAAAATTGTTCGTCTTTTAAAGCAAACCAACCAGACACTCAATTTTCGAGCTCCTCGTAGGAACCAAAGTGCTGTTCAGCCAATGCGTGTCCCATCGATGAAAACAAATGGTAGTCGGAAGGAGCCAAGTCTGGTGAATACGGCGGGTCGGGTAGCAGGTAGCAGCTCCCAGCCAAGTGTTTTGATTGTATCCTGAACCGGTTTTGATTTGTGTGCAGGTGCATTGTCATGGAGCAAAATTACCTTGCTGTGTCTTCTGGCCCATTCTGGTCGTTTCTCGATCAATGCATGGTTCAAATTGATCATTTGTTGTCAGTAGCGATCAGCGATCAGTATTAACGGTTTCACCAGGTGGGAGTTTAGGAGCTCGTGGTACACCACACCTTTCTGATCCCACCAAACACACAGCATTGTCTTCTTGCCGAATCGATCTGGTTTTGCAGTCGATGTTGATGGTTGATGCTTGTCCCGGATTAACCCATGATTTTTTCCGTTTAGGATTCTTAAAACAAATCCATTTTTCATCGCCAGTAACAATTCGATGCAAAACCGATTTTCTTTCGTGTCTTTGAAGCAAAATTTCACAAGTGTTTTTTCGGTTTTCCATCTGTCTTTCATTCAATTCATGTGGCACCCATTTTCCACACTTTTGGATCTTTCCCATAGCTTTTAAACGGTCAGAAATTGTTTGTTGTGCAACATTTAACATTTCTGCCATTTGCTTTTGATTCAAAGTGTCATCTCCATCCAATATCGTTAGCAATTCGGCGTCTTCAAACTTTTTTGGTGGTTTTCCACGTTCTTCATTTCTCACATCAAAATCATTATTTCTGAACCGTTGAAACCATCTTTTGCATGTTGCTTCTGATAGAGCATGATCACCATATGCCTCGATAAGCATTCGACTCGCATGCGACTCTGCAGCACTTTTCTTTAAATGAAAACAAAAAGTTAATGCTTTCCGCGAATCATCACTTTCTGGTACAAAATTCGACATTTTTAACACGATGAAAAATTATGATGTTGTCTGTTCAATGACTTGATGTAGACTAAATATATTTCACAGATGTCATAGCAAACAAACAAAAAAATAAAATAAAGGCTCGTTCAAAACAAATGTTCCCTATCGAGACATTTGTATTTTGACGCTCACTTCATACCGGTACACCTATGTATATGTAGAAGCAAAGATTATACCAGTAATTACTCTGAGATGCTAAACACGCAATGAATTGGAAAATTATAGTCGTTAAAGTTTAATGGATTCAAGTTAATCAAGTTTCTAAGTATATTTTAACTTATTAGAGCGACGCAATCGAACGGATGATGGAGTAAGTTCTCGTTGAGTTATCATTCGAGCTGAAGTTTCTTTATGGGCCCTTTACGATCCTACGGCAGACGCCATTTGCTTTTCAAAGGTCACATTAATTTATTCATCATCATCAGAAACGATGGTAGCCCACAGCTGGACTACAATCGTGAGGAATTTTACAAAATGTGGTCTTGAGGTCTTATTAATATGTACTTGTCGTTTGTCTCATAGGTTCGTAAAAAAAATATATTATAAATTCTTTCCTAATTTCCGTTTTTTTTTAAATATTTTAATTTAATTATTGAAAAAACGTTATTTTTATTATATTTCTTTTAATAGAAATTCTCCTGTTTTTTTGAAAAGGAGATTAACTTTCATTCGAAATGCTCATCACACAATCATAGATGGTTCAGTTATAAAATTCATGCCTGATATTTTTAGATAGTATCATAAATCATAATCACCATTAACCGATAGACGTTCACTGCTGGGTATAGACTACCCCCAAAGATCTTCAAATACAGTCAGCATGGCCTCCGGTACCGCCGGGCATTTGGGATTGTCGCATGTAGGAGTTCCCATGGAGGGATTTGGCCCATTTCCTACCACGCTGGCCCAATGTAGGTTAGCAAGAGCCAGAGCCTCATTTGTTGATTAGCAGGGCGCACCACGAGCAGGTAAGGTTGGCTTGGGTCCAGTGAGTTGTGCGGGACCCCTTACATCTCTATCATCATAAATATTATCCATTATAATATAAAATAAACATAACATATTTATAATACAATTTATGTCATAGATGTTATATATATATACATATGTATATATATATATATCTATATTTATATATATAACTAGCTTTATGAGATAATAAAAAAGAGTAAGGAGGTGGTCTCCTCCTTGTGGGTGTAGTTAAAAACTCATCAGCGCAGCCGGTGGATCATTAGCTGGTTAAGGGAGTTACGATAAAGTTTCCTGGTGTTAAACGAGTTTACATATACATCGCTCGAATTTCGTAACGAACTTTATTTAAAAGTTTTATTAACAACTGATAGCGTTATTAAAAAATAATAAAACATATTGTATTTTATGTTGGTTAAAAATAAATTGGTAACATTTTGGAAAATGGCAACACTGAACAAACGTCAAATTGTGTTGCGAGCTGCCTGGCTGGTGCCTTTTGTGTATTTGCTACAGAAGCGCGAGGATCGTTTGTATTAAATTATTTCAATACAATTTTGTGTGTTAGTGTTTAATTGTTTAAAAGTTGTGAATAAAACCGTAACAATTTATTATTTGTCCAACTAGAGGATATTTCAACACAGCAATATGATAAGATCTTATGATATAAAAGTAATAATGATTAATTTATTTGTCAGGTCTCCAATTATACATCATTTATCAATCCAATCATTTATCAGCCTTTGTTTATCCACTGCTGGATATAGGCCTTCCAAAATGTCTTCCACCAAATGCGATCGTCAGCTTTTCGCATCCACCCACTTCCGACCGCTCTGATGATGTCGTCGGTCCATCTGGAGGGAGGGCGTCTTACACTTCTGCGACATGTATGCGGCCTCCACTCCGAGGCTCAATTACACAATCATACATACATTAAGTAAAACATACGAATCATTTATAAGAGAAACTACAATACTTCATTATTAAAATATATACACAGCATTCAATGGTCATAATCACTACAACAGATGTTAAGAATTATAGTAAACGATACTTTGATGATGCAATAATGAAATAGTACAACAGTTATAACAACAAAGAATAATAACAATGTTATTATTGTAATTAATTTGGTTTACTAGAGAAAGACGTTTTATAAACAGAGGACATAAAAATAATCACCAGCAGCCACTGATCATCACTGGCAACACGCACCGTTCGACGACTGGTCTTGAGACACTGAGGGATTTTGGACCTAAAGACTACGTAGTTTCCCGAACACTGCCCATCCCAGTTGCCATCGCTGGAACACTTAACTGAACCATTAACTCTGGACGTTGATCGGTTCAAGTGATGATGAATATTTTATGAAATTTGATCAATGGGTCCGTATGAATGTCGACCAAATTACTGTAGCAGTCAACTGCTTATTTTATAATTTAATTAGCAGTTCCCTATCTTCTTTGCTGGCAATGAAATTTAAACTTGAACTTTGTCAGAAATAGTCCCGCCTAGCAGCAACTCTCTCCTCCTCGGGTCCTTTTCCGTTATTAACACCCTCGCTACTCCCTTTAAGCAACAATTTTTTTAAAATCCATTCTAAGCTGACTTCTGAATGGTAGAAGTAATATATCTACTAAATTTTGATCTCTAATAGTATCAGAGATCTCGTGAGTCAATGAATCTCTTATATCTAATACTAGGCTGTTTCCTGATTTGCAAGCCATAAGATATACGTAACCCCTTTTCAATGTAACATTTTGGAAAATCTTTTCTTAGCTGATCTATATTCAGGAAAAGGGATATTCCTACCAAAAGTCCGTAGGCTTTACGGTTACAGAGATGTCGTGATGACTCTTTATATAAATGGAAATTTGTCATATATATAATATACAATTCAAGATTCCATTGCTTTTCCTAATTTTAGTACATCTAGAAGTGATCCGTAGTGATAGCCGCAGAAACGTCCACCTTGCGAGATGTAGAGAAGTATAATACAGACGCTCTAGAGATGTGGTGCAGGAGGAGAATGCTCGGAGTATCGTGGACTGAATTTCGTACCAACGAGTCTATACTTCGGGAACTCGGTATCAAGCACCGTTTATCATCTTTGGTACAGTCTCGTATCCTCACCTTTTTTGGCCACGTATGCCGCTGAGATAGCTATTGAGCGACTTGTGGTCCAGGGAAATGTTGAGGGTACCAGGTCACGAGGAAGAACGACTATGCGATGGACTGACCAGATAAAGGCGACAGTAAATGGCTCATCATCATCGCCATTATATGAATGCGCTAAGAAGGCGGCCATCAGAGAGGATTTGCGATGTGTTGTTAGGGTTGCGACCAACACCTAAAGTCATCACCACGACTACTCTGTCAAGAGTGATACCGACTAAGGAGAAGAAGAAAAGTGATCTGTCTGTGTGATTGACAGTTTATTCAACCTGACATTCTTGAATAACAGATAGAGAAATTTAAATATGAAATAAAGATGTCGGCAAGAGAAAATGCTTTAATAAAACCAAACGAATTGTCTAAATTCTTTTAGATACTGAATTAATGACTATGGGCCGCTTCTTGAGAACAGGGATCTGTGGGGTCTTAGATTGAAATGAGAGGCTTTCGTAGGTCACCGAATCTTATTATGTAGAGGTCATCGCGGCAGTAACGCTGGCTTAACATCCAGTAATATTACTTCGTGTTTGTACACAAACAAATTAAAAATAACAATAACAATAGCGTTTGTTTATATACTAATTGGTCATATGTACTGGTGGTAGGATTCTGTTGCAGCACTGATTGCATGCGACAGACAGTAGTGTGCAAGCATTACTGTGTTCCGGTCTGGAGGGTGCTGTAGCTAATGTTTCGAGACTGGACATCTTATGTCTGAGACGAGCTTAATGTGGTGCAGTAGCATCGTAACTAGCGCCCCGTTGTTATGGGCAGGCGTAACGTTCCACTCGTTTTCTCGATATTCATTGATAAAAAAAATCTATTTCGAAACAAACAACCGAAGCAAGAAAACAAGGAAATGTAGTTTTGTTAAATCATCATCATCATCATTTCGATCGATGAACGTCCACTGCTGGACATAGGTCTCTTGTAATGTTTTCCACACCATACCTTTAACCTTTTGTTATATACTTCAAGTAAAAAAGGATGTTTTTTATTTGCCTACCAATAAATGCGAACATCTTGGAAAGCAGCCCGGCGCTGATGCTGGCTTCGCGGAACTAGGACATGCATTAAGCGTCCATTTTGTTTTGGAAAGTGAAACGATGCCAAGCACACAGTGCTGAATGTAAGGAGACGGTAAGGATGCATTGCGGAAATATAAACATACAATTGAAGAGTTGAATCACAAAATGGAAACTCTGAAGCACAACCATGACAGACAATTGTGAAAATCTGTTAGTTCAGCTATCATCCGCGCGATGGATTGATTGTTAAACCTGTTCTGGTAGAATGTAGACTTACTTTCTTTTTGGTACTGGAAGGGAAATCTTCGAAGAGATATCCTTTTCTCTGGAAAGAAGTCAGGATTAAAAGCATGTTTTTACGCATTAAAATCCTACCGGTGGTCGTCCTCAGAAATAGTAAAGTCATGATAATTTTTAGGCTGTTTTATGCAGTCTCCAGCAAATAAGATTTTTCTTTTCAATGTTCTTGTGAGTGGAATAAGGACCTTCATCCACCTATTACCCCATAGAGAAGATCATAGATTGGTTGTAAGTGTCTGATGCTGGAGACCGTCTTGGTGGGTACCACCGCAGCTTCTATTACAGCCGATAAATAGTGATGTGCAAACATTACTGTGTCCCGGTTCGTAGGGCGCTATAGTTATTGAAATTACTCGGTAGCAAGGCTCAACATCTTATCCTCACGGCCACGAGCACAATTTTGTGCAGTGTATATCATCCTAATTAGCCTACCGTCAGATGAACCTCTCATTCGTCCCTTCGTCGAACAAAACAAACTTCTTAATGTTATTATTCCAGGTTCAGGGAAGCTAAACTTCGACTCTTTCGTGCGGGTCGCGACCCACTTCTTAGACGAAGACGATGAAGCCCTACAAAAGGAGCTGAAGGAAGCTTTCAGACTATACGATAAGGAAGGTAAATAATATACACAACATCATCTAATATCATCGCGTAAAATCGCAGCTACTGATACTGAATGTCAGTCATTATTTTACCATTAAAATCTCATTACTTTTTTTTGTCTCCGTATCAAGCCTTTGAAGATTTGACATTACTCATCATCATTAATATCAGTCGATAGATGCCCACTGCTGGGTATAGACCGTCTTTTTGCAGAATTCATTTTTCTTCTCATTCGAATGTATTAAAATTTAAGTTTCTTTTAGGAGATGTGTACTCATATAAGAAGTGATGAAATCGCAGGATGTATTCACAATACCATATCCCTCGTTCCTTTGCGACATGTAATTGAAACGCCTTTTCCTCTAGTTGAGTTGATAAACCCTGCATCACTTTGTTCTCTTTCCTTTAAGACAGAGAATGGAGAGGTCTTCTTACCACAGTAATTTCACTAGTTACGGCGCCCTTCAAAACGACATGATTAACTATAAGAAAATTATAAGATCTCAACTAAACACTGTGCTGGTAGTAAGTGACCGTCCATATACCACAGCTACTGCTGTTCCTACCGGTGAATAGTAGTGTGCAAATACTATTGTGTTCCAGTTTAAAGATCGTTGTAGCTAGTAACATATCTATATATATATATCAAAACATCGTGTATATCATTCGGAGATGAAAGGGACTTCACCTGATGGTAACAAGGCGGCGCTACTTAAGATGTTATACACAGCACCACATCATGCTCGTAATTTTAAGGCATTAAATGTTGAGTATTGTTACAAAAAAAAATTTATTAATTACAGCGCCCTTCAAGCCGGAATGCGGTAATTTTTGAACACTATTATTCAGCGGAAGCAATAGAGCTGCAGTGATACTTAGACGGTCATCGGCAACAGATACCTATTAGCACGTAACAACTAGCAATAAATGCTATCGCTTTGTCTTCGCCTGATCACTATGTCCATAAAAAGGGGTGGAAGGAGGGGCCCGTTTTATAAGTCGCAGTGATAAGAAGTAACGCGCTTCAGGGCCATTGACTCGCACTCGAGCTCAAGTTTAGAGGCAGTTTAAGCTTCCAGAAACTTCGTCGAGCTTCAAGACCATTGCTATATTCGCTTATAGAAATAGATACTATATATTTAACATGTAAGATATAGAGCTGAGTTCCTTTCACTGTCCTGGTGGAAGGTCTCTATGGCCGTAGACCGTCTAGGTAGGTACCACCGCAGCTCCTATTTCTGCATACAGTAGTCTGGAAATATCACCATGTTCAAGTTTGTACGGCGCTGTAGCTGGTCAAATTACTGGTGTAACAAGACCACGTCCCATGTCTCAGGACGAGCGCAATGTGATGCAGTGTATACGGGTATGTTATGTGCGCACGTATCACTTACCATCAGGTGAACATTGCGCTCGTATCGTTATTTGGTTAAATAAAAAAAAATAGTTTTAGTCGATTAAATGGGCAGGATCGCACCTGATGGTAATAAATATAGTACTCCTGGACACAATATGACGGTAGTTAGGATGTTATTCACTGTACCACATTGTAGTCATGGCCATGATATATAATACTAAGTCATGCTGTTAAGTCGTTACCCTCAGTAATTTAACTAGCTACAATTAGAGATTTCCGGCAGAGTTCTACCACCAGTGAAATATAGGATATTTCACTGGTGGTAGAACTAATATACCAAACCGGAAATGCAGTCAAAAATGTTTCATTCATCATCATCAGCTGATAGACGTCCACAGCTGGACATAAAAAAGTCACCCAAAGAAAAAAAAGTTTTTCATTACTAGTAAACTAAAAATAACGGGCAGGATGTTCTACTCAGGATGATACACTACAACATATTGTGCTGGTAGCCTTGAGATGAGTCTTAATATGTTATGTCCTAGAAAGACGAATACATTGTTGTGTAGTATTATAGGATGTTAATCCTCGTTATCCCAGTAATTACCAGCTACAACGCCTTTCAAAACGGATTACAGTAATGTTTGCACATTGCTGATGATTTTCAATATAAATCTGTTCATATCAAATTGTTTTCATGAAATGATAGAAAGCAATGAAATTTCGTCGGTGATTGTTTGCATCGAACCCGAGCCATCGGCCCGCTGGCCGCGCGCCAAGCGCCCACTACCGTCCGTTGCAATTAAACAATAAATCTTTCGAGATTTTCAACAATAATCGATATAAACTTTTTAACCATTTAATTTTTTTATTTTTCAAGGACAAAGTTTGTTATTTAACATACGAACATACGCTGTCTTGGACATGAGAAGAATGGGCGCAAGAATCTCGGCGAGATCTATATACTAGGTGTACCGGTATGAAGTAAGCGTCAAAATACAAATGTCTCGATAGGGAACATTTGTTTTGAACGAGCCTTTATTTGTTTTTTTGTTTTTTTGCTATGACATCTGTGAAACATATTTAGTCTACATCAAGTCATTGAACAGACAACATTATATTCTTTCATCGTGTTAAAAATGTCGAATTTTGTACCAGAAAGTGATGATTCGCGAAAAGCATTAATTTTTTGTTTTCATTTGATGAAAAGAGCTGCAGGGTCGCAACGAATGCTTGTCGAGGCATATGGTGACCATGCTCTATCAAAAGCAACATACAAAAGATGATTTCAACGGTTCAGAAATAATGATTTTGATGTGAGAAATGAAGAACGTGGAAAACCACCAAAAAAGTTTGAAGACGCCGAATTGCAAACGATATTGGATGGAGATGACACTTTGAATCAAAAGCAAATGGCAGAAATGTTAAATGTTGCACAACAAACAATTTCTGACCGTTTAAAAGCTATGGGAAAGATCCAAAAGTGTAGAAAATGGGTGCCACATGAATTGAATGAAAGACAGATGGAAAACCGAAAAAACACTTGTGAAATTTTGCTTCAAAGACACGAAAGATAATCGGTTTTGCATCGGATTGTTACTGGCGATGGAAAATGGATTTATTTTAAGAATCCTAAACGGAAACAATCATGGGTTAATCCGGGACAACCATCAACATCGACTGCAAAACCAGATCGATTCGGCAAGAAGACAATGCTGTGTGTTTGGTGGGATCAGAAAGGTGTGTGGTGTGGTGTACTACGAGCTCCTAAACTCCCACCTGGTGAAACCGTTAATACTAATCGCTGATCGCTACCGACAACAAATGATCAATTTGAACCATGCATTGATCGAGAAACGACCAGAATGGGCCAGAAGACACGGCAAGGTAATTTTGCTCCATGACAATGCACCTGCACACAAAGCAAAACCGGTTCAGGATACAATCAAAACTCTTGGCTGGGAGCTGCTATCTGCTACCTGCTACCCCACCCGCCGTATTCACCAGACTTGGCTCCTTCCGACTACAATTTGTTTTCATCGATGGGACACGCATTGGCTGAGCAGCACTTTGGTTCCTACGAGGAGCTTGAAAATTGGGTGTCTTGGGTTGGTTTGCTTTAAAAGACGAACAATTTTATTGGCGTGGTATCCACAAATTGTCTAGAAACGTGGTCACAATGTGTAGAAAACAATGGCCAATACTTTGAATAAAATGTTTTTTACTTTCCCATTAATAATTAATGTTTTATTTTCACAAAAAAGCGCTCATTTCATACCGGTACACCTAAGTATAATGAAAATAGGTTGTGTTGTTCGCCAATCACGTGAAAACTAGTGAAAGTATCGACATGGTAACATGACTACTCAACTCGGAATGATTTGTATAATATAATATAAATAGATGATTATAGGACGTTAATTTTTTGTATTCTATATTTTGTATCCTTTATCATTTTATTTCTACTCAACTTTTACAAAAAAAATTCATTTCGGTATATGCAGTTGCTATAGTAACGGTTGATCTACAAAGATTAAATAATATTTGAGACAAATTTTAAGTCAAATGTTTAGCGAGGAGACGAGTGGTGCGTACCTGATGGGAAGTGATATGCTCACCCATAACAACGTGGCGCTAGTTAAGTCAGTATGCACTGCACCACATTGCGCTCGTCGCCTGACACAAGATGTTGAGTTTCGTTACCCGAGTAATTAAATTAGCTGTAGCGCCCTTCAAATTCTTCGTCATTTTATTTCCAAACAACTTCAATAGACATTTTTCCTTGGTATTATTTATGCGGTTGCTATAGTAACGGTTCCTCTTAAGAAATATTGCGAACAATTCGGATATACACGATACAGATAAGGAGATTCAATGTCTCATCAGATTTCCAAAATTATTAGAAGTAAACACTCAAAATTTGACAGAGGTATTGTCTCTGCCGTTTAGAGCATTAGCCACTATCAATATGGAAAGTAGAAAAAAATCAAAGTCAAACACTATCTGAGGAAATTCATGCTCCAGAATCCAGTGGACGGATCTGACCTTAATCACTCGTTGAGATAGTTTATTTCCAATTTGTAGACAACATTGTCTTTAGTGTGATAAAATATAAATATCACAGTGCTAAATGAACATTTAGTGCTGAAGTCTGAACGGCTGAAGCCTGATAGCGATGATGATGACGATGTCCTTCAAATTGGTGCTCATTGATTTATTACACGCTAGTATAATGATGTTGTATATACATTTCTTTTATTGAACTTACGTCCGATTGTGAAGATAAATCAATTGAAACGATGATGAAGATAATGATGAATGATGATGATTAATAATAAGAATATTAATAATTAGTCACGCTAGATTCGACAAAGCCGAACCGAACTCTCTTCGCTGATATTTATGAATGACAGGAAATACCTATTTCAGGTAACGGATACATCCCAACGTCGAGCCTGCGCGAGATCCTGGCAGCATTGGACGATCAGCTAACACCAGACCAGTTGAACGAGATGATTGCTGAAATCGACACCGATGCATCAGGAACCGTTGACTTTGATGGTACGAATAAATAATTCTAGATTTAGATGTCACTTCAGCTACTTACCCAACTAACGCAGACGCTAACTTCTATGTTATATAGAGATGCCTATTTCGATTACGATTCTTCTGTTGGTGGTAAGGATATTTTGACCTGGTCTAATTGTCTATCATCATCACATCGTAAATTTGCACCTAGAACAGAATTTCTTTTTCGTCTATCCCTCAATTGTGAATCGAAAATATTTTAAACGAGCACTCTTTACTGATTTTCTGGTGGTAGGTCTCTATTCCCGGGGACCACCTAGCTGGGTACCACTTCTGCCGCCAAATAGTGGTGTATAATCATTACCGTGATCCAGTTTGAAAGGTAGCTAATGTACTGGGGTAACAAGATTTAACATCTTATGTCTCTGCCGTGTATAAATTCAAAACTAGCGCCAAGTTGTTATGGGCATACGTACCACTTACCATCAGGTGAAAGGCCAGCGCGTCTCGTCGCATAATTGTTAAAAAAAAAATTGTTCGTTCTTATTTCCACTTAAAATCTCATGAAAAAGGTTAACTATTTAAATAGCTTATTCTATTATACTTTGCGGTAACAAATTTTTAAAAAATCTCGTGTCTTAGATCATTGCAGGAAGTTCACTTGTGGAATGATAATAATTCTGTCTCAAGACATTGAGGATAATCGTTGTCCAGTTTTTTACTTCCACAAAGAAACTTCTAAAAAGATTTCCATTTTATTACTCTCCATGTCAATGCTTTGCTATTAGTCGACTTTCTTTTTCCCGAGTTTTATACATTGGACCTTTTTAGTATAAAAAATTAATTAGATTTATTGAGACATGATAACTTCTTTTAAGATCAGCGACTTATTAATCTTGGTGTAATTGGAGTCTACGGTAATCGCTTACATCCATTCCTCACCACAGTAGATTAAATACGGCTTCACTTTAAGCTTCTTATAGTTTTAGTTCATCATTACTTTCATTATTTACTAGACAATTCTTTTAAGTTTTCTTTTTGCTTTTGTAAGATTTTTTTTATCACCTTTATCTATTAGGTGCTTCACTGTAACTTGACTTAACTTATGTTTTCAAGAAATAAGATCATCAGCTATATTATTTACGACATGAGCTTCGATCTTTATTTTTCAGAGTTCATGGAGATGATGACGGGTGATTAAGAAAAATATCCTAACCAAGGAAATAATAAAGAAAAACTTACGTCTAGTCTCATAATAAAAATGTTGATTAAACATTGAAACTATTTTTTTTTTTTTCTTATAATCAGAAAAAGCAATTATAAATCTTCATATAATCAGGTCTCTAAATATTGCTACCTCTTTTGTTCATTAATACACATTGAGATATTGTAATAAGAAGTTTTTAAAGAACTCAACAGATGACGCCACCACAAGTAATAGATCGCACTTTCATCTACTATAAAGCAAATACATACTATGTTCGTAAATTTTTGTCGTTACCGACTAACAACTGTATCCATTTAATGAACCTCTCTGGATCTTCGTAATACTAAAAATCAAGACAGTAGCCTATCTTGAAATATACAACTATTTCCATCAACTGAATCTTACTGGATCTTTATAATACCGGGAATCGAGATAATAGGCTACCACGAAGTATACAACTATATCCATGAACTGGATTTCTGGATCTTCGTGATACCAAGAATTAAGACAGTAGCCTATCACGAAGTATACAACTTTATCCATCAACTGGATCTCTCGATCTTTGTAATACCAAGAATTGAGACAGTAGCCTATCTCGAAGTATACAATTATATCCATCAACTGGATATCTCTCTGGATCTTTGTAATACCGAGAATCGAGACAGTAGCCTATATCGAAGTATACAACTTTACCTATCAACTGGATATCTCTGGATCTTCGTAATACCGAGAATCGAGACAGTAGCCTATATCGAAGTATACAATTATATCCATCAATTGGATTTTTCGATCTTTGTAATACCGCGAATCGAGACAGTAGCCTATATCGAAGTATACAATTATATCCATGAACTGGATATCTCTCTGGATCTTTGAGCTCTGACAAAGAGCGTAATATCACCCAGTGTATAACATCTTAACGCCATGTTGTTATGGACAGGACTACCACTTACCATCAGGTGAACGCCCCGCTGATATTGTTGCCTAATTGTATAAAAAAAACTAACCGTGCTCCGGTTTGAAGGGCGCTGCTGTTAGTGAAATTATTGGAGATCGTCATCCCCAGTTTGTTTCTCAAGGCGACAATCGCATTACTGTGTAGTAGTTAGCACCATGTTATAAGCAAGCGTATCACGTACCATCAGGTGATCCTCTCGCCTGTGTCGTTTGCTAAGTAGAATAAAAAAAAATACTTATGCTCATCTTTATTAAAATCAACATCCAAGTACCAAAGTCCTTATACATATAAAGAAGCTATATAAATTTCATAAGATATTAAATAGCATCGTATTTCCTCGCCCACGCTACCCTTGTAATGGGGGTGTTTACGTAAAACTAGGAAAATGGGGAAAATGGAAATTTACCGAGGCCGAGGATTATTGGAGAGTACTTACGTTTCCCCTGCATTTTTGGATTTGTTAATATTAAATATATGAGAATTATTCCATAATTCTAATAGAAGGTTCTAGCTGGAGGGTCTCCGTTGTTGATAGTGAGCATTATTAATTACATAAAGCTCTCACGAATTTAAAAACAGTTCAGTTTATATGGATATTATCTCTATATGAGCTCGAAACTTCAAATGTTGTAACTCCTGCCAGCATCAAGATTCTATATGAAGGAGATAGAGAGAACTATAATATAATATTACTTTAAGCTTTTGCAAAGGTAAACGTATTTGTTTGTACAACGGCAACCTTTGTATTTAGACTTAAAAAGGTCAAGATAATAAAGATAAAAGTAACACGTGGAAATAGTATAAGAAATCAACGAATTTCCAAAATGGCGGATATCCACGAGAGCAGGAGCGGAGATAAGGAACCGCCTGCGAACACGACGTGAATAGTAAACGAGATCGAACCGTTATCCTTTAGAAAATTAGGCGAACCTTTTATAATTCCGACTACAGATTAAACTCAAAATTATTTTGCAAAGTTATAATAACATTAAAATAGTAGTTTTCACAAAAATGGCGCTGGCTTTTCTTGTAAGGATCCTGACTATTGTTTAATTTTAGGAGAACATCTCATTCGTCTTTTTGCTACTTTGTATAATAATAAGGTTAGCTATATTTATTATAATAATGTAATGATAACATTATGGCCACATTCAAAGCTTACCGGATATCCTATTGAAAAACCCAGTTAAAAAAATCTAAAATACGATTCTTATTAAATTTGTTGGTACACGGAAATCTAAAGTTATATTCTAGATATATATTATTCCCATAATATATATGAGCTGTTCTCTGCCCGCTTTTCTGATCGTACCACCCTCACAAGCTACAGTGGGAAAGGTAGGTTACATCCGTTTTTAGCAGATCTTTGGACGGCAGAAGAAATATCTTTACCAAATTTTGAGTTTTTACGTTCAATAGTTTTGAAGATCTAGTGATGAGTCAATGAATCAAGCATAACATTTGATATGTTCCGACTGTCTATGTACAAAAGCCACCGTATCCAGGGTAATGCTATTCATCTTCAGCATTATTTTCACTTAAGATTATATCTTCTGATGGTGTATAGTGCTTGGCAGTCACTGTCGACTGTCCTCGCGGATTCAGGGTCCATGACTTAATTAGTTTCAAATAACTTTTTTTATTTATAATTCCTACTAGGATCTGGGGGCAGATTTTAAGATAATGTAGAATTAATGATTCATCATCGTCATCATCTCAACCGAAGGCCGTCCATAGCTATAGATCCATTATAATGTATTCAACTAATTTCGGTATCAGCATTGAGCTCAACAATTAGATCAGCGTCAATTAAAAAAATGGTGGTTTTGTTATTAAGAAGTTCATCATCATTATCAACCTTTGTTTATCCACTGCTGAATATACCTTTTCCAATGTCTTCCACCAAACTAGTGGTAGGTCTCTGTTCTAGGTCCACGGCAACGCCTTTTGCAACCGCTAAACATTAGTGTGCAAATGTTAAAGTGTTTCGGTTTGCAGGACGCTGTAACTGGTGTAATTACAATGGTAAAGAGAATTGACCATATTCTAATATTGTTATAGGTAGGCGTATCACTTACCATCAGGTGAATGTTTTGATCATCGCTACGGCGAATAAAAAACAATTTTGCGGAGAAAACAATGATGGGTATTTTATTGGTGAAAGTTAAGCAGCATGTTCTGATCGTTCTTGCCTCGAACTGGGAACTGGGTTTGTAGGTCGCAGGAAGTTGTTTGCATAAGTTCGCACCGTTTTCGGTTCGCGAGTATACAATGGGATCAACCTTTGATTTATATATGTTTGTATCTCTTTATCCTTGTAATTGCCGCTACCATATTATAACTTAACAAGGATTTTTTTTATGGGGTTATATTTTATTTTTATTATAAAAAGTAAATCAAATGTTTATGCGAAATTATTCATTTTGATACATATACTGGCAGGTCTCTGCTGTCGGAGACCATCAGGTAGGTACCACTACACCGGCTATTGCAGCTAACGAACTGTACTGAGCTAACATTACTGTGTTCCGAATTGAACGACGCTATAGCTAGTGCAACTACAGAGGTAACGAGACTGTACATCTTATATATTTGCAGTGTATATCATCCTAACTAGTTTCACGTTGTTATGGCCACGCCTGTCACTTATCATGATGAATGATGATCAGCATCTACTTGATTCAGGCTTTCCCCTTCTCCACATCGATAGTTTTTGCTTGGATCACGACTAGTAGTTTTCTGTATTATATATTTATCAAGAATATATAACTGTACTGGCCGGTACCTGCCTGGTCTGAGGGGGAGTACACCGTAGCTCGGTTTAGGGAAGGGATTTCGTAAACTCCGTTCTTAGCTGATTTATACTTGGCTAAAGCAGTATTTCCACCAGATTTTAGATCTCCTGGTATTATAGATTCATTGACGAATAATTGATACTTGTCGCTCATGAACATTACACCAGCGATTTCTCTGATAATGAAAATTTATATCGAGTGTGGTTTGGTGGTTGACCAACTTTCATTTAATTGTGTTTTTAAAATAATATTTAATTATTGTACAAATAAATCGTACCTTTCTATTTTTCTTCTTGTATTTAAAGATACGTCAATACATCATATATTAAAATATTTGATTTATTTGAATGATACAAACGTAGATACGCTGATCGTAGAAATATCGCAAATAACAGTTATCTTCATTTGAGACGTTAGTTGTACTAAAAAATAACAAGTTTTCTTTAAATAAAAAATGTAAGTTTACTTTTAAAGCGATTACCTAAGTAATTTACTCAGTTAAAATTTAAAAAGCTTAAATATTTAATAACTAAACTAATTTTATTTATTAATAATATAACATAATTGATCATGCAGGCATCTAGATGTAGTATGCGTAAATTTAGTATTAAAAGATGAAAATTTCGAATCGATAAAAAAAAAGGATTTGTAACAATGTCTAAATTGAAACTAATTCATTAAATAGGCGTTTTACTAGTGAACTTAGAATCTAAATTATGATTACATCGTAGGTAGACTTCTTTAATATTAATTCATTTCTTTAAAAAAAATCTGGAATATATTATTTGATAAACCTAATTTAATGATGTCTTTTAATCAATCATATTGTAAAGAATTTAATTCTATGCTGATAAGTAAGTGTTGATACCCTTACCTTCCGCCGGCTGAACATTCTACAGTTGATGATGATGCGTCTACTGCTAAAGAAAAATTTAAGAACCGCAAATGACCAATGACAAAACCATTGGCGATGATTTATGTTTATTAAACAGCAATATTACTATTACAGACTTAAATTTAATCTAGATCTAAGAATCTAGAATAAATTACGCCCACTTCTAAAAGGTTAAAGATGCAACTATTTTTAAAATTTAAGAAAAGTTATAAATTTCTTAATGTTTATAAATAATTCAATGCTAATATAGAAAGCTCGGTTGTTGTTCAAGAGGAAAACAGAAATCATTGCCGACAAAACAACCAACGAAATCAAATAGACGATGTTGATGAATCAGGAGTGGAGAAGCATCTTTACATGGTGTCATTACCTGACTTACACTCCTAAAGCTACTGGTGCTAGCGCTCCGAGCCTGCAAGAAGAAACATTGATTCCTATACACCAAGCACACACATAGCCTAACGGCGACCAAGAAGATCGACATGCTGTAGGTTGCTCTGTACACGAGTAATTCAGTATTTGGTCAGGATTACAGATAACGTGATGAATGAATGATGAATGATGACAATAGTTTTCCCGATCTAAAATGATTATTGAACTTAATGTTCTCACGAACGGGATTTCAGGACCTATCTCATAAAGAGAGAGTCTAGTCTATCTACTACGATATCCAAATGGAGAGTGAACTGATAACACATACCCATATCATCGAAAGTAATATGCCGATATGATGAAAGTAATATGAAATGTGGGGAGGGATCCAACTGTCTATAATTCATGCTGATGATAGTTTTGTGGAAATGTGTTCCATCGTCATGGCAAACGGGAGAGATACAACAAATTAATTTTTTTTAAATATCTCCATTACTTCAAAATCGATTTAGCTTTTAAAAAAACAGAAACTCTAGTAGTACTAGCAGTGTTCAGAAGAGAACAAAGCTATAGCTATATATAACATCTAAAACTTGCGAGGAATAATTAACGCTGCAGTTAGAACTGAATTCTTGAAATTTGTTGATTATACCTTAAGTGAAGAGGATCAGCCATTAATATTTTACAATGTTAGATTATGTACTTTATTAGCTTCTAATACAGTAATACAATATGCTATTTCTCAGCTATTTTAACACATTTAATATAATACAAAGTTTATTTAATCCATTTAATACTTTGTTACTATTCGTAAAACATTCTATGTCATCATGTTCTTCATTTACATCATGGGGTTTACTTCAAGTGAATCTTTTTTCAACGATCACTTATATTTTAGGATATGAGTTGAAAACATTAAGTTCTGGTGTGGATGATTTTTTTTTGTTGCAAGCTGTCATGAGAAATAAAATCAAGGCAATGGAAATAGAGTAAATATAAATTTTAAAGCAGGTAATTTCCATATAATCCTTTCTAATTAATTTTAAGTTTTTGATAAGAAAAATTTTCGAATCCTAAAATTTATATCTTCCACTTTCCACGTAGTTAAGTATTGACAGTGGAAGATTTTATCTGTTATCCCTCTGAATTAATTACAAATATAATATTGCAAATCTGCCGCCATAAAATCATCATCCCCATTCCAGTCATCAGTATAACACAGCAAAGTAGTACATCCTTCAATATCTTCAGATTTATTGTTATTTAAAACTTGAGTGTCGCCGTCGCAAAGTGGCAATGGGCAGGGCACATAGCTCGCAGAACCGACGGCCGTTGGGGCAGAAAGGTTCTCGAGTGGCCGCCACGTACCGGAAGACGTAGCGTGGGCAGACCCCCCACAAGGTGGACCGACGACCAGGTCAAGGTCGCTGGCAACCATTGGATGCGGGTGGCCCAGGACCGGTCTAAGTGGAAATCTTTGGGGGAGGCCTTTGTCCAGCAGTGGACGTCTTCCGGCTGATTGGATTGGATTGGATTGGAAAACTTGAGTCATGAATTAACCCCTTGTTGAATAAAATAATAGTATATGCAAAATTTCTATGGAAACCTTTTGTTTTCATTCCGTTTCTATTAACAATCAATTTCATTTCAATCTATCCAGTGTTTTTAATGCACTCTCAAATGTGTATCAACGTTCCATGGAGCTAGTCCATTTTGAAAAATAAAATAATCATCGTAATATTTATTACTTAAAGAAATATCTAAAAGCTTTTCTTACAAATGCTATTTGTGTATTATTCTTATATATTGAACACTTCTTGATATTGGAATGATGGAGACTTGTTGGAATCTTTTGTCCACATCTATTGGTACAATTATTTAAGACCTATGTTACAATTACAATTATTTAGAACTTAAACACCTATCGAAGTTAGACATTAACTTAATTGCATCTAAGTAACGATAATTATTATTTTTATTTTTAATTTAAATTCATATTAACGTAAATGAAATAAAGGGACTGAGTTAAATGAACGAATGTTGATAATGGTTTTAAATTAGTGTAGACATTATTAAGGGAGGTGTACGTCTAGCAGGGGGCCTGTATAAGGTGATGATGACAATGGTGATGATGATGATGAAGTCATGTTTGAATTACTTAGTGTACAGCCACATAAAGTACAGTGCTTAAAGACAGGAAGAGAGATAGTTCGTGCAGCATATCTACCTTGTTGGTCTGGAACACATAATACAGGTAAACATATGATATATGCACATAGACAAGAGCCAAGTCCGTAGTATTCTGGAAAACTGATTATTACATTAAGTTATAATTGAAAATTAAGTTATATACATACGGATTTAGCTCCAAATTCTCAAAAAAAAAATCGAATTAGGCAAGCAATAATCCGAAGTGTATTTTACGAACAGTTTTGGAAACAGTGAATAAAGGTACACACATTTTGCCAGAGTGAAGCTGAAGAGGAGTCAGCGACGAGATCAAGTGACTCTTTACCAAAAATTAAGTTAATATCATAGTTAAATATATGTTTTAATAATAAATGTAATAATAAAGCATTTGATTATGGTAAAGAGCACTTGGACTGCTTTCAAATAAGTGCGGTTAAAATTTTCGTATTGACCTAAATAGCTTCATTTATCTCATAAATTAAACTATTTAACCAGTTAAATGTTTATTTTGTGTGTTTATTAAGTTAATGTAGTAATGTTAAAATAAGATCTAATTACGTATCCATTTACCTGATTATTAAAAACCATTTAAAATTGTTTTTTATAGTTTAATCTTAGATATGGCTATACAAGGTTTATAAAGACTTTCTAACTCTAGACTATGAATCAGGATTTTCAGTCCAAAAAGATTACTATAGATATTAAAAATAAATACTTATACTTGGTATGAAAGGTATGTACACTTGAAACTGAAGATTTAATATTTATCAACTATTAACGTTTTTCCAATAATATTCATTTACTGAATATCTCAAAGAGATCGCTATATGCGATGATATCCTCACATGCTTTAACACAGTTTATAGTTGTTCTCAATCTTTACTTATTTATACTTTAAGGTAAATAATAAATAAATAATTAGTCTGAATACTAATAGTATAACAATTAACTGATTGAATAGAATAATGTTCAGTGGGAAACAAACAGTAAGTGGTTTTCTGTTTCCTGCTGTTTTACATTCGTGTCTGTCTAAAACTTATATGAAAGCAGTCAAAACATTTAAAGCATATTCCAAGACAATCAGCGACACCCATCTTCCACAACCAACATATATATATGTATATAGATATATCCTGAAAATAACACGTATGTATACATTCATAAAATTTGAAACAAGTTTAACATATAAATGTATCGGATTATATTAAAAACTAGATAGATACATATAGAAACAAAACTGACTTCTTTTACTGATTAATTTTGTAAACAGTACTTTTAATCTAGTAACTTAGGTTTTATACATTTATTATTGATATTTTTAAGTTGTTACTTAATCATTTTTAAGTGCTACCATGATTTCACTTATTTTTAACATTACCAACCGCGGTTTCACTTTTTTTATAATATATCTGACGAGTTGTAAATCAAGTAAAATATTCTTAGTAGTATAGTAAAATATTTTTAGTAGTTAGTCATATTAATTTCGATGTTAGACAAAGGGGCAATGGATGGACAGCCCTGTAGTCGCGGCTGGTAAGAATAGGACTAAGGTAAGCCCTGCCTGTCGTAGAAGGCGACTAAAAAGGTCTAGGAGTTTCGCGGGCCTTGAAAGTGGGGACCCTTGTCGCTCAACAAGCGAACCTGCGTGGGACAGCGTATGGCTCAACGATGGTGCCTAAGAGGGTTACACCTCTCCTCAGACTCGTGTTAATACAAAATTTAAAGAGGCACCGGTGTGTTCTATAAGAGATCCCGAAGCCGTACACCTACACGGTTTCCGGTAACAGAAACCTACCACTAGTGAAGTACTAATAGTCAATGACGACAATTGTATTGTGTACTGCCAAGCAGTAAGTTTTCGATTACTAGGACGGAGGAGTAGTGTATCTAAAGAATTTACTGAGTAGATTAATATTATGATTCAAAAGATGACTGACATATAGTCGATATCATATCCTTCCTACCACAATATTGTTATGAACATAAGTATCATAAACTACCTACACATAGCGCTCCCTTCGTTTAGTTGATTACTCATAGGTCTCGCTTTCCTGAGACCATCTAGGTAGGTACCACGGCAACTTCCACTTCTGCTGGTAATCAGGAGTGTACTGATATTAAATTTTCAGTTTGAAGCACGCTGTGGCGAAACTAC